>OZ023317.1:9435206-10035206 GCA_964007375.1 Ophion obscuratus
AATTAAAAAAAATTATTTTCATTTTTTGCTCTCGTGAAACCCAACCGGCTCGTTATGTGTATGTATTTATTTTTCATGCTTTCCACGATAAAAGATATCCACGTGATATTAAAAAAATTCTGGTGGAGAGGATTCTATTACATTTTCCGAGCTAGAAGGGAACGACAAAAATATTTTCTCATGGGAGACCATTTTTAATCATCGACAGCGCTCAAAAGTGGCCACACTTTGAATGAAGCAGTGAGTTCACATATCTCTCTGGCAAGACTTTTCAACTCGTTAATATGGAGAACAACAATAAACCATCAGAAGAAATCTTGCACAACCCAGCCACGCTCTTAAGTTCGATCGATGACTTTGCTGTGTGGGAGATGCAGATCGTCGAGTCCATCGAACTACTGAAGACGCAAAGCCGAATTAAGCGCCAACGATTATCAACTAAACATCAATAGTCATTGATAGACCAAATACCGCATCTGGAAGGATTGAAGTATTCCAAGTACAGGCATTTTATATGCATCGGTGCAGGACACAGCGATGATGGGTTAATGTGGCGAGAACTCGACTTGAACGCGTGATGGTCTATACTCTAACCCCTGCTCGATGAATTTCAAGAACGTGGAAGCTTTGCGAACATTACGTAATCTTACAATAAATGTAAATAAGTATAAATCAATACGCGTTGAATGTTATATCTCATTGCCACGGGAAATAATGATTATGAGGGCTACGATTAATATGCAATCAAGAGATAATACACGTTTCGCATGGGTGACAGTCACAGCTTTATACCCAGCTGAATGAAACAGTGACCACGGATCTTCTTGCATGCATTATTCAATAGTGTTGAATCTATCGTATACTGGATTCCCCATAACTATAGGGAAAATTTGATAAAAATGGTGCTTCAAAACAATTTATCCATTAATGTGTGTACCACCGAAGAAGACATTGCTCCGATACGCGTGGCTCAACATAAGAAGAAGAAAATCATATCAATTTGCTATACATACAAGATACCGAAGATAACAATGTATGACATATTACATAGATAAAGAACCTGTCAAGCCTCGTGAGCGCAGAACAGAGGCAACCACTAAAAAATAAATATATGCCATCAGTGTGTGTGAAGTTAACATAATTACTATATCGTTATATGCGCTAAACGAATTAAACAACAATCCATTATTTCGCAGGTGTCTGCATTACTTTAGATCAAAGGAATAACTGCAACCACATGAGATCGATTGTGGAGCACTAAAGCACTGCCCCATCCGACTAACAAATAATACCAATAAGTGGCACCAAATCATCAACTCCAGTCGGAAAGCACGACATCCATTCATTGAAAATGCCTATTTGGAGTGGTTTTGACTAATGATAGGGAGAAGATGAGAATGCGCAAAGACTGATGAGAAGAACGTAGCAGAGGATATGTATAAATATCGTGAAGTATTCAGTATTAATAACCACATGTGCTTTTCATATGACGAATCGCTATCATAGTATCAATCACATCACAGCGCTGATTCCATATCATGGTTTGTGGTAGAACTGGAAAAACTAGTGCTGTGCATAAAATACATTTTCTACGAAAATTAATGCTCATCATGAGTTAATTCCAATACGTTCACGCTATGGCAATAATTGTGCATTCAGTCATCATCAACCAATAGAGGTAGAAGTTGAATTACTCGAGATAGAATGGCGTATGCCCCACACAGTATTAGATAAGATCAATAAATTATCATTACTTTGAACATTGGAAAGTGGGCGATACTTGAATATGAGTTTTCACTCTTGGGATCTATACGAATGTCCACCGCTTCAAAGCACAACGAAGCATTCATGGACCGTAAAAGCTGCCCCCCAACTAGAGAAACCAATATATGTAATTGGTGCGGCACAGACTGGCAAAAAAAGATAATCTATGGCAAAGAACATTATATTATTGACCGACTGCAAACTCACAAGTGTTAAACTTTATCTCAATTCAGCATTCTTTTCTCAGGAGGACTCGCATTTGGACTTCAAAAAAGTTTCGGCATTTTGTTCAATATGTACTCGATTTCGTAAATACCATTACGATTGCAATAGTGATCGTTCTTTACTAACCATCGCCAAGTCTTAATGTAACGGCCCTCTCGCGGATTATGATTTATCGCATCAGAACGAGCCTGTGAAAAACGCTGCCGTAGATGTGTGAATAGAGTTTAAATGCAAAGAAGATTCACCACCGAATACGACTGCTTATCGTTTTAATCTTACACGATTGCGTTGTTGGATATTGTTTATTGGCCGATATTATGGATAAAATTGTATGAATCAGCAAAATTCAGAGAGATACGAAGCATCGTGGTTGATGCGCAATGGTCTAAAGTGGGCCTATGGAAACGTTCCATATAGCGTGACTGAAGTTTTCATAACAGCTGCAGTTGAAGGTTCGAAGGAAGACGACATGTGTCCAATCGTATATGTTAAGAGATATGAAAAACGAAAATGGATAGCTAATATACTAAATATGAAAAATGAGCTATTTATTGAGTCGTTGAATATAGACTTTGACGATATGGATGTCTCAAGTAAATTAGATGCAAGTTCTACTCTACGATGTGAAAAGCATACAAACAATTGTGCCCTACAAAATGTATTTAAAATCTTTAATTGGTGGTTGAATCATGAAGATTCGTGCAAATAAAAGAAATGTAACATTATGTACTTTTTATTCTCCTCACCCCGTACTTAGTTATGTCAGCATCATCTAACATCGGATTGTGCACCTGAATAAAATATTATTTTCGAATGTGAAACTCATTTTTTTTGTATGGAATTTGATTGAAAATAAAGTAATATAATCGCTCCATGATGATCGAATACATTCTTCGGCATACGTTCGATAGATGTTCGTGAGCCGTTTGTTGGAAGTTTGCGAGGCATTTGAAAGTTTTCGACAGTCGTTCGTGAGACGTTCCAGAGACTTCCGAAGACATTCATAAGACGTTCGAAGACATTCAAGAGACGTTTGAAAACCTTCATAACACGTTGAAGACATGCATGAGGGGTTCAAAGAGTTCGAAAAGATTTCTACGACGTTCATGAGACGTTTGAAGGCGTTCGTGAGACGTTCAAGAGACTTTCGAAAACGTTCATAAGACGTTTGAAGACATTCATGAGAGGTTCGAAGACGTTCAAGAGATCTTTGACAATATCCATAATATGTTTGAAGACATCGATGAGGGGTTCGGAGACGTTTAAGAGACTTTCAAAGACATTCACGAGTGATTTGAAGACGTTCAAAAAACTTTCGAATTCTTTTAAGAGAATTTGAAGACATTCATAATACGTTTGAAGACATTCATGAGGTGTTCGAAGACGCTTGGGAGAGACTTTCAAAGACATTCACGAGGAGTTTATCCGAAGACATTCATACGACGTTTGACAACAGTCAAGAGACGTTAGAAAACATTCATAAGGTGTTTGAAGACATGCATGAGGGGTTCGAAAAGTTTCAAGAGACTTTCTACGACGCTCATGAGACGTTTGAAGATGTTCGTGAGATATTCAAGAGACTTTCGAATACGTTCATAAGACGTTTGAAGACATTCATGAGAGGTGCGAAGACCTTCAAAGACTTTCGAAGACATTCAAGAGATCTTTGACGATATTCATAATACGTTTGAAGACATCGATGGGTGGTTTGATGACGTTTCAGAGACTTTCAAAAACATTCCACGAGGGGTTTGAAGACGTTCAAGAAACTTTCGAATATGTTCAAGAGACTTTTGACGACATTCATAATACGTTTGCATACATTCATGAGGGGTTCGAAGACGTTTCAGAGACTTTCGACGGCATTCATAATACGTTTGAAGACATTCATGAAGGGTTCGAAGACGCTTGAGAGACTTTCAAAGACATTCACGACGGGTGCGAAAATGTTCAGAGACTTTCGAAGACATTCAAGAGATCTTTGACAATATTCATAATACGTTTGAAGACATCGATGATGGGGTTCGATGACGTTTTAGAGATTTTCACACCCATTCACGAGGGGTTTGAAGACGTTTAAGATACTTTTCCAATACGTTCTAGAGATTTTCGACGACGTTCATAATACGTTTGAAGACATTCACGAGGGGCTCGAAGACGTTCAAGAGACTTTCGACGACATTCCTAATACACTTGAAGACATTCATGAGGGATTCGAGGACGCTTAAGAGACTTTCAAAGACATTCGCGAGAGGATTGAAGACGTTCAAGAAACTTCCGAAGACGTTCAGAGTTCTTCGACGACATTCATAATACGATCTCCGGCGACATCCATAAACCGAACACTTTCACGGCGTTTAAGTTTCGTTGGAATTATTTGGGTTTGTTTGGCATTTTCACAGTTTTGGTGAAATATGTTTGAGTTTGTTTTGATGCGCACAGTTTTGGTGAAATGATCGATGAGGGGTTCGGAGACGTTTAAGAGACTTTCAAATACATTCACGAGTGATTTGAAGACGTTCAAAAAACTTTCTAATTCTTTTAAGAGAGTTTTGACGACATTCATAATACGTTTGAAGACATTCATGAGGTGTTCGAAAACGCTTGGGAGAGACTTTCAAAGACATTCACGAGGAGTTTGTCCGAAGACATTCATAAGACGTTTGACAACAGTCAAGAGACGTTCGAAAACATCCATAAGGTGTTTGAAGACATGCATGAGGGGTTCGAAGAGTTTCAAGAGACTTTCTACGACGCTCATGAGACGTTTGAAGGTGTTCGTGAGACATTCAAGAGACTTTCGAATACGTTCATAAGACGTTTGAAGTCTTTCATTAGAGGTGCGAAGACCTTCAAAGACTTTCGAAGACATTTAAGAGATCTTTGACGATATTCATAATACGTTTGAAGACATCGATGGGTGGTTCGATTACGTTCCAGAGACTTTCAAAAACATTTACGAGGGGTTTGAATACGTTCAAGAAACTTTCGAATATGTTCAAGAGACTTTCGACGACATTCATAATACGTTTGCATACATTCATGAGGGGTTCGAAGACGTTTCAGAGACTTTCGACGGCATTCATAATACGTTTGAAGACATTCATGAAGGGTTCGAAGACGCTTGAGAGACTTTCAAAGACATTCACGAGAGGCTCGAAGACGTTCAAGAGACTTTCGACGACATTCCTAATACGCTTGAAGACATTCACGAGGGATTCGAGGACGCTTAAGAGACTTTTAAAGACATTTGCGAGAGGATTGAAGACGTTCAAGAGGCTTTCGAAGACGTTCAGAGTTCTTCGACGACATTCATAATACAATCTCCGGCGACATCCATAAACCGAACACTTTCACGGCGTTTAAGTTTCGCTGGAATTATTTGGGTTTGTTTAGCATTTTCACCAAAACTGTGCGGACCCGAACGAACTCAAACACATTTCACCAAAACTGTGTGCACCCAAACAAACTCAAACTCATTTCACCAAAACTGTGCGTATCCAAACAAACTCAAACACATTTCACCAAAACTGTGAAAATGCCAAACAAACCCAAATAATTCCAGCGAAACTTAAACGCCGTGAAAGTGTTCGGTTTATGGATGTCGCCGGAGATTGTATTATGAATGTCGTCGAAGAACTCTGAACGTCTTCGAAAGCCTCTTGAACGTCTTCAATCCTCTCGCAAATGTCTTTAAAAGTCTCTTAAGCGTCCTCGAATCCCTCGTGAATGTCTTCAAGCGTATTAGGAATGTCGTCGAAAGTCTCTTGAACGTCTTCGAGCCTCTCGTGAATGTCTTTGAAAGTCTCTCAAGCGTCTTCGAACCCTTCATGAATGTCTTCAAACGTATTATGAATGCCGTCGAAAGTCTCTGAAACGTCTTCGAACCCCTCATGAATGTATGCAAACGTATTATGAATGTCGTCGAAAGTCTCTTGAACATATTCGAAAGTTTCTTGAACGTATTCAAACCCCTCGTAAATGTTTTTGAAAGTCTCTGGAACGTAATCGAACCACCCATCGATGTCTTCAAACGTATTATGAATATCGTCAAAGATCTCTTAAATGTCTTCGAAAGTCTTTGAAGGTCTTCGCACCTCTAATGAAAGACTTCAAACGTCTTATGAACGTATTCGAAAGTCTCTTGAATGTCTCACGAACACCTTCAAACGTCTCATGAGCGTCGTAGAAAGTCTCTTGAAACTCTTCGAACCCCTCATGCATGTCTTCAAACACCTTATGGATGTTTTCGAACGTCTCTTGACTGTTGTCAAACGTCTTATGAATGTCTTCGGACAAACTCCTCGTGAATGTCTTTGAAAGTCTCTCCCAAGCGTTTTCGAACACCTCATGAATGTCTTCAAACGTATTATGAATGTCGTCAAAACTCTCTTAAAAGAATTAGAAAGTTTTTTGAACGTCTTCAAATCACTCGTGAATGTATTTGAAAGTCTCTTAAACGTCTCCGAACCCCTCATCGATCATTTCACCAAAACTGTGCGCATCAAAACAAACTCAAACATATTTCACCAAAACTGTGAAAATGCCAAACAAACCCAAATAATTCCAACGAAACTTAAACGCCGTGAAAGTGTTCGGTTTATGGATGTCGCCGGAGATCGTATTATGAATGTCGTCGAAGAACTCTGAACGTCTTCGGAAGTTTCTTGAACGTCTTCAATCCTCTCGCGAATGTCTTTGAAAGTCTCTTAAGCGTCCTCGAATCCCTCATGAATGTCTTCAAGTGTATTAGGAATGTCGTCGAAAGTCTCTTGAACGTCTTCGAGCCCCTCGTGAATGTCTTCAAACGTATTATGAACGTCGTCGAAAATCTCTAGAACGTATTGGAAAAGTATCTTAAACGTCTTCAAACCCCTCGTGAATGGGTGTGAAAATCTCTAAAACGTCATCGAACCCCATCATCGATGTCTTCAAACGTATTATGAATATTGTCAAAGATCTCTTGAATGTCTTCGAAAGTCTCTGAACATTTTCGCACCCGTCGTGAATGTCTTTGAAAGTCTCTCAAGCGTCTTCGAACCCTTCATGAATGTCTTCAAACGTATTATGAATGCCGTCGAAAGTCTCTGAAACGTCTTCGAACCCCTCATGAATGTATGCAAACGTATTATGAATGTCGTCAAAAGTCTCTTGAACATATTCGAAAGTTTCTTGAACGTCTTCAAACCCCTCGTGGAATGTTTTTGAAAGTCTCTGAAACGTCATCAAACCACCCATCGATGTCTTCAAACGTATTATGAATATCGTCAAAGATCTCTTGAATGTCTTCGAAAGTCTTTGAAGGTCTTCGCACCTCTCATGAATGTCTTCAAACGTCTTATGAACGTATTCGAAAGTCTCTTGAATATCTCACGAACATCTTCAAACGTCTCATGAGCGTCGTAGAAAGTCTCTTGAAACTTTTCGAACCCCTCATGCATGTCTTCAAACACCTTATGAATGTTTTCTAACGTCTCTTGACTGTTGTCAAACGTCGTATGAATGTCTTCGGATAAACTCCTCGTGAATGTCTTTGAAAGTCTCTCCCAAGCGTCTTCGAACACCTCATGAATGTCTTCAAACGTATTATGAATGTCTTCAAATTCTCTTAAAAGAATTCGAAAGTTTTTTGAACGTCTTCAAATCACTCGTGAATGTCTTTGAAAGTCTCTTAAACGTCTCCGAACCCCTCATCGATGTCTTCAAACATATTATGGATATTGTCAAAGATCTCTTGAACGTCTTCGAACCTCTCATGAATGTCTTCAAACGTCTTATGAACGTTTTCGAAAGTCTCTTGAACGTCTCACGAACGCCTTCAAACGTCTCATGAACGTCGTAGAAATCTTTTCGAACTCTTTGAACCCCTCATGCATGTCTTCAACGTGTTATGAAGGTTTTCAAACGTCTCTTGAATGTCTTCGAACGTCTTATGAATGTCTTCGGAAGTCTCTGGAACGTCTCACGAACGACTGTCGAAAACTTTCAAATGCCTCGCAAACTTCCAACAAACGGCTCACGAACATCTATCGAACGTATGCCGAAGAATGTATTCGATCATCATGGAGCGATTATATTACTTTATTTTCAATCAAATTCCATACAAAAAAAATGAGTTTCACATTCGAAAATAATATTTTATTCAGGTGCACAATCCGATGTTAGATGATGCTGACATAACTAAGTACGGGGTGAGGAGAATAAAAAGTACATAATGTTACATTTCTTTTATTTGCACGAATCTTCATGATTCAACCACCAATTAAAGATTTTAAATACATTTTGTAGGGCACAATTGTTTGTATGCTTTTCACATCGTAGAGTAGAACTTGCATCTAATTTACTTGAGACATCCATATCGTCAAAGTCTATATTCAACGACTCAATAAATAGCTCATTTTTCATATTTAGTATATTAGCTATCCATTTTCGTTTTTCATATCTCTTAACATATACGATTGGACACATGTCGTCTTCCTTCGAACCTTCAACTGCAGCTGTTATGAAAACTTCAGTCACGCTATATGGAACGTTTCCATAGGCCCACTTTAGACCATTGCGCATCAACCACGATGCTTCGTATCTCTCTGAATTTTGCTGATTCATACAATTTTATCCATAATATCGGCCAATAAACAATATCCAACAACGCAATCGTGTAAGATTAAAACGATAAGCAGTCGTATTCGGTGGTGAATCTTCTTTGCATTTAAACTCTATTCACACATCTACGGCAGCGTTTTTCACAGGCTCGTTCTGATGCGATAAATCATAATCCGCGAGAGGGCCGTTACATTAAGACTTGGCGATGGTTAGTAAAGAACGATCACTATTGCAATCGTAATGGTATTTACGAAATCGAGTACATATTGAACAAAATGCCGAAACTTTTTTGAAGTCCAAATGCGAGTCCTCCTGAGAAAAGAATGCTGAATTGAGATAAAGTTTAACACTTGTGAGTTTGCAGTCGGTCAATAATATAATGTTCTTTGCCATAGATTATCTTTTTTTGCCAGTCTGTGCCGCACCAATTACATATATTGGTTTCTCTAGTTGGGGGGCAGCTTTTACGGTCCATGAATGCTTCGTTGTGCTTTGAAGCGGTGGACATTCGTATAGATCCCAAGAGTGAAAACTCATATTCAAGTATCGCCCACTTTCCAATGTTCAAAGTAATGATAATTTATTGATCTTATCTAATACTGTGTGGGGCATACGCCATTCTATCTCGAGTAATTCAACTTCTACCTCTATTGGTTGATGATGACTGAATGCACAATTATTGCCATAGCGTGAACGTATTGGAATTAACTCATGATGAGCATTAATTTTCGTAGAAAATGTATTTTATGCACAGCACTAGTTTTTCCAGTTCTACCACAAACCATGATATGGAATCAGCGCTGTGATGTGATTGATACTATGATAGCGATTCGTCATATGAAAAGCACATGTGGTTATTAATACTGAATACTTCACGATATTTATACATATCCTCTGCTACGTTCTTCTCATCAGTCTTTGCGCATTCTCATCTTCTCCCTATCATTAGTCAAAACCACTCCAAATAGGCATTTTCAATGAATGGATGTCGTGCTTTCCGACTGGAGTTGATGATTTGGTGCCACTTATTGGTATTATTTGTTAGTCGGATGGGGCAGTGCTTTAGTGCTCCACAATCGATCTCATGTGGTTGCAGTTATTCCTTTGATCTAAAGTAATGCAGACACCTGCGAAATAATGGATTGTTGTTTAATTCGTTTAGCGCATATAACGATATAGTAATTATGTTAACTTCACACACACTGATGGCATATATTTATTTTTTAGTGGTTGCCTCTGTTCTGCGCTCACGAGGCTTGACAGGTTCTTTATCTATGTAATATGTCATACATTGTTATCTTCGGTATCTTGTATGTATAGCAAATTGATATGATTTTCTTCTTCTTATGTTGAGCCACGCGTATCGGAGCAATGTCTTCTTCGGTGGTACACACATTAATGGATAAATTGTTTTGAAGCACCATTTTTATCAAATTTTCCCTATAGTTATGGGGAATCCAGTATACGATAGATTCAACACTATTGAATAATGCATGCAAGAAGATCCGTGGTCACTGTTTCATTCAGCTGGGTATAAAGCTGTGACTGTCACCCATGCGAAACGTGTATTATCTCTTGATTGCATATTAATCGTAGCCCTCATAATCATTATTTCCCGTGGCAATGAGATATAACATTCAACGCGTATTGATTTATACTTATTTACATTTATTGTAAGATTACGTAATGTTCGCAAAGCTTCCACGTTCTTGAAATTCATCGAGCAGGGGTTAGAGTATAGACCATCACGCGTTCAAGTCGAGTTCTCGCCACATTAACCCATCATCGCTGTGTCCTGCACCGATGCATATAAAATGCCTGTACTTGGAATACTTCAATCCTTCCAGATGCGGTATTTGGTCTATCAATGACTATTGATGTTTAGTTGATAATCGTTGGCGCTTAATTCGGCTTTGCGTCTTCAGTAGTTCGATGGACTCGACGATCTGCATCTCCCACACAGCAAAGTCATCGATCGAACTTAAGAGCGTGGCTGGGTTGTGCAAGATTTCTTCTGATGGTTTATTGTTGTTCTCCATATTAACGAGTTGAAAAGTCTTGCCAGAGAGATATGTGAACTCACTGCTTCATTCAAAGTGTGGCCACTTTTGAGCGCTGTCGATGATTAAAAATGGTCTCCCATGAGAAAATATTTTTGTCGTTCCCTTCTAGCTCGGAAAATGTAATAGAATCCTCTCCACCAGAATTTTTTTAATATCACGTGGATATCTTTTATCGTGGAAAGCATGAAAAATAAATACATACACATAACGAGCCGGTTGGGGTTTCACGAGAGCAAAAAATGAAAATAATTTTTTTTAATTAAAAAAATTAAATACATAAAAATAAAATGCAAAAAAACATAAGTTGTAATAAATACCTCGTTTTCGTATATGTGTTTTGGATAGCCAATACATTACTTGAGCGAAATGTTATTTTTTCTAAATGTTCCCTATGCTCAGAGGGTGGCTTCGAACGTCGACGAACAAAAAAAAATTGCCTTAAGGATATGGCTGATTCGGTAAGAACTGTATAGCCTCAAGTGTCACTTGTATAGGTTTGATGCTGCTCTGCGAAGAGCCCTATGATTCGTGACAGGTTGGACTTCATACATACTGGAACACGTGGCAATAGAAAATACAAACTCTAAGATGCTCTTTATAATACGCCAGTTCAGTCTCCATGAACTAGACGCTGTTCTGTAGAGATCGCGATAGTCAATGATTGGCAAGCCTGGCTAGCTTTCACCTCCACAAGTGCACACTTTTCTGGACAGCAGATGCCTACCCCCACAAGGGTAGTTAAAGAAAAAATCTTTTCTTTTATCCCCTGGCCAGGATGCACCATCTTGCAAGGTTTTTTTTCTACAAGTGCCAACTAATGTTGAAAACTATTTACACATCCTGTTGGTCATTCCCCACCCCACTATAAGCCTCTGAGGATCCAAAAATCGAAATCCGAAGAAGGATCGGAACAGCAGTTTTCGCCATTCCAGTCTTCAACCTGCAAGGTGTCATTGTGGAAGAGTCGGAGAACGGAAAATTAGTTAAGAAAAATGTGGAACCAAATAGAAGTGAGCGATCTCGTCGATGATGAGATGGAGGTTGTTGTGAATATCGCCAATGACGACGAAGTGGAAGTTGGGGTAGACGAAGACATTATTGATATCGCCAATGATGACGATGATGAGTGGGCGGACATTGAAGTGCTTGCAAATGATGACTTGGAACTGGCCGAGATGGACAGTGATACGGAATCATTTGATAGTGGATTGGGTGATGCCTCAGATAAAGGAGTCCATCATGAGCGCGAAAGCATAGTGGACCAGCAGCAAATGAATCGGTTGAACCGGGGAATCATGGGCTGTGTGATCTACGAATATCTCACCGAAAATGATCAGGCGAAATTTTGCGTGTTATGCTATTTGATATGCAGGGCGCGGTTGATCAACTAATTCAAAGATGTGGCCACTTCAGCGAATGGTTTAACAACATTCAGGGGATATTTTGTACCAACTGCGGCGGGCCGACCCACCAAGTTTCAATGCGCGACACGTCCCCCACCTGACTGAACTTATACTGGGTCGATGGTTCGTATTATCTTTAGGATGATTCAAAATATGATTATGTTTGACAGGTTAATAAGATGCATGATTTGTTACGTTCCAGCATAACGGATCCGCTGCGGATATTCAAAATAAAATAATTTTAAGCAATGAAGAACAGGCAAACACGCACACACACGCCAACAATTTTATGTACAATATATACTATGGAAGGTCATTGTTCAATTTAATTATTAATAAACTATTGTTTTATTGCCATTTAATTCGAACCATTCTTTTCGCCCCCTCCTCCTTCCTTCCACACAAACACACACACACACACACACACACACGCACACACACAGACATGCGCGCGCGCGCCTGCACGCACGCACGCACACACACACACACACACACACACACACACACACACATACACACACACACACACACACACACACACACTCAAAACGCTCATCGACGCCGGCTTCCCCCTCCCGCCAAGCGCTTCACGGACCACATGGCCGCCCCTCCACAGAGGCTCCTCTCTGACGTCACACGCGGCCGGCGACCCCTCCCCCCTTCGCCGTACCGCCGCACTAGGCTTCCCCGCGCTGGAGCCCCCCGCCCCGCTCCCCCCTGAGATCCCTGAGTTAGAACCGGTCCTGTTATACTACTTACCGTCGTTCTCGCAGCATCGTCAGACTTCTCGACGCGTTCTGACCGGAAGTAAGATAAAATCAGAGACGATTTCAGGGCAGTAATATCGGGCCGATCGAGGCCCCGAGAGCCATTCCGCGCACCGATTTTATATTTCTTAAATAAGTAATGCCCCTACCGTCGGACTCGCAGCATCGTCAGACTTTTCGACCCATTCTGACGGGAAGTAAGATAAAGTAAGAGACGAATTCGGGGCAGTAATATCGGGAATCGCCGATCGACGCTTCGAGACCCATTCCGAGCACCGATTTTATCTTTGTTAAATAAACAATGCTCCTACCGTCGGTCCCGCAGGATCCTCAGACTTCTCGACCCATTCTGACCGGAAGAAAGATAAAATCGGAGACCCATTTAGGGCAGTCATATCGGGAATGTCCAGCCGAAGCCCCGAGAACCATTCCGAACACCGATTATATCTTTGTTATAAAAATAGGGCCCCTACCGTCGAACTCGCAGAATCGTCAGAATTCTCGACCCATTCTGATCGGAAGTAAGATAAAATCGGAGACGAATTCGGGGCAGTAATATCGGGAATGTCCGATAAAGGCCCCGTGAACCATTCTGGGCACCGATTTTATCTTTGTTAAATAAACAATCTCCTACCGTCGTTCTCGCAGCATCGTCAGACTTTGCGACCCATTCTGACCGGAAGTAAGGTAAATTCGGACCAGTAATATCGGGAATCTCCGATCGAGGCTCCGAGAACCGTTCCGTGCACTGATCTTGTATTTGTTAAATAAACAATGCTCTTACCGCCGTTCCCGCAGCGACCTCGGACTTCTCGACCCATTCGGACCGGAAGTAAGATGAAATCGGAGCCGAATTCGGGGCAGTAATATCGGGAACGTCCGATCGAGGCCCCGAGAGCCATTCCGAGCACCGATTTTATCGTTATTAAATAAACAATGTTCCTACCGTCGGTCTCGCAGCATCCTCAGACTTCTCGACCCATTCTGACCGGAAATAGAATAAAATCGGAGACGAATTCGGGGCAGCAATATCGGGAATGTTCACTCGATGCCCGGAGAAGCATTCCTAGCCCCCATTTTATCGTTGTAAAATAAACAATACCGCTACCGTCGTTCTCGCAGGATCGTCAGACTGCTCGACACTTTCTGACCGGTAGTAAGATAAAATCGGAGACGAATTCGGGGCAATATTATGCGAATGTCCGATCGAGGCCCCGAGAACCATTCCGAGCACCGATTTTATCTTCGTTAAATAAACAATGCTCCTACCGTCGTTCTCGCAGCATCGTCAGACTTCTCGACCCATTCTGACCGGAAGGAAGATAAAATCGGAGACGACTTCGTGACACGTATATCGCGACTCTCCGATCGAGGCCCGGAGAAACATTCCGAGCACCGATTTTATCTTTGCTAACTAAACGATGCCCCTACCGTCGTTCTTGCAGCATCGTCAGACTTCTCAACCCATTCTGACCGGAAGCAAGATAACATCGGAGACCAATTTGGGGCAAGTATATTGGAAATGTCCGACCGAGGCCCCGAGAACCATTCCGAGCACGGATTTTATGTTTGCTACATAACCAATGCCCCTATTGTCGTTCTCGCAGAATCGTCACACTTCTCGATCCATTCAGACCGGAAGTAAGATAAAATCGGAGACGAATTCTGAGCAGTAATATCGGGAATGTCCGATCGAGGCCCCGAGAACCATTCCGAGAACGGATTTTATCTTTGTTAAATAAGCAATACTCCTACCGTCGTTCTCGCAAGATCCTCAGACTTCTCGACCCATTCTGACGGGACGTAAGTTATAATCGGAGACGAATTTGCGGCAGCAATATCGAGAATGTTCGCTTGAGCCCCCGAGAAACATTCCGAGCAGCGATTTTATGTTTGTTGAATAACCTATGCCTCTACCGTCGTTCTCGCAGAATCATCTGACTTCTCGACCCATTCGTACCGGAAGTAAGATAAAATCGGAGACGAATTCGGGGCAGTAATATCGGGAATATCCGATCGAGGCCCCAAGAGCCATTCCGAGCACCGATTGTATCTTTGATAAATAAACAATGCTCCTACCGTTGTTCTCGCAGCATCATCAGAGTTCTCGAACCATTCTGACCGGAAGAAAGATAAAATCGGAGACGACTTCGGGACAGGTATATAGGGAATGCCCGATCGAGGCCCGGCGAACCATTCCGAGCACAGGTTTTATCTTTGTTAAATAAACAATACTCCTACCGTCGTTCTCGCAGCGTCCTCAGAATTCTCGACCCATTCTGACCGAAAGTAAGATCAAATCGGAGATGATTTCGGGGCAGTAATATCGAGAATATTTGCTTGAGGCCGCGATAACCATTCCGAGCACCGATTGTATCTTTGTTAAATAAACAATTCCACTACCGTCGTTCTCGCCTCATCGGCAGTCTTCGCGACCCATTCTGACCGAAAGTAAGGTAAAATCGGAGACGAATTCAGGGCAGTAATATCGGGAATGTCTGATCAAGTCTCCGAGAACCAATCCGAGCACCGATTTAATCTGTGTTAAATAAACAATGCTCCTACCGTCGTTCCCGCAGAATCCTCAGACTTCTCGACACATTCTGAACGGAAGTAAGATAAAATCGGAGACGAATTCGCGGGAGCAATATCGGGAATGTCCGACCGAGTCCCCGAAAACCATTCCGAGCACCGATTTTATCTTTGTTATACAAATAATGCCCCTACCGTCGATCTCGCAGCATCGTCAGAATTCTCGACACATTCTGATCGGATGTAAGATAAAATCGGAGACGAATTCGGGGCAGTAATATCGAGAATGTCCGACCGAGGCCCCGAGAACCATTCGAAGCACCGATTTTATGTTTGCTAAATAAACAATGCCTCTACCGTCGTTCTCGCAGAATCGTCAGAATTCTCGACCCTTTCTGACCGGAAGTAAGATCAAATCAGAGACGAATTCGGGATAGTAATATCGGGAATGTCCGATCGAGGCCCCGAGAGCCATTCCGAGCACCGATTTTATCCTTGTTCAATAAACAATGCTCCTACGGTCGTTCTCGCAGCATCGTCGGACTTCTCGACCCAATGTGACCGGAAGTAAGATAAAATCGGAGATGATTTCGGGGCAGTAATATCGGGAATGTCCGCTCGAGGCCCCGAGAGCCATTCCGTGCACCCATTTTATCATTCTTAAATAAATGATGCCCCTACCATCAGTCTCGCAGCATCGTCAGACTTCTCGGCCCATTCTGACCGGAAGTAAGTAACAGTCGGAGACGAATTCGGGGTAGTAATATCGGGAATCTCCGACCGACGCTCCGGGAACCATTCCGAGCACAGATATTATCTTTGTTAGATGAACAATGTTCCTGCCGTCGTAATTGCAGCATCGTCAGACTTCTCGACCCATTCGGACCGAAAGTACGATAAAATCGGAGACGAATTCGTGGCAGCAATATCGGGAATGTTCGCTAGCGGCCCCGAGATCCATTCAAAGAACCGATTTTATCTTTGTTAAATAAACTATGCCCGTACCGTCGTTCTCGCAGAATCGTCAGACTTCTCGTCCCATTCTGACCAGAAGAAAGATAAAAGAGGAGACGAATTCGGGGCAGTCAAATCGGGAATGACCAATCGAGGCCCCGAGAACCAAACCGGGCACCGATTTTCTCTTTGTTAATTAACCAATGCCACTACCATCGTTCTCGCAGCATCGTCAGACTTCGCGACCCAATCTGACCGGAAGTAAGATAAAGTCGGCGACGAATTCGGGGCAGTAATATCGGGAACGTCCGAACGAGGCTCCCAGAACCATTCCGAGCACCGATTTTATCATTATTAAATAAACAATGCCCCTACCATCGTTCCCGCAGCATCCTGAGATTTCTCGACTCATTCTGGCCGGAAGTAAGATAAAATCGGAAACGAATTGGGGCAGCAATTTTGGGAATGTTCGCTCGAGGCCCGGAGAACCATTTCCAGCACCGACTTTATCTTTGTTAAATAAACAATGCCCCTACCGTCGGTCTCGCAGCGTCGTCAGACTGCTCGACCCATTCTGACCGGAAGTAAGATGAAATCGGAGACCAATTTGGGGCAGTATTTCTCGGGAATGTCCGACCGAGGCCCCGAGAACCATTCCGAGCACCGATTTTATATTTGTTAAATAAAGAATGCCCCTACCGTCGTTCTCGCAGAATCGTCAGAATTCTCGACCCATTCTGATCGGAAGTAAGATAAAATAGGAGACTAATTGGGGGCAGTAATATCGAGAATGTCCGATCCACTCCCCGAGAAGCATTCCGAGCACCGATTTTATCTATGTTAAATAAACAATGCTCCTACCGTCGTTGTTGTACCACCGTCAGACTTCTCGGCCACTTCTGACCGGAAGTAAGATAAAATCGGAGACGATTTCGGGGCAGTAATATCGGGAATTTCCGATCGAGGCCCCGAGATCCATCGCCAGCACCGATTATATCGTTGTTAAATAAATAATGCTCCTACCGTCGTTCTCGCAGCATCGTCAGACTTCTCGACGCGTTCTGACCGGAAGTAAGATAAAATCGGAGACGATTTCAGGGCAGTAATATCGGGCCGATCGAGGCCCCGAGAGCCATTCCGCGCACCGATTTTGTATTTCTTAAATAAGTAATGCCCCTACCGTCGGACTCGCAGCATCGTCAGACTTATCGACCCATTCTGACGGGAAGTAAGATAAAGTAAGAGACGAATTCGGGGCAGTAATATCGGGAATCGCCGATCGACGCTTCGAGACCCATTCCGAGCACCGATTTTATCTTTGTTAAATAAACAATGCTCCTACCGTCGTTCCCGCAGGATCCTCAGACTTCTCGACCCATTCTGACCGGAAGAAAGATAAAATCGGAGACCCATTTAGGGCATTCATATCGGGAATGTCCAGCTGAAGCCCCGAGAACCATTCCGAACACCGATTATATCTTTGTTATAAAAATAGGGCCCCTACCGTCGAACTCGCAGAATCGTCAGAATTCTCGACCCATTCTGATCGGAAGTAAGATAAAATCGGAGACGAATTCGGCGCAGTAATATCGGGAATGTCCGATAAAGGCCCCGTGAACCATTCTGGGCACCGATTTTATCTTTGTTAAATAAACAATCTCCTACCGTCGTTCTCGCAGAATCGTCAGAATTCTCGACCCATTCTGATCGGAAGTAAGATAAAATAGGAGACTAATTGGGGGCAGTAATATCGAGAATGTCCGATCCACTCCCCGAGAAGCATTCCGAGCACCGATTTTATCTTTGTTAAATAAACAATCTCTTTCCGTCGTTCTCGCAGCATCGTCAGACTTCTCACCCCATTCTGACCGGAAGCAAGATAACACCGGAGACCAATTTGGGGCAATTATATTGGAAATGTCCGACCGAGGCCCCGAGAACCATTCCGAGCACCGATTTTA
This sequence comes from Ophion obscuratus, assembly GCA_964007375.1. Classification (NCBI taxonomy): domain Eukaryota; kingdom Metazoa; phylum Arthropoda; class Insecta; order Hymenoptera; family Ichneumonidae; genus Ophion; species Ophion obscuratus. The sequence continues at coordinate 9,453,479 of OZ023317.1, forward strand.
TGTTTGCTACATAAACAATGCCGCTATCGTCGGTCTCGCAGAATCGTGAGATTTCTCGATCCGTTCAGACCGGAAGTAAGATAAAATCGGAGAAGAATTCGGATCAGTAATATCGGGAATGTTCGATCGAGGCCCCGAGAACCATTCCGAGAACGGATTTTATCTTTGTTAAATGAGCAATACTCCTACCGGCGTTGTCGCAGCATCCTCAGACTTCTCGACCCATTCTGACGGGAAGTAAGTTAAAATCGGAGACGAATTTGTGGCAGCAATATCGAGAATGTTCGCTCGAGCCCCCGAGAAACATTCCGAGCAGCGATTTTATGTTTGTTGAATAAACTATGCCTCTACCGTCGTTCTCGCAGAATCATCTGACTTCTCGACCCATTCGTACCGGAAGTAAGATAAAATCGGAGACGAATTCGGGGCAGTAATATCGGGAATATCCGATCGAGGCCCCAAGAGCCATTCCGAGCACCGATTTTATCTTTGTTAAATAAACATTGCTCCTACCGTTGTTCTCGCAGCATCATCAGAGTTCTCGAACCATTCTGACCGGAAGGAAGATAAAATCGGAGACGACTTCGGGACAGGTATATCGGGAATGCCCGATCGAGGCCCGGCGAACCATTCCGAGCACAGGTTTTATCTTTGTTAAATATACAATACTCCTACCGTCGTTCTCGCAGCGTCCTCAGAATTCTCGACCCATTCTAACCGAAAGTAAGATCAAATCGGAGATGATTTCGGGGCAGTAATATCGAGAATATTCGCTTGAGGCCGCGATAACCATTCCGAGCTAGCGATTTCGCTAGCGGCCCCGAGATCCATTCCAAGAACCGATTTTATCTTTGTTAAATAAACAATGCCCGTACCGTCGTTCTCGCAGAATCGTCAGACTTCTCGTCCCATTCTGACTGGAAGAAAGATAAAATAGGAGACGAATTCGGGGCAGTCAAATCGGGAATGACCACTCGAGGCCCCGAGAACCAAACCGGGCACCGATTTTCTCTTTGTTAAATAAACAATGCTCCTACCGTCGCTCTTGCAGCATCGTCAGACTTCTCGACCCATTCTCACCGCAAGTAAGATAAAATCGGAGTCGAATTTGGGACAGTAATGTCGGAAATGTCCGATCGATGCCCCGAGAACCATTCCGAGCACCGATTTTATCTTTGTTAAATAAACAATGCTCCTACCGTCGTTCTCGCAGCATCGTCAGACATCTCGACCCATTCTGACCGGAAGTAAGATAAAATCGGAGACCAACTTGGGGCAGTAATATCGGGAATTTCCGATCGAGACCCTGAGAAACATTCCGAGCACCGATTTTATCATTCTTGAATAAACAATGCTCCCACGATCGTTCTCGCAGCATCGTCAGACTTCTCGACCCGTTCTGACCGGAAGTAAGATAAAATCGGACACGACTTCGGGTCAGTAATATCGGGAATGTCCGATCGAGGCCACGAAAACCATTCCGAGGACCCATTTTATCTTTGTTAAGAAAACAATGCTCCTACCGTCGTTCTCGCAGCATCGTCAGACTTCTAGACCCATTCGGACCGAAAGTTAGATAAAATCGGAGACCAACTTACGGCGGTAATATCGGGAATGTCCGATCGAGGCCCCGAAAACCATTCCGAGCACCCATTTTATCTTTGTTAAAAAAACAATGCTCCTACCGTCGTTCTCCCAGCATCGTCAGACTTCTAGACCCATTCGGACCGAAAGTAAGATAAAATCGGCGACGAATTCGTGGCAGCAATATCGGGAATGTTCGCTCGAGGCCCCGAGAACCAATCCGAGTACCGATTTTATCTTTGTTACATAAACAATCCCCTTCCGTCCTTCTCACAGAATCGTCAGTCTTCTCGAGACATTCTAACCGGAAGAAAGATAAACTCGGACACGAACTCGGGGCGGTAAAATCGAGAATGTCTGATCGAGAGCCCGAGAACCATTCCGAGCACCGATTTTATCTTTGTTAAATAAACAATGCTCCTACCGTCGTGACCGCAGCATCCACAGATTTCTCGACCCATTCTATCCGGAAGTAAGATAAAATCGGAGACGAATTCGGGGCAGAAATATCGGGAATGTTCAATCGAGGCCACGAGAAAAATTACGAGCACCGAGTTTATCTTTGTTAAATAAACAATGCCGCTACCATCGTTCGCGCAGAATCGTTAGACTTCTCATCCCATTCTAACCGGAAGTAAGATAAAATCGGAGACGAATTCGGGGCAGAAATATCGGGAATGTCCAATCGAGGCCACGAGAAAAATTACGAGCACCGATTTTATCTTTGTTAAATAAACAATGCCGCTACCGTGATTCTCGCAGAATCCTCAGACTTCTCGACCAATTCTGACCGGAAGTAGGATAAAATCGGAGACGATTTTGGTGCCGTAATATCGGGAATTTCCGATCGAGGCTCAGAGAAACATTCCGAGCACCGATTTTATCATTGTTGAATAAACAATGCTCCTACCGTCGTTGTCGCAGCATCGTCAGACTCGTCGACCCGTTCTGACCGGAAGTAAGATCAAATCGGAGATAATTTCGGGGCAACAGTATCGGGAATGTCCGATAGAGGCCCGGAGAACCATTCCGAGCACCGATTTTATCTTTGTGAAATAACCAATGCCCCTACCGTCGTTCTCGCAGCATCGTCAGACTTCTCGACCCATTCTGACCGGAAGTAAGATAAAATCAGAGATGCTTTCGGGGCAGTTATATCGGGAATTTCCGAACGAGGCCGCGAGAGCCATTCCGAGTACCGATTTTATCTTTGTTAAATAAACAATGCCCCTACCGTCGTTCTCGCAGCATCGTCAGACATCTCGACACATTCTGACCGGAAGTAAGATCAAATCGGAGACCAATGTGTGGCCGTAATATCGGGAATGTTCGCTCGCGGCCCGGAGACCCATTCCTAGCACCGATTTTATCTTTGGTAAATAAACAATTCCGCTACCGTCGTTCTTGCAGAATCGTCAGACTTCTCGACCCGTTCTGACCGGAAGTAAGATAAAATCGGAGACGACTTCGGGGCAGTAATATCGGGAATGTCCGATCGAGGCCACGAAAACCATTCCGAGCACCGATTTTATCTTTGTTAAATAAACAATGCTCCTACCGTCGTTCTCGCAGCATCGTCAGACATCTCGACCCATTCTGACAGGAAGTAAGATAAAATCGGAGACGACGTCGCGACAGGTATACCGCGAATGTCCGATCGAGGCCCGGAGAACCATTCCGAGCAACGATTTTAGCTTTGTTAAATAAACAATGCTCCTACCGTCATTCTCGGAGCATCGTCTGGCTTCTCGACCCATTCTGACCGGAAGTAAGATAAAATCGGAGACGAATTCAGGGCAGTAATATCGGGAATGTCCGATCGAGGCCCCGAGAGCCATTCCGAGCACCGATTTTATCTTTCTTAAGGGGTAAGACCACTGTAACGGCCCAAAAATAAGGTTTTTTCACTAATTTTTTGCTCCCGAAATTGAAGGTATTTGAAAAAAAACTTTTAATGGTGTTATCGGGCATAGATTAAACTTTATTATAAAATTTTTTTACAGTAAAAAGAAAACAAAATGGCGGTTCAACAGCTATCTTCCCGGGACATGTTTTGCTTCCAGGGCTCCGCGGCACGAAGCACCACTGGTGGACTTTTGAATCTAGAACAAAAAAAAACCATTAATCTAGAGGGCTATAGCTAGAGATTGTCGATCGGATTTTAAAAAGTATCAATTTTTGTGGATTTGGCGTGCGTTTGAAAAAAAAAATTGATTTTTGACGAAAAAAACGGCAAGTTTTTTGTTAATAAAAAATCAATAAATAAAGTTCTTTTCTTTTAAGTACGCTTAGCGCTTAAACGCTTGGCGGCGACCTTCATTTCCGAAGGACAACAAATTTTTTTTCGCACAGGACCTTTTTTTTCTTATTCTAGAGGGTTTAAACTATTTTTTAAGCCAATAAAAAAAATCGATTTTTCAAAAAATTTACAGTGGCCTTACCCCTCAAGTAAGTAATGCCCCTACCGTCGGTCTCGCAGCATCGTCAGACTTCTCGACCCATTCTGACCGGAAGTAATATAAAGTCGGAGACGAATTCGGGGCAGTAATATCGGGATTCGCCGATCGACGCTCCGAGAACCCTTCCTAGCACCGATTTTATCTTTGTTAAATAAACAATGCTCCTACCGTCGTTCCCGCAGCATCCGCAGACGTCTCGACCCATTCTGACCGGAAGGAAGCTAAAATCTGAGACGAATTCGGGGCAGCAATATCGGGAATGGTCGCTCGAGGCCCGGAGAACCATTCCGAGCACCGATTTTATCTTTGTTAAATAAACAATGCTCCTACCGTCATTCTCGCAGCATATACAGACTTCTCGACCCATTCTGACAGGAATTATGATAAAATCGGAGATCATTTCGGGGCAGTAATATCGAGAATTTCCGATCGAGGCCCCGAGAACCATTCCAGCACCGATTTTATCTTTGTTGAATAAACAATGCTCCTACTGTCGTTCTCGCAGCATCGTCAGACTTCTCGACCCGTGCTGACTGGAAGTAAGATAAAATCGGCAACGACTTCGGGGCAGTAATATCGGGAATGTCCGATCGAGGCCCCGAAAACCATTCCGAGAACCCATTTTATCTTTGTTAAAAAAACAATGCTCCTACCGTCGTTCTCCCAGCATCGTCAGACTTCTAGACCCATTCGGACCGAAAGTAAGATAAAATCGGAGACGAATTCGTGGCAGCAATATCGGGAATGTTCCCTCGAGGCACCGAGAACCAATTCGATTACCGATTTTATCTTTGTTACATAAACAATCCCCTACCGTCCTTCTCGCAGAATCGTCAGTCTTCTCGAGACATTCTGACCGGAAGTAAGATAAAATCGGACAGGAACTCGGGGCGGTAATATCGAGAATGTCCGATCGAGAGCCCGAGAACCATTCGGAGCACCGATTTTATCGTTGTTAAATAAACAATACTCCTACCGTCGTGACCGCAGCATCCACAGATTTCTCGACCCATTCTATCCGGAAGTAAGATAAAATCGGAGACGAATTCGGGGCAGAAATATCGGGAATGTCCAATCGAGGCCACGAGAAAAATTACGAGCAGTGATTTTATCTTTGTTAAATAAACAATGCCGCTACCGTCATTCTCGCAGCATCCTCAGACTTCTCGACAAATTCTGACCGGAAGTAGGATAAAATCGGAGACGATTTTGGGGCCGTAATATGGGGAATTTCCGATCGAGGCTCCGAGAAACCTTCCGAGCACCGATTTTATCACTGTTGAATAAACAATGCTCCTATCGTCGTTGTCGCAGCATCGTCAGACTTCTCGACCCGTTCTGACCGGAAGTAAGATAAAATCGTAGATGATTTCGGGGCAGTAATATCGGGAATTTCTGATCGCGGCCCCGAGTACCATTCCGAGCACCGAAATTATCTTTCTTGAATAAACAATCCTCCTACCGTCGTTTTCGCAGCATCGTCAGACTTCTAGACCCGTTCTGACCGGAAGTAAGATAAAAATGGAGACGATTTCGGGGCAGTAATTCCGGGAATGTCCGATCGAGGCCCCGAGAGCCATTCCGAGCACCGATTTTATCTTTGTTAAATTAACAATGCCCCTAACGTTTTTCTCGCAGGATCGTCAGACATCTCGACACATTCTGACCGGAAGTAAGATAAAAGCGGAGACGAATTTGGGGCAGTAATATCGGAAATGTCCGATCGAGGCCCCAAGAACCGTTCCGAGCACCAATTTTATATCTGTTGAATAAACAATGCTCCTACCGTTGTTCTCGCAGCATCCTCAGACTTCTCGACCAATTCTGCCCGGAAGTACGATAAAATCAGAGACCTACTTGGGGCAGTATATCGCGAATGTCAGATGGAGACCCTGAGAACCTTTCCGAGCCTCGATTTTATCTTTGTTGAATAAACAATGCCTCTACCGTCTTTCTCGCAGCATCGTCAGACTTCTCGACCCGATCTGACCGGAAGTAAGATAAAATCGGAGACGACTTCGGGGCAGTAATATCGGGAATGTCCGATCGAAGCCCCGAGAACCATTCCGAGGACCGATTTTATCTTTGTTAAATAAACAATGCTCCTACCATCGTTCTCGCAGCATCGTCAGACTTCTAGACCCATTCGGAACGAAAGTAAGATAAAATCGGAGACGAATTCGCGGCAGCAACATCGGGAATGTTCGCTCGAGGCCCCGAGAACCAATCCGAGTACCGATTTTATTTTTGTTAAATAAACAATCCCCTACCGTTGATCTCGCAGAATCGTCAGACTTATCGACACATTCTGACCGGAAGTAAGATAAAATCCGAGACGAATTCGGGGCAGTAATATCGGGAATGACCGATCGAGGCCCGGAGAACCATTCCGAGCACCGATTTTATCTTTGCTAAATAAAGAATGGTCCTACCGTCATTCTCGCAGCATCCTCAGTATGCTCGACCCATTCTGACCGGAAGTAAGGTAAAATCGGAGATGATTTCGGGGCAGTAATATCGGGAATTTCCGATCGAGGCCACGAGAACCATTCCCAGGACTGATTTTATCTTTGTGAAATAAACAATGCTCCTACCGTCGTTCTCGTACCACCGTCAGACTTCTCGACCAATTCTGACCGGAAGGAGGATAAAATCGGACACGATTTCGGGGCCGTAATATCGGGAATTTCCGATCGAGTCTCCGAGAAACATTCCGAGCACCGATTTTGTCATTGTTGTATAAACAATGCTCCTACCGGCCTTCTCGCAGCATCGTCAGACTTCTCGACCCGTTCTGACCGGAAGTTAGATACAATCGGAGATGATTTCGGGGCAGTAATATCGAGAATTTCCGATCGAGGCCCCGAGATCCATTCCAGCACCGATTTGATCTTTGTTGAATAAACAATGCTCCTACCGTCGTTCTCGCAGCATCGTCAGACTTCTCGACCCGTGCTGACCGGAATTAAGATCAAATCGGCAACGACTTCGGGGCAGTAATATCGGGAATGTCCGATCGAGGCCCCGAAAACGATTCCGAGAACCCATTTTATCTTTGTTAAAAAAACAATGCTCCTACTGTCGTTCTCCCAGCATCGTCAGACTTCTAGACCCATTCGGACCGAAAGTAAGATAAAATCGGAGACGAATTCGTGGCAGCAATATCGGGAATGTTCCCTCGAGGCACCGAGAACCAATTCGATTACCGATTTTATCTTTGTTACATAAACAATCCCCTACCGTCCTTCTCGCAGAATCGTCAGTTTTCTCGAGACATTCTGACCGGAAGTAAGATAAAATCGGACAGGAACTCGGGCCGGTAATATCGAGAATGTCCGATCGAGAGCCCGAGAACCATTCCGAGTACCGATTTTATCTTTGTTAAATAAACAATGCTCCTACCGTCGTGACCGCAGCATCCACAGATTTCTCGACCCATTCTATCCGGAAGTAAGATAAAATCGGAGACGAATTCGGGGCAGAAATATCGGGAATGTCCAATCGAGGCCACGAGAAAAATTACGAGCACCGATTTTATTTTTGTTAAATAAACAATGCCGCTACCGTCATTCTCGCAGCATCCTCAGACTTCTCGACAAATTCTGACCGGAAGTAGGATAAAATCGAAGACGATTTTGGGGCCGTAATATGGGGAATTTCCGATCGAGGCTCCGAGAAACATTCCGAGCACCGATTTTATCACTGTTGAATAAACAATGCTCCTATCGTCGTTGTCGTAGTATCGTCAGACTTCTCGACCCGTTCTGACCGGAAGTAAGATAAAATCGTAGATGATTTCGGGGAAGTAATATCGGGAATGTCCGATCGAGGCCCCGAGAACCATTCCGAGCACCGATTTTATCTTTTTGAAATAAACAATGCCCCTACCGTCGTTCTCGCAGCATCGTCAGACTTCTCGACCCATTCTGACCGGAAGTAAGATAAAATCAGAGATGCTTTCGGGGCAGTAATATCGGGAATTTCCGATCGCGGCCCCGAGTACCATTCCGAGCACCGAAATTATCTTTCTTGAATAAACAATCCTCCTACCGTTGTTTTCGCAGCATCGTCAGACTTCTAGACCCGTTCTGACCGGAAGTAAGATAAAAATGGAGACGATTTCGGGGCAGTAATATCGGGAATGTCCGATCGAGGCCCCGAGAGCCATTCCGAGCACCGATTTTATCTTTGTTAAATAAACAATGCCCCTAACGTTTTTCTCGCAGGATTGTCAGACATCTCGACACATTCTGACCGGAAGTAAGATAAAAGCGGAGACGAATTTGGGGCAGTAATATCGGAAATGTCCGATCGAGGCCCCAAGAACCGTTCCGAGCACCAATTTTATATCAGTTGAATAAACAATGCTCCTACCGTTGTTCTCGCAGCATCCTCAGACTTCTCGACCAATTCTGCCCGGAAGTAAGATAAAATCAGAGACCTACTTGGGGCAGTAATATCGCGAATGTCAGATCGAGACCCTGAGAACCTTTCCGAGCCTCGATTTTATCTGTGTTGAATAAACAATGCCTCTACCGTCTTTCTCGCAGCATCGTCAGACTTCTCGACCCGTTCTGACCGGAAGTAAGATAAAATCGGAGACGACTTCGGGGCAGTAATATCGGGAATGTCCGATCGAAGCCCCGAGAACCATTCCGAGCACCGATTTTATCTTTGTTAAATAAACAATGCTCCTACCATCGTTCTCTTAGCATCGTCAGACTTCTAGACCCATTCGGAACGAAAGTAAGATAAAATCGGAGACGAATTCGCGGCAGCAACATCGGGAATGTTCGCTCGAGGCCCCGAGAACCAATCCGAGTACCTATTTTATTTTTGTTAAATAAACAATCCCCTACCGTTGATCTCGCAGAATCGTCAGACTTATCGAGACATTCTGACCGGAAGTAAGATAAAATCCGAGACGAATTCGGGGCAGCAATATCGGGAATGACCGATCGAGGCCCGGAGAACCATTCCGAGCACCGATTTTATCTTTGCTAAATAAAGAATGGTCCTACCGTCATTCCCGCAGCATCCTCTGACTGCTCGACCCATTCTGACCGGAAGTAAGATAAAATCGGAGATTATTTCGGGGCAGTAATATCGAGAATTTCCGATCGAGGCCGAGAGAACCATTCCCAGCACCGATTTTATCTTTGTTAAATAAACAATGCTCCTACCGTCGTTCTCGTACCACCGTCAGACTTCTCGGCCAATTCTGACCGGAAGTCGGATAAAATCGGAGACGATTTCGGGGCCGTAATATCGGGAATTTCCGATCGAGGCTCCGAGAACCATTCCGAGCACCGATTTTATCTTTGCTAAATAAAGAATGGTCCTACCGTCATTCTCGCAGCATCCTCAGAATGCTCGACCCATTCTGACCGGAAGTAAGGTAAAATCGGAGATGATTTCGGGGCAGTAATATCGGGAATGTCCGATCGAGGCCCCGAGAACCATTCCGAGCACCGATTTTATCTTTGTTAAATAAACAATGCCCCTACCGTCGTTCTCGCAGCTTCGTCAGACTTCTCGACCCATTCTGACCGGAAGTAAGATGAAATCAGAGATGCTTTCGGGGCAGTAATATCAGGAATAACCGATCGAGGCCCCGAGTACCATTCCGAGTACCGATTTTATCTTTGTTAAACAAACAATGCCCCTACCGTCGTTCTCGTAGCATCGTCAGACTTCTCGACCCATTCTGACCAGAAGTAAGATAAAAGCAGAGATGCTTTCGGGGCAGTAATATCCGGAATTTCCGATCGAGGCCCCGAGTACCATTCCGAGCACCGATATTATCGGTCTTGAATAAACAATCCTCCTACCGTCGTTTTCGCAGCATCGTCAGACTTCTAGACACGTTCTGACCGGAAGTAAGATAAAATCGGAGACGATTTCGGGGCAGTAATATCGGGAATGTCCGATCGAGGCCCCGAGGGCTATTCCGAGCACCGATTTTATCTTTGTTAAATAAACAATGCCCCTAACGTCGTTCTCGCAGCATCGTCAGACATCTCGACACATTCTGACCGGAAGTAAGATAAAATCGGAGACCAATGTGGGCCAGTAATATCGGGAATGTTCGCTCGCGGCCCGGACAACCATTCGTAGCACCGATTTTATCTTTGTTAAATAAACAATTCCGCTACCGTCGTTCTTGCAGAATCGTCAGAATTCTCAACCCATTCTGACCGGAAGTGAGATAAAATCGGAGACGAATTCGGGGCAGTAATATCGGGAATGTCCAATCGAGGCCCCGAGAACCATTCCGAGCTCCGATTTTATCTTTGTTAAATAAACAATGCTCCTACCGTCGTTCTCGTAGCATCGTCTGACATCTCGACCCATTCTAACAGGAAGTAAGATAACATCGGAGACGACTTCGAGACAGGTATACCGCGAATGTCTGATCGAGGCCCGGAGAACCATTCCGATCAACGATTTTATCTTTGTTATATAAACAATGCTCCTACCGTCATTCTCGCAGCATCCTCTGACTTCTCGACCCATTCTGACCGGAAGTGAGATAAAATCGGAGACGAATTCGAGGCAGTAATATCGGGAATGTCCAATCGAGGCCCCGAGAACCATTCCGAGCACCGATTTTATCTTTGTTAAGTAAACAATGCTCCTACCGTCGTTCTCGCAGCATCGTGAGACATCTCGCCCCATTCTAACAGGAAGTAAGATAAAATCGGAGACGACTTCGAGACAGGCATACCGCGAATGTCCGATCGAAGCCCGGAGAACCAATCCGATCAACGATTTTATCTTTGTTAGATAACCTATGCTCCTGCCGTCGTTCTCGCAGAATCGTCAGACTTCTCGACACATTCTGACCGGAAGTAAGATGAAATCGGAGACGAATTCGTGGCAGTAATATCGGGAGTGTCCAATCGAGGCCCCGAGAACCATTCCGAGCACCGATTTTATCTTTGTTAAGTAAACAATCCCCTACCGTTGATCTCGCAGAATCGTCAGACTTATCGACACATTCTGACCGGAAGTAAGATAAAATCGGAGACGAATTCGGGGCAGTAATATCGGGAATGACCGATCGAGGCCCCGAGATCCATTCCGAGCATCGGTATTATCTTTGTTAAATAAACAATGCTCCTACCGTCGTTCCCGCAGCATCCTCAGACTCCTCGACCCATTCCGTCCGGAAGTAAGATAAAATCGGAGACGAATTCGCGGCAGCAATATCGCGAATGTCCAATCGAGTCCATGAGTCCCATTCCGAGCACCGATTTTATCTTTTTTGAATAAACAATGCTGCTACCGTCGTTCTTGCAGCATCGTCAGACTTCTCGACCCGTTCTGTCCGGAAGTAAGATAAAATCGGAGACGATTTCGGGGCAGTAATATCGGGAATATCTGATCGAGGACCCGAGAGCCATTCCGAGCACCGATTTTATCTTTGATATATAAACCATGCTCCTACCGTCGTTCTCGCAGCATCGTCAGACTTTTCAACCGATTCTGACTGCAAGTATGTTGGGTTAAATAAATGATTGCACCATTCTCAGAAGGATTCACGAATAATAAGATGGATTTATTTAATACTTGTTGGCACGTAGCGTTTTACATATCTGCCAAGCCCGAATATATAAAGATATAGGAAGGGTAACATTCTCCTAATTCCGAGAGTTCACACAGCGGGAGAGTATGGATGGTTTAAGGCTCCCGTCGGTCCGATGACAATATACCGATACCTGCAGTCCGAAAGTGCTCGTGTGCTTAGCCAATATGGCCCTTAACACTCCCACTTTGGCTCAGCACACCTTCTTCGTCTTTTTTTTTGCTTCTTTAAATTTCAGGTCCGCAGTTCAGGGCATACGTCATCTCGATGTTTTTGAAATATTTGCCTCGGGAGAGGCTTTGTAAAGATGTCAGCTTTCTGTTCGTCAGACGTGACATATTCGAGTACAAACTCTCCAGCCTCGAGTCGTTCTCGAATATAGTGGTAACGTACCTCTATATGTTTCGTCCGTTTGTAGTAGACGGGGTTCCTTATCAGTTGGATCGCGCTCTGGTTGTCAAGGAACAATGTAGTATCGATGTCAGGGCCTGATACGCCGCGTAGCAATCTCTTGAGCCAGACAATTTCTTTTACGGTATGGCACGCGGCCATGTATTCCGCGTCGGTAGTCGGAAGGGCTACACTTTGCTGTCGCTGTGAGTTCCAAGAAATCACGCTGTTTCCGAGCTTGATGACGTTACCCGTGGTTGATCTTCGGATCTCAAGTTCCCCGGCGTAGTCCGAGTCACTTTACTCCCTTAATTTTCTGCTGTCGTTGACCTTAAAAAGAAGTCCTCGTCGGGCGGTCCCCTTTAGGTATTTCAATATCCTTTTTATCCCGTTCCAGTGAATTTTTGTAGGGTTCTCCATGTATCGACTCGATCGATTTACCGCGTAGGTGATATCTGGTCGCGTGACGACGGACAGATACATGAGGCTGCCTATGGCCTCGCGGTACGGTGCCTCCGTTCTTTCAGTCTCGTTTGTCTTGTGAGCTTGTACGCATGGTTCGGAGTGTGGATCGGCCGGTATAGCTACCGCGTTAGCGTCTGTCATCCGGAAATGTTCGATTATTCGCTGAGTATATGCCTCCTGGTGCAAGAAAACTGATCCGTCGGGCTCTCGTCGGATCTGCATCCCCAGGAAGAGATTAGCCTCGCTGTCGGTGATATCGAATTCCTTTCGCAGTTCGCAGAGCAATTCGTCAATCGCATTTTGGTCTTCGGCCACGACGAGTCCGTCGTCGATGTAGATTGCTAGGATCAGTTTCTTGCCGTCTCGGTTGCCGGTGAACAAGCACGTATCTGCGATGTTTGCTTTGAGATAGAATTTAATGAGAAAATCCGTGAATCGCCGATTCCAGGAACGAGACGATTGTTTCAATCCGTAGAGGCTACGATTGAGCTTGCAGACCTTATCCGTTCCGTCCGTGTACCCTTCGGGCTGTCGCATATAAATTGTCTCGTCAATTTTTCCATATAGGAACGCGGTTTTCACGTCGAACTGCTTCATCATCATTTTTTCTCTTGCAGCGGTCGCGAAAACTATACGGAGCGAATCGAAACGCACGACGGGGCTGAACGTTTCCTGGTAATCGACGCCGTATGTCTGCCGGAAGCCGCGCGCCACCAGTCTGGCCTTGAGCCTGTTTACATTTCCTTTTTCGTCCCGCTTCTTTTTGAACGTCCATTTGCAGTCGATTATTTGACGGTTGTTTGGAGGTTCGACGAGGTTCCATACGTCATTGCGACGTAGGGACTCGATCTCCTCGTTCATTGCGGCTCTCCACTCTACCGAATCGTTGCCGTCGATGGCTTCAGTGTATGTCAAAGGCTCCTGACCTTCGGCGAAGAAAACCTCGTCTATGCTCAGGAAGTCATCGTATCTGGCAGGCGGTCTCAAGTTTGCTCGGTCTCGAAGAGTCCTTCCTCTTTCTTGTTCCGCCGGGGGTTCTTGCGTACGATTTACGATTGCGACCTCGATTTCGTTTTCGATCTCGTTATTCACGCGTTGGACGGGTTCTCTTATGATTTCTCTTTCAGGTTCGTCAACGTCCGTGACCACGTCCTCCCCTGTGTCGATCCATGTTTCGTCCTTGTTCTCGTCGGTCTCTTCGTCTTAGGTCTTGGATTTTCCTGCGAAAACAACGTTCCGAGCTGTTTTGACTCTCTCTCTATGTCTGGGTACCAGATGCGATATCCCTTCGTGTCCTCACCGTATCATACGAGGATCCCGCGTTTTGCCTTGTCGTCCCACTTCCGTCTTTTTTCTTTCGGAATATGAGAGAATACTTCTTCTCCGAATATGCGTAAGTGCGTAATATTCGGTTTTCTTCCGTGCCAGAGCTCAAAAGGCGTCATCTCTTTGACACTGCTAGTTCCTGACCTATTTTGCACGTATGTGGCCGTGTTCACGGCTTCTGCCCAGAAACGTTTGTCGAGCTTCGTCGCGTGGAGGATTGTTCGGGCGGCCTCAACGATGGTACGATTTTCTCGTTCAGCCGAGCCATTTTGCTCGGGGCTGTAGGCGACTGTCGTCTGGTGAGTGATACCGTAATGGTGTGTTATCTCTTCGACTTCGCGATTGATGAATTCGAGGCCATTGTCTGTGCGTAAAGTTCGAACGCCTCTTGGACATTGTTTTTCGGCTTTTCTGCAAAAGTTTTCGAGGCAACGTTTTGCCTCCGTTTTCTCGGCGATGAAATATATGCTCCTATAATGTGAATAATCATCTTTCCGGAGCAAAAGATATCGAGCGCCTCCGATGGACTTTTCCTGCATTGGGCCGCAGATATCGGCGTGCACAACTTCTCCGATCTCGCTCGTTTTTGTCGTGCTCGGCGGAAAGGGGAGTCTATGCGTTTTCCCTATAGCGCATTCCTCGCAAAATCTCTCGCTCGAATCTCTCGTTTTTATCTGAAACTGGTTAAGGATGCCCTTGACTTGTCGGTAATTTTGGTGTGCTAACCTTTCTTGCCACGTTTTCAGCGAATGTGTGGTCGCCACATTGGCGTGCGCAGTCTCCGACGGCTCGTTGTCCTCTACCGGTGGAATTATCCGGAACTTCATGACGAAGAGTTTTCTTCGACGCTCTCCCACTGCGACGATGCGCCCATTCTTGAGTAGCTCGCAGGTCGTATTGTTCGACCGCATTTCCATACCTTTATCCATGGCCGCTCCCGCTGAGAAGAGGTTGTACTGTAGCTTGGGCACATATAGAACATTTGACAGATGATTTTCGCTCCATTTTGAGCCATCAAATGTGAGAACGTTTATGTTCCCTTTCCCTTGAGCCTCGATGTGGGCTCCGTCGCCTACGCGCACAAGCATTTCTTGATCGAAAGCCTCGTAGGTGATAAACCATTCACGCCTGGTGGACATGTGGTCGCTTGCGCCGGAGTCGAGGTACCATATACCCTCGCTGTCTTCCTTGTTGTGAGCCATGGCGATGGCCTCGCTCACGAAGTCTATACCGCAAGACTTTCCGGGGCCTCCTCTGCTACCGCTGTGTTTCTTCTCGGTGCACTCTCTTGCCCAATGAACAGGCCGTTGACATTTGAAACACTTGCCTGGTTCTTCAGAGTCCTTTTTATCTCCGCTGCTTCGACTGTATCGCCCTTTTCCTCGTTGAGACCTTGACGCTAAGGCGTTTGCGTCACGCTCGTTCTGCACGAAGTTCCGAGTTTCCTCTATCAGCAGTCTCGAAGTGAGATTTACCAATGTGCGCTCTGCCGCGGGGGCAGATTCCCATGCGCTGACGAAATATTTGTAGCTGGCGGGAAGAGTAAGCAAGATCTTGGTCATTATCATCGAGTCGGATATTTCCTCACCCATAAGCCTGAGGCGATGTGCTAAATCCTCGAGTTTTGCGATGTAAGTGGCTATGTTGTCCGAGCTCGCCGTTTCCGTAGTATACCATTTCTGCTCGAGCATGTGGACGCTCGCTTCCGATTTTTGTTCGTAGACGCTCGTTAGGCGTGTCCATATTTCCTTCGCTGTTTCGCAGTTGATGATATGCAGGGTAGGTTGGGGGCCAATCGTCGTGGCGATTATCTTTTGTGCCATCCCGTCTAACTTTCGCCATGCTTCGACACTTTTTTCGTGCTGTGTTCGCTCATCTGCCGTCGCCTGTGCGGCCGAATCTTGGGGCATTGCACTAGCACCGTTCGCGACGTCCCACGCGCCAGACGCGTTCAATATCACTCGCACCTGAAATTTCCAGATGCTCTAGATCTCTATGTTTTTCAGTTTTGTAACGCGCGCGAGTTCACTCTCCATGGCTACGGTCATTCTTTTTCACTTGCACGCGGCGTGGAAATAACCTCAAAAAATCTGGTGGGTTTGTTTTTCACTGTTCGGCACACGGATCCCGAAAATAATTTTCGTGCGGCGATTCTGGGCCCATAACCTGTTGGGTTAAATAAATGATTGCACCGATCTCACAAGGATTCACGAATAATAAGATGGATTTATTTAATACTTGTTGGCACGTAGCGTTTTACATATCTGCCAAGCCCGAATATATAAAGATATAAGAAGGGGGACATTCTTCTAATTCCGAGAGTTCACACAGGGGGAGAGTATGGATGGTTTAAGGCGCCCGTCGGTCCGCTGGCAATATACCGACACCTGCAGTCCGAAAGTGCTCGTGTGCTTAGCCAATATGGCCCTTAACAAAGTAAGATAAAAGCGGAGTCGAATTTGGGGCAATACTATTGGAAATGTCCGATCGAGGCCCCAAGAACCATTCCGAGCATCGATTTTATCTTTGTTGAATAAACAATGCTCCTACCGTCGTTCTCGCAGCATCGTCAGACTTCTCGACCCGTTCTGACCGGAAGTAAGATAAAATCGGAGACGACTTTGGGGCAGTAATATCGGGAATGTCCGGTTGAGGCCCCGAGAACCATTCCGAGCACCGATTTTATCTTTGTTAAATAAACAATGCTCCTACCGTCGTTCTCGCTGCGTCGTCAGACTTCTAGACCTATTCGGACCGAAAGTAAGATAAAATCGGAGACGAATTCGCGGCAGCAATATCAGGAATGTTAGCTCGAGGCCCGGAGACCCATTCCCAGCATCGATTTTATCTTTGTTAAATAAACAATGCCGCTACCGTTGTTCTCGCAGAATTGTCAGACTTCTCGACCCATTCTGACCGGAAGTAATATACAATCGGAGACGAATTCGGGGCAGTAATATCAGGAATATCCAATCAAGGCCCCGAGAACCATTCCGAGCACCGATTATATTAGGTTGGTACAAAAATCTTGCAACACTTTTTTCATTTGAAATATTCTTCCTAATAACGAAGGTCGAAAACATTCGAGAATAGGAAATACAAGAATGGTCTAGAACCTTCCATGCCGTAGGATACATAAGCGAGTCAGTTGTTCCGTCGAGTCAGTATGAGCAAAGATGGACCAACGGGCACTCCGAGCAATCGCATATTACGAATTCTTGCAAGGACATTCTGCAAGAGCCGCAGCCCGTAATATGTGCAGTGCGTTCAAGGCTAATGTAGTTAATTATTCAACGGTCTTCCGTTGATATCAGCGTTTTCATTCTGGCGATACATCTTTTGAAGAAAAACCTTAGTCCGGCAGGGAATCGATTGTGGACGATGAAGAACTGCGAGCACTTATAAAGGCAAAGCCTAATATGTCGTCGCGAGAATTAGCCAACAAACTCAACTTCAGTCATCCTACGTTCCTTCGACATTTACAAGAGATGGGATATAGGAAAGTTGTTTCGTCTTGGATAACGCACAATCTCAGCGAATCAAACAAAGCAACACGCATGTCTATCTGTCTTTCACTCCTGCATCTTCTGCAAAGAAAGGATGTTCTTTAAGAAATAATCACTGGGGATGAAAGCGGGGTGTTGTATGTTAATCACACGCGCAAGCGTCAGTGGCCACCGAAAGGGGAAAAACCAGAACCGACCCCTAAACGGCCCCGTGAAATGAAGAAAGTTTCACTCTGCTGGTAAGATTCTGAGGGCATGCTCTATTACGAATTTCTGCCAACCAATACCACAATACAGGCAGAGATTTATTCTGCACATCTGCAAAAGGTGGCTAAAATTATGAATCAGAAAAGGCGTAAACGTCTTCAAGTTCGGCTTCTCCATGACAATGCTCGACCCCACGTCGCTAAGATGACACAACAAACTATTTCGCAGCCAGGATGGGAAATTCTACCACACCCACCGTGTTCACCAGACTTAGCACCTGCCGACTATTACCTGTTTCGAGCTTTGGAGAACTATTTACGGGGTAAAAAATTTGATCATCTGTCCGGATCTCAAAAACACATTGGCAAGATTTTTGCACCAACCCAATATATTTGTTAAATAAACAATGCTCCTACCGTCGTTCTCGCACCACCGCCAGACTTCTCGCCCCATTCTGACCGGAAGTAAGATAAAATCGGAGACGATTTCAGGGCAGTAATATCGGGAATGTCCGATCGAGGCCCCGAGAGCGATGCCGAGCAACGATTTTATCTTTGTTAAATAAATAATGCCCCTACCGTCGTTCTAGCAGCAACGTCAGACTTCTCGACCCATTCTGACCGGAAGTAAGATAAAATCGGAGACGAATTCGGGGCAGTAATATAGGAAATGTCCGATCGAGGCCACGAGAGCCATTCCGAGGACCGATTTTATCTTTGTTAAATATACAATGCTCCTACGTCGCTCTCGCAGCATCGTCAGACTTCTCGACCAATTCTGACCGGAAGTAAGATGAAATCGTAGACGAATTCGGGGCAGTATTTCGGGAATGTCCGATCGAGGCCCGGTGAACCATTCCGAGCACCGATGTTATCGTTGTTAAATCAATAATGCTCCTACCGTCGTTCTCGCAACATCCTCCGACTTCCCGACCCAGTCTGACCGGAAGTAAGATAAAATCGGAGATTATTTCGTGGCAGTAATATCGGGAATGTCCGATCGAGGCCCCGATATCCATTCCGAGGACCGATTTTATCTTTGTTAAATAAACAATGCCTCTACCGGCGTTCTCGCAGAATCGTCTGACCGAAAGTAAGATAAAATCGGAGATTATTTCGTGGCAGTAATATCGGGAATGTCCGATCGAGGCTCGGAGAACCAGTCCGAGTTCCGATCTTATCTTTTTTAAATAAACAATGCTCCTACCGTTGTTCTCGCAGCATCGTCAGACTTCTCGACCCATTAGCATCGGAAGTAAAATAAAATCGGAGACGAATTCGCGGCAGCAATATCGGGAATGTTCGCTCGAGGCCCCGAGAACCATTCCGAGGACCGATTTTATCTTTGTTAAATAAACAATGCCTCTACCGTCGTTCTCGCAGAATCGTCAGACTTCTCGACCTATTCTGACCGGAAGTAAGATAAAATCGGAGACGAATTCGGGGCAGGTATATCGCGAATGAGCAATCGAGGCCCGGAGAACCATTCCGAGCACCGATTTTATCTTTGTTAAATAAACAATGCTCCTACCGTCATTCTCGCAGCATCCTCAGACTTCTCGACCCATTCTGAGCGGAAGAAAGATAAAATCGGAGATGATTTCGAGGCAGTAATATCGGGAATTTCCGATCGAGGCCCCGAGAACCATGCCGAGCTCCAATTTTATCTTTGTTACATAAACAATGCTCCTGTCGTCGTCCTCGCATCATCGTCAGACTCCTCGACCCATTCGGACCGAAAGTAAGATAAAATCGGAGACGAATTCGCGGCAGCAATATCGGGAATGTTCGCTCGAGGCCCCGAGAACCATTCCGAGGACCGATTTTATCTTTGCTAAATAAACAATGCCTCTACCGTCATTCTCGCAGAATCGTCAGAGATCTCGACCTATTCTGACTGGAAGTAAGATAAAATCGGAGACGAATTCGGGGCAGTAATATCGGGAATGTCCGATCGAGGCCCCGAGAACCATTCCGAGCACTGATTTTTTCTGTGTTCAATAAACATTGCTCCTACAGTCGTTCTCGCAGCATCGTTAGACTTCTCCACTCATTCTGACCAAAAGTAAGATAAAATCGGAGACCAGTTTGAGGCAGTAATGTCGGGAATTTCCGATCGAGTTCCCGAGAACTATTCAGAGCACCGATTTTATCTTTGTTGAATAAACAATGCTCCTACCGTCGTTCTTGCAGCATCGTCAGAGTTCCGGACGCATTCTGACCGGAAGTATGATAAAATCGGAGACGAATTCGCAGCAGTAATATAGGGAATGTTCGCTCGAGGCCCCTACAACCATTCCGAGCACCGATTTTTTCTTTGTTAAATAAACAATGCCCCTACCGTCGTTCTCGCAGTACCGTCAGACTTCTCGAACCAATCTGA
Organism: Ophion obscuratus; assembly: GCA_964007375.1. Taxonomy (NCBI): domain Eukaryota; kingdom Metazoa; phylum Arthropoda; class Insecta; order Hymenoptera; family Ichneumonidae; genus Ophion; species Ophion obscuratus. The sequence continues at coordinate 9,473,386 of OZ023317.1, forward strand.
CCGGAAGTAACATAAAATCGGAGACGACTTCGGGACAGGTATATCGCGAATGTGCGATCTTGGCCCGGAGAACCATTCCGAGCACCGATGTTATCTATGTTAAATAAACAATGCTCCTACCGTCATTATCGCAGCATCCTCGGACTTCTCGACCCACTCTGACCGGAAGTAAGATAAAATCGGAGATGATTTCGAGGCAGTAATATCGGGAATTTCCGATCGAGGCCCCGAGAACCATTCCGAGCACCGATTTTATCTTTGTTACATAAACAATGCTCCTGCCGTCGTCCTCGCAGCATCGTCAGACTCCTCGACCCATTCGGACCGAAAGTAAGATAAAATCGGAGACGAATTCGCGGCAGCAATATCGGGAATGTTCGCTCGAGGCCCCGAGAACTATTCCGAGCACCGAGTTTATCTTTGTTAAATAAACTATGCTCCTACCGTCGTTCTCGCAGCATCGTCAGACTTCTCGACCCATTCTGACCGGAAGTAAGATAAAATCTGAGACGACTTCGGGACAGGTATTTCGGGAATGTCCGATCGAGGCCCGGTAACCCATTCCGAGCACCGATTTTATCTGTGTTAAATCAATAATGTTCCTACCGACGTTCTCGCAACATCCTCCGACTTCCCGACCCAGTCTGACCGGAAGTAAGATAAAATCGTAGATTATTTCGTGGCAGTCATATCGGGAATGTCCGATCGAGGCCCCGAGAACCATTCCGAGCACCGATTTTATCTTCTTTGAATAAACAATGCTCCTACCGTCGTTCTCGCAGCACCGTCAGACTTCTCAACCCATTAGGATCGGAAGTAAAATAAAATCGGAGACGAATTCGCGGCAGCAATATCGGGAATGTTCGCTCGAGGCCCCGAGAACCATTCCGAGGACCGATTTTATCTTTGTTAAATAAACAATGCCTCTACCGTCGTTCTCGCAGAATCGTCAGACTTCTCGACCTATTCTGACCGGAAGTAAGATAAAATCGGAGACGAATTCGGGGCAGTAATATCGGGAATGTCCGATCGAGGCCCCGAGAACCATTCCGAGCACCGATTTTTTCTTTGTTAAATAAATATTGCTCCTACCGTCGTTCTCGCAGCATCGTTAGACTTCTCCACTCATTCTGACCGAAAGTAAGATAAAATCGGAGACGACATCGGGACAGGTATATCGCGAATATGCGATCTTGGCCCGGAGAACCATTCGGAGCACCGATTTTATCTTTGTTAAATAAACAATGCTCCTACCGTCAGTCTCGCAGCATCCTCAGACTTCTCGACCCACTCTGACCGGAAGTAAGATAAAATCGGAGATGATTTCGAGGCAGTAATATCGGGAATTTCCGATCGAGGCCCCGAGAACCATTCCGAGCACCGATGTTATCTTTGTTACATAAACAATGCTCCTGCCGTCGTCCTCGCAGTATCGGCAGACTCCTCGACCCATTCGGACCGAAAGTAAGATAAAATCGGAGACGAATTCGCGGCAGCAATATAGGGAATGTTCGCGCGAGGCCCCGAGAACTATTCCGAGCACCGAGTTTATCGTTGTTAAATAAACAATGCTCCTACCGTCGTTCTCGCAGCATCGTCAGATTTCTCGACCCATTCTGACCGGAAGGAAGATAAAATCAGAGACGACTTCGGGACAGGTATTTCGGGAATGTCCGATCGAGGCCCGGTGAACCATTCCGAGTACCGATTTTATCTGTGTTAAATCAATAATACTCCTACCGTCGTTCTCGCAACATCCTCCGACTTCCCGACCCAGTCTGACCGGAAGTAAGATAAAATCGGAGATTATTTCGTGGCAGTGATATCGGGAATGTCCGTTCGAGGCCCCGAGAACCATTCCGAGCACCGATTTTATCTTTTTTGAATAAACAATGCTCCTACCGTCGTCCTCGCAGCATCGTCAGACTTCTCGACCAATTAGGATCGGAAGTAAAATAAAATCGGAGACGAATTCGCGGCAGCAATATCGGGAATGTTCGCTCGAGGCCCCGAGAACCATTCCTAGGACCGATTTTATCGTTGTTAAATAAACAATGCCTCTACCGTCGTTCTCGCAGAATCGTCAGACTTCGCGAACTATTCTGACAGGAAGTAAGATAAAATCGGAGACGAATTCGAGGCATAATATCGGGAATGTCCGATCGAGGCCCCGATATCCATTGCGAGCACCGATTTTATCATTGTTAAATAAACAATGCTCCTACCGTCGTTCTCGCAGCATCGTCAGACTTCTAGACCCATTCTGACCGAAAGTAAAATGAAATCGGAGACGACTTCCGGACAGGTATATCGCGAATGTGCGATCGAGGCCCGGAGAACCATTCCGAGCACCGATTTTATCTTTATTAAATAAACAATGCTCCTACCGTCATTCTCGCAGCATCCTCAGACTTCTCGACCCATTCGGATCGGATATAAGATAAAATCGGAGATGATTTCGAGGCAGTAATATCGGGAATTTCCGATCGAGGCCCCGAGAACCATTCCGAGCATCGATTTTATCTTTGTAACATAAACAACGCTCCTGCCGTCGTCCTCGCATCATCGTCAGACTCCTCGACCCATTCGGACCGACAGTAAGATAAAGTCGGAGACGAATTCGCGGAAGCAATATCGGGAATGTTCGCTCGAGTCCCCGAGAACAATTCCGAGCACCGAGTTTATCTTTGTTAAATAAACAATGCTCCTGCCGTCGTTCTCGCAGCATCATCAGACTTCTCGACCCATTCTGACCGGAAGTAAGATAAAATCGGAGACGACTTCGGGACAGGTATATCGGGAATGTTCGATCGAGGCCCGGTGAACCATTCCGAGTACCGATTTTATCTTTGTTAAATCAACAATGCTCCTACCGTCGTTCTCGCAACATCCTCCGACTTCCCGACCCATTAGGATCGGAAGTAAAATAAAATCAGACACGAATTCGCGGCAGCAATATCGGGAATGTTCGCTCGCGACCCGAGAACCATTCCGAGGACCGATTTTATCTTTGCTAAATAAACAATGCCTCTACCGTCGTTCTCGCAGAATCGTCAGACTTCTCGACCTATTCTGACCGGAAGTAAGATAAAATCGGAGACGAATTCGGGGCAGTAATATCGGGAATGTCCGATCAAGGCCCAGAGAACCATTCCGAGCACCGATTTTTTCATTGTTAAATAAACATTGCTCCTACCGTCGTTCTCGCAGCATCGTTAGACTTCTCCACTCATTCTGACCGAAAGTAAGATAAAATCGGAGACCAATTTGAGGCAGTAATGTCGGGAATTTCGGATCGAGTTCCCAAGAACTATTCAGAGCACTGATTATATCTTTGTTGAATAAACAATGCTCCTACCGTCGTTCTTACAGCATCGTCAGAGTTCGGGACACATTCTGACCGGAAGTAAGATAAAATCGGAGACGAATTCGCAGCAGTAATATAGGGAATGTTCGCTCGAGGCCCCTAGAACCATTCCGAGCACCGATTTTTTCTTTGTTAAATAAACAATGCCCCTACCGTCGTTCTCGCAGTATCGTCAGACTTCTCGAACCATTCTGACCGGAAGTAACATAAAATCGGAGATGATTTCGAGGCAGTAATATCGGGAATTTCCGATCGAGGCCCTGAGAACCTTTCCGAGCACCGCTTTTATCTATGTTACATAAACAATGCTGCTGCCGTCGTCCTCGCATCATCGTCAGACTCCTCGACCCATTCGGACCGAAACTAAGATAAAATCGGAGACGAATTCGCGGCAGCAATTTCGGGAATTTTCGCTCGAGGCCCCGAGAACCATTCCGAGCACCGAGTTTATCTTTGTTAAATAAACAATGTTCCTGCCGTCGTTCTCGCAGCATCGTCAGACTTCTCGACCCATTCTGACCGGAAGTAAGAAAAAATCGGAGATGACTTCGGGACAGGTATATCGGGAATGTTCGATCGAGGCCCGGTGAACCATTCCGAGCACCAATTTTATCTTTGTTAAATCAACAATGCTCCTACCGTCGTTCTCGCAGCATCGTCAGACTTCTCGACCCATTAGAATCGGAAGTACAATAAAATCGGAGACGAATTCGCGGCAGCCATATCGGAAATGTTCGCTCGAGGCCCCGAGAACCATTTCTAGGACCGATTTTATATTTGTTAAATAAACAATGCCTCTACCGTCGTTCTCGCAGAATCGTCAGACTTCGCGACCTATTCTGACAGGAAGTAAGATAAAATCGGAGACGAATTCGGGGCATAATATCGGGAATGTCCGATCGAGGCCCCGAGAACCATTCCGAGCACCGATTTTATCTTTTTTGAATAAACAATGCTCCTACCGTCGTTCTCGCAGCAGCGTCAAACTTCTCAACCCATTAGGATCGGAAGTAAAATAAAATCGGAGACGAATTCGCGGCAGCAATATCGGGAATGTTCGCTCGAGGCCCCGAGAACCATTCCGAGCACCGATTTTATCTTTGTTACATAAACAATGCTCCTGCCGTAGTCCTCGCAGCATCGTCAGACACCTCGACCCATTCGGACCGAAAGTAAGATAAAATCGGAGACGAATTCGCGGCAGCAATATAGGGAATGTTCGCGCGAGGCCCCGAGAATGATTCCGAGCACCGAGTTTATCGTTGTTAAATAAACAATGCTCCTACCGTCGTTCTCGAGCATCGTCAGACTTCTCGACCCATTCTGACCGGAAGGAAGATAAAATCGGAGACGACTTCGGGACAGGTATTTCGGGAATGTCCGATCGAGGGCCGGTGAACCATCCCGAGTACCGATTTTATCTGTGTTAAATCAATAATGCTCCTCCCGTCGTTCTCGCAACATCCTCCGACCTCCCGACCCAGTCTGACCGGAAGTAAGATAAAATCGGAGATTATTTCGTGGCAGGAATATTGGGAATGTCCGCTCGAGGCCGCGAGAACCATTCCGAGCACCGATTTTCTCATTTTTGAATAAACAATGCTCCTACCGTCGTTCTCGCAGCATCGTCAGACTTCTCGACCCATTAGGATCGGAAGTAAAATAAAATCGGAGACGAATTCGCGGCAGCAATATCGGGAATGTTCGCTCGAGGCCCCGAGAACCATTCCTAGGACTGATTTTATCTTTGTTAAATAAACAATGCCTCTACCGTCGTTCTCGCAGAATCGTCAGACTTCGCGACCTATTCTGACAGGAAGTAAGATAATATCGGAGACGAATTCGGGGCATAATATCGGGAATGTCCGATCGAGGCCCCGATATCCATTCGGAGCACCGATTTTATCTTTGTTAAATAAACAATGCTCCTACCGTCGTTCTCGCAGCATCGTCAGACTTCTAGACCCATTCTGACCGAAAGTAAAATGAAATCGGAGACGACTTCCGGACAGGTATATCGCGAATGTGCGATCGAGGCCCGGAGAACCATTCCGAGCACCGATTTTATCTTTGTTAAATAAACAATGCTCCTACCGTCATTCTCGCAGCATCCTCAGACTTCTCGATCCATTCGGACCGGAAGTAAGATAAAATCGGAGATGATTTCGAGGCAGTAATATCGGGAATTTCCGATTGAGGCCCCGAGAACCATTCCGAGCATCGATTTTATCTTTGTTACATAAACAACGCTCCTGCCGTCGTCCTCGCATCATCGTCAGACTCCTCGACCCATTCGAACCGACAGTAAGATAAAGTCGGAGACGAATTCGCGGCAGCAATATCGGGAATGTTCGCTCGAGTCCCCGAGAACCATTCCGAGCACCGAGTTTATCTTTGTTAAATAAACAATGTTCCTGCCGTCGTTCTCGCAGCATCGTCAGACTTCTCGACCCATTCTGACCGGAAGTAAGAAAAAATCGGAGACGACTTCGGGACAGGTATATCGGGAATGTTCGATCGAGGCCCGCTGAACCATTCCGAGCACCGATTTTATCTTTGTTAAATCAACAATGCTCCTACCGTCGTTCTCGCAGCATCGTCAGACTTCTCGAGCCATTAGAATCGGAAGTAAAATAAAATCGGAGACGAATTCGCGGCGGCAATATCGGGAATGTTCGCTCGAGGCCCCGAGAACTATTTCTCGGAGCGATTTTATCTTTGTTAAATAAACAATTTCCTCTACCGTCGTTCTCGCAGAATCGTCAGACTTCGCGACCTATTCTGACAGGAAGTAAGATAAAATCGGAGACGAATTCGGGGCATAATATCGGGAATGTCCGATCGAGGCCCCGAGAACCATTCCGAGCACCGATTTTATCTTTTTTGAATAAACAATGCTCCTACCGTCGTTCTCGCAGCACCGTCAGACTTCTCAACACATTAGGATCGGAAGTAAAATAAAATCGGAGTCGAATTCGCGGCAGCAATATCGGGAATGTTCCCTCGAGGCCCCGAGAACCATTCCGAGCACCGATTTTATCTTTGTTACATAAACAATGCTCCTGCCGTAGTCCTCGCAGCATCGTCAGACTCCTCGACCCATTCGGACCGAAAGTAAGATAAAATCGGAGACGAATTCGCGGCAGCAATATAGGGAATGTTCGCGCGAGGCCCCGAGAACTATTCCGAGCACCGAGTTTATCGTTGTTAAATAAACAATGCTCCTACCGTCGTTCTCGCAGCATCGTCAGATTTCTCGACCCATTCTGACCGGAAGGAAGATAAAATCAGAGACGACTTCGGGACAGGTATTTCGGGAATGTCCGATCGAGGCCCGGTGAACCATTCCGAGTACCGATTTTATCTGTGTTAAATCAATAATACTCCTACCGTCGTTCTCGCAACATCCTCCGACTTCCCGACCCAGTCTGACCGGAAGTAAGATAAAATCGGAGATTATTTCGTGGCAGTGATATCGGGAATGTCCGTTCGAGGCCCCGAGAACCATTCCGAGCACCGATTTTATCTTTTTTGAATAAACAATGCTCCTACCGTCGTCCTCGCAGCATCGTCAGACTTCTCGACCAATTAGGATCGGAAGTAAAATAAAATCGGAGACGAATTCGCGGCAGCAATATCGGGAATGTTCGCTCGAGGCCCCGAGAACCATTCCTAGGACCGATTTTATCGTTGTTAAATAAACAATGCCTCTACCGTCGTTCTCGCAGAATCGTCAGACTTCGCGAACTATTCTGACAGGAAGTAAGATAAAATCGGAGACGAATTCGAGGCATAATATCGGGAATGTCCGATCGAGGCCCCGATATCCATTGCGAGCACCGATTTTATCATTGTTAAATAAACAATGCTCCTACCGTCGTTCTCGCAGCATCGTCAGACTTCTAGACCCATTCTGACCGAAAGTAAAATGAAATCGGAGACGACTTCCGGACAGGTATATCGCGAATGTGCGATCGAGGCCCGGAGAACCATTCCGAGCACCGATTTTATCTTTATTAAATAAACAATGCTCCTACCGTCATTCTCGCAGCATCCTCAGACTTCTCGACCCATTCGGATCGGATATAAGATAAAATCGGAGATGATTTCGAGGCAGTAATATCGGGAATTTCCGATCGAGGCCCCGAGAACCATTCCGAGCATCGATTTTATCTTTGTAACATAAACAACGCTCCTGCCGTCGTCCTCGCATCATCGTCAGACTCCTCGACCCATTCGGACCGACAGTAAGATAAAGTCGGAGACGAATTCGCGGAAGCAATATCGGGAATGTTCGCTCGAGTCCCCGAGAACAATTCCGAGCACCGAGTTTATCTTTGTTAAATAAACAATGCTCCTGCCGTCGTTCTCGCAGCATCATCAGACTTCTCGACCCATTCTGACCGGAAGTAAGATAAAATCGGAGACGACTTCGGGACAGGTATATCGGGAATGTTCGATCGAGGCCCGGTGAACCATTCCGAGTACCGATTTTATCTTTGTTAAATCAACAATGCTCCTACCGTCGTTCTCGCAACATCCTCCGACTTCCCGACCCATTAGGATCGGAAGTAAAATAAAATCAGACACGAATTCGCGGCAGCAATATCGGGAATGTTCGCTCGCGACCCGAGAACCATTCCGAGGACCGATTTTATCTTTGCTAAATAAACAATGCCTCTACCGTCGTTCTCGCAGAATCGTCAGACTTCTCGACCTATTCTGACCGGAAGTAAGATAAAATCGGAGACGAATTCGGGGCAGTAATATCGGGAATGTCCGATCAAGGCCCAGAGAACCATTCCGAGCACCGATTTTTTCATTGTTAAATAAACATTGCTCCTACCGTCGTTCTCGCAGCATCGTTAGACTTCTCCACTCATTCTGACCGAAAGTAAGATAAAATCGGAGACCAATTTGAGGCAGTAATGTCGGGAATTTCGGATCGAGTTCCCAAGAACTATTCAGAGCACTGATTATATCTTTGTTGAATAAACAATGCTCCTACCGTCGTTCTTACAGCATCGTCAGAGTTCGGGACACATTCTGACCGGAAGTAAGATAAAATCGGAGACGAATTCGCAGCAGTAATATAGGGAATGTTCGCTCGAGGCCCCTAGAACCATTCCGAGCACCGATTTTTTCTTTGTTAAATAAACAATGCCCCTACCGTCGTTCTCGCAGTATCGTCAGACTTCTCGAACCATTCTGACCGGAAGTAACATAAAATCGGAGATGATTTCGAGGCAGTAATATCGGGAATTTCCGATCGAGGCCCTGAGAACCTTTCCGAGCACCGCTTTTATCTATGTTACATAAACAATGCTGCTGCCGTCGTCCTCGCATCATCGTCTGACTCCTCGACCCATTCGGACCGAAACTAAGATAAAATCGGAGACGAATTCGCGGCAGCAATTTCGGGAATTTTCGCTCGAGGCCCCGAGAACCATTCCGAGCACCGAGTTTATCTTTGTTAAATAAACAATGTTCCTGCCGTCGTTCTCGCAGCATCGTCAGACTTCTCGACCCATTCTGACCGGAAGTAAGAAAAAATCGGAGATGACTTCGGGACAGGTATATCGGGAATGTTCGATCGAGGCCCGGTGAACCATTCCGAGCACCAATTTTATCTTTGTTAAATCAACAATGCTCCTACCGTCGTTCTCGCAGCATCGTCAGACTTCTCGACCCATTAGAATCGGAAGTACAATAAAATCGGAGACGAATTCGCGGCAGCCATATCGGAAATGTTCGCTCGAGGCCCCGAGAACCATTTCTAGGACCGATTTTATATTTGTTAAATAAACAATGCCTCTACCGTCGTTCTCGCAGAATCGTCAGACTTCGCGACCTATTCTGACAGGAAGTAAGATAAAATCGGAGACGAATTCGGGGCATAATATCGGGAATGTCCGATCGAGGCCCCGAGAACCATTCCGAGCACCGATTTTATCTTTTTTGAATAAACAATGCTCCTACCGTCGTTCTCGCAGCAGCGTCAAACTTCTCAACCCATTAGGATCGGAAGTAAAATAAAATCGGAGACGAATTCGCGGCAGCAATATCGGGAATGTTCGCTCGAGGCCCCGAGAACCATTCCGAGCACCGATTTTATCTTTGTTACATAAACAATGCTCCTGCCGTAGTCCTCGCAGCATCGTCAGACACCTCGACCCATTCGGACCGAAAGTAAGATAAAATCGGAGACGAATTCGCGGCAGCAATATAGGGAATGTTCGCGCGAGGCCCCGAGAATGATTCCGAGCACCGAGTTTATCGTTGTTAAATAAACAATGCTCCTACCGTCGTTCTCGAGCATCGTCAGACTTCTCGACCCATTCTGACCGGAAGGAAGATAAAATCGGAGACGACTTCGGGACAGGTATTTCGGGAATGTCCGATCGAGGGCCGGTGAACCATCCCGAGTACCGATTTTATCTGTGTTAAATCAATAATGCTCCTCCCGTCGTTCTCGCAACATCCTCCGACCTCCCGACCCAGTCTGACCGGAAGTAAGATAAAATCGGAGATTATTTCGTGGCAGGAATATTGGGAATGTCCGCTCGAGGCCGCGAGAACCATTCCGAGCACCGATTTTCTCATTTTTGAATAAACAATGCTCCTACCGTCGTTCTCGCAGCATCGTCAGACTTCTCGACCCATTAGGATCGGAAGTAAAATAAAATCGGAGACGAATTCGCGGCAGCAATATCGGGAATGTTCGCTCGAGGCCCCGAGAACCATTCCTAGGACTGATTTTATCTTTGTTAAATAAACAATGCCTCTACCGTCGTTCTCGCAGAATCGTCAGACTTCGCGACCTATTCTGACAGGAAGTAAGATAATATCGGAGACGAATTCGGGGCATAATATCGGGAATGTCCGATCGAGGCCCCGATATCCATTCGGAGCACCGATTTTATCTTTGTTAAATAAACAATGCTCCTACCGTCGTTCTCGCAGCATCGTCAGACTTCTAGACCCATTCTGACCGAAAGTAAAATGAAATCGGAGACGACTTCCGGACAGGTATATCGCGAATGTGCGATCGAGGCCCGGAGAACCATTCCGAGCACCGATTTTATCTTTGTTAAATAAACAATGCTCCTACCGTCATTCTCGCAGCATCCTCAGACTTCTCGATCCATTCGGACCGGAAGTAAGATAAAATCGGAGATGATTTCGAGGCAGTAATATCGGGAATTTCCGATTGAGGCCCCGAGAACCATTCCGAGCATCGATTTTATCTTTGTTACATAAACAACGCTCCTGCCGTCGTCCTCGCATCATCGTCAGACTCCTCGACCCATTCGAACCGACAGTAAGATAAAGTCGGAGACGAATTCGCGGCAGCAATATCGGGAATGTTCGCTCGAGTCCCCGAGAACCATTCCGAGCACCGAGTTTATCTTTGTTAAATAAACAATGTTCCTGCCGTCGTTCTCGCAGCATCGTCAGACTTCTCGACCCATTCTGACCGGAAGTAAGAAAAAATCGGAGACGACTTCGGGACAGGTATATCGGGAATGTTCGATCGAGGCCCGCTGAACCATTCCGAGCACCGATTTTATCTTTGTTAAATCAACAATGCTCCTACCGTCGTTCTCGCAGCATCGTCAGACTTCTCGAGCCATTAGAATCGGAAGTAAAATAAAATCGGAGACGAATTCGCGGCGGCAATATCGGGAATGTTCGCTCGAGGCCCCGAGAACTATTTCTCGGAGCGATTTTATCTTTGTTAAATAAACAATTTCCTCTACCGTCGTTCTCGCAGAATCGTCAGACTTCGCGACCTATTCTGACAGGAAGTAAGATAAAATCGGAGACGAATTCGGGGCATAATATCGGGAATGTCCGATCGAGGCCCCGAGAACCATTCCGAGCACCGATTTTATCTTTTTTGAATAAACAATGCTCCTACCGTCGTTCTCGCAGCACCGTCAGACTTCTCAACACATTAGGATCGGAAGTAAAATAAAATCGGAGTCGAATTCGCGGCAGCAATATCGGGAATGTTCCCTCGAGGCCCCGAGAACCATTCCGAGCACCGATTTTATCTTTGTTACATAAACAATGCTCCTGCCGTAGTCCTCGCAGCATCGTCAGACTCCTCGACCCATTCGGACCGAAAGTAAGATAAAATCGGAGACGAATTCGCGGCAGCAATATAGGGAATGTTCGCGCGAGGCCCCGAGAACTATTCCGAGCACCGAGTTTATCGTTGTTAAATAAACAATGCTCCTACCGTCGTTCTCGCAGCATCCTCAGAGTTCTCGACCCATTCTGACCGGAAGGAAGATAAAATCGGAGACGACTTCGGGACAGGTATTTCGGGAATGTCCGATCGAGGCCCGGTGAACCATCCCGAGCACCGATTTTATCTGTGTTAAATCAATAATGCTCCTCCCGTCGTTCTCGCAACATGCTCAGACTTCCCGACCCAGTCTGACCGGAAGTAAGATAAAATCGGAGATTATTTCGTGGCAGTAATATTGGGAATGTCCGTTCGAGGCCCCGAGAACCATTCCGAGCACCGATATTATCTTTTTTGAATAAACAATGCTCCTACCGTCGTTCTCGCAGCATCGTCAGACTTCTCGACTCATTAGGATCGGAGGTAAAATAAAATCGGAGACGAATTCGCGGCAGCAATATCGGGAATGTTCGCTCGAGGCCCCGAGAACCATTCCTAGGACTGATTTTATCTTTGTTAATTAAACAATGCCTCTACCGTCGTTCTCGCAGAATCGTCAGACTTCGCGACCTATTCTGACAGGAAGTAAGATAAAATCGGAGACGACTTCGGGGCATAATATCGGGAATGTCCGATCGAGGGCCCGATATCCATTCCGAGCACCGATTTTATCTTTGTTAAATAAACAATGCTCCTACCGTCGTTCTCGCAGCATCGTCAGAGTTCGGGACCCATTCTGACCGGAAGTAAGATAAAATCGGAGACGAATTCGCAGCAGTAATATAGGGAATGATCGCTCGAGGCCCCTAGAACCATTCCGAGCACCGATTTTTTCTTTGTTAAATAAACAATGCCCCTACCGTCGTTCTCCCAGTATCGTCAGACTTCTCGAACCATTCTGACCGGAAGTAAGATAAAATCGGAGACGACTTCGGGACAGGTATATCGCGAATGTGCGATCTTGGCCCGGAGAACCATTCCGAGCACCGATTTTATATTTGGTAAATAAACAATGCTCCGACCGTCAGTCTCGCAGCATCCTCAGACTTCTCGACCCACTCTGACCCGAAGTAAGATAAAATCGGAGATGATTTCGAGGCAGTAATATCGGGAATTTCCGATCGAGGCCCCGAGAACCATTCCGAGCACCGATTTTACCTTTGTTACATAAACAATGCTCCTGCGGTCGGCCTCGCAGCATCGTCAGACTCCTCGACCCATTCGGACCGAAAGTAAGATAAAATCGGAGACGAATTCGCGGCACCAATATCGGGAATGTACGCTCGAGGCCCCGAGAACTATTCCGAGCACCGAGTTTACCGTTGTTAAATAAACAATGCTCCTACCGTCGTTCTCGCAGCATCGTCAGACTTCTCGACCCATTCTGACCGGAAGTAAGGTAAAATCTAAGACGACTTCGGGACAGGTATTTCGGGTATGTCCGATCGAGGCCCGGTGAACCATTCCGAGCACCGATTTTATCTTTTTTAAATAAATAATGCTCCTACCGTCGTGCTCGCAACATCCTCCGACTTCCCTACCCAGTCTGACCGGAAGTTAGATACAATCGGAGATTATTTCGTGGCAGTAATATCGGGAATGTCCGATCGAGACCCTGAGAACCATTCCGAGCACCGATTTTATCTTTGTTGAATAAACAATGCTCCTACCGTCGTTCTCGCAGCACCGTCAGGCTATTCAACCCATTAGGATCGGAAGTAAAATAAAATCGGAGACGAATTCGCGGCAGCAATATCGGGAATGTTCGGTCGAGGCCCCGAGAACCATTCCGAGGACCGATTTTATCTTTGTTAAATAAACAATGCCTCTACCGTCGTTCTCGCAGAATCGTCAGACTTCTCGACCTATTCTGACCGGAAGTAAGATAAAATCGGAGACGAATTCGGGACATGTATATCGGGAATGTTCGATCGAGGCCCGGCGAACCATTCCGAGCACCGATTTTATCTTTGTTAAATCAACAATGCTCCTACCGTCGTTCTCGCAACATCCTCCGACTTCCCGACCCATTAGGATCGGAAGTAAATTAAAATCAGAGACGAATTCGCGGCAGCAATATCGGGAATGTTCGCTCGAGGCCCCGAGAACCATTCCGAGGACCGATTGTATCTATGCTAAATAAACAATGCCTCTACCATCGTTCTCGCAGCATCGTTAGACTTCTCCACTCATTCTGACCGAAAGTAAGATAAAATCGGAGACCAATTTGAGGCAGTAATGTCGGGAATTTCCGATCGAGTTCCCGAGAACGATTCAGAGCACCGATTTTTTCTTTGTTAAATAAACAATGCCCCTACCGTCGTTCTCTCAGTATCATCAGACTTTTCGAACCATTCTGACCGGAAGTAAGATAAAATCGGAGACGACTTCGGGACAGGTATATCGCGAATGTGCGACCTTGGCCCGGAGAACCATTCCGAGCACCGATTTTATCTTTGTTAAATAAACAATGCTCCTACCGTCATTCTCGCAGCATCCTCAGACTTCTCGACCCACTCTGACCGGAAGTAAGATAAAATCGGAGATGATTTCGAGGCAGTAATATCGGGAATTTCCGATCGAGGCCCCGAGAACCATTCCGAGCACCGATGTTATCTTTGTTACATAAACAATGCTCCTGCCGTCGTCCTCGCAGTATCGGCAGACTCCTCGACCCATTCGGACCGAAAGTAAGATAAAATCGGAGACGAATTCGCGGCAGCAATATAGGGAATGTTCGCGCGAGGCCCCGAGAACTATTCCGAGCACCGAGTTTATCGTTGTTAAATAAACAATGCTCCTACCGTCGTTCTCGCAGCATCGTCAGACTTCTCGACCCATTCTGACCGGAAGGAAGATAAAATCAGAGACGACTTCGGGACAGGTATTTCGGGAATGTCCGATCGAGGCCCGGTGAACCATTCCGAGTACCGATTTTATCTGTGTTAAATCAATAATACTCCTACCGTCGTTCTCGCAACATCCTCCGACTTCCCGACCCAGTCTGACCGGAAGTAAGATAAAATCGGAGATTATTTCGTGGCAGTGATATCGGGAATGTCCGTTCGAGGCCCCGAGAACCATTCCGAGCACCGATTTTATCTTTTTTGAATAAACAATGCTCCTACCGTCGCCCTCGCAGCATCGTCAGACTTCTCGACCCATTAGGATCGGAAGTAAAATAAAATCGGAGACGAATTCGCGGCAGCAATATCGGGAATGTTCGCTCGAGGCCCCGAGAACCATTCCTAGGACCGATTTTATCTTTGTTAAATAAACATTGCCTCTACCGTCGTTCTCGCAGAATCGTCAGGATTCGCGAACTATTCTGACAGGAAGTAAGATAAAATCGGAGACGAATTCGAGGCATAATATCGGGAATGTCCGATCGAGGCCCCGATATCCATTGCGAGCACCGATTTTATCATTGTTAAATAAACAATGCTCCTACCGTCGTTCTCGCAGCATCGTCAGACTTCTAGACCCATTCTGACCGAAAGTAAAATGAAATCGGAGACGACTTCCGGACAGGTATATCGCGAATGTGCGATCGAGGCCCGGAGAACCATTCCGAGCACCGATTTTATCTTTATTAAATAAACAATGCTCCTACCGTCATTCTCGCAGCATCCTCAGACTTCTCGACCCATTCGGACCGGATATAAGATAAAATCGGAGATGATTTCGAGGCAGTAATATCGGGAATTTCCGATCGAGGCCCCGAGAACCATTCCGAGCATCGATTTTATCTTTGTAACATAAACAACGCTCCTGCCGTCGTCCTCGCATCATCGTCAGACTCCTCGACCCATTCGGACCGACAGTAAGATAAAGTCGGAGACGAATTCGCGGAAGCAATATCGGGAATGTTCGCTCGAGTCCCCGAGAACAATTCCGAGCACCGAGTTTATCTTTGTTAAATAAACAATGCTCCTGCCGTCGTTCTCGCAGCATCATCAGACTTCTCGACCCATTCTGACCGGAAGTAAGATAACATCGGAGACGACTTCGGGACAGGTATATCGGGAATGTTCGATCGAGGCCCGGTGAACCATTCCGAGTACCGATTTTATCTTTGTTAAATCAACAATGCTCCTACCGTCGTTCTCGCAACATCCTCCGACTTCCCGACCCATTAGGATCGGAAGTAAAATAAAATCAGAGACGAATTCGCGGCAGCAATATCGGGAATATTCGCTCGCGACCCGAGAACCATTCCGAGGACCGATTTTATCTTTGCTAAATAAACAATGCCTCTACCGTCGTTCTGGCAGAATCGTCAGACTTCTCGACCTATTCTGACCGGAAGTAAGATAAAATCGGAGACGAATTCGGGGCATTAATATCGGGAATGTCTGATCAAGGCCCCGAGAACCATTCCGAGCACCGATTTTTTCATTGTTAAATAAACATTGCTCCTACCGTCGTTCTCGCAGCATCGTTAGACTTCTCCACTCATTCTGACCGAAAGTAAGACAAAATCGGAGACCAATTTGAGGCAGTAATGTCGGGAATTTCCGATCGAGTTCCCGAGAACGATTCAGAGCACCGATTTTTTCTTTGTTAAATAAACAATGCCCCTACCGTCGTTCTCTCAGTATCATCAGACTTTTCGAACCATTCTGACCGGAAGTAAGATAAAATCGGAGACGACTTCGGGACAGGTATATCGCGAATGTGCGATCTTGGCCCGGAGAACCATTCCGAGCACCGATTTTATCTTTGTTAAATAAACAATGCTCCTACCGTCATTCAAGCAGCATCCTCAGACTTCTCGACCCACTCTGACCGGAAGTAAGATAAAATCGGAGATTACTTCGAGGCAGTAATATCGGGAATTTCCGATCGAGGCCCCGAGAACCATTCCGAGCACCGATTTTATCTTTTTTGAATATACAATGCTCCTACCGTCGTTCTCGCAGCACCGTCAGACTTCTCGACCCATTAGGATCGGAAGTAAAATAAAATCGGAGTCGAATTCGCGGCAGCAATATCGGGAATGTTCGCTCGAGGCCCCGACAACCATTCCGAGGACCGATTTTATCTTTGTTAAATAAACAATGCCTCTACCGTCGTTCTCCCAGAATCGTCAGACTTCTCGACCTATTCTGACCGGAAGTAAGATAAAATCGGAGACGAATTCGGGGCAGTAATATCGGGAATGTCCGATCGAGGGCCCGATATCCATTCCGAGCACCAATTTTATCATTGTTAAATAAACAATGATCCTACCGTCGTTCTCGCAGCATCGTCAGACTTCTAGACCCATTCTGACCGGAAGTAAAATGAAATCGGAGATGATTTCGGGACGGGAATATCGCGAATGTGCGATCGAGGCCCGGAAAACCATTCCGAGCACCGATTTTATCTTTGTTAAATAAACAATGCTCCTTCCGTCATTCTCGCTGCATCCTCAGATTTCTCGACCCATTCGGACCGAAAGTAAGATAAAATCGGAGACGAATTCGCGGCAGCAATATCGGGAGTGTTCGCTCGAGGCCCCGAGAACCATTCCGAGCACCGAGTTTATCTTTGTTAAATAAACAATGCTCCTGCCGTCGTTCTGGCAGCATCGTCAGACTTCTCGACCCATTCTGACTGGAAGTAAGATAAAATCGGAGACGACTTCGGGACAGGTATATCGGTAATGTTCGATCGAGGCCCGGTGAACCATTCCGAGCACCGATTTTATCTTTGTTAAATCAACAATGCTCCTACCGTCGTTCTCGCAACATCCTCCGACTTCCCGACCCATTAGGATCGGAAGTAAAATAAAATCAGAGACGAATTCGCGGCAGCAATATCGGGAATGTTCGCTCGAGACCCGAGAACCATTCCGAGGACCGATTTTATCTTTGCTAAATAAACAATGCCTCTACCGTCGTTCTCGCAGAATCGTCAGACTTCTCGACCTATTCTGACCGGAAGTAAGATAAAATCGGAGACGAATTTGGGGCAGTAATATCGGGAATGTCCGATCGAGGCCCCGAGAACCATTCCGAGCACCGATTTTTTCTTTATTCAATAAACATTGCTCCTACCGTCGTTCTCGCAGTATCGTTAGACTTCACCACTCATTCTGACCGAAAGTAAGATAAAATCGGAGACCAATTTGAGGCAGTAATGTCGGGAATTTCCGATCGAGTTCCCGAGAACGATTCAGAGCACCGATTTTTTCTTTGTTAAATAAACAATGCCCCTACCGTCGTTCTCTCAGTATCATCAGACTTTTCGAACCATTCTGACCGGAAGTAAGATAAAATCGGAGACGACTTCGGGACAGGTATATCGCGAATGTGCGACCTTGGCCCGGAGAACCATTCCGAGCACCGATTTTATCTTTGTTAAATAAACAATGCTCCTACCGTCATTCTCGCAGCATCCTCAGACTTCTCGACCCACTCTGACCGGAAGTAAGATAAAATCGGAGATGATTTCGAGGCAGTAATATCGGGAATTTCCGATCGAGGCCCCGAGAACCATTCCGAGCACCGATGTTATCTTTGTTACATAAACAATGCTCCTGCCGTCGTCCTCGCAGTATCGGCAGACTCCTCGACCCATTCGGACCGAAAGTAAGATAAAATCGGAGACGAATTCGCGGCAGCAATATAGGGAATGTTCGCGCGAGGCCCCGAGAACTATTCCGAGCACCGAGTTTATCGTTGTTAAATAAACAATGCTCCTACCGTCGTTCTCGCAGCATCGTCAGACTTCTCGACCCATTCTGACCGGAAGGAAGATAAAATCAGAGACGACTTCGGGACAGGTATTTCGGGAATGTCCGATCGAGGCCCGGTGAACCATTCCGAGTACCGATTTTATCTGTGTTAAATCAATAATACTCCTACCGTCGTTCTCGCAACATCCTCCGACTTCCCGACCCAGTCTGACCGGAAGTAAGATAAAATCGGAGATTATTTCGTGGCAGTGATATCGGGAATGTCCGTTCGAGGCCCCGAGAACCATTCCGAGCACCGATTTTATCTTTTTTGAATAAACAATGCTCCTACCGTCGCCCTCGCAGCATCGTCAGACTTCTCGACCCATTAGGATCGGAAGTAAAATAAAATCGGAGACGAATTCGCGGCAGCAATATCGGGAATGTTCGCTCGAGGCCCCGAGAACCATTCCTAGGACCGATTTTATCTTTGTTAAATAAACATTGCCTCTACCGTCGTTCTCGCAGAATCGTCAGACTTCGCGAACTATTCTGACAGGAAGTAAGATAAAATCGGAGACGAATTCGAGGCATAATATCGGGAATGTCCGATCGAGGCCCCGATATCCATTGCGAGCACCGATTTTATCATTGTTAAATAAACAATGCTCCTACCGTCGTTCTCGCAGCATCGTCAGACTTCTAGACCCATTCTGACCGAAAGTAAAATGAAATCGGAGACGACTTCCGGACAGGTATATCGCGAATGTGCGATCGAGGCCCGGAGAACCATTCCGAGCACCGATTTTATCTTTATTAAATAAACAATGCTCCTACCGTCATTCTCGCAGCATCCTCAGACTTCTCGACCCATTCGGACCGGATATAAGATAAAATCGGAGATGATTTCGAGGCAGTAATATCGGGAATTTCCGATCGAGGCCCCGAGAACCATTCCGAGCATCGATTTTATCTTTGTAACATAAACAACGCTCCTGCCGTCGTCCTCGCATCATCGTCAGACTCCTCGACCCATTCGGACCGACAGTAAGATAAAGTCGGAGACGAATTCGCGGAAGCAATATCGGGAATGTTCGCTCGAGTCCCCGAGAACAATTCCGAGCACCGAGTTTATCTTTGTTAAATAAACAATGCTCCTGCCGTCGTTCTCGCAGCATCATCAGACTTCTCGACCCATTCTGACCGGAAGTAAGATAACATCGGAGACGACTTCGGGACAGGTATATCGGGAATGTTCGATCGAGGCCCGGTGAACCATTCCGAGTACCGATTTTATCTTTGTTAAATCAACAATGCTCCTACCGTCGTTCTCGCAACATCCTCCGACTTCCCGACCCATTAGGATCGGAAGTAAAATAAAATCAGAGACGAATTCGCGGCAGCAATATCGGGAATATTCGCTCGCGACCCGAGAACCATTCCGAGGACCGATTTTATCTTTGCTAAATAAACAATGCCTCTACCGTCGTTCTGGCAGAATCGTCAGACTTCTCGACCTATTCTGACCGGAAGTAAGATAAAATCGGAGACGAATTCGGGGCATTAATATCGGGAATGTCTGATCAAGGCCCCGAGAACCATTCCGAGCACCGATTTTTTCATTGTTAAATAAACATTGCTCCTACCGTCGTTCTCGCAGCATCGTTAGACTTCTCCACTCATTCTGACCGAAAGTAAGATAAAATCGGAGACCAATTTGAGGCAGTAATGTCGGGAATTTCCGATCGAGTTCCCGAGAACGATTCAGAGCACCGATTTTTTCTTTGTTAAATAAACAATGCCCCTACCGTCGTTCTCTCAGTATCATCAGACTTTTCGAACCATTCTGACCGGAAGTAAGATAAAATCGGAGACGACTTCGGGACAGGTATATCGCGAATGTGCGATCTTGGCCCGGAGAACCATTCCGAGCACCGATTTTATCTTTGTTAAATAAACAATGCTCCTACCGTCATTCAAGCAGCATCCTCAGACTTCTCGACCCACTCTGACCGGAAGTAAGATAAAATCGGAGATTACTTCGAGGCAGTAATATCGGGAATTTCCGATCGAGGCCCCGAGAACCATTCCGAGCACCGATTTTATCTTTTTTGAATATACAATGCTCCTACCGTCGTTCTCGCAGCACCGTCAGACTTCTCGACCCATTAGGATCGGAAGTAAAATAAAATCGGAGTCGAATTCGCGGCAGCAATATCGGGAATGTTCGCTCGAGGCCCCGACAACCATTCCGAGGACCGATTTTATCTTTGTTAAATAAACAATGCCTCTACCGTCGTTCTCCCAGAATCGTCAGACTTCTCGACCTATTCTGACCGGAAGTAAGATAAAATCGGAGACGAATTCGGGGCAGTAATATCGGGAATGTCCGATCGAGGGCCCGATATCCATTCCGAGCACCAATTTTATCATTGTTAAATAAACAATGATCCTACCGTCGTTCTCGCAGCATCGTCAGACTTCTAGACCCATTCTGACCGGAAGTAAAATGAAATCGGAGATGATTTCGGGACGGGAATATCGCGAATGTGCGATCGAGGCCCGGAAAACCATTCCGAGCACCGATTTTATCTTTGTTAAATAAACAATGCTCCTTCCGTCATTCTCGCTGCATCCTCAGATTTCTCGACCCATTCGGACCGAAAGTAAGATAAAATCGGAGACGAATTCGCGGCAGCAATATCGGGAGTGTTCGCTCGAGGCCCCGAGAACCATTCCGAGCACCGAGTTTATCTTTGTTAAATAAACAATGCTCCTGCCGTCGTTCTGGCAGCATCGTCAGACTTCTCGACCCATTCTGACTGGAAGTAAGATAAAATCGGAGACGACTTCGGGACAGGTATATCGGTAATGTTCGATCGAGGCCCGGTGAACCATTCCGAGCACCGATTTTATCTTTGTTAAATCAACAATGCTCCTACCGTCGTTCTCGCAACATCCTCCGACTTCCCGACCCATTAGGATCGGAAGTAAAATAAAATCAGAGACGAATTCGCGGCAGCAATATCGGGAATGTTCGCTCGAGACCCGAGAACCATTCCGAGGACCGATTCTATCTTTGCTAAATAAACAATGCCTCTACCGTCGTTCTCGCAGAATCGTCAGACTTCTCGACCTATTCTGACCGGAAGTAAGATAAAATCGGAGACGAATTTGGGGCAGTAATATCGGGAATGTCCGATCGAGGCCCCGAGAACCATTCCGAGCACCGATTTTTTCTTTATTCAATAAACATTGCTCCTACCGTCGTTCTCGCAGTATCGTTAGACTTCACCACTCATTCTGACCGAAAGTAAGATAAAATCGGAGACCAATTTGAGGCAGTAATGTCGGGAATTTCCGATCGAGTTCCCGAGAACTATTCAGAGCACCGATTTTATCTTTGTTGAATAAACAATGCTCCTACCGTCGTTCTTGCAGCATCGTCAGAGTTCGGGACCCATTCTGACCGGAAGTAAGATAAAATCGGAGACGAACTCGCAGCAGTAATATAGGGAATGTTCGCTCGAGGCCCCTAGAACCATTCTGAGCACCGATTTTTTCTTTGTTAAATAAACAATGCCCCTACCGTCGTTCACGCAGTGCCGTCAGACTTCTCGAACCATTCTGACCGGAAGTAAGATAAAATCGGAGACGACTTCGGGACAGGGATATCGCGAATGTGCGATCTTGGCCCGGAGAACGATTCCGAGCACCGATTTTATCTTTGTTAAATAAACATTGCGCCTACCGTCATTCTCCGGATTCTCCGGACCCACTCTGACCGGAAGTAAGATAAAATCGGAGATGATTTCGAGGCATTAATATCGGGAATTTCCGATCGAGGCCCCGAGAACCATTCCGAGCACCGATTTTATCTTTGATACATAAACAATGCTCCTGCCGTCGTCCTCGCAGCATCGTCAGACTCCTCGACCCATTCGGACCGAAAGTAAGATAAAATCGGAGACGAATTCGCGGCAGCAATATCGGGAATGTTCGCTCGAGGTCCCGAGAACTATTCCGAGCACCGAGTTTATCTTTGTTAAGTAAACAATGCTCCTACCGTCGTTCTCGCAGCATCGTCAGACTTCTCGACCCATTCTGACCGGAAGTAAGATAAAATTTGAGACGACTTCGGGACAGGTATTTCGGGAATGTCCGATCGAGGCCCGGTGAACCATTCCGAGCACCGATTTTATCTTTTTTAAATCAATAATGCTCCTACCGTCGTTCTCGCTACATCCTCCGACTTCCCGACCCAGTCTGACCGGAAGTAAGATAAAATCGGAGATTATTTCGTAGCAGTAATATCGGGAATGTCCGATCGAGGCCCCGAGAACCATTCCAAGGACCGATTTTATCTTTGTTAAATAAACAATCCCGCTACCGTCGATCTCGCAGAATCGTCAGACATCTCGACCTATTCTGACCGGAAGTAAGATAAAATCGGACACGAATTCGGGGCAGTAATATCGGGAATGGCCGATCGAGGCCCCGATATCCATTCCGAGCACCGATTTTATCTTTGTTACATAAACAATGCTTCTGCCGTCGTCCTCGCATCATCGTCAGACTCCTCGACCCATTCGGACCGAAGGTAAGATAAAATCGGAGACGAATTCGCGGCAGCAATATCGGGAATGTTCGCTCGAGGCCCCGAGAACCATTCCGAGCACCGAGTTTATCTTTGCTAAATAAACAATGCTCCTGCCGTCGTTCTCGCAGAATCGTCAGAATTCTCGACCTATTCTAACCGGAAGTAAGATAAAATCGGAGACGAATTCGGGGCAGTAATATCGGAAATGTCCGATCGAGGCCCCGAGAACCATTCCGAGCACCGATTTTTTCTTTGTTCAATAAACAATGCCCCTACCGTCGTTCTCTCAGTATCGTCAGACTTCTCGAACCATTCTGACCGGAAGTAAGATACAATCGGAGACGACTTCGGGACAGGTATATCGCGAATGTGCGATCTTGGCCCGGAGAACCATTCCGAGCACCGATTTTATCTTAGTTAAATAAACAATGCTCCTACAGTCATTCTCGCAGCATCCTCAGACTTCTCCACCCACTCTGACCGGAAGTAAGATAAAATCGGAGATGATTTCGAGGCAGCAATATCTGGAATTTCCGATCGAGGCCCCGAGAACCATTCCGAGCACCGATTTTATCTTTGTTACATAAACAATGCTCCTGCCGTCGTCCTCGCAGCATCGTCAGACTCCTCGACCCATTCGGACCGAAAGTAAGATAAAATCGGAGACGAATTCACGGCAGCAATATCGGGAATGTTCGCTCGAGGCCCCGAGAACTATTCCGAACACCGAGATTATCTTTGTTAAATAAACAATGCTCCTACCTTCGTTCTCGCAGCATCGTCAGACTTCTCGACCCATTCTGACCGGAAGTAAGATAAAATCTGAGACGACTACGGGACAGGTATTTCGGGAATGTCCGACCGAGACCCGGTGAACCATTCCGAGCACCGATTTTATCTGTGTTAAATCAATATTGCTCCTACCGTCGTTCTCGCCACATCCTCCGACTTCCCGACCCAGTCTGACCGGAAGTAAGATAAAATCGGAGATTATTTCGTGGCAGTAATATCGGGAATGTCCGATCGTGGCCCCGAGAACCATTTCGAGCACCGATTTTATCTTTTTTGAATAAACAATGCTCCTACCGTCGTTCTCGCAGCACCGTCAGACTTCTCGACCCATTAGGATCGGAAGTAAAATAAAATCGGAGACGAATTCGCGGAAGCAATATCGGGAATGTTCGCTCGAGGCCCCGAGAACCATTCCGAGGACCGATTTCATCTTTGTTAAATAAACAATGCCTCTACCGTCGTTCTCGCAGAATCGTCAGACTTCTCGACCTATTCTGACCGGAAGTAAGATAAAATCGGAGACGAATTCGGGGCAGTAATATCGGGAATGTCCGATCGAGGCCCCGATATTCATTCTGAGCACCGATTTTATCTTTGTTAAATAAACAATGCTCCTACCGTCGTTCTCGCAGCATCGTCAGACTTCTAGACCCATTCTGACCGGAAGTAAAATGAAATCGGAGGCGACTTCGGGACAGGTATATCGCAAATGTGCGATCGAGGCCCGGAGAACCATTCCGAGCACCGATTTTATCTTTGTTAACTAAACAATACTCCATCCGTCATTCTCGCAGCATCCCCAGACTTCTCGACCCATTCTGATCGGAAGTAAGATAAAATCGGAGATGATTTCGAGGCAGTAATATCGGGAATTTCCGATCGAGGCCCCGAGAATCATTCCGAGCACCGCTTTTATCTTTGTTACATAAACAATGCTCCTGCCGTCGTCCTCGCATCATCGTCAGACTCCTCGACCCATTCGGACCGAAAGTAAGATAAAATCGGAGACGAATTCGCGGCAGCAATGTCGGGAATGTTCGCTCGAGGCCCCGAGAACCATTCCGAGCACCGAGTTTATCTTTGTTAATTAAACAATGCTCCTGCCGTCGTTCTCGCAGCATCGTCAGACTTCTCGACCCATTCTGACTGGAAGTAAGATAAAATCGGAGACGACTTCGGGACAGGTATATCGGGAATGTTCGATCGAGGCCCGGTGAACCATTCCGAGCACCGATTTTATCTTTGTTGCATCAACAATGCTCCTACCGTCGTTCTCGCAACATCCTCCGACTTCCCGACCCATTAGGATCGGAAGTAAAATAAAATCGGAGATGAATTCGCGGCAGCAATATCGGGAATGTTCGCTCGAGGCCCCGAGAACCATTCCGAGGACCGATTTTATCTTTGCTGAATAAACAATGCCTCTACCGTCGTTCTCGCAGAATCGTCAGACTTCTCGACCTATTCTGACCGGAAGTAAGATAAAATCGGAGACGAATTCGGGGCAGTAATATCGCGAATGTCCGATCGAGGCCCCGAGAACTATTCAGAGCACCGATGTTATCTTTGTTGAATAAACAATGCTCCTCCCGTCGTTCTTGCAGCATCGTCAGAGTTAGGGACCCATTCTGACCGGAAGTCAGATAAAATCGGAGACGAATTCACAGCAGTAATATAGGGAATGTTCCCTCGAGGCCCCGAGAACCATTCCGAGCACCGATTTTTTCTTTGTTAAATAAACAATGCCCCTACCATCGTTCTCGCTGTATCGTCAGACTTCTCGAACCATTCTGACCGGAAGTAAGACAAACTCGGAGACGACTTCGGGACAGGTATATCGCGAATGTGCGATCTTGGCCCGGAGAACCATTCCGAGCACCGATTTTATCTTTGTTAAATATACAATGCTCCTATCGTCATTATCGCAGCATCCTCAGACTTCTCGACCCACTCTGACCGGAAGTAAGATAAAATCGGAGATGATTTCGAGGCAGTAATATCGGGAATGTCCGATCGAGGCCCCGAGAACCATTCCGAGCACCGATTTTATCTTTGTTACATAAACAATGCTCCTGCCGTCGTCCTCGCAGCATCGTCAGACTCCTCAGTTCAGGTCAGAAAGTAAGATAAAATCGGAGACGAATTCGCGGCAGCAATATCGGGAATGTTCGATCGAGGCCCGGTGAACCATTCCGAGCACCGATTTTATCTTTGTTGAATCAACAATGCTCCTACCGTCGTTCTCGCAACATCCTCCGACTTCCCGACCCATTAGGATCGGAAGTAAAATAAAATCGGAGATGAATTCGCGGCAGCAATATCGGGAATGTTCGCTCGAGGCCCCGAGAACCATTCCGAGGACCGATTTTTTCTTTGCTAAATAAACAATGCCTCTACCGTCGTTCTCGCAGAATCGTCAGACTTCTCGACCTATTCTGACTGGAAGTAAGATAAAATCGGAGACGAATTCGGGGCAGTAATATCGCGAATGTCCGATCGAGGCCCCGAGAACCATTCCGATCACCGATTTTTTCTTTGTTAAATAAACATTGCTCCTACCGTCGTTCTCGCAGCATCGTTAGACTTCTCCACTCATTCTGACCGAAAGTAAGATAAAATCGGAGACCAATTTGAGGCAGTAATGTCGGGAATTTCCGATCGAGTCCCCGAGAACTATTCAGGGCACCGATTTTATCTTTGTTGAATAAACAATGCTCCTACCGTCGTTCTTGCAGCATCGTCAGAGTTTGGGACCCATTCTGACCGGAAGTAAGATAAAATCGGAGACGAATTCACAGCAGTAATATAGGGAATGTTCGCTCGAGGCCCCGAGAACCATTCCGAGCACCGATTTTTTCTTTGTTAAATAAACAATGCCCCTACCATCGTTCTCGCTGTATCGTCAGACTTCTCGAACCATTCTGACCGGAAGTAAGATAAAATCGGAGACGACTTCGGGACAGGTATATCGCGAATGTGCGATCTTGGCCCGGAGAACCATTCCGAGCACGGATTTTATCTTTGTTAAATATACAATGCTCCTACCGTCATTCTCGCAGCATCCTCAGACTTCTCGACCCACTCTGACCGGAAGTAAGATAAAATCGGAGATGATTGCGAGGCAGTAATATAGGGAATTTCCGATCGTGGCCCCGAGAACCATTCCGAGCACCGATTTTATCTTTGTTACATAAACAATGCTCCTGCCGTCGTCCTCGCAGCATCGTCAGACTCCTCGACCCAGTCGGACCGAAAGTAAGATAAAATCGGAGACGAATTCGCGGCAGCAATATCGGGAATGTTCGCTCGAGGCCCCGAGAATTATTCCGAGCACCGAGTTTATCTTTGTTAAATAATCAATGCTCCTACCGTCGTTCTCGCAGCATCGTCAGACTTCTCGACCCATTCTGACCGGTAGTAAGATAAAATCGGAGACGACTTCGGGACAGGTATTTCGGGAATGTCCGATCGAGGCCCGGTGAACCATTCCGGGCACCGATTTTATCTTTGTTAAATCAATAATGCTCCTACCGTCGTTCTCGCAACATCCTCCGACTTCCCGACCCAGTCTGCCAGGAAGTAAGATAAAATCGGAGATTATTTCGTGGCAGTTATATGGGGAATGTCCGATCGAGGCCCCGAGAACCATTCCGAGGACCGATTTTATCTTTGTTAAATAAACAATGCCTCTACCGTCGTTCTCGCAGAATCGTCAGACTTCTCGACCTATTCTGACCGGAAGTAAGATAAAATCGGAGACGAATTCGGGGCAGTAATGTCGGGAATGTCTGATCGAGGCCCCGATATCCATTCCGAGGACCGAGTTTATCTTTGTTAAATAAACAATGCCTCTACCGTCGTTCTCGCAGAATCGTCTGACCGGAAGTAAGATAAAATCGGAGACGAATTCGGGGCAGTAATTTCGGGAATGTCCGATCGAGGCCCCGATATCCATTCCGAGCACCGATTTTATCATTGTTAAATAAACAATGCTCCTACCCTCGTTCTCGCAGCATCGTCAGACTTCTAGACCCATTCTGACCGGAAGTAAGATCAAATCGGAAATGAATTCGCGGCAGCAATATCGGGAATGTTCGCTCGAGGCCCCGAGAACCATTCCGAGGACCGATTTTATCTTTGTTAAATAAACAATGCCTCTACCGTCGTTCTCGCAGAATCGTCAGACTTCTCGACCTATTCTGACCGGAAGTAAGATAAAATCGGAGACGAATTCGGGGCAGTAATATCGGGAATGTCCGATCGAGGCCCCGATATCCATTCCGAGCACCGATTTTATCTTTGTTAAATAAACATTGCTCCTACCGTCATTCTCGCAGCATCCTCAGACTTCTCGACCCATTCTGACCGGAAGTAAGATAAAATCGGACATGATTTCGAGGCAGTAATATCGGGAATTTCCGATCGAGGCGCCGAGAACCATTCCGAGCATCGATTTTATCTTTGTTACATAAGCAATGCTCCTGCCGTCGTCCTCGCATCATCGTCAGCCTCCTCGACCCATTCGGACCGAAAGTAAGATAAAGTCGGAGACGAATTCGCGGCAGCAATATCAGGAATGTTCGCTCGAGGCCCCGAGAACCATTCCGAGCACCGATTTTATCTTTGTTAAATAAACATTGCTCCTACCGTCATTCTCGCAGCATCCTCAGACTTCTCGACCCACTCTGACCGGAAGTAAGATAAAATCGGAGATGATTTCGAGGCAGCAATATCTGGAATTTCCGATCGAGGCCCCGAGAACCATTCCGAGCACCGATTTTATCTTTGTTACATAAACAATGCTCCTGCCGTCGTCCTCGCAGCATCGTCAGACTCCTCGACCCATTCGGACCGAAATTAAGATAAAATCGGAGACGAATTCACGGCAGCAATATCGGGAATGTTCGCTCGAGGCCCCGAGAACTATTCCGAACACCGAGATTATCTTTGTTAAATAAACAATGCTCCTACCTTCGTTCTCGCAGCATCGTCAGACTTCTCGACCCATTCTGACCGGAAGTAAGATAAAATCTGAGACGACTACGGGACAGGTATTTCGGGAATGTCCGACCGAGACCCGGTGAACCATTCCGAGCACCGATTTTATCTGTGTTAAATCAATATTGCTCCTACCGTCGTTCTCGCCACATCCTCCGACTTCCCGACCCAGTCTGACCGGAAGTAAGATAAAATCGGAGATTATTTCGTGGCAGTAATATCGGGAATGTCCGATCGTGGCCCCGAGAACCATTCCGAGCACCGATTTTATCTTTTTTGAATAAACAATGCTCCTACCGTCGTTCTCGCAGCACCGTCAGACTTCTCGACCCATTAGGATCGGAAGTAAAATAAAATCGGAGACGAATTCGCGGAAGCAATATCGGGAATGTTCGCTCGAGGCCCCGAGAACCATTCCGAGGACCGATTTCATCTTTGTTAAATAAACAATGCCTCTACCGTCGTTCTCGCAGAATCGTCAGACTTCTCGACCTATTCTGACCGGAAGTAAGATAAAATCGGAGACGAATTCGGGGCAGTAATATCGGGAATGTCCGATCGAGGCCCCGAAATTCATTCTGAGCACCGATTTTATCTTTGTTAAATAAACAATGCTCCTACCGTCGTTCTCGCAGCATCGTCAGACTTCTAGACCCATTCTGACCGGAAGTAAAATGAAATCGGAGGCGACTTCGGGACAGGTATATCGCAAATGTGCGATCGAGGCCCGGAGAACCATTCCGAGCACCGATTTTATCTTTGTTAACTAAACAATACTCCATCCGTCATTCTCGCAGCATCCCCAGACTTCTCGACCCATTCTGATCGGAAGTAAGATAAAATCGGAGATGATTTCGAGGCAGTAATATCGGGAATTTCCGATCGAGGCCCCGAGAATCATTCCGAGCACCGCTTTTATCTTTGTTACATAAACAATGCTCCTGCCGTCGTCCTCGCATCATCGTCAGACTCCTCGACCCATTCGGACCGAAAGTAAGATAAAATCGGAGACGAATTCGCGGCAGCAATGTCGGGAATGTTCGCTCGAGGCCCCGAGAACCATTCCGAGCACCGAGTTTATCTTTGTTAATTAAACAATGCTCCTGCCGTCGTTCTCGCAGCATCGTCAGACTTCTCGACCCATTCTGACTGGAAGTAAGATAAAATCGGAGACGACTTCGGGACAGGTATATCGGGAATGTTCGATCGAGGCCCGGTGAACCATTCCGAGCACCGATTTTATCTTTGTTGCATCAACAATGCTCCTACCGTCGTTCTCGCAACATCCTCCGACTTCCCGACCCATTAGGATCGGAAGTAAAATAAAATCGGAGATGAATTCGCGGCAGCAATATCGGGAATGTTCGCTCGAGGCCCCGAGAACCATTCCGAGGACCGATTTTATCTTTGCTGAATAAACAATGCCTCTACCGTCGTTCTCGCAGAATCGTCAGACTTCTCGACCTATTCTGACCGGAAGTAAGATAAAATCGGAGACGAATTCGGGGCAGTAATATCGCGAATGTCCGATCGAGGCCCCGAGAACTATTCAGAGCACCGATTTTATCTTTGTTGAATAAACAATGCTCCTCCCGTCGTTCTTGCAGCATCGTCAGAGTTAGGGACCCATTCTGACCGGAAGTCAGATAAAATCGGAGACGAATTCACAGCAGTAATATAGGGAATGTTCCCTCGAGGCCCCGAGAACCATTCCGAGCACCGATTTTTTCTTTGTTAAATAAACAATGCCCCTACCATCGTTCTCGCTGTATCGTCAGACTTCTCGAACCATTCTGACCGGAAGTAAGACAAACTCGGAGACGACTTCGGGACAGGTATATCGCGAATGTGCGATCTTGGCCCGGAGAACCATTCCGAGCACCGATTTTATCTTTGTTAAATATACAATGCTCCTATCGTCATTATCGCAGCATCCTCAGACTTCTCGACCCACTCTGACCGGAAGTAAGATAAAATCGGAGATGATTTCGAGGCAGTAATATCGGGAATTTCCGATCGAGGCCCCGAGAACCATTCCGAGCACCGATTTTATCTTTGTTACATAAACAATGCTCCTGCCGTCGTCCTCGCAGCATCGTCAGACTCCTCAGTTCAGGTCAGAAAGTAAGATAAAATCGGAGACGAATTCGCGGCAGCAATATCGGGAATGTTCGATCGAGGCCCGGTGAACCATTCCGAGCACCGATTTTATCTTTGTTGAATCAACAATGCTCCTACCGTCGTTCTCGCAACATCCTCCGACTTCCCGACCCATTAGGATCGGAAGTAAAATAAAATCGGAGATGAATTCGCGGCAGCAATATCGGGAATGTTCGCTCGAGGCCCCGAGAACCATTCCGAGGACCGATTTTTTCTTTGCTAAATAAACAATGCCTCTACCGTCGTTCTCGCAGAATCGTCAGACTTCTCGACCTATTCTGACTGGAAGTAAGATAAAATCGGAGACGAATTCGGGGCAGTAATATCGCGAATGTCCGATCGAGGCCCCGAGAACCATTCCGATCACCGATTTTTTCTTTGTTAAATAAACATTGCTCCTACCGTCGTTCTCGCAGCATCGTTAGACTTCTCCACTCATTCTGACCGAAAGTAAGATAAAATCGGAGACCAATTTGAGGCAGTAATGTCGGGAATTTCCGATCGAGTCCCCGAGAACTATTCAGGGCACCGATTTTATCTTTGTTGAATAAACAATGCTCCTACCGTCGTTCTTGCAGCATCGTCAGAGTTTGGGACCCATTCTGACCGGAAGTAAGATAAAATCGGAGACGAATTCACAGCAGTAATATAGGGAATGTTCGCTCGAGGCCCCGAGAACCATTCCGAGCACCGATTTTTTCTTTGTTAAATAAACAATGCCCCTACCATCGTTCTCGCTGTATCGTCAGACTTCTCGAACCATTCTGACCGGAAGTAAGATAAAATCGGAGACGACTTCGGGACAGGTATATCGCGAATGTGCGATCTTAGCCCGGAGAACCATTCCGAGCACGGATTTTATCTTTGTTAAATATACAATGCTCCTACCGTCATTCTCGCAGCATCCTCAGACTTCTCGACCCACTCTGACCGGAAGTAAGATAAAATCGGAGATGATTTCGAGGCAGTAATATAGGGAATTTCCGATCGTGGCCCCGAGAACCATTCCGAGCACCGATTTTATCTTTGTTACATAAACAATGCTCCTGCCGTCGTCCTCGCAGCATCGTCAGACTCCTCGACCCATTCGGACCGAAAGTAAGATAAAATCGGAGACGAATTCGCGGCAGCAATATCGGGAATGTTCGCTCGAGGCCCCGAGAATTATTCCGAGCACCGAGTTTATCTTTGTTAAATAATCAATGCTCCTACCGTCGTTCTCGCAGCATCGTCAGACTTCTCGACCCATTCTGACCGGTAGTAAGATAAAATCGGAGACGACTTCGGGACAGGTATTTCGGGAATGTCCGATCGAGGCCCGGTGAACCATTCCGGGCACCGATTTTATCTTTGTTAAATCAATAATGCTCCTACCGTCGTTCTCGCAACATCCTCCGACTTCCCGACCCAGTCTGCCAGGAAGTAAGATAAAATCGGAGATTATTTCGTGGCAGTTATATGGGGAATGTCCGATCGAGGCCCCGAGAACCATTCCGAGGACCGATTTTATCTTTGTTAAATAAACAATGCCTCTACCGTCGTTCTCGCAGAATCGTCAGACTTCTCGACCTATTCTGACCGGAAGTAAGATAAAATCGGAGACGAATTCGGGGCAGTAATGTCGGGAATGTCTGATCGAGGCCCCGATATCCATTCCGAGGACCGAGTTTATCTTTCTTAAATAAACAATGCCTCTACCGTCGTTCTCGCAGAATCGTCTGACCGGAAGTAAGATAAAATCGGAGACGAATTCGGGGCAGTAATTTCGGGAATGTCCGATGGAGGCCCCGATATCCATTCCGAGCACCGATTTTATCATTGTTAAATAAACAATGCTCCTACCCTCGTTCTCGCAGCATCGTCAGACTTCTAGACCCATTCTGACCGGAAGTAAGATCAAATCGGAAATGAATTCGCGGCAGCAATATCGGGAATGTTCGCTCGAGGCCCCGAGAACCATTCCGAGGACCGATTTTATCTTTGTTAAATAAACAATGCCTCTACCGTCGTTCTCGCAGAATCGTCAGACTTCTCGACCTATTCTGACCGGAAGTAAGATAAAATCGGAGACGAATTCGGGGCAGTAATATCGGGAATGTCCGATCGAGGCCCCGATATCCATTCCGAGCACCGATTTTATCTTTGTTAAATAAACATTGCTCCTACCGTCATTCTCGCAGCATCCTCAGACTTCTCGACCCATTCTGACCGGAAGTAAGATAAAATCGGACATGATTTCGAGGCAGTAATATCGGGAATTTCCGATCGAGGCGCCGAGAACCATTCCGAGCATCGATTTTATCTTTGTTACATAAGCAATGCTCCTGCCGTCGTCCTCGCATCATCGTCAGCCTCCTCGACCCATTCGGACCGAAAGTAAGATAAAGTCGGAGACGAATTCGCGGCAGCAATATTAGGAATGTTCGCTCGAGGCCCCGAGAACCATTCCGAGCACCGATTTTATCTTTGTTAAATAAACATTGCTCCTACCGTCATTCTCGCAGCATCCTCAGACTTCTGGACCCATTCTGACCGGAAGTAAGATAAAATCGGAGATGATTTCGTGGCAGTAATATCGGGAATGTCCGATCGTGGCCCCGAGAACCATTCCGAGCACCGATTTTATCTTTTTTGAATAAACAATGCTCCTACCGTCGTTCTCGCAGCACCGTCAGACTTCTCGACCCATTAGGATCGGAAGTAAAATAAAATCGGAGACGAATTCGCGGAAGCAATATCGGGAATGTTCGCTCGAGGCCCCGAGAACCATTCCGAGGACCGATTTCATCTTTGTTAAATAAACAATGCCTCTACCGTCGTTCTCGCAGAATCGTCAGACTTCTCGACCTATTCTGACCGGAAGTAAGATAAAATCGGAGACGAATTCGGGGCAGTAATATCGGGAATGTCCGATCGAGGCCCCGATATTCATTCTGAGCACCGATTTTATCTTTGTTAAATAAACAATGCTCCTACCGTCGTTCTCGCAGCATCGTCAGACTTCTAGACCCATTCTGACCGGAAGTAAAATGAAATCGGAGGCGACTTCGGGACAGGTATATCGCAAATGTGCGATCGAGGCCCGGAGAACCATTCCGAGCACCGATTTTATCTTTGTTAACTAAACAATACTCCATCCGTCATTCTCGCAGCATCCCCAGACTTCTCGACCCATTCTGATCGGAAGTAAGATAAAATCGGAGATGATTTCGAGGCAGTAATATCGGGAATTTCCGATCGAGGCCCCGAGAATCATTCCGAGCACCGCTTTTATCTTTGTTACATAAACAATGCTCCTGCCGTCGTCCTCGCATCATCGTCAGACTCCTCGACCCATTCGGACCGAAAGTAAGATAAAATCGGAGACGAATTCGCGGCAGCAATGTCGGGAATGTTCGCTCGAGGCCCCGAGAACCATTCCGAGCACCGAGTTTATCTTTGTTAATTAAACAATGCTCCTGCCGTCGTTCTCGCAGCATCGTCAGACTTCTCGACCCATTCTGACTGGAAGTAAGATAAAATCGGAGACGACTTCGGGACAGGTATATCGGGAATGTTCGATCGAGGCCCGGTGAACCATTCCGAGCACCGATTTTATCTTTGTTGCATCAACAATGCTCCTACCGTCGTTCTCGCAACATCCTCCGACTTCCCGACCCATTAGGATCGGAAGTAAAATAAAATCGGAGATGAATTCGCGGCAGCAATATCGGGAATGTTCGCTCGAGGCCCCGAGAACCATTCCGAGGACCGATTTTATCTTTGCTGAATAAACAATGCCTCTACCGTCGTTCTCGCAGAATCGTCAGACTTCTCGACCTATTCTGACCGGAAGTAAGATAAAATCGGAGACGAATTCGGGGCAGTAATATCGCGAATGTCCGATCGAGGCCCCGAGAACTATTCAGAGCACCGATTTTATCTTTGTTGAATAAACAATGCTCCTCCCGTCGTTCTTGCAGCATCGTCAGAGTTAGGGACCCATTCTGACCGGAAGTCAGATAAAATCGGAGACGAATTCACAGCAGTAATATAGGGAATGTTCCCTCGAGGCCCCGAGAACCATTCCGAGCACCGATTTTTTCTTTGTTAAATAAACAATGCCCCTACCATCGTTCTCGCTGTATCGTCAGACTTCTCGAACCATTCTGACGGGAAGTAAGACAAACTCGGAGACGACTTCGGGACAGGTATATCGCGAATGTGCGATCTTGGCCCGGAGAACCATTCCGAGCACCGATTTTATCTTTGTTAAATATACAATGCTCCTATCGTCATTATCGCAGCATCCTCAGACTTCTCGACCCACTCTGACCGGAAGTAAGATAAAATCGGAGATGATTTCGAGGCAGTAATATCGGGAATTTCCGATCGAGGCCCCGAGAACCATTCCGAGCACCGATTTTATCTTTGTTACATAAACAATGCTCCTGCCGTCGTCCTCGCATCATCGTCAGACTCCTCGACCCATTCGGACCGAAAGTAATATAAAATCGGAGACGAATTCGCGGCAGCAATATCGGGAATGTTCGCTCGAGACCCGAGAACCATTCCGAGGACCGATTTTATCTTTGCTAAATAAATAATGCCTCTACCGTCGTTCTCGCAGTATCGTCGGACTTCTCGACCTATTCTGACCGGAAGTAAGATAAAATCGGAGACGAATTCGGGACAGTATTATCGGGAATGTCCGATCGAGGCCCCGAGAACCATTCCGCGCACCGATTTTTTCTTTGTTAAATAAACATTGCTCCTACCGTCGTTCTCGCAGCATCGTTAGACTTCTCCACTCATTCTGACCGAAAGTAAGGTAAAATCGGAGACCAATTTGAGGCAGTAATGTCGGGAATTTCCGATCGAGTTCCCGAGAACTATTCAGAGCACCGATTTTATCTTTGTTGAATAAACAATGCTCCTACCGTCGTTCTTACAGCATCGTCAGAGTTCGGGACCCATTCTGACCGGAAGTAAGATAAAATCGGAGACGAATTCGCAGCAGTAATATAGGGAATGTTCGCTCGAGGCCCCTAGAACCATTCCGAGCACCGATGTTTTCTTTGTTAAATAAACAATGCCCTTACCGTCGTTCTCGCAGTATCGTCAGACTTCTCGAACCATTCTGAACGGAAGTAAGATAAAATCGGAGACGACTTCGGGACAGTTATATCGCGAATGTGCGATCTTGGCCCGGAGAACCATTCCGAGCACCGATTTTATCTTTGTTAAATAAACAATGCTCCTACCGTCATTCTCGCAGCATCCTCAGACTTCTCGACCCACTCTGACCGGAAGTAAGATCAAATCGGAGATCATTTCGAGGCAGTAATATCGGGAATTTCCGATCGAGGCCCCGAGAACCATTCCGAGCACCGATTTTATCTTTGTTACATAAACAATGCTCCTGCCGTCGTCCTCGCAGCATCGTCAGACTCCTCGACCCATTCGGACCGAAAGTAATATAAAATCGGAGACGAATTCGCGGCAGCAATATCGGGAATGTTCGCTCGAGGCCCCGAGAACTATTTCGAGCACCGAGTTTATCTTTGTTAAATAAACAATGCTCCTACCGTCGTTCTCGCAGCATCGTCAGACTTCTCGACCCATTCTGACCGGAAGTAAGATAAAATCGGAGACGACTTCGGGGCAAGTATTTCGGGACTGTCCGATCGAGGCCCGGTGAACCATTCCGAGCACCGATTTTATCTTTGTTAAATAAACATTGCTCCTACCGTCATTCTCGCAGCATCCTCAGACTTCTCGACCCATTCTGACCGGAAGTAAGATAAAATCGGAGATGATTTCGAGGCAGTAATATCGGGAATTTCCGATCGAGGCGCCGAGAACCATTCCGAGCATCGATTTTATCTTTGTTACATAAGCAATGCTCCTGCCGTCGTCCTCGCATCATCGTCAGACTCCTCGACCCATTCGGACCGAAAGTAATATAAAATCGGAGACGAATTCGCGGCAGCAATATCGGGAATGTTCGCTCGAGGCCCCGAGAACCATTCCGAGGACCGATTTTATCTTTGTTAAATAAACAATGCCTCTACCGTCGTTCTCGCAGAATCGTCAGACTTTTCGACCTATTCTTACCGGAAGTAAGATAAAATCGGAGACGAATTCGGAGCAGTAATATCGGGAATGTCGGATCGAGGCCCCGATATCCATTCCGAGGACCGATTTTATCTTTGTTAAATAAACAATGCCTCTACCGTCGTTCTCGCAGAATCGTCTGACCGGAAGTAAGATAAAATCGGAGATTATTTCGTGGCAGTAATATCGGGAATGTCCGATCGAGGCCCCGAGAACCATTCCGAGCACCGTTTTTATCTTTTTTAAATAAACAATGCTCCTACCGTCGTTCTCGCAGCATCGTCAGACTTCTCGACCCATTAGGATCGGAAGTAAAATAAAATCGGAGACGAATTCGCGGCAGCAATATCGGGAATGTTCGCTCGAGGCCCCGAGAACCATTCCGAGGACCGATTTTATCTTTGTTAAATAAACAATGCTCCTACCGTCGTTCTCGCAGCATCGTCAGAGTTCTAGACCCATTCTGACCGGAAGTAAAATGAAATCGGAGACGACTTCGGGACAGGTATATCGCGAATGTGCGATCGAGGCCCGGAGAACCATTCCGAGCATCGATTTTATCTTTGTTAAATAAACAATGCTCCTACCGTCATTCTCGCAGCATCCTCAGACTTCTCGACCCATTCTGACCGGAAGTAAGATAAAATCGGAGATAATTTCGAGGCAGTAATATCGGGAATTTCCGATCGAGGCCCCGAGAACCATTCCGAGCACCGATTTTATCTTTGTTACATAAACAATGCTCCTGCCGTGGTCCTCGCATCATCGTCAGACTCCTCGACCCATTCGGACCGAAAGTAAGATAAAATCGGAGACGAATTCGCGGCAGCAATATCGGGAATGTTCGCTCGAGGCCCCGAGAACCATTCCGAGCACCGAGTTTATCTTTGTTAAATAAACAATGCTCCTGCCGTCGTTCTCGCAGCATCGTCAGACTTCTCGACCCATTCTGACCGGAAGTAAGATAAAATCGGAGACGACTTCGGGACAGGTATATCGGGAATGTTCGATCGAGGCCCGGTGAACCATTCCGAGCACCGATTTTATCTTTGTTAAATCAATAATGCTCCTACCGTCGTTCTCGCAACATCCTCCGACTTCCCGACCCATTAGGATCGGAAGTAAAATAAAATCGGAGACGAATTCGCGGCAGCCATATCGGGAATGTTCGCTCGAGGCCCCGAGAACCATTCCTAGGACCGATTTTATCTTTGTTAAATAATCAATGCCTCTACCGTCGTTCTCGCAGAATCGCCAGACTTCTCGACCTATTCTGACCGGAAGTAAGATAAAATCGGAGACGAATTCGGGGCAGTAATATCGGGAATGTCCGATCGAGGCCCCGAGAACCATTCCGAGCACCGATTTTTTCTTTGTTAAATATACATTGCTCCTACCGTCGTTCTCGCAGCATCGTTAGACTTCTCCACTCATTCTGACCGAAAGTAAGATAAAATCGGAGATCAATTTGAGGCAGTGATGTCGGGAATTTCCGATCGAGTCCCCGAGATCTATTCAGAGCACCGATTTTATGTTTGTTGAATAAACAATGCTCCTACCGTCGTTCTTGCAGCATCGTCAAAGTTCGGGACCCATTCTGACCGGAAGTAAGATAAAATCGGAGACGAATTCGCAGCAGTAATATAGGGAATGTTCGCTCGAGGCCCCGAGAACCATTCCGAGCACCGATTTTTTCTTTGTTAAATAAACAATGCCCCTACCATCGTTCTCGCAGTATCGTCAGACTTCTCGAACCATTCTGACCGGAAGTAAGATAAAATCGGAGACGAATTCGGGGCAGTAATATCGGGATCGTTCGCTTGAGACCCCGAGAATCATTCCGAGCACCGATTTTATCTTTGTTAAATAAACAATGCTCCTACTGTCGTTGTCGCAGCGTCGTCATGGACCGCCTTCTCGATCCAATCGGATCGATGGAGTAGAGAATTTTAATCCGCGTTTCGTGAACCTGGGTCGTTTTCGTCCTGTCCAAGATCATTTCGTCCGCGAGTTGCTTACTATTTATTTAAAAAATATTAAACATACGAAAGAAAAAAATCTCTATTTTCCCTTGAGAAATGCGGCCTAAAGATTGACCATGCATTTTTTCAGATGTTTTTATTGACAACTGTTGGTTTGGTAGTGCAAAAACGATATGACCCATGTTCGCGGGATCAAGGTGCCTCAAATACCTTCACGGATTGAGTGTGATGTTAACCGATTGAACTTAATGGATGTGAACTTTATTGAAAATAATCTCAATTTCGAAAATGGTCGAGGATTTCATGCTCCGCAAATAATATTTTCATTCATATGCGTTTCGCTAACAATCTTTGGAATAAATTTGAAATAACATTACATATTAAAGTAATTTGGTGTGAAATTATTCGTTTTTAGTAAATACTACGAGTATTTTTGTTTTTTCACTGTTTCATAAATTATTTTAAAATTCTGTAACTACAACATTTTACGATATTTACTTTTATATTTATAATTATGTAGAATATTTTTATATTTAGAATTTATGATTGAAAAATGATGTCACTACAGAATGTTCAGATAATTTATGCAACATTAAAAAATAAAACACTCGTAGTATTTGCTAATAAATAATAATTTCACTCCAAATTACTTAAAAATGTATTGCTAGAATGATTTGTTCCGAAAGTTTTTCGCGAATCCTCGAACATTTTCGAAATTAACATTCTTTTCAGTGAAGTTCCCGGATAGGGACACATTCAGATCCCTCTATTCGACCGCGTATCCTAGGAGTCTCAACCAACATCCTGTGACAGTCAAACTTTCGGAAGTCGCAGCTGTGACGTCAGCAGACTAGCACCTCCTATATAGGACTAGGATCGCTCCCGTCCCACCGATTTAGCTAATTTGTTCCACTGATTAAATTCCGATCTATCAACTTTAAATTGTATGTTTGATGAATTTTTCCTCCATGACGGTACGCTCAAATGTAGTTTTTCGGGAGTGTTCCGTATACGGAATTTTATAAACTTGATTCTTCTTCACACGCAAAATGCAATTTTAATTTTTTTCCACAATACGCTATTATTATACGCTCTGACAAATACTATCCATGACAAAAATACGATATATTCTTTTTGAAAGGGAGCTCGGAAAACCATTAAAATCATATTTTTTCAGTCGCAAATCACCGCGCAAGGTTCTTACAAAACACTTGGCCACCTTATAAAAGTCACCCTGTCTAAACGATGCTCGAAAAGTTCACGGTTTGTCGC
Source organism: Ophion obscuratus (assembly GCA_964007375.1). Taxonomy (NCBI): domain Eukaryota; kingdom Metazoa; phylum Arthropoda; class Insecta; order Hymenoptera; family Ichneumonidae; genus Ophion; species Ophion obscuratus. The sequence goes on from OZ023317.1 coordinate 9,513,508, forward strand.
TGAAACGCAGCTCGGAAAATCACCGCTCATTCCCCGGCAAACAGAGATGAAATCAGTTCCCTGAATCATCGTTCTAGCATCCACGGGACATATTCGAAAGTGTGCCGTCGAGGTCGTCTTTGATTTCACCTCCTTCTTAATTGGGGGACTGGATCATGTAAGCGGAGGTATAAGCTGCGAATACAAAGATAGCTCATTTGTGTATGAGTCAAAGATGAAATCAACGGCTTGTTTGGCATTTTCGGGTCGTTTTAACAAAATCCCGTCATACTACATTCTCGTCAAGTCGGAAGTAAGATAAAATCGGAAACGATTTCGGCTCAGTAATATCGGGAATGTCCGATTAAGGCCCCGAGAACCATTCCGAGCACCGATTTTTTCTTTGCTCTTTGCACCGATTCCATAATTGCCCGCTTAGTACTAGCTGATACCCGCTGGAGCTCCATTTCATTAGCCTGCCGTGCGGTTCTCGCGTTTCGCTAGCTTGGTTGAAGGTGATAAATATGCATACAGTAAATTTTTTTTTCGGTATTGACAGACATCCCATGTGCAAGACGATTCATTCAAATAATGTTGCATGTCTGTTCATTGGAATCATGTTTGCTGTAGTTGGATTCGATGCCTTTAAATAATTTCAAACAAATTAGGCCCTTCAAAGCTGAAAAGAGCCTTTCTGAAGAGGTATCATTGTTTTAGTCTACGAAATAAAATGGACCGATGTTTTACGCAATGATTCCAGATTGTAGATTGTATTTCGTAACAGTATCACCTGCTCTGTTACTCGAATTCGCTTCAAATCTGTAGATAACGTTAATCCAACCAGAGATTTAAATTAAACGGACAAACTTAATTAAACTCTGAAAAGTCTTGCCGTGGCTTTTAACGTTTAGCGTCATACTCAAATGACTTGTTTAATTAGTCAAGAGATATAAATCGGATTCTTCGCGCCATGACTTCGTTAATTGGACGTGTTACGTGATTTTAAACATTTTTCTAAAAATTTCTACCAATCCTCTTTGAAGATATCGGTCTGTTCTTTTCCAATTCGCATTCTTAATTTCCATCCCTCCAGCAATTTGGGTGCCTGCCTTCACGCTGCAGTGGCACCGCTTCAGCGTTGTCATTTTTTCACGAGGCTATATCGCCTCACGGGTTAGATATGACGCGTGACACATCAGTGGAAAATTCTTTCGAAACCGACCGATGACGTTAACTGCACAGTGCGGTAATACTACCGCTCCTTGAAGTAAGCGTTAATACAGGCATGCCCAGGCATTAAATGAAGGCACAGTACGCATACAAATGGATCTAAAAAGTAGGCAGTATATTCAGGCCCAGGCAATTGTTTTTGCGACGAAGTGTACAATACAACATTTTATTTTTTATCTCTTTTGTTCTCTGCCCATTTATTAAAATTAATTTTTTTCTCAACTATTAGCGACTTTGAGTACACAAAAGAAATAATGTCAGACGGAGACAGAAACTTCGGACGCACGAAATAAGGTTTTTTATCGGAAGTGTGCCATACGACGTTACAGCAGTCTGACCTCTCATCCATTGATGGCTGGTTTACTTGTAATGATTTATTTAGCATACTGGAGTACAAAAAGACACATGGAAGAAGTAGCCAGAAGCTTCAGAAATCGCGAATGATTTTTTTCTGGAAAGTGTTCTATAGAACAGCCGAGCAGTGAGATTTCTTATCCCTCGCGCGCTTCATTTTTGTCCAATATTTCTTTATAAAATACTGGCGGGTTCTCCTATACATAAATACGTTTATTAAAAGTAGCCAAAAGCTTCAGACACATGGGACAATTTTAATTATTCAAGCTCCACCACACAATAATAGAGCAGTGGTACCGTCCTTCCCTTCATCACTTCTCGTTGTCTAGCACATCTTTAAGGTACTGGATAGTTGCAGTACATACAGAAAGATAGCTGAGAGGTAGCCATAAGCTGGAGAGGCGCGAATTAATTTTTTTTATGGATATTGTACGGCTCATCAATCGAGAAGTGTCACCTGTCATCCCTCGATGCCTTATTGTCGTATAATTTTTTTTTTGCAGTGCGAGGAAAGTCTCGTACATCTAAAAACATATCTGAGAAGTAACCAGAGTCTTCAGACACTGGAAATCGATTCTTTTGATTAAACCTGTACCATACAACATTCTATTCTTGTTCCATCTCCCTCTCTGCCGATTTATTGAGACTAATATTTTTTTCACCTGCAGCAGACTTTGAGAACACGAAATAAATGATGTCAGAAGGAGCCAAAACCTTCGGACGAACGAAATAATTATTTTGATCGGATGCGTATCACACGATGGTACAGCAATCTGAACGCTCGTCCATTGTCCACTGATTTTTGTCTATTGATTTGTTTAGCGTACTAGAGAGTTTCAGTTCACATGGAGGCACGTGGAAAAAGTAGCTAGAAGGTTTAGAATTACAGAATGATTTTTTTTCGTTTTAACGTATTCCATACAACAGTCGGAAATGTGTGATTTCTCTTTCCTTGCCGATGCATTGTTGTCCAATATTTGTTTCTGAAATACTGCCCATCTCTCCTAATCATAAAAACGTATGTGAGAAGTAGCAAAACGTTTCAGACACACGAAAAATTAATTTTTATTCAAGCCCCGCCCCACAACAATCGAGCAGGGATCACCTGTCACCCCTTAATGACTTATTGTTGTCTAATTTTTTTATACAGTAAGAAAAAGTTCTCGTACATTTAAAAAGATATGTGAGGAGTAACTTGAAGCTTCAGACTCGGGAAATCATATTTTTTAAATTAAATCTGTACCATGCTACAATCCAAGCGTCCCACCTCTCATGCCTGGACTATGTATTGTTGTCCAGTATAGTTTCTGAATTCCTCGACAGTTCCAGTACGCGTACAAATAGATATGAGAAGTCGGCAGAATATTCGGACACATGCATTTTTTTTTGCTACGAGGTGTACATTACAACATTTGAATTTTATCTACCTGCATCTCTGCAGATCAATGGAGACCAATTTTTTTTTCAACTACTAGTGACTTTTGGTGCATGGAAGAACTAATATCAAACGGAGCCAGAAACGTCGGACGCATGAAATAATATTTTTGATCGAAAGTATACAATACAACGATACAGCAGCCTGACCTCTCATCCATTGATGACTGGTTTTGTTCTACTGACTTATTTAGTATACTAGAGGCTTTCAGCACACCGAAAGACACATGAAAGACGTAGCCAAAGGCTTCAGGAATCGAGAATAATTTTTTTCTGGAAAGTGTTCCACAGAATATTCCGGTAGAGTGGTTTCGCATCCCTCGCCGATTCCTTCTCTAATCTTTGTTTTTTAAATACTTGCGACTTCTCTCAGCCATTAATACGTATATGAGAAGTAGGCAAAAGCTTCAGACACACGAAACCATTGTTTTTATTCACGCTCCACCACGCATCATTCAAGCAGTGGTACCTTTCCTCCCTTCATTACTTCTCATTGTCTAGCACTTCTTTACAGTACTCGAGAGTTACAGTATACACAGAAATAAGGCTGAAAAGTAGCCATGAGTTTCAGAGGCGCGAGATAATTTTTTTCATGGAAATTGTAAGCTGTTACAATCGTGCATTGTCACCTGTTATCCCTTGACGATGTATTGTTGTCTTATGTTTCTTGTACAGTCCGAGAAAGGTCTCTTACATATGAAACCATATGTGAGAAGTAACTATAAGCTTCAGACACGGGAAATCGATATTTTCATTAAACCTGTACCATACAACATTCGATTCTTGTTCCGTCTTCCTCTCTGCCGATTTATTCAGACTAATTTTCAATTTTTCAACTACCAGAGACTTTTAGAAAACGAAGGAACCGTTTTCCGAAGGAGCCAAAAACTACGGACGCGCGATATAATTTTTTTGATCGGATGTGTATCGCACGACGGCACAGCTGTCTGACCTCTCATCACTTGTTGACTGATTGTTATCTAATGATTTATTCAGCATACTTGAGAGTGTCAGTACACATGAAGACACATGGAAGAAATAGCCAGAAGCTTCAGAAATCGAGAATGACTTTTTTCTGGCAAGTATCCCTTCCAACAGCCGAGCGTTGCGTTTTTTCATCCCTTGCCGATTCATAGTTGTCCAATATTTGTTTTTGAAATACTGGAGAGTTCTCCTACATATAAAGACGTTTGTGGGAAGGCGCCAAATAAATAAATAGGATAAAAGGTCAGGCTGCAGTACCGTCGTGTGATACACTTCCGATGAAAAAAATTATTTCGTGCGTCCGAAGTACGCATGAAATGGATATGCATATGAAAAAATACACCATGATTTTTTTTCTATGAAAGCTGTACCATACAACAATCGAGAAGTCCTACCTCTCACCCCTCGACGATTCAACGTTGTTCAATATTGTTTAAACACTGGTGAGTTCGCCTACACCTAAAGACGTATATGAGATGTAGCCAAAAGCTTCGGACACACGAAAGTATTTTTTTTAATATTCAAGCTCCACCACACAACAATCGAGCAGTGGTATTGGACAGCAATAAATTGACGACAAGTAGAATAAATAAATAAGTAAGGTTCTTTGATAATGTCGGGCACATTTCTACGTTTTAGGCGACGGTAGTATTCACATATTCTGAAGAGGAACCACAAACAAAGTCGCAACACGTTTGGATTTCCAAAGTCCATACGTATCGAAAAGTGAAAAATTGATCTCACGCTCTCAAGATCTCATTTCTTTTAAATCCGGACACGGGAAATCGATTTTTTTAAAATTAAACCTGTACCATACAACATTCGATTTTTGTTATACCTCTCTATCTGCGGACTAATTGAGACGAATATTTTTTTTCAACTATTTGATACTTTTAGAACATGAAAGAACCGATGTCAGAAGCAGCCAAAAAACTTCGGCCGCACGAAATAATTTTGGTGATCGGAAATATATCACACGACATCATCGCACACTGACCTCTCAACCCTTTTTACCTGATTGTTACTTAATGGTTTATTTTAAGTACTAGAGAGCGTTAGAACACATAAATACACGTGACAGAAGTAGCCAGAAGCTTTAGCAATATAGCATGACTTGTTTTTCTACGAAAGCTGTATCATACAATAGTCGAGCCGTCGGATTTCTCATATCTTGCCGATTCATTGTTGACCAATCTTTGTTTTTGGAATACTGGCAAGTTTTCCTACATATAAAGACGTATATGCGAAGTAGCCCAAAGCTTCAGTCACACGAATTCGTTTTTCTTTCTTAATATTCAAGCCCCAAGACATAAGAATCGAGCAGCGGTACTGCTCCTCCCTTGACGACTTCTCCTTGTCTAGCACTTCTCTACCGTACTACGGAGTTACATGCAGTACACACAGAAAGATGACAGAGAAGTAGCCATAAGCTTGAGAGGCCCGAAATAATTTTCTTCATTAAAGTTGTACGGTAGAACAATCGAGCAGTGTCACCTGTCATCCCTTGATGACCTATTGTTGTCTAATATTCATTTACGGTACCGCAAAGTTCCCGTATACAGGGTGTTTCATAATAAGTGACCTACCTGGAATTGGCGGGTTCAGGAAGGTCCCACGAGTAAAACTACCGAGGCGAATTTTTTTCCGTCAAATAGTTTTTAAATGGGAGCGATTAGAATTTTTGCGTTCGGTCGATTGTTGTAGGGCTGCCGTCTGCCCTTAGCGACGACGCCAATCGAGTGCCGCGTCTGAGGGCGAGACACGTAGAAGGCAGCGAGCAAGGTAGCTAGGCATCTGTGTCGCTCGCACGATCAGTTTGACGTTTCGCGTATCGTCTGCTATTATTTTCTGTCACCGTGGGTACGCAAATTCAGAGCGCGCGTCAAGGTTCTGCAGAAACGCATCGTTTGACAGATGACGGGGCGGATGATTTGACGTTTATCGTAGCATTCGCTTAGGCGGCTTGACAACCGATCGGGTTCGAGGCTCGTGACAGGCCGGCCAAAGTGACATTTCCCGCTTCGTCGTCTGTCGCTCCATGAATTCCGGGCCGAAGCGTGAAGGTTGCCGACATTGATGAGACTTGTAATCGCTGACTCGGTAAAACTACCGAGCCAGCGATGACGTTCAAAAATCAGATTATTAAACGCATTCGTAATCATTATTTTCTAGAGAAATGAAGCACAGAATGATCAATAATTTAGTGTTTTCCACATTTTAAGGTACCGTGCAAGTGTTCGTATTGCCGTAGTGACTTTTTGCGGGTCGACGGTGGTGAATTTTTCAAAATCATTCACAGGGAACGAATCCGAAACTCTGAAGGTTATTCAGATAATAAAACACAAAACAGAATTTTGATATACCGTTTTTCATATTGGATGCCTGTCGATCCGATGTTAAAAAAACGGTCGAAACGAGCGTATTTATCAACGTCGAATCTCATGTGAATCACTCTCCGGCTCGACGTCTTTTACATCTGGGAACTCATCCGAGTCCGCATGCAAGTGTTTCTATTGTGGAATACACCCTACAAACTGAGCACGCCTCGCTGAACATTGTATTCGTTCACGTGCATAGTCCGCAGCAGCAGGAGTAGTCCTCAATGGCTATATGCGTGCCGAGGGAGATAAACTTTAAAAAATCATCCACTGGGAGCGAATCCGAACAATCTAAAGTTTATTTCGATAATGAAACAAAAAGGAGAATTTAAATAGACCGTTTCCCACATTGGAATGGTCTCGATTCTTGTTCTGTCTCTCTCTGCCGAATTATGAGACCAATATTTTTTTTAACTACTAGAGACTTTTAGAACACGAAAGGACACAAGTCAGCAGGAACAAGAAACTTCGGACGCACGAAACAATTTTTTTGATCGGAAGGGTATCACACGACGGTAGGGCAGTCTGACCTGATATCCCTTGTTGACTGATTGTTGTCTAATGATTTAATCAGCGTACTAGAGAGTTTTAGTGCACATGAAGGCGCATGGAAAAAGTAGTTAGAAGCTTCAGAAATCGAGAATAATTTTTTTTTCTGAAAAGTATTCCATACACCAGTCGAGCAGTGTGATTTCTCATTCCTAGCCGATTTATTTTTGTCCAATATATGTTTTTAGATCACTGGAGAGTTTAACTACACATGAAGACGTACGTGAGAAGTAACCAAAAGGTTCAGGAATGCGAAGCAATTTTTTCTATTGAAGCCCCACCACACAACAATCAAGCAGTGGTATCTTTCCTCTCATGATGACTTTTCGTTCTCTAGCACTTCTTTACAGTACTGGATAATTATAGTGAACACAAAACGATGACAGAGAAGTAGCCATAAGCTTGAGAGGCGCGAAATAATTTTTTATATGAACGTTGAACGATACAACAATCGAATAGTTTCACCTGATATCCCTTGACGACCTATTGTTATGTAATATTTTTTACGGTACTGCAAAGTTCTCTCAATTATAAAAACATATGTGAGAAGCAACTAGAAGCTTCAGACATGGGGAATCATTTTTTTTTATTAAACCTGTACCACGCAACAGTCGAGAAGACTCACCTCTCATACCTGGGAAATTTATTGTTATCCAGTATTTTTTCTGAATTCCTGAAGATTTCTATACGCACACAAACAGATGTAAAAAGTCGGCCGAATAATCAGGAATGCGAAATATTTTTGCTACAAGGTGAACAATACAACATTTGATTTGTCATCTATCTCCTTCTCTGCCGATTTATTGAGACTAATATTTTTTTTCAACTACTAGCGACTTTTAGTGCACAAAAAAACTAATGTCAGACGGAGCCAGTAATTTCGGACAAGTTCTTATGATTTATTTGGCATAATAGAGAGTTTCAGTATACATAAAGACACATGGAAGAAGTAGCAAGAAGAATCAGAAATCAAGAATGAATTTTTCTGGCCAGTATTCCATACAACAGTCGAGCAGTGTGATTTCTCATCCCTTGCCGAATAATTGATGTCCAACATTTGTTTTTGTAATACTGGAGAGTTCTCCGACGCATAGAGACGTATGTGAAAAGTAGCCGAAAGCTTCAGACACACGAAACAATTTATTCAATTCAAGCCCCATCACACAACAATCGAGCAGTGGTACCTTTCCTCCCGTGATTACTTATCGTTGTCTAGCACGTCGTTACAGTACGAGAGAGTTGCGGTAGACACAGAAGGATAGCTTAGAAATAGCCATAAGCTTGAGAGGCGGGAATAATTTTTTTTCTATAATGGAAGTTGTCCGGTACAATAATCGAGCAGTGTTGTATGGAACACATTCAAGAAAAAAAAATCATTTTCGATTACTGAAGCTTCTGGCTACTTCTTCTATGTGTCTTTATATGTACTGAAACTCTTTAGTATGCTAAATAAATCATTAGAACAAAACCAGTAATCAATGGATGAGAGGCCAGGCTGCTGTAATGTCGTATGGTACACTTCCAATCAAAAATTTCATTTCGTGCGTCGTAAGTTTCTGGCTCCGTCTGACATTAGTTCTTTCGTGTACTGTAAATGTTATACTGTACACCTCGTGGCAAAAAAAAACTGCGTGTGCCTAAATATTTTGCCGACTTTTGAGGTCTATTTGTATGTGTACTAGAGCTATGCAGAAATTCAGAAAAAATACGGGACAACAATAAATTGGGCAGGCACGCGAGGTGAGACTTCTCAATTGTTGCAAGGTACCGGTTTGATAAACAAAACGATTTTCCGTATCTGAAGCTTCTAGTTACTTCTCACATATTTTTTTATATGTACGAGAACTTTGCGGTACCGTAAAAAAATATTAGACAACAGTAGGTCATCGAGGGATGACAGGTGAGACTGCTCGATTATTCTACCGTACAGCTTCAATGAAAAAAAAATATTTCGCGCCGCTCAAGTTTATGGCTACTACTCTGTGATCTTTCAGTGTGTACTCTAACTGTCTAGTACTGTAGGGAAGTGCTAGACAGCGAGAAGTCATCAAGGGAGGAAAGGTACCGCTCCTCGATTGGTGTGTGGTGGGGCTTGAGAAAAAATCGCGTTTCTGGAGCTCGTGGCTAATTCTCACATACTTCTTTATGTGTAGGAGAACTCGCTAGTATTTCTAATACAAATGTTGGACAACAATGAATCGGTAAGGAATGAGAAATCACACTGCTCGACTGTTGTATGGAATGCGTTCCAGAAAAAAATCATTCTCGATTTCTGAACCTTCTGGCTACTTCTTCCATGTGTCTTTAAGTGTACTGAAACTGTCTAGTATGCCACATGAATCATTAGAACAAATCCAGTCATCAATGGATGAGAGGCCAGGCTGCTGGGACGTCGTATGGTGCAGTTTCGATCAAAAATATTATTTCGTGCGTGCGAAGTTTCTGGCTCCGTCTGACATTAGTTCTTTCGTGTACTAAATGTCGCTCGTAGTTGAAAAAAAAATATTAGCCTCATTAAATCGGCAGAGAGGGAGATAGAACAAGAATCGAATATCGTATGGTACAGGTACAATAAAAACAAAACGATTTCCAGGTCCGAAGCTTCGAGTTTCTTCTCACATATGTTCTTATGTGTACGAGACGTTTCTCGTACTGTAGAAAAAATATTAGACAAAAATAAGTCATCGAAGGATGACAGGTGACACTGCTCGATCGTTCTACCGTACAACTTGCATGAAAAAAAATATTTCCCGCGTCTCAAGCTGATGGCTAGTTCTCCGTTATCTTTCTGTGTGTACTGTAACTCTCTAGAACTGTGGAGAAGTGCTAGACAACGAGAAGTCATCAAGGGGGGAAAGGTCCCGCTCCTCGATTAATGTGTGGTGGGGCTTGAAAAAACAGAAAAAATTCCCGTGTCTGAAGCTCTTGGCTACATCTCACATACGATGTTATGTGTAGGAGAACGAGTGAGTATTTCTAAACCAAATAGTGGACAACAATGAATCGGCAAGGGGTGAGAAATCACACTGTTTGACTTTTTTATGGAATACTTTCCGGAAACAAATAATTCTGTATTTCTGAAGATTCTGGCTACTTTTTCCATGTGTCTCCATGTGTACTGAAACTCTTTAGTACGGTAAATAAATCGTTAGACAACAATCTGTCAACAAGGGATGAGAGAACCGACCGGCGTCCCGTGGTGTGATACACTTCCGATCAAAAAAATAATTTCGTGCGTCCGAAGTGCTTGGCGCCTTCTGACATCTATTCTTTCGTGTTCTACAAGTCTCCAGTAGTTGAAAAAAAATATTAGTCGTAATAAATCGGCAGAGAGCGAGGTAGAACAAGAATCAATTGTATGATACATATTTAATTTAAAAAAAAACCGATTTCCCGTATCTGAAGCTTCGAGTAACTTCTCACATATGTTTTTATATGTACGAGACCTTCCTCGTACTACAAAAAAATTTTGGAGAACAAGAAACCATTAAAGGATGACAGGTGATACTGCTCGATTGTTGTACAGTACAACTTCCTGGAAAAAAATAATCCGCGCCTCTCAAGCTTATGACTACTTCTCAGCCATCTTTTTGTGTGTACTGTAATTCTCGAGTACTGTAATGTAGTGCTAGATAAAGACAAGTGATCAAGGGAGGAAAAGTACCTCTGCTCGATTGGGGTGGGGTGAAGCTGGGATTTAAAAAAATAAAAAATTGTTTCGTGCGTCTGAAGTGTTTGGCTACTTCTCATATACGTCTATATGTGTAGGAGAACTCGCCAGTTTTTCCAAAACAAATATTGGACAACAATGAATCGGCGAGGGATGAGAATTCACAGTGCTAGACTGTTCTATGGTACACTGTCCAGAAAAGAATCATTATCGATTTCAGAATCTTCTGGCTACTCCTTCCATGTGTCGTTATGTGTACTGAAATTCTCTAGTACGCTAAAGAAATCATTAGACAACAACCAGTCATCAAGGGAGGTCCTCCTGCAACGTCGTATGGTACAGTTTCGAACAGAAATGATATTTCGTGCGTCCGAAGTTTTTGACTCTGTCTGACATTACTTCTTTCGTATACTAGACGTCGCTAGTAGTTAACAAAAAATATTAGTTTAAACAAATCGGCAGAGAAGGAGATAGATACAAAATCAAATGTTGTATTGTACACCTCGTAGCAAAAAAAATTGCGTGTGCCTGAATATTCCTCCGACGTTTTAGATCTATTTATATGCGTACTAGAACTCTCCAGGAATTCAGAAAAATTACTGGGCAACTATTAATTATCGAGGCATGAGTGGTGAGAATTCTCGATTGTTGCATGGTACAGGTTTAATAAGAAAAAAATGCTTTCCCGTTTCTGAAGCTCCTAGTTGTTTCTGACATATGTTTTATATGTACGAGAACTTTGCGGTACCGTAAAAAAATATTAGCAAACAATAGCTCATCAAGGAATGACAGGTGACACTGCTCGATTGTTCTATCGTACAACTTTCATGAAAATAATTATTTCACGCGTCGCCAGCATATCGCTACTTCGCAGCCATCCGTCAGTGTGTACTATAACTCTCCAGTAGTGTAAGGAAGTGTTTGACAACGAGAAGTGATCAAGGACAGGAACGTACCACTGTTCGAATATTATGTGGTGGAGCTTGAATAAAAAAAATTGTTTCATGCGTCTAAAGCTTTTTGCTACTTCTCACATACATTTTTATGTATAGGAAAACTCGCGAGTATATAAACAAATATTGCACAATAATGAAGCGGCAAGGGATGAGAAATTACGCCGCTCGACTGTTCTATGGAACACTGTCCAGAAAATAATGATTCTCGATTTCTGAACGTCCTGGCTACTTCTTTCATATCTCTTTATGTGTATTGGAACTCTCCAGTATGCTAAATAAGTCATTAGAACAAGACTAGTCAGCAATGGATGAGAGGTCAGGCTGCCGTAATGTCGTATGGTACACTTTCGATCAAAAATACTATTTCGTGCGTCCGAAGTTTCTGGCTCCGTCTGGCATTAGTTCTTTCTCGTACCGAAAATCGCTAGTAGTTGAAAAAAATATCATTCTCAATAAATTGACAGAGAGGGAGATAGAACGAGAATCGAATGTTGTACGTTACAGGTATAATAAAAGAAAATTGCTTTCCCATGTCCAAAGGGTCTATTTACTTCACACATATGTTTTGATGTGTACGAGACCTTCATCGTTCTGTAAAAAAAATATTGGCCAACAATAGGTCATCAAGGGATGACAGGTGACACTGCTCGATTGATCTACCTTACAACTTTAACGAAACAAATTATGTCGCGCCTCTCAAGCTTATAGCAACTTCTCTGTCATCTTTCCTTGTGTACTGTATGTAACTTTCTAGTACCGCTGGTCGATGATAACGTGCTGCGGCACGAATAAAAAAAAATTGTTCGTGTGTCTGAAGCTTTTGGCTACTCCTGAAATACATCTTTATGTATAGGAGAACTCGCCAGTATTTCAAAAACAAATATTGGACAACAATGAGTCGGCGAGAGACGATAAATCACACTGCTCGACGGTTGTATGGAACACTCTGTAGAAAAAAATCATTCTGTATTTCTGACGCGTCTGGCTACTTTTTCCATGCGTCTTCATGTGCTCTGAAACTCTCTGTTACGCTAAATAAATCATTGGACAACAATCAGTCCACAAGGGACGAGCGGTCAGACTGCAGTACCGTCGTGTAATGTACTTCCGATCAGAAAAATTATTTCGTGCGTCCTAAATTTTCGGCTCCTTCTGACATCTTTTCTTTCGTGTTCAAAAAGTCTCTAGTAGTGGAAAAAAAATATAAGTCTCAATGAATCGGCAGACAGGGAGATAGAACAAGAATCGAATTTTGTGTGGTACGAGTTTAATTTAAAAAAAAATCGATTTCTCGTGTCTGAAGCTTCTAGTTACTCCTGACATATGGTTTTGTATGTACGAGACGTTCATGGTACTGAAAAAATATTAGACAACAATAAGTCCTCAAGGGATGACAGGTGACATTGATCGATTGTTCTACCATACTCCTTCCGTGTGTCTGCATGTGTACTGAAACTCTCCAGTATGCTAAATATATAATTAGACAATAATCACTGAGCATGGGATCAGAGGTCAGACTGGTGTACCGTCGTGCGATACACTTCCTATCAAAAAAATTATTTCGTGCGTCCGAAGTTTTTGGTTCCTTCCGATATCCGTTCCTTCGGGTTCTTAAAGTCTCTAGTAGTTGACAAAAAAATATAAGTATCAATAAATCGGCAGAGAGGGAGATTGATCATGAATCAAATGTTGTATGGCACAGGTTGAATTAAAAAATCGATTTTCCGAGCCTTAAGCTTCTAGTTACTTCTCACATACGTTCTTATATGTAGGAGACATTCCTCGTACTGTGCAAAAGATATCAGACAACAATACGTCATCAAGGGATGACAGGTGACACTGCTCGATTGTTGTACCGTACAGCATCCATGGAAAACATTATTTCGTGCCTCTCAAGCTTAAGGCTACTTTTCAGCCATCTTTCTGTGTATACTGTAACGGTCCAGTATTGTACATAAGTGCTAGAAAGTGTTCCATGTAACAGTCGGGCAGTGTGATTTCTCATCGCTCGCCGATTCATTGTTGTCCGATATTTGTCTTTGAAATACTGGCGTGTTCTCCTACACATAAAGACGTATATGAGAAGGAGCCAGAAGCTTCAGACACGAGAACGAATTTTTTTAATCCAAGCTCCACCACACAACAATCGAGCAGTGGTACCTTTCTTCCCTTGATCACTTCTCGTTGTCTAGCACTTATTTACAGTACTGGAGAGTAACAGTACACGCAGAAAGATGGCTGAGAAGTGGCCATAAGCATCAGAGGCGGGAAACATTTTTTTAAATGCAAGTTTTACAGTAGAACAACCGAGCAGTGTCATCTTTCATCGCTTGATGAGCCATTGCTGCTTAATTTTCTTTTTACGATGCCACAAAGTTCACGTACATATGAATACGTATGTCAGAATAATAGAAACTTCAGACACGGGGAATCTTTTATGTTTATTAAACCTGTACCATGCAACAATCGAAAAGTCCCAACTTTGATCCCTGAACGATTAATTGATGTCGATTATTTTTTTCTCAATTCCCCGAGAGTTCTAGTACGCAAACAAACAGATGTAAATGGTGGCCACAATAATCGGGCACACGCAATTTTTTTGCTACGAGGTGTACATTTCATCATTTGATTTTTGAGCTATCCCCTTCTGTGCTGATTAATGGTAACTCAATTTTTTTTTCAACTACTAGCGCCTTTCGGTTCACGAATGAACCAACGTCAGACGGAGCCAGAATCTTCGGACGCACGACATAAGACTTTTGATCAGAAGTGTACCATACAACGTTACAGCAGCCTGACCTCTCGTCCGTTGATGATTGTTTTTGTTCTAATGATTTTCATAGCATACTGGAGCATTTCAGTACACATAATGACACATGAAAGAAATAGCCAGGAGCTTCAGAAGTACAGAATTATTGTTTTATGGAAATTTTTCCATACAACAGTCGCGCAGGGTGATTTCTCATACGTTGCCGATTCATTGTTGTTCAATATTTGTTTTTAAACTAGTGGCTAGTTCTCCTACACATAAAGACGTATGTGAGAAGTCGCCAGAAGCTTCGGACACACGAAACAATTTTTTTCATTAAAGTTACATCACACAACAATCGAGCAGTGCTACCTTTCCTCTCGTGATGACTTTTCGTTGTCTGGCACGTCGTCACAGTACAAGAGAGTTACCGTACACACAGAAAGAAGGGTGAGAAGTTGCCATAAACTTGAGAGGAGCAAATTTTTTTTTTTCAAAGTAGTTGTACGGTACAACAATCGAGCAGTGTCATCTGTCACCCCTTGATTACATATTGTAGTCTATTATTCTTTTACATTACGATACAGTTCTCGTACATATAAATACGTATGTGAGAAGTATCTAGAAGCTTCAGACACGGGAAATCAGATGTTTTTAAATTAAATCTGTACAATGCAACAATCGCGAAGTCCCACCTCTCATGCCGGGGCCACATTTGATTCTCGTTCGATCTCGCTCACTGCCCATTTATTGAGACTGTTGTGCCCTAAAAAGACAGGAATTTTCATATTGCTAACGCATGAGGTTCAAAGACGCCATGCGACGATATCGAGCCCGATAGTCCGCTCGACTCAGCCGGAAAAACGATGAATCGCAATCGAACGAATCGAACGTTCTCGAACGATTGGTTGCGAAAACCCAAGTTAACAATTAGCCAAAAGAATCAATCGAAAGGCAGTCTTCGGCCAGAAGCCGAGGAGGTCGGTCTCAAGGCATAAAAAGAATTGTAATATTGTTGCCTAATTTTAAATAAAATATAAGTCGTTCAAGTTGCAATATCCCGAGTTGGAGATTTACTCGGAACGGGAAAATTCCCCACAGACTCTCGCCCTCGAACATCCGACAACCCACGGTGTCAACTTACTCGATAGCGAATTTCCGTGCTCTCCGCGCATCGTCAGAAGCCGGGGCACAACAAGACCAATATTTTTTTAACTACTAGAGACTTTTGAACACGAAAGAAAATATGTCAGAAGGAGCCAAAAACATAGAACGCACGAAATAATTTTTTTGATCGGACGTACAACACACGGAGGTACTTCAGTCTTACCGCTCATCAATTGTGGACTGACTGTTGTCTAATGATTTATTAGAGAGTATCGTACTAGAGAGGTTCAGAGGACATGAAGACGCATGGAACAAGTAGCCAGACGCTTCAGAAATACAAAATGATTTTTTTCTGGAAAGTGTTCCATACAACAGTCGAGCAGTGAGATTTGTAATCCCTCACCGATTCATTGTTGTGCAATATTTGTTTCTGAATTACCGGCGAGTTCTGATTCACATAAAGACGTGAGAAGCAGCCAAAAACTTCAGACACACGAAACCTTCTGTTTTAATTCAAGTTCCACTACACAACTATCGAGCAGTGGTACTTTCCCTCCCTTGATCACTTCGCGTTTGCACTTCTTTACACTACTGGAGAGCTACCGTGCACACAGAATGATGGCTGAGAAGTAGCCATAAGCTTGACAGGCGCAAAATAATTTTTTTCATGGAAGTTGTACGGTAAAACAAACTAGCATTGTCACCTGACATCCCCTGATGACTTATTGTTGTCTAATATTTCTTTAACAGTACGATGACGATCTCGTATATATAAAAACATATGTGAGAAGTAACCAGAAGCTTCAGACACGGGAAGTCGATTTTTTTGTTGTTATTGTACCTGTACCAACCGACATACGATTCTTGTTCTATCTCCCTCTCTGCCGATTTATTAGGACTATTATTTTTGTTCACCTACTAGAGATTTTTCGAACATGAAAGAACCGATTTCATAAGGAGCTAAAAACTTCGGACGCATGAAATAATTTTTTTTATCGTAAGTGTATGACACGCCGGTACAGCGGTCTGACCTCTCATCACATGTTGACTGATAGTTGTCGAATGATTAATTTATCGCACTAGAGAGTTCCAGTACACATGGGGATATATGAAAGAAGTGGCCAGAAGCGTCAAAAATAGAGAATGATTTATTCTGGTAAGTAATCCATACAACAGTCGAGCAGTGTGATTTCGGATCTCTCGCCGATTCATTGTTGTCCAATATTTGTTTTCGAAATACTGGCGAGTTCTCCTACACTGAAAGACATATATGAGAAGGAGCCGAAAGGTTCAGACACGCGAAAAAGAATCATCCAATCTCCACCACACAACAACCGAGTAGCTGTACCTTCCTTCCCTTGTCGACTTCTCGTTGTCGACAACTTCTCTATAGTACTAGAGAGTTACATACACTATGCACAGAAAGATGGCAGAGACGTAGCCATAAGCTTGAGAGGCGCCAAATAATTTTTTCCATTAAAGTTGTCACCGTCGAACAATCGAGCAGTGTCACCTGTCATCCCTTCCTTACTTATTATAGTCTAATATTTGTTTTACGGTGCCCCAAAATTCTCGTATATATAATAACACATGTGAGAAGTAACCGGAAGCTTCAGACACGGGAAATCATTTTTTTTAAATCAAACCTGTACCATGCGCCTTTCGACACGTCTCACCTCTCATGCCTGGACAATTTAATGTTGTCCAGATTTTTTCTAAATTCCTGGATTTTCTGAGTTCTGGTAAGCATACATGTAGATGTAAATAGTCGGCAGAATATTCAAGCACACGCATTCTTTTGCTAGCAGGGGTACAATTCAACATTTGATTTGTTATCTATCTCCTTGTCTGTTGATTTTTTGAGACTAATGTTTTTTTATCTACTAACCACTTTCAGTACACGAAAAAATTAATGTCACACGGAGCCAGAAACTTCGGACGCACGAAATAATATTTTTGTCGAAAGTGTACCATATGACGTTACAGCAGCCTGATCTCTCATCCATTAATGACTGGTCTTGTTCTAATGATTTTCTTAGCATACCGGAGCATTTCAGTATACATAATGACACATGAAAGAAGTAGCCAGGAGCTTCAGAAGTACAGAATGATTTTTTTCTGGAAAGTATTCCATACAACAGTCGAATAGTGTGCTTTCTCATCCCTCGCCGATCGTTGTCGTCCAACATTTGTTTTTGAAATACTGGCGAGTTCTCCTAAACATAAAGTCGTATTTGAGAAGTAGGCAAAAGCTTCAGACATACGTAACATTTTGTTTTGTTCTAGCCCCACCGCGCAACAATCGAGCAGCGGTACTTTTCTTACCTTGACGACTTCTCGTTGTCTTGCACTTCTCTATAGTACTAGAGAGTTCCGTACAGTACACAGAGAAAAATGACAGAGATGTGCAAATAAGATTGAGTGGCGCGAAAGAATTTTTTTCATTAAAATTTGTGGCATTTCGTGCACCAATGTCCCATAAATATAGCTCCTTCGCCGCTTATCCAGCGTGATGATGAGTCCACGGTCGCGGTTAGGCCGTTGTATAATCTTTGCACTGTCTAATTCACTCTATTCGTATTTTACATGTAATCGGGCGCGGGGGATAATTCGAATCATGCGTCTCCATATACGTAACGCCAGCGGCGCCTACTCGGGCGATCGCTACAGCGCCGGATGCGGCGGAGTGCGCGCACGTCGCGCGCCCGATCTTCGATTTTTGGGACGAACTTTTTCGAACCGAAAAAGTAGAGGCCACATGAGACGCGCCAAGGACAGGAGAGAGAAAAGAGCATTAGGCCGGATCGATACCCTGATTAGGAGAAAGCCCCAACATTGTTAAAAGGAGACTAGTATTTAATAGTATCGGAATTAAGAGCGCAACGAATTAAACGCGTGAGGGTTTTAAGAACGCGTAGTGCTCGAGATCATCTATTCTAGCAAAAACCAAGAAGCGATTAAGAGGATCGCGCGACTCGACACCGTCCGATCCAAGGGGCTGCGATTGTGCCTGCATGTGAGCCTCGGTGGCGGAGCTGGAGCTCGCGAATTGCGCAAGCGCGCCGTGGCGCATTATAAGCTGCGAGAATCTTCGTGGCGCTCTTTCCCGAATCCGGTAGAACAATCGGATTTCAACCGGATCAAGGGATTTCAATATTTGTTACCATTATAATGTCTAGACTCACCTGACATATTATCGCAGCAGGAAGCTGAATCGAATCCCCGTTAAAGACTAAGGTTCTCACGCCCAGAATAAAAGGTGTGGGACACCCAAAATAAAGGGCGTCGGCCAGGTGCCCTTTCCGGAAGCTGGTCCCGCCATCATGCCATCAGAGCCACCTGAATGCATTTGCAAAACGAATCATAGATAATCATTAATGAAGTTTTAGTTAAGTCTTTGGCAACGTCTACGTGTACATCATAAAAACTTACCGCCACCTTATCTATAGCAAATGCTCAAAATGGCCAACGTTTGCCAGCACGCACCAACGGGCTCGGCGCAACAGGCTCTCCCGGCAATTTTCTAGCATATCCGCAGTTACGGTGCGGATGGCTTCTTTGGAGCGAAGCTTCAGGTGGGCCCGATCGCGCAAGGGTTGGCGATATACGTGGGACTTTGCATGCCCCCACAGTTAAAAATCCAACGGATTCAAATCCGGGGATCGCGCCGGCCAGTCCCGCGTCCCCCCTCGGCCGATGAATCGATCGCCAAATATTTATCCCACCGCCTGCCACGCAATTCCTGTCGTATGTGCCGGTGCACCGTCATGCTGTAGGATGGCGTTCTAACGCTGCCTCCCCTATACCCGCACGCCTGCACAATTGCAGTAAGTTCGTCGAAATCAAGTGTGCGTACTGCACATTTCTCAAATGCCCCGCAAACTGAAACGGTTCAATCTGAAAGGAACAATATCCGATGATCGTTGTGTTCAATTTATTTTGTCGTCGAGTTTGCATTTGTCGATTGAGAAATGTAAATTCTCATTAATGCCCAGCCTTGCCCGAAAGTATGTAAAACCCGGTCCGAACACCCTGTCATTTTTTTCCTATTTGGGGAAATAATCGAATATCTCGACAAAAAAATGGTTAACCAATTTAGAGGACCGTTTTTGGAAGAGTACAAGCTTCATTTCCCTTTTTTATTTGTATTTTAGCGATTTTATTGTAGCCGGTATGTTGTTTCGAAAATGCCGGTTTTATCACGATTTTCGTACGTAGCGAAATCGCGTCCCGGACTTTGAACCATACTGATTTCGCCATTTAGCCATAATATCCTGCGAATAGGACACTGTTACCTTTAGTTTTGTTTTTTCCTTTTATTTTTGCAATTTCTTTTCGCAGTGCTATTCAATTATTTCTTTGAAAAAAAAAACGGCCAGTTATTCAAGAGCCGGCAGAGTGCGCCGTAACTTGAAAACTAAGAGGTTTAAATTACTTTAGTCGAAGGAGCAAAAACTTGTGTTTCGTTATTTTGAAGTCACTTAATGTTTTTTTTAGATTTCATTTCGAAATTTCTTTGCATCGCTATTTTCTGTCGACTATTACTAAAACAAAAAATAGCGAAGCAATGAAATTTGGAAAGAAATCTGAGAAAATTCAGTGACTCCAAAGTAGCAAAATACAACTTTACACTTCTCAAACTAAATATTCCAAACCTCATAGTTGTCAAGTTATGCCGCACGATGTTCGCTACTCGGAAATCTGCTTAGAAAACCCGATAACACGGCGAAAAGTAAATTTCATTGTTTTTTCCGAAACTGAAGATATTGGTGTCCTTTTCAGAGAGCTTGTCACTGAGTGGTGACATTACTACTTTTCAGAGTCCAGCACGCGATTTTGCACAGTGCAGAAATCGTAAAAAAAACTGAATTTTCAAAATGACGTAGCGTCATCAATCAAGCGTCAAAATGCAGCTGGATTTGTCCTCATCAAAAAACCGTTTGATACATCGGTTTGGAATTTTTTTCCACTGAGATATTCGGGGTTTTGCCCGGATAGAAAAATGACAGGGCGCCTAATACTTTCGGCCAAGTAAAAGCTGGAGTATGTATTCTCCTTCTAAAAAAATGTAAAAAGGTGGTATTTTCCTATGTTGGAGAACACTTTGTATTCTTTTTTCTCGCAATTTCTACGTATCGCTATTATCGGTTCATAGTCGATGGTTCCCAAAAGAATCGCAAATACAGAAATAAAATTGAGAGGAATGTTTTTCTTCTTTTCAAACAAGCTTTCCTGTAATGTGCCAAAAAATAAAAAATTATTTTGTTTACTAAATCACCCATATGTGACTACAAATAAAAGCTTGGGGGCGCTAAAAATTTCGAATTGTTTGAAATTAAATACCGTTCATGAAACTGCATTGATCGAATTTATTAAACATTCAGAAAGTTGAGCGCCCCAATCTTTTATTTATAGGAAAGTTTGTTAAGAAAGAAAAATCTTACCAAATTGCCTGCCATTATTCCAGCCCACACGTTTCACGGCGGACAACGATGTCGACGGCGGGCTTCGATGGCAAGGTGGGGATTTGCGTCCTTGGGAGCGCAGTAGTGGGAATTCCTCGTACTCCAGGTCCCGTTTCGTCCGAATGAACTTTCATCGGTGAAAATGATCGCCCGTAAGTAATTATTGTCCTCCTCGTGTACATTTAGGAGCCAACGGCAAAACTCTATCCGCCTCTCGTAATCATCGTCGATCAGACCCTGCACACGCATATAATGGAAAGGGTGCATTTCCGCCGATTTCAGTGTCCGGTGCATCGTTGATGCACTCGTTTCAAGCGCTTGGGCCACGGCGCGCGTGCTTTTAGTCGGGTCTTGCTCAACCGCTCGGAGAATGTTTTCTTCCCGGCGAACGGTTCGAGCAGTCCGCGGCTGACCCGCACTACTGCGATTCGGCATCACGTTTCCGCATTCGCGCAAGCGGTTAAACGCTGCCGAAATTACATTGTGGCTTGGGTGCCATCGTCCTGGAAAATTTTCCGCGTACGCAATTTCCGCTGCCCGTCCATTGAATCGGCATTCTCCGTAACACCCGATCATTGCCGCATGTTCTCCAGTGGTAAATCGCCCATACCGACTTCGATTTTCTCTCTTTATGCTCAATTTGTTTCGCGCACTAGATCGCTGGCGCTCGCGTAAGCTCACCTTACGTTAGCTACTGAGAAGAGTCGCCTTGTTGATCGCCGTTCAATTGTTTTTCAATCGTCTATTTTGTGGCGTTTGGCATAAGCCTCCTCTGTTGAACATTTTTGATAACCCAAACAAACGCACACGCCACGGCACGACGTGTGTGCGTGTCGTGGTGTGTGCGTTTGTGTTAACAAACTTAAATGGCAGTAGTGCGGGTCGGCCGTGGACTGCTCGAACCGTTCGCCAGGAAGAAAACATTCTCCGAGCGGCTGAGCTAGACCCGCCTACAAGCACGCGCGCCGTGGCCCAAGCGCTTGGAACGAGTGCATCAACGATGCACCGGACGCTGAAATCCGCGGAAATGCACCCTTTCCATTATACGCGTGTGCAGGGTCTGATCGAGGACGATTACGAGAGGCGGATAGAGTTTTGCCGTTGACTCCTAAATGCACACGAGGTGGACAATAATTTCTTAAGGGCGATCATTTTCACCGATGAAAGTTCATTCGGACGAAACGGGACCTGGAGTATGAGGAATTCCCACTACTAGGCTCCCAAGGACGCAAATCCCCACTTTGCCATCGAAGCCCGGCATCAACATCGTTTTTCGCCGTTAAACGTGTGGGCTGGAATAATGGGAGGCAATTTGGTAAGATTTTTCGTTGGTAACA
Organism: Ophion obscuratus; assembly: GCA_964007375.1. NCBI lineage: Eukaryota > Metazoa > Arthropoda > Insecta > Hymenoptera > Ichneumonidae > Ophion > Ophion obscuratus. Next base: position 9,535,700 of record OZ023317.1, read on the forward strand.
AACTTTTCTATAAATAAAAGATTGGGGCGCTCAACTTTTTGAATGTTTAATAAATTCGATCAATGCAGTGTCATGAACGGTATTTAATTTCGCACAATTCGAAATTTTTAGCGCCCCCAAGCTTTTATTTGTAGTCACATATGAGTGATTTGGTAAACAAAATTATTTTCCATTTTTTGGCAAAAAATAGAAAAACTTGTTTGAAAAGAAGAAAAAAATTCCTCTCAATTTTATTTCTGTATTTGCGATACTTTTTCGAACCATCGACTATGAACCGATAATAGCGATACGAGGAAATTGCGGAAAAAATGAATACAAAGTTCTCCAATATAGGAAATATAACCTTTTTACATTTTTTTAGAAGGAGAATACATACTCCAGCCTGGTTTTGGCTGGAGTACTCCAGCCAAAATTGGATCTCCAATATAGGAAAATACAACCTTTTTACATTTTTTTAGAAGGAGAATACATACTCCAGCCTTTACTTGGCCGAAAGTACTAGGCGCCCTTTCATTTTTCTATCCGGACAAAACATCGAACATCTCAGTAGACAAAAATTCCAAACCGATGTATCAAACGGTTTTTTGATGAGGACAAATCCAGCTTCATTTTGCTTTTTTATTTTTCCGATTTTTTAACCGCTGCGTCATTTTGAAAATTCAAAATCGCGTGCTGGACTCTGAAAATTAGTAATGTCACCACTCAGTGACAAGCTCTCTGAAAAGGACACCAATATCTTCAGTTTCGTAAAAAAATGAAATTTTCTTTGCACCGTATTATCGGGTTTTTTAAGCAGATTTCCGAGTAGCGAGCATCGTGCGGCATAACGTGACAACTATAAGGTTTGGAATTTTTAGTCTAAGAAGTGTAAAGTTGTATTTTGCTACTTTGGAGTCACTGAATTTTCTCAGATTTCTTTCCAAATTGCATTCCTTCGCTAGTTTTTGTTTTAGTAATAGTCGACAGAAAATAGCGATGCAAAGAAATTTCGAAATGAAATCTAAAAAAAACATTAAGTGACTTCAAAATAACGAAACACAAGTGTTTACTCCTTCGACTAAAGTATTCTAAACCTCTTAGTTTTCAAGTTACGGCGCACTCTGCCGGCTCTTGAAAAACTGGCGGTTTTTTTTTCAAAGAAAAAATTGAATAGCACTGCGAAAAGAAATTGCAAAAATAAAAGGAAAAAAACAAAACTAACGGTAACAGTGTCCTTTTCGCAGGATATTATGGCTAAATGACGAAATCACTATTGTTCAAAGTCCGGGACGCGATTTTGCTACGTACGAAAATTGTGATAAAACCGGCATTTTTGATATAACATACCGGCTACAATAAAATCGCTAGAATAAAAATAAGAAAGCAAAATGAAGCTTGTACTGTTCCAAACGCCGTTCTCTAAATTGGTTAACCATTTTTTTGCCGAGATATTCGATTATTTCCCCAAATAGGAAAAAAAATGACAGGGTGTTCGTACAGGGTCTTACATACATTCGGGCAAGGCTGGGCATTAATGAGAATTTACATTTCGCATTCAAAAAATGCAAACTCGATAACAAAATAAATTGAACACAACGATCATCGGATATTGTTCCTTTTAGATCGGACCGTTTCAGTTTGCGGGGCATTTGAGAAGTGTGCAGTACGTACACTTCATTTTGACGATCTTACTGCAATTGTGCAGGCGTGCGGGTATAGGGGAGCCAGCGTTACAGAACGCCATACTTCAGCATGACGGTGCACCGGCACATACGACCCGAATTGCGTGGCAGGCGGTGGGATAAATATTTGGCGATCGATTCATCGGCCGAGGGGGGACGCGGGACTGGCCGGCGCGATCCCCGGATTTGAATCCGTTGGATTTTTAACTGTAGGGGCATGCAAAGTCCCACGTATATCGCCAACCCTTGCGCGATCGGGCCCACCTGGAGCTCCGCTTCGAAGAAGCCCTACGCACCGTAACTGCGGATATGCTTGGAAATTGCCGGGAGAGCCTGTGGCGCCGAGCCCATTGCTGCGTGCAGGCAAACGGTGGCCATTTTGAGAATTTGCTATAGATAAGTTGGCGGTAAGTTTTTATGATGTACACGTAGACGTTGGCAAAGACTTATCTAAAACTTCTTTAATGATTATCTACGATTCGTTTTGCAAATGCATTCAGGTGGCTCTGGTGGCATGATGGCGGGACCAGCTTCTGGAAAGGGCACTTGGCCGACGCCTTTTATTTTGGGTGTCCCACACCTTTTATTCTGGGCGTGGAAACCATGGTCTTTGACGGGGATTCGAATCAGCTTCCTGCTGCGATAATGTCAGGTGAGTCTAGACATTATAATGGTAACAAATATTGAAATCCTTTGATCCGGTTGAAATCCGGTTGTTCTACCAGATTCGAAAAAGAGCGCTACGAAGATTCTCGCGGCTTATAACGCGCTACGGCACGCTCGCGCAATTTGCGAGCTCAAGGACCACCACCGAGGCTCATATGCAGGCACAATCACAGTATTTCTCATTAAACGACTAAACTTACTGAATCTCCTTCGAAGTTCGCCCACGGTCTCACGAGCCCCTTGGATCGGACGGTGTCGAGTCGCGCGTCCTCGTAATCGTTTCTTGGTTTTTGCTAGAATAGATGATCTCGAACACTGCGCGTTCTTAAAGCCCTCACGCGTTTAATTCGTGCGCTCTTAATTCCGATACTATTAAATACTAGTCTCTTTTTAACAATTGGGTCTTTCTCCTAATCAGCGTATCGATCCGACCTAATGATCTTTTCTCTCTCCTGACCTTAGCGCGTCTCCTGTGGCCTCTACTTATTCGGGTCAAAAAAGTTCGTCCCAAAAGTCGAAGGTGGGGCGCGCGACGTGCGCGCGCTCTTCCGCGTCCGGCGCTGTAGCGATCGCCCGAGTAGGCGCCGCTGGCGGGCCCTGTACGTATATGGAGGCGCGTGATTCGAATTATCTCGCGCGCCCGATTACATGTAAAATACGAATAGAGTGAATTAGACAGTGCAAAGATTATGCAACTGCCTAACCGCTACCGTGCCCTCATCCTCACGCTGGAAAAGCGGCGAAGTAGATTTATTTAGGGCACATTGGTGGACGAAACGCCACAAACTTTAATGAAAAATTCTTCCGCGCCACTCAGTCTTATTTCTACTTCTCTGTCATCTTTCTGTGAGTACTGTACGGAACTCTCTAGTACTGCAGAGAAGTGCAAGATAACGAGAAGTCGTCAAGGGAAGAAAAGTACCGCTGCTCGATTGTGTCGCGGTGGGGCTAGAATAAAACATAATTTTACGTGAGTCTGAAGCTTTTGCCTACTTTTCAAATACGACTTTATGTATAGGAGAAATCGCCAGTATTTCAAAAACAAATGTTGGATGACAATGATCGGCAAGGGATGAGAAAGCACACTACTCGACTGTTGTATGGAATACTTTCCAGAAAAAAATCATTCTGTACATCTGAAGCTCCTGGCTACTTCTTTCATGTGTCATTATGTATACTCAAATGCTCCGGTATGCTAAGAAAATCATTAGAACAAGGCCAGTCATCAATGGATGAGAGATCAGGCTGCTGTAACGTCATATGGTACACTTTCGACCAAAAATATTATTTCGTGCGTCCGAAGTTTCTGGCTCCGTGTGATATTAATTTTTTCGTGTACTGATAGTCGCTAGTAGATAAAAAAAATTATGCTCAATAAATCGGCAGAGAAAGAGATAGATAACAAATCAAATGTTGAATTGCACCCCTGGTAGCAAAAGAATGAGTGTGCTTGAATATTCTGCCGACTTTTTACATCTACATGTAAGGTTACCCGAACTCAGAAAATTCAGGAATTCAGAAAAAAATCTGGACAACAATAAATTGTCCAGGCATGAGAGGTGAGACGTGTCGAATGGCGCATGTTACAGGTTTGATAAAAAAATGATTTCCCAAGCTGAATTATCTGAAGCTTCTAGTTACTTCTCATATGTGTTATTATATATACGAGAACTTTGGGGGACCGTAAAACAAATATTAGACAACAATAGGTAATGAAGGGTTGACAGGTGACACTATTCGATTGTTCGACCGTACACCTTTAATGAAGAAAAATATTTGGCGCCTCTCAAGCTTATGGCTACGTCTTTGCCATCTTCCTGTGCGTACTGTATGTAGCTCTCAAGTACTGTAGAGAAGTTGTAGACAACGAGAAGTCGCCAAGGGAAGGAAGGTACAGCCGCTCGGTTGTTGTGTGGTGGAGATTGAATGATTTTTTTTCGTGTGTCTGAAGCTTTTGGCTCCTTCTCATATATGTCTTTATGTGTAGGAGAACTCGCCAGTATTTCGAAAACAAATATTGGACAACAATGAATCGGCGAGAGATGCGAAATCACACTGCTCGACTGTTGTATGGATTACTTACCAGAAAAAATCATTCTCTATTTTTGACGCTTCTGGCTACTTCTTCCATATATCTCCATGTGTACTGGAACTCTCTAGTGCGATAAATATATCACTAGACAACGATCAGTCAACATGGGATGCGAGGTCAGACCGGTGTACCGTCGTGTCATACACTTCCGATAAAAAAGTTATTTCGTGCGTCCGAAGTTTTCAGCTCCTTCTGAAATCGGTTTTCATTTTCGAAAAATCTCTAGTAGGTGAAAAAAAAGATTAGTCCCAATAAATCGGCAGAGAGGGAGATATAACAAGAATCGTATGTCGGTTGGTACAGGTATAATAATAAAAAAAATCGATTTCCCGTGTCTAAAGCTTCTGTTTACTTCTCACATATGTTTTTATATGTACGAGACCGTCATCGTACCATAAAAGAAATATTAGACAACAATAAGTAATCAGGGGATGACAGGTGACAATGCTCGATTGTTCTACCGTACAACTTCCATGAAAAACATTATTTTGCGCCTCTCATACTTATGGCTATTTCTCAGCCATCTTTCTGTGTGCACGGTAGCTCTTCAATACTGTAAAGAAGAGCAAGACAACGAGAAGTGATCAAGGGAGGAAAAGTACCACTGCTCGATAATTGTGTAGTGGAGCTGGAATTTAAAAAAAAGGTTTCTTGTGTCGGAAGTTTTTGTCTGCTTCTTATACACGTCTTTATGTGCAGCAGAACTCGCCGGTAATTCAAAAACAAATATTGCACAACAACGAATCGGTGAGGGATTAGAAATCACATTGCTCGACTGTTTTAAGGAACACTGTCCAGAAAAAATTCATTCTCGATTTCTGAATCTTCTGGCTGTGATTTCCACGTGATTTTGTGGGTACAGAAACACCCCAGTACGCTAAATAAAACCTTAGACAACAGCCAATCATCAAGGGATGGCAGGTCAGGCTGCTGCAACGTCCTATTGTACACTTTCGATCAAATGTATTATTTCGTGCGACCGAAGTTTCTGACTCGTTCTGACATTAGTTTTTTCGGGTACTAGAGGTCGCTAGTAGTTGAAAAAAAAATCGTCTCTATAAATAGGCAGAGAAGGAAATAGATATAAAATTGAATGTTGTAATGTACACCTCGTAGCAAAACAAAATTTCGTCTGCCCGAATATTCTGGCTACTTTTTACAACTGTATGTATGCATACTAGACCGCTCGAGAAATTCAGACAAAATACTGGACAACAATAAATGGCCCCTTCATGAGAGGTGGGACTCCTCAATTTTTGCATGGTACAGATTTAATTTAGAAACATCTGATTTCCCGTGTCTGAAACTTCTAGATACTTCTCACATACGTTTTTGTTGGAGGTCTACTCGGAAGGGGGAGGAAACGCGAGATCACAAACACAAAAAAGGCAGTTGATACACAACGTCTTTATTGGTACACGTTTGGACAAGGAATGAATGGCGAAGAAAAAAATAATAAGGATCGAAGGAGCCGTCGCATTTTCTGTTTCGTTGCTTCGTTTCAACTTGATGTTCGGATGCAATGGAGTTGAAACTGAGTTGGCTTCCGACATTCCGAATCTCTCGAGGATGTCATGTATATATTTTGTTTGTCTCATGGATATGCCGGTGTCGTCCTGGTGAAATTCTATTCCGAGACAATACTTTAAGCGTCCAAGATCTTTTATTTCCAGTTGAGTCGATAGGAATTTCTTTAGTTTCGCGATTTCGGATACGTTCTCCGAGGCAATGATTATGTCGTCGACGTATATTGCAATGATCACGAGGTCGTTTCCGTCGTTCGTTCTCGTTGAAGATGCAAGGGTCTGCGTCAGATTTCTTGGCTCCGAACTTGTCCAGGATGTCACACAAACGGTCGTTCCAACAGCGTCCAGCCTGTCGTAGACCGTATAGTGCCTTGTTTAAGAGACATACTTTGTCCCCGTTCCGCAGCTCCTTGAGGGTCTGTGTAGCTTTCCGTTGGACGTCATCGCGCTTCGATTTCGTCTCTGCTAGGATCTCCAATCCCTTCTGAATGTGTTTAGGCACTTCCATTAGGATTTTTTCGTTAAGCGTGCCGTTTAGGTAGGCTGTTGTTACATCCAGTTGCTCAATGATCATCTTTCGTTCCGCGGCGAGAGCTATTACGATTCCAATTGATACGATGCGTGCCACTGGTGCAAAAGTGTCGTCGAAGTCGACACCGTGACGTTGAGCGAAATCTTTCGCCACTATACGGGCCTTGCGACGTGCGAGAGTTCCGTCTTCTTTATATTTGTTGCGAAGCACGACTCTACTTCCAATCACAGTCGCGTCGTCGGGTCGGTCAACCAGTTGCCACGTATTTTTAGTTCAAATTGAAGTAAGCTCGCTTGCGATGGCGTCGTGCCATTCGTCGGCTTCAGGACTACGCATGGCCTGATTGATCGACACTTCTGCAAGATACACATTTTCTTCATGTGCGACTGCGATGTCGGCTTGATGATATGATTTCTTGGGTCTTCCCCTGAGTCCTGTTCGTAATAATTTTGGTCTTCCGCGACCTCGTGGTGAAGGGTTTTGCTCCATCTCGTTTTCTTCATTTTCATTTGCAATTTCTTGATTGGGTATGGTGGGAATCTTCATGTGTGGGTCCCCGTGCGCGATTTGTTCCGGTCGAAATTCAACTTCAATACCTTCCACTTCCGATTCGCTCGACTCGAGTAGGCTTTCGTTGTTGTCGACCGCGGGTGGCGTAATTTCCGCGTTTGTGAACATTACGTCCCTTGCTATTTCGATCTTCCTTTCCTTGGGTAGCTATACACGATAGCCTTTGGACGTCTCGCTGTATGCTACAAAGAAACCTTCTCTCGATCGTGGTTCGAATTTCCCTATTCCAGGCTCACGTTTTAAAGTTAGGACGCCACGCCCGAACTCTTGAACGTGGCTCACGTCGGGAATCGTTCCTTTCCACGATTCGAAGGGTCCTCCCGGCGAGACGATCGGTTGGACAGCGATTTCGAATGTAATTAGCCGTATTTATCGCTTCAGCCCAAAGGTAGGTAGGTAACGAGGACTGTATCAGCAGACACCGAGCCATTTCGAGGAGTGTTCGGTTCTTTCTCTCGGCAACGCCGTTTTGCTCCGGTGTATGTGGGACGGTAAGTCTTCGTCCGATCCCGTTCTCGTTCAGGAATGCATCAAACCTCTCATTGCGATACTCTCGGCCGTTGTCAGATTGCAGGTATTTGACTCGACGTCCGGTTTGATTCTCCACGAACACTTTAAACTCTCTAAAAGCCTGAAACACGTCGCTCTTGTTTTTTGAGGAAGCGTACTTCGCACCATCTTGATGAGTCGTCGATAAAGGTAGCGAAGTACCTGGAACCTCCAATTGACCTTAACCGAATCGGGCCGCAAATATCCGAATGAACTACTTCGAGAATTTCAGTCTTTCGTTCGGATTTCTTTGGGAAAGGAGATTGGGTCATCTTACCTTTCGCACAGATTACACATGAAGTGTCATTCGTTGGGCCTTCCAGCTTTAATCCGTGGATTGCTCCGTTTCGGTGACAATTAACGAGGTCGTGGTAGTTCAGGTGACCCATTTTCCTGTGCCAAGTTTCCGTGGGTGATGACCTTTCGTTGTCTCCACTGTCTAACGCAGCGTTTGCGTTGGTCTCTAGTTCTTCGTTCTTCACCAGGTACAGTCCTCCTTGATTACGCTCGGCGTATAAGATTGATTTCCAATTTTCATCGACGACAGTGGCGCCGCTCTTGTCGAAAAGGACTTTGTGCCCTTTGTCGCAGATTCTTCCGACTGAAAGGAGGTTCCCCCGCAATTCTGGAACATGTATAGTGTCGTTCAGTTTTACTTGTTTTGTGGCACCACTCACGTTCACGGTCAAGTACGTCGTTCCACGGCCCTTGATCTATGCCGATGCGTTGCTGGCGAGGTTCACTTTTCCGACGGTCGATTCCGTTAGGATCTCGAATCTTGTTTCGTCCCCGCACATGTGTGCTGTGCAGCCACTGTCCAAGCACCAGTCACTGCAAGAGTTGATGGTTTCCGCTTGAGAAGCTTCTCCGTTCTTCGCTTCGTTGATGTACGCGTTGCTTGTGGTTGCGTAGAAACTTACGTCATCAGCTACATTCGCCCTATCCATGTCTCTCGATGATTCATGACATTCGGCGGCTTTGTGTCCGATCTTGTGACATCGGTGACACTCGAATTTAAGGGACAACACCACTGTGACCCCCTGTTTTTTTGCCATTTTTCAAGAATTTTTTTTTTGTGGGAAAAAAAGAGATATTCGAAATTTTTTTTTGTTTCGTTCATTGTTTATTGAAGATACATAAAAGAAAATTTTCAAATTTTTCACGCCCCATGGTGACGCTGGGGAAGCTCCCGCGTCAGGTACTGTTGCCTCTGCAGTGGTTCGCGGCACGCAGCAGAACTCTCTTCAAAGTCGATCTGAAAAAAAATACCGAGTGTTTTCGTTAATAATATGATATTTTGAAGAGAAGTATACAGGGATTTGAAAAAATATTGATTTTTAAAAAATAGGCACGCTTTTGAAATTAAAGGACGATTTTCGAGCAAAATTTCTCGTCGAAAATAGGCTATAACCTTTTTTATTATTGAGATATCGAAAAAATCCTAGGAAAATCTTTAGATAATCTAGTTTTATTGATGCAGTCCAAATTTGAAGTCGATCGGATAAAAATTGCTCGAGTTCTGCTGCGTGCCGTACTCAAAAAAGTGGTTTTGAGAAAAACGCGTTCAAAGTTTTAGGTTTGTTAATTTATGCGATAAATTGGAAAAAAAAATTTACCTTGAATCAGCGATGCCGGCACCATATAGCTGGCCTTCAAGAAGCAAATCATTGTCCCTAGCATCTTTTCTCGAACTTGTAGAGGCTCTTCTTGCCTCTTTTGCAGCGTCTGTGAGCGAGCGCTCCGCCAGCTCGATCCGCGCTGCGTCGGTTTCAACGCAAAAATTGAAACAATTTGGGCCGATAGTTATCCCCAACGTCCCCAAAACTTTCATGAGGCTTCTCAGGCCATTATTGAATAATAATACCGCGATATCAGCTACAATATCGAAGATTTTTTTGCTCCCGGACTGACACTTGGGGGCTATTGCCCAAACTGATTTATTGTAGCTTTCGTTGTTGTTTTGCGTGAAGCCGCCCAAACAACGCTGCAGCAAATCGTCTCTGTTCAAATTTTCGAAGACTGGCATAATTGCCTCCAATACTTCCTCGGGAAGAGGCGGCTTATGGCGATATTCAGAAATATTACCGCTTGCGACCGCTCGCTGCCACGAACACCACGACTCGGCTCCTCCTGCTCGGCACGCAATCGTCATGTTGTGGCTCACTATCTGTGGATATTTTATGTTTGATAGTTGCCCAAGTTGTCTTCCTCATTTTTTCAACATCAACGCTGTTCCTCCGAATAGCCAAGTCGTAATATGTGCTCAACTCGTCAATCAATATTCCGGTGAGCTTTCCTCTGCCAGACAATCCTTTTTGTTTTTTCACGATTTCGCGGAGGCGCGTCCCCATACGTTTTTGGACATGATCGATGCACTCTTTTTTTTTATCTCTAAACCGTCGTATGGATCGTTTACTGAATCGCTATTCGATATGCCCAGAAACGTTTTAGAATCGCCGTCACTAATATAATATTTATATTTTATGCCATGGAGCTCTTCAGACCGTTGAAACATTTCGACAGCTGAGTCGACTTCCATTTTTCCGGAGGAGCCGCTATGGTTCGCCTGGCACTCATCGTCGTCGGTACTTTTCCATTCCCAGTGCTCCGCGGTGCTTTCTTTTTTTCCCCAATGCTCGCAAGCTTTGCAATATTTCGATTTCACCATAACGTCGATCACTTTTTTAGTGTACCAGCCGATTAGCGATGTTATGCCGAAAAGCGAGCTGAAACCGCGCTTACGCCACGATCCGTCGCCTGAAACGATAATTCCGTCCTCCACCCCATTTTCCAACGAAATTGTCTCCTTCTCAAGTGCAGCCTTTTGTTTGCTCACTGTGCTCACAGCTTTAGTGGCAATCGAAATCGAATTTAAGATTCGATCGTAGAAAGACTGAAATATGGGGCGCGGTAGGTCCATAAATGCACAAAACTTCATCAGGCCATTCAAACCGACGCCAAAAAGACGTATACTGAATACAATCCGACGATTTATTACGTATGCATTGTCAATCATAGGACACGAATTGATTTGCACTTTTTCACAATGGCCGCAATCGGCCTTGATTTTGAATCCGCGTCCGCGCAAACTTTTTTCAGTAAACTTTATATCGCGTTGCATGGTACAGGCTTAATAAATATAAATGATTCCCAGTGTCTGAAGTTTCGATTATTCTGACATACGTATTCATATGTACGAGAACTTTGTGGTACCGTAAAAAGAATATTAAGCAGCAATGGGTCATCAAGGGATGACAGGTGACACTGCTCGATTGTTCTACCGTACAACTTCCATTAAAAAATTATTTCGCGCCTCTGAAGCTTATGGAGACTTCTCAGCTATCTTTCTGCGTGTACTGCTACTCTCCAGTACTGTAAAGAAGTGCTAGACAACGAGAAGTGAACAAGGGGAGAAAGGTACCACTGCTCGATTGTTGCGTGGTGGAGCTTGGATAAAAAAAATTGTTTCTTGTGTCTGAAGCTTTTGGCTCCTTCTCATATACGTCTTTATGTGTAGGAGAACTCGCCAGTATTTCAAAAACAAATATTGGACACAAATGAATCGCCGGGGGATGAGAAATCACACTGCTCGACTGTTCTATGGAACACTTTCTAGCACTTATGTACAATACTGGACCGTTACAGTATACACAGAAAGATGGCTGAGAAGTAGCCTTAAGCTTGAGAGGCGCGAAATAATTTTTTCCATGGATGTTATACGGTAGAACAATAGAGCAGTGTCACCTGACATCCCTTGATGACTTATTGTTTTCTAATATCTTTTGCACAGTATGAGGAATGTCTCGTACATATAAGAACATATGTGAGAAGTAACTAGAAGCTTCAGGCTCGGAAATTCGATTTTTTAATTCAACCTGTACCATACAACATTCGATTCATGATCTATCTCCCTCTCTGCCGATTTATTGATACTTATATTTTTTTTTGTCAACTACTAGAGACTTTAAGAACCCGAAAGAACAGATATAGGAAGGAACCAAAAACTTCGGACGCACGAAATAATTTTTTTGATAGGAAGTGTATCGCACGACGGTACACCAGTCTGACCTCTGATCCCATGCTGACTGATTATTGTCTAATTATATATTTAGCGTACTGGAGAGTTTCAGTACACATGAAGACACACGGAAGGAGTAGCAAGAATCTTCAGTAATACAGAATGATTTTTTCTCTGGAAAGTGTTCAATACAACAGACAAGCAGTGTGATTTCTCATCCCTTGCCGATTCATTCTTGTCCAATATTTGCCTTTGAAATATTGGCAAGTTCTCCTACATATAAAGACGTATGTGAGAAGGAGCCATAATCTTCAGACAGACGAAACAATTTTTTTTATTCATGCCCCATCACCACACAACAATCGAGCAGTGATACCTTTCCTCCCTTGATGACTTCTCGTTGTCTTGCACGTCTTTGCCGTACTAGGCACTCACCGAATACACAGAAGATGAGAGGCACTCACCGAACACAACCCTTGATGACTTATTGTTGTCTAATATTTTTTCTACAGTACGAGAAAGTTCTCGTCCATATAAGAACGTATGTGAGAAGTAACTAGAAGCTTCAGACACGGAAAATCATATTTTATTATTCGATCTGTCCCATATAACAAGCGAAAAGTCCCACCTCCCATGCCTGGACCATTTATTGTTGCCCAGTAATTTTTCTGAATTCCTCAAGGGTTCTAGTACGCATGGAAACAGATGTAAAAAGTGGCCAGAATATTCGGGCACACGCTTTTTTTTCTACAAGCTGTACATTTCAACATTTGATTTTTAAGCTATCCCCTTCTGTGCTGATTAATGGTGACTCAATTTTTTTTATTCAACTACTAGCGCCTTTTAGTACACGAAAGAACTAATGTCAGCCGGAGCCAGAAACGTCGGACGCACGAAATAATCATTTTGATCGAAAGTGTAGCAAACAACGTTACAGCAGCCCGAGCTCACATCCATTGATGACTGGTTTTGTTCTAATGATTAATTTAGCGTACTGGAGAGTTTCAGTATACACAAAGACACATGGATAAAGTAGCCGGAAGTTTCAGGAATCGAGAATGATTTTTTCCCGGAAAGTGTTCCATAGAACAGTCGAGGAGTGTAATTTCTCAACCCTTGCCGAGTCATTGTTGTCCGATTTTTGTTTTTGATCTAGTGGCTAGTTCTTCTACGCATAAAGACTTATGTGAGAAAAGTAGCCAAAAGCTTTGGACACAGGAAATAATTTTTTGTTCAAGCTCCACCGCACAACAATCGAGCAGTGATACCCTTCCTCCCTTGATAACTTCTCGTTGTCTAGCACGTCTTTGCAGTACTAGAGAGTTACCGTACACACGCTTAAGAGGCGCGAAATAGTTTTTTTTATGAAAGTTGTACGGTAGAACAATCGATCAGTTTCACCTGTCATCCCTTGATGACTTATTGTTGTCTAATATTTTTTTTTACAGTACCATGAAGGTTTCGCACATATAAAAACATATGTCAAAAGTAACTAGAAGCTTCAGACACGAGAAATCATTTTTTTTTAAATTACACTCGTACCATACAACATTCGATTCTTGTTCTATCTCCCTCTCTGCCGATTCATTGAGACTTATATTTTTTTCCACTACTAGAGACTTTTTGAACACGAAAGAAAAGATGTCAGAAGAAGCCAAAAACTTAGGACGCACGAAATAATTTTTCTGATTCGAAGTACATTACACGACGGTACTTCAGTCTGACCGCTCGTCCCTCGTGGACTAATTGTTGTCTAATGATTTATTTAGCGTACTAGAGAGTTTCAGAGCACATGAAGACCCATGGAAAAAGTAGCCAGACGCTTCAGAAATACAGAACGATTTTTTTCTAGAGAGTGTTCCATACAACAGTCGAGCAGTGTGATTTCTCGTCCCACGCCGACTCATTGTTGTCCAATATTTGTTTTTGAAATACTAGCGAGTTCTCCTACACAATAAAGATGTATTTCAGGAGTAGCCAAAGGCTTCAGACACACGAACAATTTATTTTATTTGAGCCCCAGCACGCAACAATCGACGAGCGGTACTAGAAAGTTACATACAGTACACAAGGAAAGATTACAGAGAAGTTGCTATAAGCTTGAGAGGCGCAAAATAATTTGTTTCGTTAACGTTGTAAGGTAGATCAATCGAGCAGTGTCACCTGTCATCCCTTGATGACCTATTGTTGTCCAATATTTTTTTTACAGTACGAGAAAGGTCTCGTACATATCAAAGCATACGTTTGAAGTAACTAGAAGCTTCGGATACGGGAAATCAATTTTTGTTTATTATACCTGTATCGTACAACATTCGATTCTCGTTCTATCTCCCTCTCTGCCTATTTATTGAGACATATTTTTTTCAACTAATAGCGATTTTCAGTACACGAAAGAACTAATGTCAGACGGAGCCAGAAATTTCGGACACACGAAATAGTATTTTTGATCGAAAGTGTACCATACGACGTTACGGCATCCTGACCTCTCATCCATTGATGACTGGTCTTGTTCTAATGATTTATTTAGCATACTGGAGAGTTCCAGTACACATAAAGAGATATGAAAGAAGTAGCCAGGACCTTCAGAAATCGAGAATCATTATTTTCCGGACAGTGTCCAGATTCCCGATTGCCCCTGCCGATTCATTGTTGCCCAATATTTTTTTTACATACTCGCGAGTGTTCCTACACATAAAAAGGTATGTGAGAAGTAGCCAAAAGCTTTAGATACGCGAAACAATTTTTTTATTCAAGCTCCACCTCACAGAAATCGAGCAGTGGTACCTTTCCTCCCTTGATGACTTCTCGTTGTCTAGCTCATATTTACAGCACTACAGAGTTACTGTACACCCAGAACAACGGCTGAGAAGTTGCCAGAAGCTTGAGAGGAGCGAAATATATTTTTTTTTCATAGAAGGTGTACGGTAAAACTATCGAGCAGTGTCACCGGTCACCTCGTGATGACTCATTATTGACTAATATTATTTTACAATACGAGACAGTTCTCGTACATATAAAAACATATGTGAGAAGTAACTAGAAGCTTCAGTCACGGGAAATCATATTTTTTTAAATTAAATCTGTATCACGCAACAAACGAGAAGTCCCACCTTTCATGCCTGGTTGTTTTCCAGTATTTTTCTGAATTTATCGAGAGTTCTAGTACGCATACCAACAAATGTAAAAAGTGGCCAGATTATTCGGGCACATGCAATTTTTTTGTTGCAATGAGGTGTACATTACAATATTTGATTTTTTACATGTCTACTTCTCTGCCGATTTATTGAAAATAATATTTTTTTTCAATGACTAGCGACTTTTAGTACACGAAAGAACTAATGTCAGACAGAGCCGGAAACATCGGACGCAGAAAGTAAGATTTTTTATCGAAAGCGCAGCATACGACGTTACATCAGTCTGACTACTTCTCCATTGATGACTGGTTTTGTTATAATGATTTATTTAGCATGCCGAAGAGTTTTAGTACACATAAAAAACCACGGACGAAGTAGGGAGAAGCTTCAGAAATCGCGAATGACTGTTTTCTGAAACGTGATCCATAGATCAGTCGAGCAGTGTGACTTTTCATCCCTCGCAGCTTTACTGCTGTCCAATATTTGATTTTAAAATACTGACAAGTTCTCCTACACCTAAAGACGTATATGAGAAGTAGCCAATAGCTGCAGACACACGAAACAATTTTTTTTATTGAAGCTCCACCATACAACAATCGAGCACTGGTACGTTCCTTTCCTTGATCACTTCTCGTTGTCGAGCACTTCCTCACACTTCTGGAGAGTTCCAGTACACACAGACGGATGGCTGAGAAGTAGCCATAAGCTGGCGTCGCATGGAATAATTCTCTTCATGCAAGTTGTACGGTAGAAAAATCGAGCAGTGTCACCTGTCATCCCTTGATGACCTATTGTTTGCTAAAATTTTTTACGATACTGCAAAGTTCTCGTACAGATAGAAACATATGTGAGAAATAACTAGAAGCTTCAGAAACGGGAAAGCATTTTTTTAATTTTATTAAACCTGTACCATGCAACAATCGAGAAGTCTCACCACTCACGCCTCGATAATTTATTGTTGTCCAGTAATTTTTCTCAATTTCTAGAAAGTTCTAGTACGCATATAAATGGATCTAAAAAGTCGGCAGAATATTCAGGCACACGCATGTTTTTTTTCTATGAGGTGTACAATACAACATTTGATTTTTCATGTATCTTCTTCTCTGCCGATTTGTTTAAACTAATATTTTTTTTCAGCTATTAGCGACGTTTAGTACACGAAAGAACTAATGTTAGACAGAGTCAGAAACTGTGGACGCACGAAATATCATTTCTGTTCGAAACTGTACCATACAACGTTGCAGGAGCCTGACGTCTCATCCCTTGATGACTAGTAGTTGTGTAATGATTTCTTTAGCGTACTAGAGAATTTCAGTATACATCAAGACACATGGAAGAAGTTGCCAGAAGATTCTGAAATCGAAAATGATTCTCTCTGGACAGTGTACCATAGAACAGTCGAGCACTGTGATTTCTCATCCCTCGCTGATTCATTGTTGTCCAATATTTGTTTTTGAAGTACTGTCGCGTTCTCCTACACATATAGACATATATGAGAAGTAGCCAAAAATTTCAGACGCACGAAACAATTTTTTATGTTTTTTATTCAGGCTCCACCACACCCGAATCGAGCAGTGGTACTTTTCCTCCCTTGATTACTTTTCTTTTTCTAGCACTACATTACAGTACTGGAGAATTACAGTATATACAAAAAGATGGGTGAGAAATAGTCATAAGCTTGAGAGGCGTGGATTAATTTTTTCCAGGTAGTTGTACTGTAAAACAATCGAGCAGTATCACCTGTCATCCTTCAGTGACTTATTGGTGCCTAATATTTTTTTTATAGTACGAGGAAGGTCTCGTACATATAAAAACATATGTGAGAACTAATTCGAATCTTCAGACACGGGAAATCTTTTTTTTTATTAAACCTGTACCATACATCATTCGATTCTTCTTCTACCTCGCTCTCTGCCGATTTATTACGAAAAATATTTTTTTTCAACTTCTGGAGACTTATAGGACACGAAAGAACAGATGTCAGACG
This sequence comes from Ophion obscuratus, assembly GCA_964007375.1. Classification (NCBI taxonomy): domain Eukaryota; kingdom Metazoa; phylum Arthropoda; class Insecta; order Hymenoptera; family Ichneumonidae; genus Ophion; species Ophion obscuratus. The sequence continues at coordinate 9,552,435 of OZ023317.1, forward strand.
GAGCCAAGCACTTCGGACGCACGAAATTCTTTTTTTGATCGGAAGTGCATCACACGACGGGACACCGGGCCGACCTCTCATCCCGTGTTGACTGATTACTATGCCGGTAAAGATCCCGTGTTGACTGATGCTGTGAAGAACAGATGTCAGACGGAGCCAAGCACTTGGGACGCACGAAATTCTTTTTTTGATCGGAAGTGCATCACACGACGGGACACCGGGCCGACCTCACATCCCGTGTTGACAGAAGCTTCAGAAATACAGAATTATTTGTTTCCGGAAAGTATTCCATAAAACAGTCAAGCAGTGTGATTTCTCATCCCTTGTCGATTCATAGTTGTCCAGTATTTGGTTTAGAAACACTAGCTAGTTCTCTTACACATAACAACGTATGTGAAAAGTAGCCAAGAGCTTCAGACACACGAATTTTTTTTTTTTCAAGCCGCACCACACATCAATCGAGGAGCGGTACCTTTCTTCCCTTGATGACTTCTCGTTATCTAGCACTTCTCTACAGTACTAGAGAGTTACAGTACACACAGAAAAGTGACAGAGAACTAGCCATAAGCTTGAGAGATGCGAAATATTTGTTTTGATTAAACATGTACGGTAGAACAATCGACCAGTGTCACCTGTCATCCCTTGAAGACCTATCGTTGTCTATTATTTTTTACCGTACCGCAAAGCTCTCGTAAGTAGTATAACAGGACTGATTCTAACTCTGCGATCTCAGGGGGGAACGGGGCGCGGGGCTCCAGCGCGGGGGACCGAGGGCAAACGTCACGCGGCAGGAAGGTGGAAGGCGCTGCAGAGAGGGTTGAGCACGACGTACCCGCGAGTGGGGGTGTGACGTCACACGGCGGGGTGGGGGGTGAATAGAACGAGACAACAATCATAATTAGCAAGTACTCATTCTTTTGTTCTTATTTTTTTTTCTCTTATAAATTGCATACAGAATGGTTACAATAGAACATTCTCATCAGTAATGGAAAAATTTTAAATACAAATTATCAGAGTGTGTTATACATAATACCATGTGTGTGTGTGTATGTGTTTGTGTGGGCGTGTGTGTGTGTGCGGGTGTATGTTTTAAAAATGAAAAATAAAATATAAAATCGACGTCGATGCAATCGTTCTGAAACAAACAAAACATGCATTTTTGTCTCATTAATCTTTGTGATACATTGACATTATTTACAGTGATATCAAAGTTGAATGGGACTACTTACAATTAGCTCGGTATACATTTATGCAGGTGGTACACATGTCAGGTGGAATTATTTGGTGCAGTGGATCTCGGCAGTCGTTGCAGAAAATTCCCCTCATCTCAGCATAGCATTCGCGGTAGTGACCGCACACTCTTATTGCTTCTCCAAACGCGTCCCGTGCGTGGAAATAGCACGAAGTGCAATACTTCGCTCGACCATTTGTTGTGAAGTAAAAATAATTCACACAATATTTGACATTCTGATCGAGAAGATAAATTTGAAGCATGTCCATTCTACTTTCCCGCACATCGTGGTTTTCACTATCAGATCCACTTTCATACGCGGAATCTGCCGATTCGATATCACTTTCCAGATCGTCTACATCCATAACGTCTATTTCGTTGTCGTCGTCGGCGATATCAATCACATTAACTTCGCGGATTTGATCAGCCATTATTGCACTTTTCTTTTTTTTCTACGGCTCTTTCGTTTTAAAACGCGCCTCGGAGGTTGGAGACTGGAATGGGGAAAAATCCTGTCCCGATTCTTTCTGAGATTTCGATTTTTTGGATCTCTATTGGGATGCAGAATGGTGAGGATGGTATTGCTCGAATTTTTCTATACTTCAACGCTAGGATATGCAAACGGTTTTTCTCCTCAGCCTGTAGGAAATAGGGGGATGGGTAGGAAAAAAATGGCCTTCTACGATGTCGAAAGATTTTTTCTCAATGTTTTTTTCTTTCTTGACTGTCGGCAAGGGTGTTGATGCACTGTAAAAATGTGACCCTACATCGTGAAGGCGAAGGCTGACGTGCTAGGACTCATCTCAAGTATTGAATTTTCCGATCTCCACAAAACCACGTTTGAAAACAACGTATGGAGACCCATAAAAGTGGTTTCTCATAGCGAACATCCCAGTATTTTGGGATTTAGGATTGCTATGCATGCACGACTTGAGCACAGACGTCCTATCGGTTTGCATATATATATATATATATATATATAGTATGTCTCTCTCTCTCTCTCTCATGTCTATATATATATATATATATATATATATATATATATATATATATATATAGTATGTCTCTCTCACCCACGCCTCTGACACCATGTTGAACATTCAGTTTAGATATCGAATGGTGTTTAATGTCTGTCAGCAACACGGCCCGTCCTTAAAAACTCGTAAAATCCCTCACAGACCCTACATTGATCGCTCTATTTTTTTCTGCTCTATCCCCGACTCTATACGAATGATGGTATAATAAAAGCCTGAGAGGGGAGGCTGTTAGACTTCTAATATACGGATAGAAGGAAAATAATTTTTTCTTTAAATTGAGGAACGTTGTAATTGCTGCTGCATGGAAGTTTTAACACTTTGAATAAAGCAGTCAACAAACCAACATCGTTTCTTACTTCAACAATTTTTTAAAACTTATAAATATGTGTAGCAACGTGTTGGAACAAAGAATACGCGAACAAGCTATACTCATAAATTCGGTGGAAGAGTACAATGTGTGGGAGCAACAATACAGTGAAATAATTGAATCGTTGGAGAACCAAAGTCGAAATAAACGTCCGCGATTGACAATTGGCAATCGCCAATCATTAATCGTTCAGATAGCGCAACTTGAAAGTTTGAAAAATTCGATACGCCAACGTTTTGTTCATGAGGGGGCTGGATGTAGTGCGCGAGGAAATGGCTTGATTTGGCGGAACATTGAGACGGCATTCGAAAGTCGCATACTGACTGGTTCAATAATTAACCACAACCATATTAAACCACGTCAATTTCTCGAAGATGCCCGAGACATAGTGCTTTTACATGTAAAAAACATTGTTGAACAACATTTTAGTGTAAAGGTTAGAACCACGTTCAATGGTGAGTTTGTGGCAGGTGATAAGCACGCAAACAAAAGTGTCATTACAAAAAACTTGGAACTTTTTCAAACATCTGATTTAGATGAGTGGTATGAACAATGCGTTGTCGAACCACTCTAGCATCTCTTGACAAATTTCAAGAACGCGATAGTGGCTGGACCTTGTTAAACATTCTAAATTTAACCATAAGTGTGAATAAATATAATCCAATGCGAGACCAATGCGATGGTCTAGTGGTTAGCGTGCTCGCCACTAAACCAGCGGACCGGGAGGTCCCGGGTTCGAATCCCAGTCGCGTACATTTCGTCGTGAAATGTTTTTCTTCGGCATTTCGCGGCGAAATAAGACTAATTCCACGACTGGGGGGCGAACTCGATGACCGGCTGTATTGGTGTAGGTTTTCCGCAGTTTCCCTATACCCATGACGGAAATGTCATGATGAATATAATACAGAGGGGGAAATCGGCTGCGGCCGCAAGAGGAGGGAACAGTGAGAAAGATGGAGAAAAAAGGAGAGTAAACAGTAGAGGAAAGAAACGGGTACAGTGAGGGGAACAGAATAGGTAACAAACGCGAAAAGCGTGTAACTAAGGAAAAAACCAATAAAAAAAATATATATATAATCCAATGCGTGCCGGTTGCCACCTTAAATTGCCAAAGGAAGTAATGGCAAAGCGTGCAGTAGTAAATATAAAGTCGAATGACAATGCGTGCTTTGCGTGGTCTGTGATCGCGGCTCTATACCCCAGCGAACGTAACAGTGATCGTGAATCTTCATATCCACATTTTTCGACGGTTTTAAATCTGCAGGGTATTGTCTTCCCGGTGACTAGACAAAATAAAAAAAATTCGAACGACAAAATAATTTATCAATCAATGTGTATACCGTCGAGAAGAAGAAAACCCTTCCAATACGCATTGGTGAGCGTAAAAGGGGCATATAATTAGGGCCATATAAAAAGGGCATATAAATTTGCTGTACCTTGAAGATCCGCCAGACAACAATGTTAGACATTTTGCGTGGATTAAAAATTTATCCAGGCTGGTGAGCTCGCAACTTAGCAAACTGGGCGATCGAAAATATATCTGCGGTCGGTATGTAAACCTACAATACAAATAAATATGCGACATACTTATATATTTGAAAAGAAATCGGTCGAATAAAAACAATTAAATCTCTTTGCACAGGTGCTTGCATTACAGTTCGAATGTGAAACTAGAGTCACACACAACGGACTGTGGAAAGCTGAACGAATATGCCATTCAGTTGCCACGCGAAGAGGACAAGTGGCTCACTTTCAACAACTTTGATCGGAAGCAGCGTCTCCCCTTCGTTGTATACGCAGACCTCGAGTGTGTCTTGTCGAAAATCAACGATCCAAATAGGTATCAGCATCACAAAGTATTCAGTGCTGCGTATTACGTGCATTGTTTATATGACAATTCCCTATCCACATGTCAGTCGGCTCGCTGTGATAACTGCATTTCCTGGTTCGTTCAAGAACTGAAAAGTTTAGCTATTCGCGTGAAAACCATTTTATGTACTAATGTCCCCATGATACATTTGACACGCGAGGAATGGGCAGAATTTCGCCGCGCTACGCACTGTCACATATGTGAGAAAACATTTACGCAAGGCGATACACGTGTTAGAGATCATTGTCATTTGACTGGGCGTTATCGAGGCCCCGCGCATTCGAACTGCAATTTGAACTTTCAGCATTCCTTTTTCATCCCCATCGTATTTAACAATTTATCCGGATATGATGCGCATTTCATTATTAAGGAAGTGGCTACAGCTTTCGAAGGGAGTGTCGAAGTACTTCCCATACCAAAAGAAAAGTATATTTCATTTACGAAAAATATGAAACTGATACGCGAAAAGACATCAAATTGCGATTTATCGATTCGTAGAGATTTCTCAATACTTCTCTCGATAAATTAGCATCGTTTCTTACCAAGGATAAACTAAAAATTTTGAAATCCGCACTTCCTAACAATCAACAATTCAATTTATTGACACGCATAGGTGTTTTCCCATATGAATATGTGGATGACGTCAGTAGGCTGCAAGAAACGTGTCTACCGCCAATTGACTCATTTTACAGTTCATTGAGTGGTGGCACTGTAAGCGAGAGCGACTACACACACACGGAAAATGTCTGGAAGGAATTTTCTATTCAAACGTTAGGCGAATATAGCGATCTATATTTGAAAACGGATGTCCTGTTATTAGCTGACATATTTGAAAATTTCCGTGATAGCTGTATTGAGAGCTATGGAATTGACCTGGCATATTACTATTCACTCCCCGGGTATACATGGGACGCAATGTTGAAGCATACGAGTATTACATTCGAATTGCTCACTGACATTGACATGGTCATGTTTATCGAACGTGGCACACGTGGCGGACTAAGTCAATGTTCGAACAGATATGCTGATGCGAATAACAAATATATAGAGTCACACGATCCATCTAAAGCTTCATCGTATCTCATGTATTTTGATGTAAACAATTTGTACGGCTGGGCAATGTGTCAATTTTTGCCTTCTGCAAATTTCAGATGGGTCAACGACCTGTCAAATTTTGATGTATCATCAATCTCAAACGATTCACCTACGGGCTACATTCTCGAGGTAGACTTAGATTATCCACAAAATTTACACGATGCATATAGCGATCCTCTATTTTGTCCAACGCGTGGAAACCCAACCGGTAAGCGACAGGACAAGTTGCTCGCAACTTTGTACAATAAAGAGCGCTATATTATACATTACCGGAATGTTCAACAGTGTCTACGCCGGGAGCTCCGTATAACAAAAATTCATCGAATATTGCAATTCCAACAATCTCCATGGTTACGCTCTTACATCGAGCTAAACACGCAATTCAGAACCATGGCGAAACATGATTTTGAAAAAAAATTATATAAGCTGATGAATAATGTGGTATTTGGCAATACAATGGAAAACGTTCGAAATCACGTTGACGTGAAACTGTGAAACAAAATGGGAGGGGAGATATGGTGCCGAGGCGATGAGTGCGAAGCCCAACTTTCACAGTAGCAGCATCTTTTCCGAAAACTTGATTGCCGTTGAATTGCGTTGAAGTGAAATTGAAGTGAAATTCTACAAACCAATATATGTCGGTATGTGCATACTCGATATATCGAAAACGTGTTTGTATGAGTTCCACTATGATCATATGGCTCCGTTGTATCGTGAAAAATGTAAGATAATGTACACCGATACCGATAGCCTTATCTACCACATTGAGTGCGAAGATGTATATGAAGGTATGAAGCAAACTATTGTCCGGTTCGACACAAGTGATTATCCTATCGATAATGTTTTCGATATTCCATTAGTAAATAAGAAAGTGCGACGTCTCATGAAGGATGAAAACAACGGTGCAACAACCCTTTTCAAATTGTTACATCCTAGCGAATGTGCCTTCTCTCGGTTATTCCCAATATCCTCATTTGCCCTTTTAAGTTTATTATTAAATGTATAAATCTAAGAATAAGAGGAATAACAGCGTACAAAGGAACGTACGTACGTTCCGCACGCATATTCAAATAACAGCGATATATACACGGTAGCCGCACCGCCACAGTCATCGACTTTCCTATCCCATTGGCTGTCAACAAGAACACGTTCTCAGGCGCATATTCCAAGAAGAGCTGTCGAACGAAAAATCAACCAACAACTCGATCAAAAGACTCCAGAAATCCTACGCCGTCCCATCCGCATGGTGACCAAGAGAAGCCTCGACCCTAGATTATTTAAACATAACATAGACTAGACGGCTCCGCCGAACTTATAACTCCGACTAAATAATAAGACATCCGGTCTCGCAGCGTAGTCCGATATACAAACTTCTCGATATGAGAAGTCACCAGAGCCATAAATTGACAACACAAACCATGCGAATGTTTAGGTCTCACATATCGAACTCTGTACTCCACGCGTTTTTCGCCGAAACACGGGACAAAGGTCTCCTACCTTCCACGCGTGCAAATTCTATGTAAGGAATGATCGAGATCAATTCTGCGAATCATGAATATCGCGACCAATCACGCTAAACCGTAAGTTCCTTCTCCTACAATTTATCCCCTCCTAATTTTCATATCAAGAAAGACTTCCTTCCTGAAGTCAGTCTTCCAACAGTCTCCACCGCGTTCAGATCAAGTCTTCCAAAAGTCTCCACCGCGTTCAGATCTCAGTCTCGCAAAATCTTCCATCAAATTAACTTCACTTCTTAATCTTGTTCTGACAGAATTCGAAGTGTAGAACTGGTATCATAGAGTTTCTAATATTATACATCTTCGGGTTTTGACCGAAGTGTCGTATAAACAATTAGTCGACTCTCGCGGCCTCGAGTCTATAAAATAGTTCAAGTGCTGTTTACTACGCGGATATACATAAACACTCTCAGCGCCCCAAAAGTCTGGTGCTGGTGACCGCTTTCCGAACGCTAAGCGTGGCATCCGTCAACGGGACCCTTATCTGCGAGCGACAACCGATACTCTTGCGAGCGAGCGTACCTACACACTGATCCACTCACGAACACAGCGACCAATGTAAGCGACAAATCTCATTTTTACGTTAATCCGATTGTTCCCCCGGCTTCACCGTTATTTCCATTGTCAATTTTTCTGTTAAACAAATTTATTCATCCGATCACTTATTTGTAATAAACCTTTAGTTAAGTTTGTACAAATTCGTCAGATTATTTCTAAATGCCAATCACTGCATGACTTCCTAATTTCTAACTCATTTCAAGCACTACCCCTTTTTACCCTCATCCCGTGCTATTGCGCTTGTCGTAGGCAAAAAAGGAGGGAATCTAAAAATATATGCCCACGTCCCCTTCAGGACGTGACATAAATTTTTGGGGGCTCGTCCGGGATTGTTAAAAAGGAAATGTGCCGATTGATCCAATGTCCGGGGACGAATCAACAGCTAGTTCATTGAATTTAAATATCACTGACGACTTAGGTGAACCATCAGGTTATTCTTTGAGGAGTTCTGACGCTCAATTGCTACCCGGTCTCGAACCTAAGAAACGACCAGTAAAAAAATTAGAAATACCCCAAAAAGTCGATAACGAAAACACAACAGACATGGCGCTAGGTACAAATCAGTCACTCGCTTACGTATCCTTAAGGGAAGCTATCGAAATGGTCCCCGATTTTGACGGAAAAGGTAGCTCCTTCTCAGATTTTGTAGCCGGATGCGAAGACGCATTGGCGTCGCTTCCGCCCGGATCCGAAGCACGGTTTGTGAGAGTAATTCGAAACAAACTAAAGGGTCAGGCTAAGAAGGTCATCCGGTCATCCACTTTCGAAACAGTAGAATCTCTTCTGCAATTCTTAAAGAAACTATATGCTCCAAACAAAACTGAGGTGCAACTGTTCGGAGAACTCAGTCACATTTTTCAAGGAAGCGGTGAAACCGTGATAGATTTTTCCACTTCAATTAGGGATAAAGCTAGAGAAATACTCGACGCTCAACCAGCATCCCAAAACGGCACGGAAAGTGCCGCTCACAGAAAAACATTAGACGGCTATTTCCTCTCGTGTTTCAAACGCGGGCTAAGACTGGAGATAGAACAGCGTCTCCCTCGGTGCGACGATATCTCGACCGCTATAGATCATGCGATCGAAATCGAACGCGACCTCGAAGCCCGTAAGGAACTTTTCTCGTCCACTATTAGATCCGTTCCAAACAAATCGGTAAAAACCTGTAACATCTGTAAAAAGGACGATCATTCGAGCGAAGCTTGCCGATTTGCGGCAATCACATGCCAAAAATGCAACAGTAAAGGTCACAAAGCCGATCAATGTGGAAATAGTCAAATCGCTCAAAAATCTGTCACGTGTCAAATTTGCGATAAACCCGGTCACATCGCGAAAAATTGCTACGTTAACCAAAAATCTTCAAATTTTTCTGGCAATCAACCACACCGCTCGCCCGGTCTTCAATGCCCACTCTGTCATAAAAAGGGTCATACCGCGGATCGATGTTTTAAATTTCGAAACAATCCCCCCAATTCTAATCCGCCAACCTGTCGGTATTGCAAAAAGGTCGGGCATACAATCGAAAACTGTCGTGCTCGCGATTATAATAATTCGCGTAATCAGTCGGGAAACGGGCCGAGTGCCCCTCGGACAGACGCGCCGAGCGGCCCGCCCACTCAAACGCGTCAAGCGAACGCCGTCTCTCTCCGAGAGCCGAACGAAACTATCCGACCTACGCAATAAAGTCGGAAAATTTCAACATATTGCCCTCGGTGTGTATCGGAGTATTACCGGAAAAAGGGGCAATTTCGATGCTTTTAGACAGCGGTGCCATCCCCAATTTGATAAAAAAGGCATATACAAAAAATATGGTAGACATCAACGAAGAAGATGTCATTAAATTAACAGGCATATCCGAATTACCGGTCTTTGGACTAGGGAGCGTGCTACTTCGCGTATTCGACTCCGAATCGCTATTTCACATTATACCCGACAATGTGCCGCTTCCCTACCCCGGTCTGCTGGGGTCTACATATTTTTATGAAACCAAGGCCAATATCAATTACCGAACGGAATGTCTCGAGTGTGGGGATAATTCATGGCCCTTCGAAAAAAGAACCGAACCCGACGAGGTAATAGAAATCCCCGCGCGTTCGGAAACTCCCTTCTTCGTGAAGGTAAAAGACAGCACGATAAAAGAGGGATACCTCTCGCCTTTGAAAATCCGTCAAGGTATATACGCCGGCGATTGCCTGGTGACAAACATCGACGGAAAGGCTCATTTGAAGGTTTATAATACCACAAATGACGCTGTCAAACTGATCGTTCCAGTTGTGGAGCTGCAGGAATTCGACGCTATCGAAGACCTGTCAGAAAATACTCCCAATTCAGACTGTACGACAGTTTCAAATTCTCGTTCAATCCCTCGTGACCCTGATTCAAGCGTAAATTGCACGATAATTGCGCCGATCCAGAGCCCGAAAGTGGCCAATTCTAAAATTTCGATAACAAATGTCGAATCAAATAATAAGTCTTGTAGCGAGGAAAGAACGAGAATCAACATCGATCAAAAGAAAAATTTCAGTCAAATTTCGATCCAAAAATCAAAAGCAGATAAAAATAAAAACGCGAAAAACTCAAAAATGAAATCGATCGAAAATTCAAAAATCGAGGTTAATCGCAACGAACCGTTAAACGATGTAATAAATCGCAACAAAAGTCAAAAATCGAGTCAAAACGTGATCTGCGTCCCTGCCTCTGAATCAACATCGCGTATAAAGAAAAATAATTCAGAGCGCTCAAAAATAATAAAAAGTCTTTTGCGACTCGACCACCTTGCAAAAATCGAATTAGAACACGTCGAAAAAATAATCGAACAATATTCAGGCAGATTCCATATAAAGGGTGAACCTCTAGAAGCCACACGTGTGCTTCGACATAAGATTCCAACGGTCGACGACCTACCGATAAACACTAAACAGTATCGGTTCCCCCAAGCGCTCAAGGGCGAAGTCCAGCGTCAAGTGGACGAGCTACTAGAAACAAGAGTCATAAGCCATTCGGAATCTCCAAACAACAGTCCCGTCTGGATAGTCCCGAAAAAACCAGACTCCAACGGTAACAAACGTTGGCGAATGGTAATTGACTTTCGTGCTTTGAACGAAAAAACAATCGGTGACTCATATCCGCTACCCAATATCACAGATATTCTGGATCAGTTGGGACGCGCGAATTATTTTTCAGTGTTCGATTTAGCATCCGGTTTCCACCAGATCGAAATGAATCATGAAGATAAATCGAAAACCGCTTTCTCTACCCCACATGGGCACTACGAATTTTCAAGAATGCCATTCGGTCTTAAAAATGCCCCGGCAACCTTCCAGCGCTTAATGGATATCGTATTGAGTGGACTCCAAGGAGTATCCCTCTTTGTTTATCTCGACGATATCGTAGTGTATGCCAGGGACCTAGAGGAGCACGGTAAAAAGATTCACGAACTGACGGAACGATTGCGTAAAGCCAATCTCCAACTACAACCGGATAAATGCGAATTTCTTCGACCAGAAGTCAGGTACTTAGGGCACATAATCGGTAAAGACGGACTTAAACCAGACCCGAGCAAACTCTCAGCCGTCAAAGATTTCCCTGTACCCAAAAATGTAAAAAATGTTCGCCAATTTTTGGGCCTAACCGGTTATTATCGTAGGTTTATCAAAGACTTCTCCAAAATCGCGAAACCGTTAACTCGCCTCTTAGAGGACAAGGTCGACTTCAAATGGACTGACGATGAGCAAAAAGCTTTCGATATCCTGAGGGATAAATTATGCGAAGCTCCTATTCTCCAATACCCTGATTTCGAAAAACCGTTTATTATAACAACGGATGCTTCTGGCTACGCCTTAGGCGGAGTTTTATCGCAAGGAGAAATAGGAAAAGACAAACCGATAGCTTATACGTCGTGCGTACTGCGAGGAGCGTCCCTTCGGTACGACACGTACGAAAAAGAAGCAATGGCAATTATTCATAGCGTAAAAGCCTTCGACCGTACATCTATGGTAGGAAATTCACGCTTGTAACGGATCACAAACCTTTGGTTTGGTTCAAGACCGCCAAAGACGCGAACGCACGCGTTCTCAAATGGCGACTCAAGCTGTCCGAATACGATTACGATGTCGTATACAAACCGGGCACACTAAATTCAAACGCTGACGCATTGTCGCGTAATCCAATCGAACAACCTGAAGAATCCAAAATAGCCGCCCATTGCGATCACAAAAAAATAAAAAATTTCAAAAACACACCACAGGTGATAACTCGTTCAAAAACGAAATCCAGTAGTAGTGAAGAAGAAGGTGATACTCCCATTCAAATCACGACACGGGTCGAAGTCCATCCATTTCCGGAATCAAAAAAAAATAAATGCAGTCACCCGTGCTCAGGCAAGGGAGACTGTACTATCCGATCCGGATGCAATAATACAAGCAAACGAAACGCTCGGTGACGTTAGTGCATCAAGTGCCGACGCGCCTGCTCTCGAGAAGGCCGACGCACGCCCCGCGTCTCAGCATCGTACACGACGACCTCGCAAGGCCGTGAACTACGAGGAGAGTAGTGACGATGAGACGGAGGCCGAGGTAATAAGACCCGCACGCGTCACCCGACCTAAGAAGGCCGTCGGCCCAAAAACATTCAATGACCCGAACCAGCGCAAAGCACCTCCTATCTCTCGCTCCAAAACCTCCACTGATTCCAATTCCGATAATTCGACAAATTCAGATTTCAGCTCTCTCAATTTGGAACTTTCTGAAGACGAGATCCCTCCCACGGAGGAAAGAAAAGTATCAGAATTTCAAATCGCTAATTGCATTACGACTAAGGAATTGTTCCATTTTCGAAACGATCACCTAGTCTATTTTGTCGATTCAGCTGGCAAACCATGTGACTCTGGAGCACAAAAGCTGTTAGAATTAAACAAGCTTCCCCTCTGGAAGAATTTGACGGTTGGCCAAGCTTACAGCAAAAAAGTTGGAAAAAAATATCACATCGCTCTCGTGATCAAAGACGAATGTTCAAGATCATTATCGTTCGTATCAGAGAACATTAAAGAAAGCGTAACGGAATTACGAGATCTTTGCGAAATTCTCAAACTCGAATCATGGAGTATTTGCCAAACGAATCATGTCGAACACGTAGTATGGAACGACATTACGAACATCATAAAAGAATCCTTTAAGAATAGTCAAGTAAAAATAATCATTTGTCTGGGAACTCTACAGTATGTCCCAATCGAAAAACGAGATTCGATTTTTTATGAAATGCATAAATCCCCAATCGGAGGACACAAGGGTGCTTCAAAAACATACAATAGAATCAAGCGCGAATATTTCTGGGAAGATTTAAAGTCAGACATCCAAAGAAGAGTGCAGCAATGCTTAGAATGTCAATTAAAGAAATTGGTCCGAGTCAAAACCAAACAACCGATGATAATAACGGACACTCCCGGAACCGTTTTTGAAAAAATATCAATGGATATTGTTGGACCTATGCAACGCACGTCAAATCAAAACGAGTATATTCTCACGATCCAAGACCACCTCTCGAAATATTGTGTTGCAATTCCGCTTCCAAATGCACTGGCGACTACGGTCGCTGATGCATTCATAAAAAGATTCATTTGCGTTTTCGGTGCGCCAAAAGCGCTATTAACAGATCAAGGAAGCAATTTTTTGAGCGGTCTCATGAGAAGGGTCGCAAAACGTTTCCGAATTAAGCGATGTAGGACAACCGCGTTCCACCCGCAGTCTAATGGTGCCCTCGAAAGATCTCACCACGTATTAGCCGAATTTTTGAAGCAATACACAGATAAGGATAACGAGTGGGATCAATGGCTAGAATTGGCGATGCTCTCGTACAATACTAGCGTTCACGAAAGCACGAAGTACACTCCCTATGAGGTAGTCTTCGGCAAGGTTGCAAGAGTCCCATCAAGCGAACCGCTTCGGGAATCAGATCAGCTACCAACATATCGCGGTTATCTAATTGAATTGATCACACGTATAAACGGAATCCGAAACATCGCTTACGAAAATTTGGTGTCGTCCAAACAACGCTCAAAAAAATATTATGACAGAAACGCGAATCCAAAGAATTTCAAAGTAGGAGACTTTGTCTACCTACAAAAGGGTCCTAAACCTGGTAAACTCGGAGATCAATACACTGGACCGCATAAGGTCTTAGAAAAATTTGCAAAGGGCAACGTCAAAATTCAATACAACAATAAAACGCGAGTAGTTCATGAAAATCGTCTGCGACATTCTCATATTAACGTTGAAGCCAAACCCAATAGGAAACCCAAGTCGACTCGAGTCGATGAATCCGATTTTAATTCTAATTAAATAAGTAATAATAACAATTATCCTGTTTTTCAGATGGCTGTTATCAATCATTGTCGTCTAACGATATCACCTTCGCACTTGCAACCAGAGAACTAGATCAAAATTTCTAGTTACAGTATCCTCAGTAAAGAACATTCGAACTTGTGTATATGCAAAACACGTCAAACTGTTTCGCAATTCAACACAAACTTGCAGTCGCGAACCTAGATATAATCACCTACATGAATTCGAAATTCATACACGTTGTTATTATATTACATTAGAAAATCATTGTATTACGATATGCATATGCAACAGTGTAGTGAAGAGCGCCAAATGCTCCAAAACAATTTGTTATTAGCGATCCACGCCTCGGACGTATTGTATACAATATAAGGAAAGAGCCGAGTTACACATCGGCTATATACAGCCGCACTTGCTGGCGAAAGAATACACATCATTCATCGTATAACAAAACAAGAAAACCTGATCGGGTTAAAAGAATTTTACGATTTACTTCCTGTCACTCGTGGGAACGAAAAATATCTCCTTACTCCTCGAACTCACATATAACCAATTGCCAAAAGAGAAACTCAAACAACCTGTAATTCCTTACTTCCCCTATATTACCTTTTCGGAGACACTTGGTACAAGTTCATCCCTGTTCTGGTCGAAGCCACACCACCTGCAATCACGGAATCGACGACGAAGTCTACTTGACGATACATCAATCCAACATCATCAGCATTCTGTGTGATGTACTCCAAAGAAGATACCGACAACGTACGAGAACGCGTAATGTTTCCCGTAGAGAAACCCGCTGTCGTAAACAACATGGCATAGCATCAGTGGTCAAAACACTCTCAATCAAGAGGACAAGTTCTTAAATCTCCTGGATAAGAACAATCTATAACACCAAGTGGGCTCCATCTGGAATCACACCTGGGAAAATTCATTCAATTCGGTACAGCAACCGCTGGTTTCACCCGAACCTCACTTGTCGTGCGAGCGATCAAGGTCCTCGTAGATACGACGACCCATGCATACGGCCTACACCATGTGGACGGCTGGTCAAGTTATCTCGTCGGTGCAGTATGGGACTCGGTTACGTACCTCCTCATGCACCTCGCTAAGCAACCCAAGAAGAAAACATCAACGGATGCAGTGAGTGGTCAAGGACTTCATCAACGCGTATCGGCCTCTCCAGCTGAACCAGAGGGCCAATATCAACGCTGCAACACATGATCTGTAGCACCCTGTCATCTCCGATCATCCAGAAAACAACCAATCCTCTAGACCTCGTTCCTTCTCTTAAATTCGCACGAGGAGATTTAAGATAATTCTGATCATGCTAATAATTTATTTTTTTGTCATAGTTCTTTTAACCTTGTCAATTAAGAGATGGGGTAAAATAAGTTAATGAGTATCTATGTATGAGGAAAATCAAAAAGCAGAAAACTCGTACCCATACTTTTTAGCACAAAATAAAAAATTTATATTCATTATTTTAAAAAAACGGAGAAGAACGAAAATCTTCCTTGCAAAAAGATCTAGAGATAAATACAATAACCAAAAATATTCTCATACAAAGATCTATATATACAATAATAAGACACACATTCTTTCCTTCTTCTGTAGTCTACATAAGACTAATCCAAAGATTGTACCTACCGACACCGCAACCGTTTAAGAATAGGCTGATGACGATATTGAGATAACCTTCAGAACATTCATAATAATTGAGCGGGACGCTCAATCTTAAACCGGGGAGGTGTTACATCCTAGCGAATGTGCCTTCTCTCGGTTATTCCCAATATCCTCATTTGCCCTTTTAAGTTTATTATTAAATGTATAAATCTAAGAATAAGAGGAATATCAGCGTACAAAGGAACGTACGTACGTTCCGCACGCATATTCAAATAACAGCGATATATACACGATAGCCGCACCGCCACAGTCATCGACTTTCCTATCCCATTGGCTGTCAACAAGAACACGTTCTCAGGCGCATATTCCAAGAAGAGCTGTCGAACGAAAAATCAACCAACAGCTCGATCAAAAGACTCCAGAAATCCTACGCCGTCCCATCCGCATGGTGACCAAGAGAAGCCTCGACCCTAGATTATTTAAACATAACATAGACTAGACGGCTCCGCCGAACTTATAACTCCGACTAAATAATAAGACATCCGGTCTCGCAGCGTAGTCCGATATACAAACTTCTCGATATGAGAAGTCACCAGAGCCATAAATTGACAACACAAACCATGCGAATGTTTAGGTCTCACATATCGAACTCTGTACTCCACGCGTTTTTCGCCGAAACACGGGACAAAGGTCTCCTACCTTCCACGCGTGCAAATTCTATGTAAGGAATGATCGAGATCAATTCTGCGAATCATGAATATCGCGACCAATCACGCTAAACCGTAAGTTCCTTCTCCTACAATTTATCCCCTCCTAATTTTCATATCAAGAAAGACTTCCTTCCTGAAGTCAGTCTTCCAACAGTCTCCACCGCGTTCAGATCAAGTCTTCCAACAGTCTCCACCGCGTTCAGATCTCAGTCTCGCAAAATCTTCCATCAAATTAACTTCACTTCTTAATCTTGTTCTGACAGAATTCGAAGTGTAGAACTGGTATCATAGAGTTTCTAATATTATACATCTTCGGGTTTTGACCGAAGTGTCGTATAAACAGTTAGTCGACTCTCGCGGCCTCGAGTCTATAAAATAGTTCAAGTGCTGTTTACTACGCGGATATACATAAACACTCTCAGCGCCCCAAAAGTCTGGTGCTGGTGACCGCTTTCCGAACGCTAAGCGTGGCGTCCGTCAACGGGACCCTTATCTGCGAGCGACAACCGATACTCTTGCGAGCGAGCGTACCTACACACTGATCCACTCACGAACACAGCGACCAATGTAAGCGACAAATCTCATTTTTACGTTAATCCGATTATTCCCCCGGCTTCACCGTTATTTCCATTGTCAATTTTTCTGTTAAACAAATTTATTCATCCGATCACTTATTTGTAATAAACCTTTAGTTAAGTTTGTACAAATTCGTCAGATTATTTCTAAATGCCAATCACTGCATGACTTCCTAATTTCTAACTCATTTCAAGCACTACCCCTTTTTACCCTCATCCCGTGCTATTGCGCTTGTCGTAGGCAAAAAAGGAGAAAATCTAAAAATATATGCCCACGTCCCCTTCAGGACGTGACACAAATACACTCTTAAATTTGCTGATTCTCACTTTATCGCCAATTTTGAATTTTGGTGGCTTCTTCATTGGAGGTTGAGTCTTGTTAAAAACTTGTCGCAATATTTTCTTCTCGTTACCGACATTGACATTCCTTAGCTTCATTCTAATTGTACGGTGTTTAGAGTCGTTATACTCGATAATTAAATTATCAACAATATCGATCCACTTAAAATTACCACGAAGGCTAAATTGCTTCCACATTTTGTTTTTCAGTGTACGATTAAAACGCTCGCAAATGGATGCTTTTAAATTACTATACGTTGAATACATGTTAATATTGTGCTTTTCCATTAGAGACTTGGAAGTGGAATTATAAAAAAAAATTCCATGATCGACATGCAAGTTCTGCGGTGTCCGACCTCCCTTATCGATTATCGACTTCATTGCGGCTGCCGTATCTCTGCCATTCTTACTCAACATTGGTGCGGCCAGCGTGAGAAATGAGATCAGCTTGCCAGGTTTCGTCCAAACCACAGATGTCCACATATCGACGAGGATAATTTCGTCGAGCAGGCCTATGTAGCTCCAGCACGAGAGCGCTCTTTTTCTCATTCTTTTTCTAGACCACTTAGTCGCGCACCCAATGCAGCAATGATGCATGAATTACGAATCACCAAATCTTGTAGAGTTTTGACATCGGTCTCGAGTGTTTTTGCAATGTCTCCCATCGTTGCTTCAAGTCCATTAACCAATAACTGATTACTCTCGTTCATTTCTTTGCGTATGTTCTTAATGATTTTTCGAGATTTTTTATGTAAAGCACTTAGAGTGATGGCGTTGTCTTGTCCTTCCGGATTAGCGACGTTACACAATCGTTTCTGCCCCAAGTCATAATGGCCATCTGCGGTCGTTCTAAACCCAATTCCAGGTCGGCCCGGAGGACCTTGCTTACTGAGGAGCACACTCTTATTTAATTGGCGTCCAAACACATCGACACTCATGTTGAGAATGCGTGAATTCTCCAATGCTGAGTTAATAAATGATTTCAGCTTCGCGCAATTCCTCGATAATCGATATGATTTCATTCGAATGCGCAGAATTTCCGGCTGCTTGTGATGCCAAAAGTAAGCGAAGACGATCTACTAGCTCATTTGGATTATCCCAATAAATATAGTCCAATTGCGTGTTTTTTCTGGCTAGCTTATACTTTGGCATACCCTTTCCCACATGATGATCGACTATATTTGCGATATAAGTGTCGAATTTATGGCAGGTATTACGTCGTATAGCCTCATTGGCTTGTAAAATTTTTTGTGCGCATTTGTCGAGATCACAATCTTTTCATAGTTTTTCAAATCGTCCGGTGTGAGAATTTCGACATTGGGCACTTTTTTAAACAACAGCTCCGTTAATCCAATAGTTTTCGGATAATTCACATCACCCACACGAATATGTTGAGATTCGAAGATTATCGGAGAATTGCCAATCATTAATTTATTTTTTGCGAGATTCCGTACACCACATAAAACATCCAAGCCTGCCTTTCTATTTGTTCGTAATAATAGGAGATATTCACCGATTAATTCATCAACATTCTGCGAGTCATCATCATCCTCATATATTAATTTGAAAGAATCTTGTGTTTCACTCTTGAAGGAATCTTGTATCTCATTCTTCAATTGATTTTTCACACTATATATCGCATCTCCTTCTTCAGCATTATCACTCACTTTTTCATCCTTAATTTCCTCCTTCGCTACCTCGCCGTTTTTATACGACACCAATTGCTCCAGTGGTCTCACTATAGGCTTAAATACATCTCACATTCTCCGCTCATCGCTATCTTTTCCCATTTTCATCATTCGATGCTTTCGTCTGATTGCATTGCTCGCCTTGGCAATTTCACACAATACATCTTTTTCACGCAAAAGTTGTTCGGTCTTCATGTTGTCACGGTCAAGGTATGCACAATACTGCCCCTTCAACCACCAGCGATGAATCATTTATCAATGATCAGAAAATAATGAAAACCTTATCTATATCGACCCTCATTAATACCACTATCCTTGTCAATCGTGATAAATGCATACTTGTCGGAATTCCAGCATTTCATGCACATGTTTTTAAAGCACGTATAAGTCATATCCGTATTAACATGATCGTTGTAGACGTATTTGAGTCTCATATCGTCCTGCTTGAAAAGCACCACGAAATTTGCATTATTTCTCACGAGATGTTTGGGGATACGGGTGTACGTCTGACAAAGATAAAAACTGTCAACAATCTCGTGTCTTCCCATGGAAAAGAAGGCTCTAACATTATCCTGTTTTTTACACGCTGTATCATCAAAGATGAATATAGAGTTGGATTGTGGCTCACTTGGTGCTATCACCTGTTCATGCGCGTTGAACGGATGATGCGCAACTCCACTCACAGGTTCGAGCAACCGTTCGAGCAACTTATACTTTGGCTGCTTCAGCGATTTGGAATACAAGTAAATGTTCTCAAATCTCAAACTATTGGGATGGATGATAAGAGTGAGCAGAGCGTTGGTTTTCCCACAATTCGATGGACCACAAAACAGTGCACGTATGCTATCCGGCAATAAATTACCATGACGTTTTTGCCGCTTTTTCGCTCCAGCATCTTCGACTAATTCATCGAAATTTATCACGGAAAGTCCGCCTCCGATAGTTTGCTTGTTGGGCGTCATCTCACATATGACTAACGGCGAAATCATATAAATAGCATTCGTATAGGGATTATCCATCAGTCGCGTATTGTCTTCAGATATGATTGTGCATGGCAAGAGTGGTAAAGGTTTCGTCAACCGCCTAATCAACAAACTCACCGTTGAACTACATCTGCTCGGGTATCAGTATTGCGGACCAGGCACAAAGTTGACCGAGCGGCTTGCTCGTGGTGATCCAGGTATTAATCCATTGGATACGGCATGCAAACAACACGATATTGCATATTCGAAAAATCCGGATCATCTTGAAGCGAGACATTTGGCGGATAAAGTGTTGTCTGAACAGGCTTGGCAACGTGCTACTGCTAAAGACGCTAGCATCGGTGAAAAAGCGAGTGCTTGGGGTGTGGCAAATATTATGAGGACAAAAATTCGGTATGGGGATGAAGGCCCGTAAGGGTGGCGTTTGTTTGAAAAGAATAATTTGCGCCGCAAAGAAGACAATGATTGAAAGTAATGATCCACAAAAGATTATTAAATCAGCTCTAAAGGGTGCTCGTGCAGCTGTAAAGACACAAGGTGGCAAAGTGTGCACACCTCGGGTTCTACCTGCACCTCATAAAATTGGTGGTTTATTACCGTTCCTCGTGCCCATTTTTGCGGGTCTTAGCGCTGCTGGTGTTTTGTCAGGTGGTGCGGCTAGTATAGCTAAAGCTGTAAATGCTGCTCAAGCAGCTAAACGTGAATTGGGTGAAAGTAAGCGCCATAATCGAACAATCGAAGCAGTTGCATTGGGCAAGGGCTTACATCTGAAACCATATAAACAGGGATTGGGTCTTCATATCAAGCCAAAAAACTAGAAGTAACGCTACCTCAGCGACCCCTCACCGACATCGACCTTCTTAAATATGCGAAAATCCTCAAGATTCCATATTTCCGTGGGGTTTACATGCGCGATACATTACCAGCGAGCGGATCCCTGAAATGTGAAGCAGCAATTGTAAATTTGGATGAAAATGTCGGTCCTGGAACACACTGGGTCGCTTACAAAAAGACTGGATGGAAAGTCGTGTACTTTCATAGTTTCGGCAATCTTTCACCACCATCTGAACTCATGAGATATTTTCGTGTTGGTAGCGTTAATTATAATTATAAGGGATATCAGGAATATGATACGATTGAATGTGGACATTTGTGTCTGAAGTTTCTTTGTCGACAATTGCAGCACAAAGACAAATATACACTATATATAGGTAGGAAATGACGTGGAGAATTCAGTTGTCAATTTACCAGCACCATGGATGATAGCTTAACCTTGACCATATCTGGCTCATCGTCCATACTCGAGGCGCAGTACTTTCCCCCCATCAAACTCTCGCCACACAAAAGTTATACCCTCGGTCTCGTTGAATTGTTAACCTTCAACTCTATTCCAAATATCGACGTTGACCATGATAAACTTTACGTGAGAGATGAGGTGTTGACGATACCTACGGGTGGCTATGAAATAGAGGATATTGAGGCGTTTGTATAAGCAGAGCTCACACGTAAAAACATCAAAATTAGCATTAAACCGAATAATAATATGCTACGCAGTGAGATCGAGTGTGATCATAATGTCAATTTTTAGCCGAAAGATTCTATTGGCCATCTTCTAGGCTTCACCGCACGCAAATTGGAAGCCAATAAAAGACACGAATCTGACATTCCTGTAGCCATTCTCAAAGTGAACGCCCTACGCGTTGAGTGCAATATTACCGCTGGAGTCTATATTAACGGACAAAAAGTACATACAATTCACGAATTTTTTCCATCTGTGCCACCGGGCTATAAGATCATTGAAATTCCTTCACACGTTATTTATCTGCCAATGACGAGCCGAACGATTGATACCATACAGCTACTCATAGTGGACCAGGACGGCGATTTGGTAAATTTCCGAGGTGAAGTAATCACCATACGCCTGTATATAAAGTCGTTATGGGAGTTTTCAATAGATCTTCCAATAACAATAAACGGTCATGGATAAAAACAATCAGTCGTCGGCCAGTGCCCAAAGTGCTAACACCTCAAAACGTGCTACTCTTGAAGAATTTGGGTCTCAAAGTGCGTGGCGAAAACGTGTAAAAAATGATTTATTCTGTGCTTTGTGCATCTGTTGCGTGAAAGGGAAGAAGAAATTGTAAACATTCAAACGCCCGTGGTTTTTTCTGAATCCATCATCCACTGTGAGATTCGCGCTCATCAGCCATATGCATCTTCAACCTTTAATAACAGCGATGAAATCCGTATTGCCATCCAACATCAAGACCTCTCTATCCTGCCAAGCAAGAGTTCCCTACACATATGTGGGAAATTATTCAAGCGTGATCGGGCGCCAACCACTGCTACAAGTCTTGTCAACAATGCCATTTGTCATTTGCTTGAGGAAGTGCGATATGAATTGAATGTCATAGAAATTGATCGTAATAAGAATGTCGTTATTACGAGTGTAATTGAAGGATATTCTCTCTCACCGGCCAAAAGTTCTATGCTCGAAAACACTGGATGGCTCGATGTCGAAGAAACCAAGCAGATTGTAGATGTATCGGGAAACTTTGATGTGTATTTGCCGCTCAGCATGCTCCTCGGATTTGCGGAAGATTATCGGAAAATTATTGGAAATGCCAAGCACGAGTTGATTCTCACAAGATCAAAGACCGATGACAATGTCATTGTACAAACAGCGCCCGAAGACTACAAACTCGCATTCCATAAAATAGAATGGCTCGTACCGTATGTCACAGTCTCAGATCAGCGAAAAATTCAACTGTTAAAGTTTCTCGCCAAACACTCACCAATTTCCATGAGTTTTCGTACATGGGAACTGTATGAATATGCATTGCTGTCTGCCACCTCCAAGCACGTATGGTCTGTGAAAACCTCGAATCAGCTGGAGAAGCCACGATATGTCATACTCGCGCAGCAGACGGAACGAAAAAATAAGAAACAACACAATGCGAGCCACTTTGATCATTGTAACCTGAGCAATGTCAAATTATACCTCAACTCGCAATGTTATCCATATGGAAATTTGAATTTGAACATTGATCAAAATCAATATGCTCTACTCTACGAGATGTATGCAAACTTTCAGCCGACCTATTACAACAAAGAGGCTGAACCATGGCTGAGTAGGATGGAATTTTTAGAAAAAGCCCCCCTCGTTGTCATTGACGGCTCAAAGCAAAACGATTCTCTCAAGTCCGGTCGTGTGGACGTGCGTCTTGAGTTCGAATTGAAAAACAATATTCCACCGCAAACCTCAGCATACTGCATGATCCTCCGTGATAGTATTGTCGAGTACAATCCAATTAGTGGTGGGGTGAAAACATTGGTATAAAATCATGCCGATGATTCGCGTCCACGTCAGTCAACATCTATGTTGGGCTCTTAAAGCCCTGTACATCGATGATAAGCTCTAGCTTATCATCGATGTACAGGGCTTTAAGAGACCCATCAACAAATTTGTCCTAAAGGAGATGTCCATCGTCAAACTCCACGACAAGAATGCTGAACCGCTGACGCTCGCCTTCGATGCACCATTTGCATGGAACTCTTTACCGGCCAAGTACAAAATGACAAACAAGTGGTTGGAACGCAATTTCCATGGAATACGATGGGGTCACAGCGGCATACCATACGAGGCAGCTAGAAAGACAATTCGAGAAATCTTGCAAGGAGCTCCAACCATCTATGCGAAGGGTGTCGAGAAATGTTCATGGCTACCAAGATTCACGGATCCCGCAACAAGGTCATCCACTTGGAGACTATGGACTGTCCATCGCTGCAGAAGTTGCCGGAAATCACAAACTCCAAATGCCCGCACCATTCCTTCAACACGAAATACAATTGCGCCCATGTGAATGTAAAATCGCTGAAAAGCTGGTTAAGTGTATACGAAGCGTTGTGTGAGTGAGGGATTTTTTTTAATGAATATAAAAAACATTTCGATGAAAATATATATCGTTTGTGTTCTTCATTTATTCTGCAGCGAAAATAGTTTGAATTTTTCTTTCTCATACATTTCAATAATACAGTTTTTTTAAATATATTTTTACATATTCAACACTAAAAACGTCGAAAGCAATGGCCAGGCGACTGTGATGCGGACGGCTGTTGCACTCAACGATGCGGCCCCAACAAATTTTGTCTTTTCCACCATGCTCAGAGGCGAATGAACTTGACGCTGTTGTATTTTCCGCAACTGCATGTAGAGTTGACCATGGCGCGCCAGTTACAGCATACTCTCGATTATGTGGACAGCCGTTCGACGATGGTGTTCCAACGAATTTTGTCTTTTCCACCATGGTGTACTCACAGTCGATAGAACTTGACGCTGTTGTATTTTCCACCCATGTACCTCATGACGAGATGATGATCGCGTGCCTCTTGCCGCATACGCTCGAACGTTTCCAAATGTTCGTCGAAGGCGTTCACAAGTCGCGCTGGTATGAAGACAGTGAACGCATTCGCGATGTCAGCTATGTAGCGTTTCCCAAACTTGGTTTGTACGGCCCTCATGTCGGAGATTGGATGCTCCGAGTGAACGATGAGTTCTGACAGCTTCGTCGTTGGAAGGAATTCCGCCATTCGGCTGACTTTGTTGATGTTCGTGAAATCCATTTTCCACACTTTTCTCTTTTCAAAAAAATGTTCAAAGTTATTTTTGAAGATGTTGATGTGGCGGTGGAATAGTGCAGTCTGAGCTTGGTCCATGAAATTATAAGCTCCCTCGTTTTGTAACCCCACCACTCAAATTTTCAAACTTCTCCCCACTTTTCCAATAATGAAAAACGGGGTCAAACACGTTCGTGGAACCCGGTTCTCCTCCCACGTGGAAAGTTTCCCACCTTATGAAATTTTCCACAGTCTCGACGTTGAGGTGGGGGACCATCAATGTGATCTTTCATTTGTAGCGTATTGTGAAAGATAATACGCTACAAGTGAATGTGATATCACATCTTCCATGCTCCATGCATGGAAGATGTGATATCACTTCATTGTCGTTGCGATGATGTTCTGGCAAACGATTCCACAGTAAACCAATATAATGACCTCAATATTTTAAGAGCAAGACCTTTGGAACTTGTTCGAGCTCGTTTTTGGTCAAGTCCAGGGGGTGTTTGGTCGGATGCACTGCATACATACTCGCACATGTGAACATCTTGACGGTATATTTCGGAATGGAACCAAAATTTCGATGGGATTAAAGTTTGTTTTTTTTGGAACAATGACTCCTCTCATAGCCGCAGCTGCATATAATAAATAAGGCATTTTATGGCACTTTGAAAGGCCGCCCTTCATATGGCAACTGCAGTTTTTTTTATATTATCGAAAAAAATGCTAGCCACTCATAGTTGTCTCTCTCTCTCTCTCTCTCTCTCTCTCTCTCTCTCTCTCTCACACACGCACACACACACACACACGCACACACACGCACGCACGCACGCGCACACACACACACACACACACACACACACACACACACACACACACACACACACACACACACGCACGCACGCACGCATATCTAAATTGTTCTTTGTACGGGCTTCCAGTGACGTAATAAAAACGCTCCGCCTGCATCGATAATATGTAAATAATTTTAATGATTTTAATAAATCACACGATTTTATGAGTTTTCAACATTTACCCACGGTCCTGTGTTGTCAACGACCCCGCGCCAACCCCCCCATCGCTCAGCGTCGCGTATCATCAAGCCGCCACTCTCGGCTATCTCGCGCTAGACCCCCCTCTGCGTCGCCTTCCTTTACCACGCCGCGTGACGTCTGCCCTCGGTCCCCCGCGCTGGAGCCCCGCGCCCCGCTCCCCCCTGAGATCCCAGCGTTATAATCGGTCCTGTTATACTACTCTCGTACATATAAAAACATATGTGAAAAGTAACTAGAAGCTTCAGCCACGGGAAATCGACTTTTTTTTAATTGAACTTGTACCGTACAACATTTGATTCTTGTTCTATCTCCCTCACTGCCGATTTGTTAAGACTAATATTTTTTGTCAACTACTAGGGATTTTCAGTACACGAAAGAACTAATGGCAGGCGGAGCCAGAAACTGCGGACCCACGAAATAGTATTTTTGATCGAACGTGTACGATACGACGTTACAGCGTGAGCTCTCATCCATTGATGACTTGTCTTGTTTAAATGATTTATTTTGCATACTGTAGAGTTCCAATACAGATAAAGACACATGAAAGAAGTAGCCAGGGCCTTCCGAAATCGATAATGATTGTTTTCTGGAAAATTTTCCATAGAACAGTCGAGCAGTGTGATTTCTCATCCCTTACCGATTCATTGTTGTCCAATACTTTTTTTGAATACGCGTGAGTTCTCCTACACATAAGGTATGGGAGAAGTAGCCAAAAGCTTCAGACCGACGAAACAATTTTTTTATTCAAGCCCCATCACACAGCAATCGAGCAATGGTATCTTTCCTACCTTGATGACTTATCGTTGTCTAGCTCGTCTTTGCAGTACTAGACAGTTATCGTACACACAGAACGATGGCTAAGAAGTTGCCAGAAGCTAGAGAGGAGCGAAATATTTTTTCTTTTCATGGAAGTTGTACGTTATAACAATCGAGCAGTGTCACCTGTCACCCCTTGATTACTCACTGTTGTCTAATATTATTTTACAGTACGAGACAGTTCTCGTACATATAAAAACATATGTGAGAAGTAACTAGAAGCTACAGACCCGGGAAATCATATTTTTTTTACTAAATATGTATCACGCAACAATCGATAAGTCTCACCTCTCATGCGTGGACCATTTATTGTTGTCCAGTATTTTTTCCGAGTTTCTCGGGAGTCCTCGTACGCATACAAACAAATGTGAAAGGTAGCGAGATTATTCGGGCACACGCTATTTTTTTTGCTACGAGGTGAACAATACAATATTTTATTTTTTACCTGTCTCCTTCTCCGCCGATTCATTGAAACTAATCTTTTTTTTCAACTACTGGCGACTTTTAGTACACGAAAGAACTAATGTCAGACAGCGGTAGAAACTTCGGACGTACAAAGTAAGATTCTTGATCCGAAGTGTACCATACGACGTTGCAGCGGTCTGATCGCTCATCCATTAATGACTGGTTTTGTTCTAATGATTCATTTGGCATACTACAGAGTTTCAGTACACATAAAGACACATGGAAGAAGTAGCCAGAAGCTTCAGAAATCGAGAATGATTTTTTTCTGGAAAGTATTCCATACCACAGACGAGCAGTGTGATTTCTCAATCCTTGCCGATTCATTGTTGTCCAATATTTGTCTTAGAAATACTAGCGATAACCTGCACATAAAGACGTATGTGAGAAGTAGCCAAGAGCTTCAGACACACGAATTTTTTTTTTTTCAAGCCCCACCACAACTCTATCGAGGAGGGGTACCTTTTTTCCCTTGATGACTTCTCGCTGTCTAGCACTTCTCTATAGTACTAGAGAGTTAGAGTACACACAGAAAGATCACAGAGAAGCAGCCATAAGCTTGAGAGGCGCGAAATATTTTTTTTCATTGAAGCTGGACGGTGGAATAATCGAGCAGTCTCACCTGTAATCCCTCGATGACCTATTGTTGTATAATATTTTTTCACGGTACCGCAAAGTTCTCGTACATATAAAAACATATGTGAGAAGTAACTAAAAGCTTCAGATACGGGAAATCATTTTTTAATCAAACCTGTACCTTGCAATAATTGAGAAGTCTCACCTAGCGTGCCTGGCCAATTTATTGTTGTCCAGTGTTTTTTCTGAATTTCTGCAGAGCTCTAGTACACATACAAATGGACCTCAAAAGTCGGCAAAATATTCAGGCACACGCAATTTTTTTTTTCGCGAGGTGTACAGTACAACATTTACAGTACACGAAAGAACTAATGTCAGACAGAGCCAGACACTTACGACGCACGAAATAAATGTTTTGATCGGAAGTGTACGATACGACGTTACAGCAGCCTGACCTCTCACCCATTGATGACTGGTTTTGTTCTAATGATTTATTTAGCATACTAAAGAGTTTCAGTACACATAAAGACACATGGAAGAAGTAGCCAGAAGCTTCAGAAATCGAAAATTATTTTTTTTCTTGAATGTGTTCCATAGAACACTGCTCGATTATTGTACCGGAGAACTTCCATTATAAAAAAAATTATTCCCGCCTCTCAAGCTTATGGCTACTTCTCAGCCACCATTCTGTGTGTACCGTAACTCTCTCGTACTGTAACGACGTGCTTGACAACGATAAGTAATCGTGGAAGGAAAGGTACCACTGCTCGATTGTTGTGTGGTGGGGCTTGAATTGAAAAAGTTGTTTTCTGTGTCTGATGCATTCGGCTACTTCTTACATACGTCTCTATGCGTCGGAGAACATTCCAGTATTTCAAAAACAAATGTAGAAATCACACTGCTCGACTGTTGTATGGAATACTTTCCAGAAAAAATTCATTCTCGATTTCTGAAGCTTCTGGCTACTTCTTCCATGTGTCTTTATGTATACTGAAACTCTCTATTATGCCAAATAAATCATTAGAACAAAACCAGTCACCAATGGATAGAGGTCAGGCTGCTGTAACGTCGTATAGTGCAGTTTCGATCAAAAATAATATTTCGTGCGTTCGATGTTTCTGGTTCCGTCTGACATTATTTCTTTCGTGCACTAAATGTCGCTAGTAGTTGAAACAAAATATTAGTCTCAATAAATCGGCAGAGAAGGAGATAGATCACAAACCAAATGTTGTATTGTTCACCTCACAGGAAAAAAAATTGCGTGTGCCTGATTATTCGGCCGACTTTTTACATCTGTTTGTATGCGTACTAGAAATCTTCAGGAATTCAGAAGAAATACTGGACAACAATAAACTGCCCAGGCATGAGAGGTGAGTCTTCTCGAATGTTGCGTGGTACAGGTTTAATATAAAAAATGATTTCCCATGTCTGAAGCTTCGAGTTACTTCTCATATGCGTTTTTATATTTAAGAGAACTTTGCAGTACCGTAAAAAAATATTACACAACAATAGGTCGTCAAGGGATAATAGGTAACACTACTCGATTGTTGTATCGTTCAACGATCATATATAAAATTATTTCGCGCCTCTCAAGCTTATGGCTACTTCTCTGTCATCTTCTTGTGTGTACTGTAATTGTCCAGGACTGTAAAGAAGTGCTAGACAACGATAAGTCATCTAGAGAGGAAAGATATCCCTGCTTGATTGTTGTGTGGTGGGGCTTGAATGGAATAAATTGTTTCGCGTGCCTGAAGCTTTTGGCTACTTCTCACGTACGTCTTTATGTGTAGGTAAACTCTCCAGTATTTTAAAAACATATATTGGACAAAAATAAATCGGCAAGGAATAAGAATTTATACTATTCGACTGGTGTATGGAATACTTTTCAGAACATTTTTTTTCTCTGAAGTTTTTGGCTACTTTTTCCATGCACCTTCATGTGCACTAAAACTCTCTAGTACACTGATTAAATCATTAGACAACAATCAGTCAATAAGGATGAGAGGTCAGACTGCTCTACCGTCGTGTGATACCCTTCCGATCAAAAAAATTGTTTCGTGCGTCCGAAGTTTCTCGCTCCTGCTGACATGTATCATTTCGTGTTCTAAAAGTCTCTAGTAATTGATAAAAATATTAGTCTCATAAGTCGGCAGAGAGGGAGATAGAACAAGAACCGAGACCAATCCAATGTGGGAAACGGTCTATTTAAATTCTGTTTTGTGTTTCATTATCGAAATGACCTTCAGATTGTTCGGATTTGCTCCCAGTGTCTGATTTTTATCTCCTCGGTTTATCCTCCTGAAGTTTATCTCCCTCGGTGCGCAAATACCCATCGAGGACTACTCCTGCTGCTGCGGACTATGCACGTGAACGAATCCAATGTTCAGCGAGGCGTTCTCAGTTTGTAGGGTGTATTCCACAATAGAAATACTTGCATGCGGACTCAGATTCGTTCCCACAATTGAAAGACGTCGATTCGAAGACAGATTCACATGAGATTCGACGTTGATAAATACGCTCGTTTCGACCGTTTTTTTAAATCGAATCGACAGGAATCCAATATGAAAAACGGTCTATCAAAATTCTGATTTGTGTTTTATTATCTGAATAACCTTCAAAGTATCGGATTTGAATGTTGAAAATGATTTTGTGAAATGACCTGTGAATGATTTTGAAAAATTCACCACCGTCGACCCGAAAAATGCCACTACGGCAATGCGAACACTTGTACGGTACCTTCAAATGTGGAAAACACTAAATTATTGATCATTTTCTGCTTCATTTCTCTAGAAAATAGAGATTACGAATGCATTTAATAATCTGATTTTTAAACGCCATCGCTGGCTCGGTAGTTTTACCGAGCCAGCGATTACAAGTTTCATGAATGTCGGCAACCTTTACGCTTTGGCCCGAAATTCATGGAGCGACAGACGACAAAGCGGGAAATGTCACTTTGACCGGCCTGTCACGAGTCTCGAACCCGATTTGTTGAGAAGCCGCCTAAGCGAACGCTACGATAAACGTCAAATCATCCGCGCCGTCAACTGTCAAACGATGCGTTCCTGCAGAACCTTGACGCGCGCTCTGAACTTGTCTACCCACGATGGCAGAAAATAATAGCAGACGATACGTGAAACATCAAATTGTTCGTGCGAGCGAGACAGATGCCTAGCTACATTGCTCGCTGCCTTCTACGTGTCTCGCGCTCAGACGCGGTACTCGAGTGGCATCGTTGCTAAGGGCAGACGGCAGCCCTACAGCCATCAGCCGGACGCAAAAATTCTAATCGCTCCCATTTAAAAACTTTTCGACGGAAAAAAAATCGCCTCGGCAGGTTTACTCGGGGGACCCTCAAGAACCCGCCAATTCCGGGTGGGTCACTTATTATGAAACACCCTGTATATAAACACATGTGTGAGGAGTTTGTAGAAGCTTCAGACACGGGAAATAATTTTTTTTTTATTAAACCTGTACCATATAACAATAGAGAAGTCTCACCTCTCATGCCTGTACAATTTATTGTTGTCCAGTATTTGTTCTGAATTCCTGGAGAGTTCTCATGCGCATACAAATAAATCTACAAAGTCGACAGCATATTCAGGCACACGCGATTTTTTTTTGCTACGAGGTGTTCAATACAACGTTTGATTTTTTCTCTATCTCCTTTGCTGCCGATTTATTG
The DNA here is from genome assembly GCA_964007375.1 of Ophion obscuratus. Lineage (NCBI taxonomy): Eukaryota > Metazoa > Arthropoda > Insecta > Hymenoptera > Ichneumonidae > Ophion > Ophion obscuratus. The sequence continues at coordinate 9,583,574 of OZ023317.1, forward strand.
AGACTAATATTTTTTTCCACTACTGGCGACTTTTAGTACACGAAAGAATTAATGTCAGACGGAGGCATCAATTTGGGACCCACGAAATAATATTTTTGTTCGAAAGTGTACCATACGACGTTACAGCAGCCTGGCCTCTCATCCCTTGATGACAGGTTCTTATCTAATGATTTATTTAGCGTACCAGAGAATTTCAGTACATGCAAAGACACATGAAAGAAACAGCCAGAAGAAACAAATGATTTGTTTCTGTAAAGTATTCCATAGATCAGTCGTGCAGTGTGATTTCTCATCCCTCGCCTATTCATTGTTGTCCAATATTGGTTTTTGAAGTAGTAGCGAGTTCTCCTACACATAAAGACGTATATGACAAGTAGCAAAAAGCTTCAGACACACGAAACAATTCTTTAAATTCAAACTACACCGCACAACAATTGAGCTGTGGTACTTTCTTTCCCTTCATTAATTTTCGTTGTCAAGCGCTCCATTACAGTAATTGAGAGTTACAGTACACACAAAACGATGACTGAGAAGTAGCCACAAGCTTGAGAGGCCCGACAGAATTTTTTTCATTGAAGTCGAACCATAGAACAATCGAGCAGCGTCACCTGTCATCCCTTTATGACTCATTGTTGTCTAATAATTTTTTTACAGTGTGAGGAAGGTCTCGTAAATATAAAAAGCATATGTGAGGAGTAAGTAGAAGCATCAGTCAAGGACGATCGATTTTTTAAAATTAAACCTGTACCATGCAACAATCGATTCTTCTTCTTTCTCCCTCTCTACCGATTCATTGAGACTGATATTTTTTTCTCAGCTACTAGAGAATTTTAGAACAAGAAAGAACCGGTGTCAGAAAGGGCCCAGAACTTCGGACGCACGAAATCATTATTTTTATCGGAAGTGTACCACACGACGGTACAGCAGTCTGACCTCTTAACCCGTGTTGACTGATTGTTGTCTAATGATTTAGTATTGTGTTAGAGAGTTTCAGTACACATGGGAAACCATGGAAGAATTATTTTTTTCTGGAAAGTATTCCATACACAATTGGAGCAGTGTGATTCGTCATCCCTCGCCGATTCATTGTTGTCCAATATTTGTTTTTTAAATAATGCCGAGTTCTCCTACACATAAAGACGTATATGAGGAGTAGCCAAAAGTTTCTGATACACGAAATTTTTTTTTTTATTGAAGTCTCACCACACAACTATCGCGCAGAGCTACCTTGCTTCTCTTGATGGCTTCTCGCTGTCTAGCACTTCCCTACAGTACTAGACAGTTACAGTACACGCAAAAAGTTGACAGATAGGTACCCATATGCCTGAGAGCCGAGAAATAATTTATTTCATTGCAGTTGTACGGTAGAATAATTGAGCAATATCTACTGTCATTCCTTGATGACCTATTGTTGTCTAATAGTTGTTTACCGTAACACAATGTTCTCGGGCGTATAATATCATATGTGAGAAGTGATTAGAAACTTCAGACACGGGACATCATTTGTTTTTTATTAACCCTGTACCATGCAACGACCGAGAAGTCTCACCTCTCATGCCTGGACAATTTAATATATATATGGTCATACAAATAGATCTAAAAAGTCGGCAGAATATTCAGGCACTCGCATTTTTTTTTTTGCTACGAGGCGTACAACATTTGATTTTTAATATATCTCCTTCTCTGCCGATTTATTGAAACTAATATTTTTGTTCAACTACTAGCGACTTATAGTATACGAAAGAACTAATGTCAGGTGGAGCTAGATACTTCGGACTCACGAAATGAGATTTTTTATCGGAAGTGTACCGTACGATGTTACAGCAGCCTTGCCTCTCATCCCTTGATGACTAGTTGTTGTCTAACGATTTATTTAGCATACTAGAGAGTTTCAGTATACAGAATGACACATGAAAGAAGTAGCCAGAAGCTTCAGATATCGCGAATGAATGTTTTCTGAAAATCGTTCCATAGAACAGTCGAGCAGTGTGATTTTTCATTCCTCGCCGCTTCATTGTTGTCCAATATGTGTTTTTAAAATCCCGGCGAGTTCTCCTATACATTGAAACGTATATGAAAAGTAGTCAAAAGCTGCGGACACACGAAAAAAAAATTTCAATTCAAGCTCCACCACACAACAATCGCGCTGTGGTTCTCTCCCTTCATCACTTTTCGTTGTCTATAGTCCAGTCACCTTAGCATAAGACCTATTCAAGAGGTCCACCCTCTGGCCAATTTTTTTATAGGTTGTTTGGAACTACAAGAATATAATACTGAGTTTGCGAACATTTCCGAGGTATATTTTAGCATTAATAAATTATTGAACATTTAAAAATGCATATTTTTGAGATAATTTTTTTGGAACGCGCCCTATTGAAAACAGTTTTAAATAAAATTTGTTGATCATAACGTCCTCTGTAAAAAAGGTCCTGAAAAAAAGTGCTGACATTGTTAATTAAGCGGTTAATGGCAAATGAAAATGAAAATTCTCCATTTCGTTTTTGCAACCGCATTCGGGTGTTTATCAACATATCGGTTTGAAACTCGTACATGTCAAGGAGCCAAACGCCAAGAGAATCGTGCAAGATTTATCGATCTGCGAGATATAGTTTAGCAACAATATGCGATCATCGAAAAATCTTTGCCCTTTAATAGAGTTTCCAGACGAAGGCGCACAGGGTGGAAAAAAATCGAGGAGCTTCGTGTCATCATGCACAAACGATTTGTAAAAAAAAATACGTTTTGTTGAAAATAGATACTGTTTTTTTGGCGATTTTAGATGTTTGCTTATAAACAAATAATAATTCCGACCAAAGTTGCAAAGATATCTGGAAAATTCTTGGACCATCTAACGCGATCTTGGAAAACGAACAATTGAGAAGAAAAATTTGCAAAATTTTCATTACCGCCCGAGATATGAATGTTTTTACGTTTGTTCAATTTTCTATTGTCGTAATAAAGATTTTTTGCAAAATTCGGGTTCCTCAGCAATCCCTACGCTTCCGGCCATGAGATTGAATACAATTATTCCCTTTACGAGCCATCACAGTTATCGATGTATTTCGATCGACGGCTCGCCGACGAGCGCACGGCGTCGACCGCTCGGCCGGGCGGCGCGGTGAGCATGCCCCCTCTCACTCCTCAGCCTGGCGCGAGCGACTTCGTTGACACATATAATTGCTGTGCCCCGGCGTCTGACGATGCGCGGAGAGAACGGAATTTCGCTCTCGAGTAAGTTGACACCATGGGTTGTCGGATGCTCGGGGGCGAGGGTATGTGGGGACTTTTCCCGTTTCGAGTAAATCTCCAACTCGGGATATTGCAACTTGAACAACTTATATTTTATTTGAAAGTAGGCAGCAATATTACAGTTCTTTTTTATGCCTTGAGACCGACCTCCTCGGCTTCTGGCCGAAGACTGCCTTTCGATTAATTCTTTCGGCTATTTGTTAACTCGGGTTTTCGGAACCAATCCTTCGAGAACGTTCGAATCGTTCGATTGTGATTCAGCGTTTTTTTGGCTGAGTTGAGCGAAATATCGGGCTTGTGAAATATCGAGCTCGATATCGTCGCATGGGGTCTTTGAACCTCATGCGTTAGCAATATGAAAATTCCTGCCCTTTCAGGGCACAACATTCCTCCACGTTGGGAAGACGAAATTCCCAATTTCGGCGATATAATACATTTTTTTTCATAGCTTTGTTAAGTTTTTGTCTCTCGGTCGTCTCTCGGCTTACAATAATACAATAGGTTACGAAGGTACAAATGCCTTTCTAATATTATAATATATATCCATTTTTTATTTCGATTTTCTCTTTTTTTTTCATTTACGTTGTGCGTGCGCGAGGTGTATTTCGCGTAAATATAACTCGCGGATTTTGCGAGTCAGCTGTTTCCTTGCCTTTGGCAGCTCGCGGTCTAGCCGGGCTACGTCAGCAAGGTCATCGTTCGGCGACGTAGCATTTAAACGTCGCCGTTGCAACGCTTTAATTCCGAAATACGATATAATTATTGCGAAGGGAATCATTTCGCTGAGGGCATAATTCTCTATGATGTGAATCTGTGTTGTCACATGATCGTAATTTTTGTTTAATTTTGTTTTCAATATTTCGATTCGTTCGCCAATTTTGTTAACTTCCTATGGATCATAGATTAACGTATGAGGAATATTTTCCAATATTAAAGGTTGAGGTAATTCGTTTTCTGTAGTCAGAAAATATAGATTGAATGGCGGTAAAAATTGTAGGAATTTTTCGTGTACAGTTTCCTTCAAATTTTCAATCTTAAAATCTATGGAGGTGACGGAACATTTCCCATCCAAAGCCAATAATCCAGTTCCAGTAATTGTCGCATGAGTTGTCGCACAGTTTTTACAGTTTATCGTGAGAGCTACTGTCTCTGGGGCTACATATATCCATTGCCCTTCTTGTTCCAGAGCAATGACCAAAGAATTTTCTAATTTAACTAAACGATGTGTACAATTCACCTTTTCGGGGTCTTTTCCTAAAAATATCGATAGTTCGCATGACACTCCTGATCATATTATTCGTCTTGCGTTTTTCGGATGACAGTAATATTGATAATTTTATCGTTTACATTTGGATAATTCGTTTTCTGAGAATGACAGATATTCTCGACGCTCTCGATCAATTATAACATTTTTGTACGATGGTTTCTATGAACCGAAACGTATCTTTTTCTACTCTTACGGGTAGAGGATAGACTTTTTCACATTGAACTCGTCGTTGTCGATTGATGGAATTTTTATCACAACGGTGAAGGTATTTTGAATACTATATACGCCGAATTTAGACATTTCCAGTAATTCGTTAATTTTTTTCTGGACGTATTTTTGTCGGAAAATTTGGTAGATTTGGTAGTGCTTCTATTAGATACGCGTAGAGTTGTCTAGGCGGCAATATTGTAAGATTAAAGATTCCTTTTGGCAAGCCTACTGAAAAGTTAGATAATTGACGTATATCGTTTAATAAAGATTCGATTATTACACTAATAGTTGTTAATTTCTCGTCCAATTGTTGATGTCTTAAAATATCTATTACGAGATTTTGCATTCCATGGTGTAAATTGTTTACTAAACGGCCTAGTGTTTCTTCGTTTGCCGCGAGGCGATTCGTTGTGCGATCGAACATTTCTAGTGTAATTTGCTGGATTTGCAAATTTTCTTTTAACGCATCTTCTGTTGTTTCTTGTTTTTTCGTTATCGCTGTAATTGGCCGTTCGATGTTCGCAGCGTCATTCGCTTCTAAGTTACCTGTTATCGATTTTATAATGGACCCTAATCCATCTATTAATCCTGTTTTATTTATTCTACCTTTTGTGCCAGTTATATCGTAAATGGACTGCATTTCGGAATTTATTTTTTCTTTCATGGTTTCGAGGGAACTCGTTACGAGAGAACATAGCTTGTCCTCTGGCATCGTTTGACATAATTCTAATAGCTTTTCCAGCTTTTTCCTAATACTCGTTTCTGTATTTGCTATTGGCAGAAGATCCATGCGGATTACCAGTTTCCACATTTCCTGAATCGTGTGTAGTTTTCTGATTTTCTCGTAACAAATTCCTGGGGTTGTGGAAAATTGCGTTGCGTGGAATTCTGCATTTTCCTTTCTTTCATTAGTCCCTTCTGTTGTCCTAACTTTTGAGATTAATAACCTGCAAAAAGGGTTTGCCTTTTTATTTTCAATAATTTTTTTCTTGCTTGTTTCCCTATTTCTACGTGCAATACATTTCTTCTTTCTTTCTCTCCTTTTTTTCAAACTTGGAATGTAACCATATACAAAAAGTTTGGTTTATATTTGCTTTTCCTTTCTTTTTCCGCTCTTTATTTGATTATTATTTTTCTTGTTATTAGTCATTTTTTTTGTTGTATTTACACGAAAAATTTACATGCATATTATTCATTTTTATTTTAGACTCACTTCCTTTAGTTTATTTACCTTTTTATTTTCTTTCGTTTATCATTCGTTCTGTTTCTCTAGAAATTTAGAGCTCTTCCTATCTTTCTTCTTAAAAATTTAATTTAATTTATTTATTCTCTCTTTTCGACTATTTCATTCGCTTATTTTTGTTATAGATTCTTTCATTCATTTGAACGTTATTTCATTTTGTTTTATTTACTTTATCTTCCCATTTCATTTCATATTAGTTCATTTATTTATTTATTCTTTTATTTTTATCACTGTATTTCATTTTCTTTTATTTTATGATTTCGTTTTATTTTTATTTATATATATTTTTTGGTGAACGGGTGGCAGCTCGCCACCCGTACGCGAATCCGTCGCGTGACGTTGGTCGCTCGGCCGTTGCTTGGCAACGGCGTGAGACGGGGAGGCGTTGATCCACGCCTCGTGGGCCTCCGCGGGCCAGGCGAGTAGTCCCTCCTACTCTACCGGTCAGTAGGTAAAGTAGGGTTTAATCCGGTCTACATGTACCCGGACTGCTTTACGACCACGGCCGATAGTGTAGTTCACTTCGGAATCTTTGTTCCGTACTGTGTAAGGCCCTGTCCACTTGGGGGAAAGCTTCGCTGATCGGCCTCGGCGTACAGTAGTGTCGTGGAGTAGGACTTTGTCGCCGGGGCGGTATTCCACCGTACCAGCGGTGATATCATGCCCTTCTTTTACCCTTTCCTTTCCTCTTTCCAATCGTTCTTTTGCCACGTTCCATGTGGCTCGAAGCCGTTCGCGTAATTCGGAGACATAATCCTCGTATGAGTACGTCTTTCGTGGTGCTTCTTTAAGCGCCGTCGGTAAATCGGCTAGTTTTCCAAACACCAACTCGTACGGAGTGAAACCTGTCTGCGGGGTGGTATTGTAGGTAAACATCGCATATGGCAACCACTCATCCCAATCCGTTTGATCCTCTTTAATGAAACATTTCAGGTATTCTGCGAAAGTTCGGTGTGAACGCTCCAATGCTCCGTTTGATTGGGGAAGGTATGCCGTCGTTTGAATCTTTTTTATTCAGAATAATTGGCACATCTCCTTGAAAGTTTCGCTCAGAAAATTCGTTCCTTGGTCTGACAATAATTCTTTTGGAGTGCCGTACTTGCAAACAATTTGAGTTGTAAATCCTTCGGCTACTTCCTTGGCTTCTTGCGTTTTTAGCGGTATAGCTGGGCTATACTTGGACAATGCGGCTTGCAAAGTCAGGATGTATTTATTCCCGGCTTCGGTCTCGGGTAAGGGACCAACCCGAGGTAGCACATATAGCGACTGCACATTTGACGAATGGTGTCTTGGGTGTGTCGATAATAGTCATGGGAGCATGCTTGCGTCGCGTGATTTTTTTTCCGGCATTTGTGGCATGATTTTACGTAGTTTTCTATTTCTTTATTCATTCCCGGCCAGCTATACTTTATCTTTATTCGTTGTTTTATCCTTTTTCCGCTTGGGTGGCCTCCAAGAGGGACGTCGTGGTATTCTTGCAGGATCGTACCTCGCTCCACTTCACTCGGGCATTCTTGATCTCCTATTTCCGTCTCTGTCTCGTTGTCGCTTGTTGTCTCGCTTGCGCTCGAATCTTTTGTTATTTCTTCCTCTTTTCCGCTCGGGCCTGCTGCCTGGTCCGCCTCCACTGGTGGGAGTGGCGGTGCGTTCACGCTCGCGCGGGCCTCTGTCGCCTTGCGTGGGCGTTCCTCTCTAGCGGGCTGCATTGTTTTTCTCGGCCGGCCACGTACTCGCGGGACCAGCTGACCACGGCCATGCTGGCTCGGGTCTGTTGATGCTGGCTGCCAAAGGCGGCTCCGCGCCACCGCATCAACCGAAGCATCAACCGAAGAAGGCCGCGGAAGGCCCCCCGCCTTCCGCGGCCTTTCTCTACCACGCTTCTCGGCGTCCTCGTGACGTACCACTGCCTCGGGTTCTTGCCGCGTCAGCAGCAATATATACATACGGCTTAAAGCATCCGCATTCGTATTCTTCTTGCCAGCCTTGATCAGAAGCAGAAGCAGAAGCAGAACTTGATGGTATAGTTGAACTCCTCTATTTTTATTCTCCAGCGCATCAGTCGTCATCCTGGATCTTTTACGTTGAAAAGCCATGTGAGAGGCTTATGATCCGTCACGATGGTGAATTTTGTTCCATATATGTATGGTCGGAATTGCGCTACTGCCCAAATTATTGTTAGCATTTCCTTCTCCGTTGTTAAATAATTCATCTCTGTCTTGTTCAGAGTGCGACTCGCGTAACAGATGGGTAGATCTCCGATTTTTGCTTGCGATAAAATCGCGCCAATTATCTTGTCAGAGGCATCAGTTGTCACCACAAAGGGTTTCTCGAAATCCGGACACTGCAGGATCGGTGCGGTGCTGAGAGTTTCCTTCAATTTTTGGAAAGCTTGTTCGCAATTTTCGGCCCAAATGAATTTGGTTTCTTCCTTGATCAGTTCTGTTAACGGCTTTGAAAGTTTTGAAAAATCCTGTATGAGTTTTCGGTAATATCCGGCTAGTCCCAGAAATGATTGTACCTCTTTTACGTTTTTTGAGGCTAGAAATCGTTGTACAGCCTCTATTTTTTCCGGATCGGGTTTTACTCTCACTTTGGTAATAATGTGTCCCAAGTACTCGGTTTCTTTTCGCAGAAATCGACATTTCCTAGGTTGAACCTTTAATTGGGCTTCTCTCAGTCGATCGAATACTTCTGTCAGCCTTTTGTTATGTTCTTCGATCGATGATCCGTATACTACTATATCATCGAGATATACGTAGCATTTTAGTCCTTGTAATCCAGGAAGTATAGCGTCCATCAGCCTTTGAAAGATTGGTGGGGCGTTTTTTAATCCAAATGTCATTCGGTTGTACTCGTAATGTCCAAGAGGAGTGGAGAAAGCGGTTTTCTCCTTGTCTTTTTCGGCCATTGGGATTTGATGAAATCCCGATGCCAAATCGAGAGTCGTGAAGTATTTTGCTCGTCCCAATTGGTCCAATATTTGTACTACTATGTCTTCTACTTCAATATGGCTACTACCACTCTCTTGCGTATATTTCCGTCGGCGTCAGGCTTTTTTGGAACAACTAGTAGAGGAGCATTCCATGGGCTGATGCTCGGTCGAATTATTTCGTTTTTTAGCATCTCTTTTGTCTGCGCCATTACTTCTTGCTTGTGGACTTCTGGTAATCGATATGAACGAATTTTTATTGGCGTTGTCCCTGATCGTACGCTTATGCGGTGCTCCACTATAGCGGTGCACCCAAGCGACTCTTCCTCTAAATGGAAGACGTCAGCGAATTCGCGTAGGAATTTTCCTTCTTCTAGGTTTAAGTTCGAATCTCTTTTGATTTCTTCCCATATTTTGTCTTTTCTTCTTAATTTTTCTTCGATCGATACAGCACTTATTTCCTTTTCTTCGGTTGGCTTTTCTTTTTTAATTTCTTCAATTTGCACCGTTGGCGTTTCTATTACGATTTCTTCATTGTTTGTGTTTCGCACTACTATGAGGCAGGAATGTCCTTCTGGGTGGACGTAACATCCGCCTATCTTTACTCCTGGTCGCACTTCTTCAATGTTTTTGCAATGTTTTTGCGTATAGCATTTGCTCTGTTCTTGGAGGTAGTTTAATTTTATTCGTTCCGTCCAGCATCAGGGATCGGATGTACATATATTTTAATATGTCTTCCGCTTAGGATGTCGACGTTGTGCTCTGTCATGAGGTCCAAACTCATTATTCCGTCTACTTCCAGTAGTACTGCGTCTTCTATTACGTAGAATCCGTGTTCTACGTTTACTGCGGGTGTTTCGAGCACGAGCATAATTTTACACAGTGCGTAGAATTTTTTTCCTCCGATTCCTTTGAGTTCGATCGTTTCTTCTATTATTTATGTATTCTTTTTTAATACACTCGTTTTTATGAGACTACATTGGGCTCCGGTGTCTCCTTTCAACGTGAGGATTTTGTCTTTAGCCTGGGGACACGCGATGTGGAAGTCGCTAGCGGCTCCTCCAGAATTGATCGGTGTTATCCAGACCATTTTTATGTTCTTCCTTGTATTTTTTCTTTTGGACGGATTTGTATTCGATGCTTCGATTATTTTTCTGACGATGCGTTTTTTGTCTTCGTTCATTGCCATTGCCATATCGAGCGAAAATGACCTAATTGTTTTCCCGTTTCCGATGTCGTTGCGGTTTTCTTCTACGTTTGTTGCCGTTATCATATCGAGCGAAAATGATACAATTGTTTTTTTCTTTGCGCTGTCGTTGCGATTTTCTTCCTTCGGTCTGTCTTCTTTTGGCCTATTTTTATTTGCGTTCCAGTGATACTGATTTGGGCGCCCTGGGGGTCCACTCTTGATGTAGTAGCTGGTTCATTGGCCCTGCTGATAATTCGTTTGATGATTTTAATGATTCCCGGTTCCCGGTGCCTGTCGATATTCGTTTCCTTGTCCTTGTTGCCAATTCCTTCTTCGGCAATCCTTGTACACGTGTCCCGGTTTCTTGCAGTAATTGCAAGTGATGTTGAATTGATGCACGCTTTTGGATGGAGCTGGTAGGCTGTATCTTCCGTAAGACGATGTGTTGGATCGGCAATCCTTTGCTAAATGTCCCATTTTGTGACATTTATTGCACGTCATCGGCGGTCGTTTTTCCAGATGAGTCTGCTTGTTTATAGATTCGCCTCCTTGTAGCGATTTTTCCTCTTCCATTGCTCCTTTAAGGGCTGATCCGTGATCCTTGAATCCTCCAGCCTTTACGATGAGTTGGTATTCCCTTCGAAGTCCTCTTTCGAAGTTGTATAGGGCTAATTGTCTTACATATGTCTCAATTGTTCTTTTTTCCGCAGGCGATCTTGCCTCGGTTGCACTGGCTTCGATTAATTCCATCATTATGACCTCGAGTCGTTGACCGTATGCTAACACGGTCTCGTATTTTTGCTTACACGTATTAAAATCGACCTGTAACGCGGCTACTATACGTCGCGTTCCACATAATGCTGTCATTTTTTCTTTAAATCGTTCGTACGATTCAATTTCTTTACATCGGGTATCTTTTCCCGCATTTCCTATTACTTTTGTTGCTAACACGGATTGTAAAAGAGAATGTCTATCGGTTGCTGCAACGCACGCGTTTGCATAGCCGAATGCTTCAATTATGTCGTCGACTTCTTCAGGTTTTTCGCCATCAAATCGGGGAATGAGGCTTCGCGCCTCCTTTAGGGTCATGAAACCATTTTCTTGCGCCATGTTATCTGAATTAAGTTGGAGTAGAGAAAATTCTTCAATTTCTATATCGCGACCACGCCTAATGTCTATATTTTCAGGAGATTGATCAGAATCTGTTGATAGATCAGAAAAATCAACAGTTCGATCTGCTGCAGATCGAATTTTGGTACGTTTCGCAACTGTCGGCCTATTTGAGGAATTTTGTGAATTTGGACTTTCGTCTGAACTTGTTGCGGATCGAAATCGCTTTTTCCTAGGCTCCTGTAGTTCTTGTTCGACTGTTTGATTCTCGGGACGATCTCTCGCAATGAGTTCGTCGAAAATTGAATTTAATGAACGCGATAATTTGTGGTTACCCGGTAATCGGTATAATTTACGATGCTCGTCTTCGTTTGACATTAATGTTTAATTGTTTGGCTTTGGAGGGTGTTTTTTTTTATAAATGTTCCGTTACTTACAGTACGATGATGCGCCTCATGTTGATCGATGCTTCGTTGTCGATTGTTCACAAGATGTTGACCTCGTTCTCGTAGCTGTTTGGCAGGAAATTGCGAGTATTGTTCCCTGTTGTCGTGTTGCTTTGGTTTGATGTTCTCGTGCGCTCTGTTGTTCCGTTGTAGAAGGTATTTGGTGAGTCTTCGTCCTTGGGTCGGTCTGGTATCGATGATCCTCGGGATCCGGCTGCTTTTGGACAGCTCTGTATGGTTGACTCGGGCGTTTGCTTACGCCGCACGTTTTCTTTTTATTTGTCCGGTGCGACGGTCGTCGATCAGATCACTCGTTGACCTCTTTTCAGCACTTGATGCGTTCAGTTTATTTTGTACGTTGGATAGAATGTTTCCGTCTTCTTTTTTTTTTGAGGTTGTGTAATGCAAAGTTGCGGTATCCCCAATTGCGGGAATCCCACCGCTGCCACCAATGTTGTGCCCCGGCGTCTTACGATGCGCGGAGAGCACGGAATTTCGCTCCCGAGTAAGTTGACACCGTGGGTTGTCGGATGCGAGGGCGAGGGTATGTGGGGACTGTTCCCGTTTCGAGTAAATCTCCAACTCGGGATATTACAACTTGAATAACTTATATTTTATTTAAAATTAGGCAACAATATTACAATTCTTTTTTATGCCTTGAGACCGACCTCCTCGGCTTCTGACCGAAGACTGCCTTTCGATTAATTCTTTCGGCTAATTGTTAACTCGGGTTTTCGCAACCAAGCCTTCGAGAACGTTCGAATCGTTCGATTGTGATTCAGCGTTTTTTCGACTGAGTCGAGCGGAATATCGGGCTCGTGAAATATCGAGCTCGATATCGTCGCATGGGGTCTTTGAACCTCATGCGTTAGCAATATGAAAATTCCTGTCTTTTCAGGGCACAACATAATAACTTACTTATAAATGGCCATATATCAATTTTTTTTATTGTACCTGATTTTTTCTTACGAACGCGATGGTGTTCTTGAAAATTATGTTCACCCCATAGCAGCCGCATGACCATGTTTCTTACAAAAAATTATTCCTCAAAAGCACTTTTAATTTAGGTTCTCTTCCTCCAACTGCTGAGGCTTGTAATGAACATTCACTTCGCACTTATTTTACAAATTTGTCAATTTCAAGGCGAATGTTCAAGGAACCTTATGCAGTGGGGGTGGAAGAAAAGTAGAAACGTTTTAGAGCCGATAATGTGTAGGAAGGATCATATTCCGTCCAATTTGTTGGAAATAATATCGTGCGCGTGCGATAAGAGTGGCTGCACGTCCTATTGTACGTGTCGGATATTAGGACTAAAATGCACAATTCTATGTAAAAAATGTAATGGTATGAGTTGTTCGAACGCTGTCGAAGCCGAAATAATTTTAAGCGATGACGAGGAAGAGAAAGATTTTATAGAATTAACAGAAGCAATCGACGACGAAATTGCAATGCAGGGTCCCGTAATAACGGCTCCGAAAAATATAGAAACTGACGACGATTATGAGCCCGTCGAAAAAAGAACAAAAGGAGAATTTTTAAAATCAATTGTTCTTGCAATTTTTTTTCTTTTTTTCATTAATGCAACTATTGTAATGAATGAAACAGTGTCTACGAAAAGATTCAATGATACCTTTTCCCATCCACAGTTAAATATTTCGATTTTTTTCCACCCTGTGGGCCTTCGTCGGGAAATTCTATTGAAAGGCAAAGATTTTTCTATGATCGCAGATTGTTGCTATACTAAATCTCGCAGATCGATAAATCTTTCACGATTCTCTTGGGGTTTGGCTCCTTTACATCATGTACGAGTTTCAAACCGATATGTTGATGAACACCCGATTGCGGTTGCAAAGACGAAATGGAGAATTTTCATTTTCATTTGCCATTAACCGCTTAATTACCAATGTTCGCATTTTTTCAGGACCTTTTTTATAGAGGACGTCATGATCAACAAATTTTATTTAAAACTTTTTTCAATAGGACGCGTTCCAAAAAAATGATCTCAAAAATATGCATATTTAAATTTTCAATAATATATTATTGCTAAAATATACCTCGGAAATGTTCGAAAACTCAGGACTATATTCTTGTAGTTCCAAGCAAGCTATAAAAAAAATTGGCCAGAGGGTGGACCTCTTGAATTAAACCTCGTAAAATATGGCCTAAGGTCTGGCTACTAGCCTAAGGACTGGACTACTAGCACTTCTTTAGAGTACTGGAGAGTTACAGTACACACAGAATGATGACTGAGAAGTCGCCATAAGCTTGAAAGGCGCGAAAGTATTTTTTTCGTAGAAGTTGTGCGGCAGAACAATCGAGCAGTGTCACCGGTCATCCCTTGATAACTGATTGTTGTCTAATATTTTTTTTTTTTGAAGTACGAGGAAGGTCTCGTACATAGAAAAAATATTTGTGATAAGTAGCTATCAGCTTTACACATGGGAAATCGATTATTTTAAATTAAACCTGTACCATACAACATTCGATTCATGTTCTGTCTCCCGCTCTGCCGATTAGTTAAGACAATTTTTTTGTTCAACTACTAGAGACTCTTAGAACACGATCAAACAGATGTCAGAAAGAGACAAAAACTTCGGACGCACGAAATAATTGTTTCGATCCGAAGTGTAACACACGGCGGGACACCAGTCGGATCTCTCATCCCATGTTGATTGATTGTTGTCTAATGATTTATCAAGCGACCAGAGAGTTTCAGACATACAGAATGGTTTTTTCTGGAAAGTATTCCATACAACAGTCGAGCAGTGTGAATCCTCATCCCTTGCCGATTCATTGTTTTCCAATATTTGTTTTTGAAATACTGGCGAGTTCTGCACACAAAAACGTATGTGAGATGTAGCCAAAAGCTTCAGGCAAAAGAATTTTTTTTTCAATCACTACCACACAACAATCGAGCATGGGTACCTTTCCTCCCTTGATGACTTCTCGCTCTCTAGCACTTCTCTACATACTAGAAAGTTACAGTACACACAGAAAGATGACAGAGAAGTAGCCATAAGCTTGAGAGGCGCGAAATATTTTTTTTTCATTAAAGTTGTACGGTAGATCAATTGAGCAGCGTCACCTGCCATCCTTTGATGACCTATTGTTGTCTAATATTTTTTTACGGTACCGAAAAGTTCTCGTACATATCAAAACATATACGAGAAGTAACTGGAAGCTTCAGACACGGGAAATCTTTTTTTTTTATTCCGCCAGTACCATGCAACAATCGAGAAGTCTCACCTTTCATTCCTGGACAATATATTGTTGTTCATTGTTTGTTCTGAATTCCTAGAGAGTTCTGGTACGCATACAAATAGATCTGAAAAGTCAGCAGCATATTCAGGCACAGGCGATTTTTTTTGCTGCGAGGTGTCCAATACAACATTTCATTTTTTATCTCTCCCCTTTGCTGCCGCTTCATTGATACTAATATTTTTTCCCCCACTACTAGCGACTTTTAGTACACGAATTAATTAATGTTAGACGGAGCCAGAAACTTCGGATGCACGAAATAATCTTTTTGATCGAAAGTTTAAAATACGACGTTACAGCAGCCTGGCCTTTTATCCCTTGATGACTGGTTGTTGTCTAATTATTTATTTAGCGTACTAGAAAGTTTCATTGCACACACAGACACACTGAAGAAGTAGCCAGAAGCTTCAGAAATTGAGATCAATCTTTTTTCAGTCAGTGTTCCATAGAACAGTCGTGCAGTTTGATTTCTCATCCCTTGCCGATTCATTGTTGACCAATATTTGTTTTTGACATACTGGCGAGTTCTCCTACACATAAATACGTATGTGAGAAGTAGTCAAAAACTTCAGACACACGAAACAATTTTATTTTATTCAAGCCCCACCACACAAAAATCGAGCAGTGGTACATTTCCTCCCTTGATGACTTCTCGTTGTCTAGCACGTATTTACAGCAATGGAGAGTACTGCACTAGCACTTGGATACATTTCCACTCGTATAAAACTTCGATCGAAACGGAGATTGACCCGAGATACGAAAATTGTTTCTTGAAAACTTTTATGCCCACGCATGTATTGAACGTTTTTGATAGGATCGAGACTAATCTAATATGAAAACTGATTTATTCAAGTGATGTTTTACGTTTGAATATCGAAATCGCGATAACAGGGTTTGGTGTTGTTTCCAATGATTTATTTGTAAAAAATCACCTCCCTCGCTACGGAAAACAGCGTTCCAGAACTACTACTGCTTCAGTAGTAGTAGTTCAGTACAAAGAAACGAAACCAATCTATTGCGCAATGTTTTCTGATTGTAGACATTATTCCACGACGAGACCACTTGCATTTGCACTAGGATTAATTCCCACCTATAAACAACATTGATCCAAACGGAGATTTACAAGAGATCTGGCTTTTACTCTTTTTACCTTTGATAAATGAGCAAACAATAAATATTTTGTTTACAGTATGGAGACGGATGCAATGTGCAAGACGACTTGTTTAAACAATGTTTCATGTTTATTTACTGGAATCGCGTTTACAGTGGTTGGATTCTTTGCCTTTGCATAATGTCGACAAAACTTACGCCGACACAGTTAAACACCACAATGTGTATTCTTCAACAAATAATGGTTACCTTCGTCCACAATCGCATGCATGGAGATATCGGCTTAAAGAAAAAATGTTTAAAGGCAATGAAGAGTCAAAATTAAATACTTTAATATCCAATACGAAATGTGTTTTATCGCGGAAACTTTTTCACGTATCTCATAGTGGTTATCATATCTTTTCATCTATGATAATCACTTGAGCTTCGTTCTGATGAGCCATCTCGCACGCCTCGGGGCATATTCAACGAAACTTAAGAAAAAATAGACGGGAGTTAAGATGAGTACGTTTGAAGTACGTTAAGAGGGGCGCCGATACACAAAGCGCGGGGTTGATTTCATCTTCGTCGTCTACAGAACGCCACTGCCGTTTTACTCGCGCAAGCATCGGTCAAACGACGTACTCGCTCTGACATGAGCGACGATGAAATCGAGAACGAATTTGGGCGAACCATTGTCCGAATTGCTTTTGTACCCTTCTTGGCAACTACCTCGGCTTCAAGACCGCACCGTGCACGCCTTGGGAATAATTTGTTCGATCTTAGATAATATCCAGGACTGCTATGTCGAGGATGTTCGAACAACGTTAAAAGTTTCTCGCAAACACCAAGCACGAGGCCAATTTCGTCTTCATGACGTAAACAATGATCCCGTCGTCGTACTGACAGCTTGCGACCACGCGCGACTCTCCTACTCGTTCTCAGTGGAAATAGTAGGAAGTCGAGGAACAATTCGGGTGATTCGTTTTCGTATTATCTATTTTACATTTGCATTGAAAAAACGCAACAAAGTTAGAACACTATATACAGTTTCATATAAATGATTGAATATTTACAATAAGAACACTTTAACAGCAAGAACAATGAATGCAATATTTATAATTTTGACAATATGTACAATATGTAAATTAAAAGTGAAACAATAACATAACAGAATAATAAAACAAACGAAACAATAACAACAAAACAAAAATAAACACAAAGCCAATATGTACAATAGATACATGCCGAGACAGAGCCACCAAAACAAAAAAGACCTAACGCTATCGAAACTTTCGGTTCTGGGTTTCGGTCTATCTTGTATCGATCATATAAATTCCGCCGCATCGTCGGTGGCGGGAAAATATTGACTGATGGACTCAACGATAGGCTATTCATGATTTTCTGATAGCCCTATGAGTAGCATAAAGTAAACGACCTTTTAGAATGCGCGCCGTTTTTTAACATTCGGTAAAGAATGAGGTGTTATTTCGCCGTTTATATAGCAGAAGCTTGTCAGTCTTTCTTCTTCAATTATAAAATCGTTTTTTCGACTTAGATGGAACGTTTCGTCGTCAGCAAAATTCTCCGATAAGAACCCCTAATGTTATTTTGTTTGGTGAAGTCAAAACATTTTACGATATCAGAATCAACTGTGACAGACGATATGAAAGAGAGTCGGCTACTGTTGCAAACCACAGTGAACATTTCATAAAGATAAAAACTGATCATGGAAGAGAATGAGTTCGCATTAAGCACCTCCCGAAGAAATGGAATTATGGGTTCCATCTCTTAATAAGGTGCTCAATGTGGGCCCCTTCTCTATCTACGCATAATTCTAGTCTTTTTGTCATGTTGGCTCGAGTCCGCCGCCGCATACGTGGTGTTATCGATGCAAATGCACCCCTTATTCTCTTTCGCATATCGTCTTCCGTAGTCGGTTCTGTCCTGTAGACAATGTTTTATATTGTTCCCCATACGAAAAAATCGGGGGGGGGGGGGGGGGGGGTGTCAAATCGGGAGATCGTGGCGGCCACGGAATCGTTCCATGTAAAGCGAGAACCCGATTAGGAAAACGTTGATGCAGAATGGCTCGTACGTTTCGTGCTGTAAGAGCCGGGTGTCCATCTAGTTGCCACCACATTCTTAGCCGAACGGCCAATGGAACGTCTTCTAGAAGGTCGGGGAGAATGTTTGTTAACAATTCTTCGTACTTAACGCTGTCCATATTACCCTCAAAAAACCATGGACCAATAATTCTATCGTTGAGAACACCGGCCCACACATTGACCCGCCAACGGTTCTGCAGAGGGATTTCGATGACCCATCCTGGATTTTCTTCTGCCCAGTACCGGACGTTTTGACGGTTGACCATCTTGTGGTTTGTGAACCCGGCCTCGTCAGTAAATAATACAAATTTAAGGAAGTCCTGGTCTTCGACCTCCTGACCAAGGGCCCACGCGCAGTATTCAAGCCTTCGCTCGTCATCGTCTGCATGCAGTTCTTGGCTCGGGTGCGCTCGATACGGGTACCGTCGCTGCCGCAATATTTTTCGCACCGTTTCTCGGTTCTCATCTGGACAAAGAAACGTGCATACTATATGTAACTGTCATTTCCTCTCGATCACCCTTCTCTCTCTCTGTCTCTCTCTCTCTCTCTCTCTCTCTCTCTCTCTCTCTCTCTCTCTCTCTCTCTCTCTCTCTCTCTCTCTCTCTCTCTCTCTTCCCTTCCCTCCGCTCGATTTATCCGAGCTGGGACAAAAACTTGACATTAGCGCCCCCCCCCCTCTTCAGCATTGGAGGTTAATGATTTTGAAAAACTCACAAAACAAATATACTGGGTGAGATTTTCGTGACCGGGAATAAGAACCTTTAAATAAATTTGCGCCATTTGTTACCTATTTGCTAATAACTTTCCTTATGTGTGAGATAAACATTGAATACCTACACGGAGAAAACAGGGGCCTCGAAGTTTAGAATTAATACTATGCTTCTAAAAAAAAATATCATTAAATATCAAAAAGTATTGAATGGAAGATAAAAATTGTAATTATGGTATAGTAATAATGAAGAAATTTAAATTTTAACCTACGATATGGCACGTAAACTGATACAAATAATACATTTTATTCGGCATATTGTGATTTATTGTAGTATTGAGAAAATATTTTGCCCACGTGATTGGAACCATTAATTTCCAGTATTCTACAAAATGTACGGTATAAAAAGTCACATTTTACTAATAACTTCGTAATATTTTTCGTTTATTGCCGAAGATTTATGCTATGCGTATAGTGAAATTTATACATACACGAAGATTCATGCTATACGTATAGTAAAATCTTTCATGCTGTACGTATAGTAAAATCATTTTTCCTATACAGTGTGAGAATCACTTCTACACTTCTATAACAACAAGTCTTAGAATTCCGAACTGGCAGTAAACTGCTATACTTTTCTAGCACTGAATATTAGAATTCTGGCAACCAGTGTTAGAATTTTAGGCCGTATTTTTCTCCGTGTACAACCAGTGCAGACAACGGACAAGCCAGATTGTACACACATCTCCAATCTTTAGGTCACAGCAAATTGTAGTATCTAAGCTTGCTACAGCTTCACTCGTCGCTCTATACTTTCCGCGAAAGAATATATTACCTCATCGAAGCTCGTCTCATAGATGGTTTAATTTTCTACAGCTAAGATCGCGACGCCATCGTAACTCACTTTTACTAAAGCGCCATGAATGCTAGGCGCTTTAGTGAAACAAGTTTTTTTTCAAACACTTGAACTTGGCTCTCTGTTATTCCTACTTCATCTTCCTCTCAGATTCTATCCGATTCTCTCGTATCCTATCTCACTCTCCCTCACATTCTCTCTCGATTTCTCTCTCTCTCTCTCTCTCTCTCTCTCTGATTCCCTCTTATTCTTTCTTATTTGAATCGCAGGTCTCTCTCTCCCTCATTACGGAGCATAAATAAATTACGTAACGCTAAATTTCCCAATTCGTGACCGCACCCCCCCCCCCCCATGTAACGGCACCATAACGCGTGGCCTGAACTAGCCCCACCCCTTTGATTCCGGTACGTACCGGGTGCTTTGTCGTCAATTGCGATTTTTTTCATAAATATAACTAATAATGAAAGGATCGGGTTTATACCCATCTTAAGGAGTATATATTCATCTAGTATTATACCAATCTATATTAAAAAATCTTAAAAATTGATCGAGATGTATGCTTTGACATGACGGTGAAAAACGAATTGCTCGTCATTGTATCATCTATATCATTATGAAAGATTATCTGCAAATGAAAAGTCAACAATTTATTAATACCTATACAGATGTAGCTAGCCTTATGCGTAGCCGTTTTATTAAATTCTGGTTTGTTTTTTTACAAAACGCCGACAGTTTCTTATTTTTCGTCTATTTTCAAGACCCTCTTTGTAGGAGCGCGTGGGTAGTAGAATTGGTCGAGTCAGGCCGGGTCGGGTAATTAGACTATTCGGGTCGGGTCGGGTAATTAAACTATTCGGATCGAGTACCCGAATTTTTTCGGGGACCCGTGATCGGACGGGCATACTCGAACTTGATCGAGTACCCGAGTTTTTCAAGCACTCGTTTTATATCGGGTACTCGATGAGCTGTGTTGCCGAAACATAGTTTCAAATTTCGTCTCATAGTAGATATCACCACGAAAACGTACCAAAGCAGACAAAATAGACCCCACCTCTACCCTTTACCGATAGGTTGGAGTTCATGAGAAATACAAATAATTGGTTTAATAATCTTAGTATTTTTGTTATGTTTATATTTACAATTTTTCCGGCGAACTTCTTTCACGACACTTGCATTTCAGGAAATATCGCGATATTTGAATGCCGAAAAACTGAATAAAAGCAAGATTCTTCTACGAATTTTCATTAATTCTGTCTAGTGCTAACTGATAATTTTGGCGACTCATTCTTGTAAATTTAATTTTTGTTCATTTTTTAATTTGTTCCCAGAAAAAACTTGTTCTTCAAGCGCTTATGTCTTTGAAACTAATCAACATATTTTCAATTTTAAAACGTCAAATGGGAGCTACATTCTTCTCGCTTCGAATAAACGTAGGGCGTTGAATCTTGGTATTTTGGGGGTTTTTTCTCCATTTCAAACCCAGGTTAAAAATTCAAAAGTTTAAGGCGTTTGCCGGAAGGGAAAATATTTATTGTACCTTTTTCCCCTTTGCCTACTTTGTAGGGATGGCAAAACGCAACTTTCCCGCGCTATTACGATACGATACGCCAAAATTGACCGTTTTTCACTCCAGCGTAATACACACACACACGCACACGCGCACACACATACACAGACAGAATATAAAAGTGAGACGAAAAAATATGTTTACATTATTATCATTTATTCGTTTTATCGCCTTCGAGTTTTCGTTTTCTCCTATTATTTGATCGATACACCTAGATAAACAATAAATATAAATATAAATAACAGATACGGAACTTCGAGTCGTATACGAATACCCGAAGTTTAAGAGTACTCGACGTTTACGAGTATTCAAAATCTGAACGTGCCCGATAACCGAATTCGGGTACCCGATAGTGGCGGGTAAGGCAAAATCGTAACCCGTCAGGTACCCGGCAGACCCGAACATCGGGTACCGGAGTAAATCGAGTACCCGCACGCCCCCACTTTTTTGTATTGAAGTAGTCTTTAAAAATAGTAATTATCAAATTTTACAAAATCGGCAACGTACAACCCTAATCACTGCGATTACAAAAATCTCAAAAAAGAATTGAAAATCCGCCGATGAGTTTTTGAGTATTCGCTGGGACAAGGTCGAGAAAAGTGCTTTCAAGAAAAGCGCATAAAAATTTTCGTTCCGTTTTTCTTGATACAAAGTTACATTTTTTTCTAGAATATTTATACTAACATTAAAGTATCTAGTCACGTGCGACGGGCGATTTGACGATTCTTCATCTTCATGATATTTCACGAAATAATAAGAGCCGGCACTTTATCTATTGTGAACGATGCCACACCTGTAGGGACTGAGGGTAGTAACCGGTCGCGCTAACGGATCCCACTGTAGTGACTGTAACATCGTCAATTTTCAAACTTGTGAATACAAATTTTACCAACATATCTATTAATATATGCACTTTCAAGAATTATAAAGAAGCAAAAACAAATTATTCCAAATTTCGCTTGGGGAAAGTGGGGATGCTGCTGTGCAAGTTCTTGTGATTGTACGCATATAATGCACGAGCGAGGACTTTTGCACTCTGCACGGGGTTTTCGTCGATGGCCTGGAGTACGTCTGCCCGGACTTCCTCGGTGACTGGCTTCACGCGCGGTGTCCACGGAGCTTTCAAAGTGCCGTACGCTGCGATGGTCTCCGCGAGTCTTTTGCAAAAAGATTGTCACTCAATGTACTCATTCCCGACTCACTCAATGTTGTCAGTCCCGACACCCAATGTAATCGAGATCCACAAAGTTACACGTTTTGGATCCCGTAATACATACGTACCGTCGAAAAATTTGGCGGGAAGGAGTAGGTTCACCATACTCTTCGCGATACAGGCACTCGCATTTCGAAAAGTTATGGTTCGATCGGATTATTATCGCATGCACCTGACACGTCTTTGGTCGACCATGATGGTTACGCCGCGAACGAATGCTCGCGACGAGCCCATCGCTAAACAAATGCCGATCATCGCTAGCGTTTGTCGAAAATTGTCGTACTCGCGAGAACGACGGCCATGTTATGAATGTATAGATATAGTATATCCCCGAACAACGGGGCCGATTTAAAGAAAATGTGCGCACGTAAAACAGCACACTATTATCGTGCCGCTACCGCATTTTGACACGAAAATTGCCATAAAATCGAATGTATTTCCATAATTACTCTACATCAATTACATAATTACTTCCGACCAAAAAAACTATTTCGTGAGTCCGAAGTGTTCGGCTCTTTCTGACATATTTTCTTTCGTGTTCTAACAGTATCTAATAGTTGACAAAAAATATTAGTCTCAATAGATCAGCAGAGAGGGAAATAGGACAAGAATCGTATGTTGTACGATACAGGTCTAATAAAAAAATCGATTTTCCGCGTCTGAAGCTTATAGTTACATCTCACATATGTTGTTATATGTACGAAACCTTCCTCGTACTGAAAATATTAGACAACAATAAGTCATCAAGGGATGACAGGTGACACTGCTCGATTGTTCTACTGTATAACTTCCACGAAAAAAAAAATTTCACGCCTCCCAAGCTTATGGCTACTTCTCAGCCATCTTTCTGTGTGTACTGTAACTATCCAGTACTGTAAAGAAGTGCCAAACAACGAGAAGTAATGAAGGGAGAAAAGGTACTACTTTTCGATTCTTGTGTGGTGGAGGTTGAATACAAAAAGATGTTTCGTGTGTCTCAAGCTTTTGGCTACATCTCATATCCGTCTTGATGTGTAGGAGAACGTGCCAGTATTTCAAAAACAAATACAGGACAACAATGAATCGGCGAGGGATGAGAAATCACAGTGCTCGACTGTTCTATGGAACATTGTCCAGAAAAATATAATTGTCGATTTCTGAATCTTCTGTCTACTTCTTCCATGGGTTTTTATGTGTACTGAAACTTTCTAGCACGCTAAATGAAGAATTAGAATCGAACCAGTCGTCAGTGAATGAGAGGTTAGACTGGTGTCCCGTCGTGTGATACACTTCCGATCAAAAACATTATTTGGTGCGTCCGAAGTTATTTGGTGTTTGGCTCCTTCTAAAATCTGTTCTTTCCTATTGTAAAATTCTCTAGTAGTTGAAAAAAATATTGGTCTCTATGAATCACGAGGATAAGGGAGATAGAACAAGAATCGAATGTTTTTGGGTACAGGTTCAATGAAAAAAAATCGATTTCCCTTGTCTGAAGCTTCTAATTACTTCTCACATATCTTTTTATATGTACGAGAGCTTCCACGTACTGTGAAATAATATTAGACAACAATAAGGCATCAAGGCATAACAGGTGACACTGCTCGATTGTTCTACCGTACAACTATAATGAAAAAAATTATTTCGCGCCTCTCAAGGTTATGGCTACTTCTCTGTCATCTTTCGGTGTATACTGTAACTTTTTAGTACTGTGGAGAAGTGGTAGACAACGAGAAGTCATCAAGGGATGAAAGGTACCCCTGCTCGATCGTTGTGTGGTGGGGCTTGGAAAAATAAGACATTTTCGTGTGTCTAATGCCTTTGGATCCTTGTCACATACGTCTTTATGTGTAGGAGAACTCGCCAGTGTTTTACAAACAAACATTGGACAACAATGAATCG
This sequence comes from Ophion obscuratus, assembly GCA_964007375.1. Lineage (NCBI taxonomy): Eukaryota > Metazoa > Arthropoda > Insecta > Hymenoptera > Ichneumonidae > Ophion > Ophion obscuratus. Next base: position 9,607,896 of record OZ023317.1, read on the forward strand.
GCAAGGGATGAGCAATCACACTGCTCGACTGTTCTATGGAACACTTTCCAGAAAAAAATCATTCTCGATTTCTGAAGCTCCTGGCTACTTCTTTCATGTGTCTTTATGTATATTGAAACTCTCCAGTATGCTAAATTAATCATTAGAACAAGACCAGTCATCAATGGATAAGAGTTCAGGCTGCTGTAACGTCGTATGGTACACTTTCGATTAAAAATATTATTTCGTGCATCCGAAGTTTCTGGCTCCGTAACTTTTAGTCCACGAAAGAACAAATCTTTCGTGGATTAAAAGTCGCTAGTAGTTTAAAAAAAATATTGGTCTCGATAAATCGGCAGAACAGGAGATAGATGAACAATCAAATCTTGTATTGTACCCGTCGGAGCAAAAAAAATGCGTGTGCCTGAATATGCTGCCGACGTTTTACAAATATTCGTATGCGTACTAGAACTCTCCAGGAATTCAGAAAAAAATCTGCACAATGATAAATTGTCGAGGCATGAGAGGTGAGGCTTCTCGATTGTTGCATGGTACAGGTTTAATTAAAAAAAAGACTTCCCGTACCTGAAGCTTCGAGTTACTCCTCTCATATGTTTTTTTATGTGCGGGAACTTTGTGATACCGTTAAAAAAATATTAGACAACAATAGGTCATCACGGGATGACAGCTGACACTACTGATTGTCCTACCGTACTAATGTAATTAAAAAAAAATGTTTTAAAATACTGGCCAAACTAAAATTAAATTGTTTTTGAAATAATGGCGAGTTCTCCTACACATGAAGACGTATTTAATAAGTAGCCAAAAACGTCAGACACTAGAAAAAAAATGTTTTATTCAAGCCCCACCACACAACAATCGACATCGAAAGTTCTCGTACATATAAAAACATACGTGAGAAGGAACTAGAAGCGTCAGGGACGGGAAATCATTTTTCAAAACCTGTACCATGCGACAATCGAGAAGTCTCATATCTCATGCCTGGACAGGTTATTGTTGTCGAGAATTTTTCCTGAATTCCTGGAGAGTTCTAGTACGCATACAAATAGATGTAAAAAGACAGCAGAATATTCAGGCCCTCGCATTTTTTGCTGCGATTTTGTGCTTCTCTTCCGATTTATCGAGACTAATATTTTTTTTCAACTACTAGTGACTTTTAGTATACGAAAGAACTATTGTCCGACGGAGCCAGAACCGTCGGAAGCAAGATATAATTTTTCAGATCGAAAATATACCATTCGACGTTACTGCAGCCTGGCCCATCGTCCATTGACGACTGGTCTTGTTCTAATTATTTATTAAGCGTATTGGAGACTGTCAGTACAAACAAAGCCACATGGAAGAAGTAGCCAGGAGCGTCAGAAATCGAGACTGATTTTTTATTGGATAGTGTTAAATATAGCAGTCCAGCAGTGTGATTTCTCATCCCCTGGCGATTCATTGTTGTCCAATATTTCTTTTTGAAATGCAGGCGAGTTTTCACACACATGAAGACGTATATGAAAAGTATCCGAAAGCTTCAAACACAAGAAACCATTTTTTGTACTCAAGCACCACCACACAACATTCGAGCAGTGGTATCTTGCCTGCCCTGATCACTTCTTGTTGTGTAGCACTTCTTTACAGTACTGGAGAGTAACAGTATACACAGAAAGATAGCTGAGAAGTGGCCATAAGCTTGAGAGGCGCGAAATATTTTTTTTTCGTGAAAGTTGTACGGTAGAACATTCGAGCAGTGTCGCCTGTAATCCCTTGATGACCTATTGTTGTTAAATATTTTTGTACGGTACAACAAACTTCTCGTACATGTAAAAACATATGTGAGAAGTAACTAGAAGCTTCAGCCACGGGAAATCGTTTTTTTTTTAAATTATAATTGCACCATGCAACAATGGAGAAACCTGATCGCTCATGCCTGGACATTTTATTGTTGTCCAGTATTTTTTCTGAATTTCTCGAGAGTTGTAGTAAGCATACAAATAGATCTAAAAAGTGGGAAGAATATTCACGCACAGGTATTTTTTCTGCTACGAAGTGTACAATATATCATGTGATTTTTTATCTATCTCCATCTCTGCCCATTTATTGAAACAATTTTTTTTCTTCCAGAGCCAGAAACTTCGGACGCATGAAATAAGATTTTTTATCGAAAGTGTGCCATACGACGTTACACTTTCCTCTCATCCACTGATGACCGGTTTGCTTCTAATGATTTATTCAGCATACTAGACAGTTTCAGTACACATAAAGACGAATGGAAGAAGTAGCTAGAAGCTTCAGATATCGCGAGTGATTTTTTTGTTGTTGTAAAGTGTTCTATAAAACAGTCGAGCAGTGTGATTTCTCATCCCTCGTCGCTTCATTGTTGTCACATATTTTTTTATGAAATACTGGCAAGTTCTCCCATACATAAAGACGTTTATGAGAAGTAGCCGAAAGCTTCACACACACGGAACCATTTTTTTTCATTCAAGCTCCACCACACAACAATCGAGCAGTGGTACTTTCCTTCGCTTGATCACTTCTCGTTGTCCTAGCACTTCTTCACAGTCCTCGACAGTTGTGGTACACACACAAAGATGGCTGAGAAGTGCCATGAGCTTGAGAGGCGCGAAATAATTTTGTCCCTGCATATTGTACGGCAGAACAATCACGCAGTTTCGCCTGTCATCCCTTGATGACTTGTTGTTGTCGAATATTTTTTTAACAGTAGGAGCATAGTCTCGAACATATAAAAACATATGCGAGAAGTAACTCAAAGCTTTAGACACGGCAAATCGATTTTTTTATTAAGCCTGTACCATACAACATTCGATTCTTGTTCCATCTCCTTCTCTGCCGCTTTATGGAGGCTAATATTGTTGTTACAACTACTACAGACTTTGAGAATACGGAAGAAAAGTTGTCAGGTGGAGCCAAAACCTTCGTACGCACGAAATAATTATTTTTATCGGAAGTGTATCACACGACGGTACAGCCATCTGACCGCTCATCCATTGTTAACTGTTGGCTAATGATTAATTTAGCGTACTAGAGATTTTCAATACACATGGAGACACATGGAAGAAGTAGCCAGAAGCTTTAGAAATACAGAAGGATTTTTTTTGGAAAGTATTCCACACAACGGTGCATTTTTGTGCAATATTTGTTTATGAAATACTGGCGAGTTCTCCTACACATAAAAACGTATGTGAGAAGTAGCCAAATGCTGCAGACACACGAAAAAAAAACCATTTTTATTCAAGCCCCACTACCCAACAATCGAGCAGGGGCCATCTATCACCCCTTGATGACTTATAGTTGTCTATTTTTTTGCAGTACGAGAAAGTTCTCTCACATTTAAAAACATATGTGAAAAGTGCCTCGAAGCTTCAGACACGGGAAATCGTATTTTTTAAAATTAAATCTGTACCATGCTGCAATCGAGAAGTCCCACCTTGCATGCCTGGACCATTTATTGTTGTCCAGTATTGTTTTTGAATTCCTTGCCAGTTCCAGCACGCATATAAATAGATATGAGATGTCGGCAGAATATTCGTGGACACGCATATTTTTCCCTACCCGGCGTATCTTACAACATTTCATTTTTTATCTATCTCCTTCTCAGCCGATTTATGGAGAGTAATATTTTTTTTGTCATCCAGTAGCGACTCTTGGTACATGGAAGACCTAACGTAAGACGGAGCCAGAAACGTCGGACGCACGAAAAAATAATTTGATCGAAAGTATACCATCTGACGGTAGAGCAGCCTGACCTCTCATCCATTGATGACTGGTATTGTTATAATTATTTATTTACGGTACTAGAGAGTTTCAGTACACATAAAGACACATGGAAGAAGTAGCCAGAAGCTTCAGAAATCGCGAATGATTTTTTTCTTGAAAGTTTTCCGTAGAACATTCGAGTAGTGTGTATTCTCATTCCTCGCCGATTCCTTGTCGTCTAATATTTGTTTTTGAAATACTGGTGAGTTCTCCTACACATGAAGACGTATATGAAAAGTAGCCAAAAGCTTCAAACGCAAGAAAGATTTTTTTTATTCAAGCTCCACCACACAACAGTGGAGCAGTGGTATCTTGCCTCCCCTGATCACTTCTTGTTGTGTAGCACTTCTTTGCAGTACTGGAGCGTAACAGTACATACAGAAAGATGGCTGAGAAGTGGCCATAACCTTGAGAGGCGCGAAATATTTTTTTTCAAGAAAGTTGTATGGTAGAACAATCGAGCAGTGTCGCCTGTCATCCCTTGATGATCTATTGTTGTCTAATATTTTTTGTAGTATACCACAAAATTCTCGTACATTTAAAAACGTATGTAAGAAGTAATTAGAAGCTTCAGGCACGGAAAATCCATTTTCTTTAAATTAAACCTGTACCTTACAACATTCGATTCTTGTTCCATCTCCCTCTCTGCCGATTTATTCAGACTAATTTTTGTTTCAACTACCAGCGACTTTGAAAATACGGCAGAACCGTTTCCAGAAGGAGCCAAAAACTTTGGACGCACGAAATAATTTTTTTTTATCGGAAGTGTATCACACGACTTAAATACCCCCATCTTGACACATCTATTTTATTTTCCTTGCCACGTCACTGCCCAAATGATCTTTCTCCCCCGATTCACCGCACAGAGACTCGAATACGCTTCACATGATTAACACACCTCAGTTTTTCTCGAACCCTCGTTGAACACACAACTCAACATGTAGGGACAAGAATGGTAAATTTCGAGTTTTTGCTCATCTTAGAAAGAGAAACAAAGTTTAAAAAAACAACTCAATAGGTAATTATCATAATTTCTTAGACAAAATAATTCTTCAACAAAACACACAACTTTTTCCTTTCTTTTTTATTTGCTTTATAATGAATTATCGGTTATAGACATGCAAAATCGCCGATAAACGATAACATCTCTATTGATGGAGTAATTTCTCACCTGACATTATTTACACCCATAAATAATGTTTTTCGAAACAACCTTCTAAATATTAGCAAAAATTTGAAATATCAACAACATCGAGGTTAGTCATTTCGTACACTCCATCTCTTTATTATTCCATAATTGAATAAACCGCTATATCACACATCATACATTTCAAACACTAACACACCAAAAACAATAAATAACACAATAGATAATGCAATCAACTACATTATACACATTACATTAACTTAATTATAACTAAAACTGAACTTACAGAATTATTATACCAATGACTAAAACTTATAGGACTTATGACTTATTTAACTGAATCATAAACATAAACGCTCATTTTTATAACCTTTTTCAAACATTATTGTATAATAAAATGTGTATCATATTATATACAGAAAAATAACATTTCTGAAGGGGACCCTAATCAGAGGGCCGAAACGTAAACATCCCGTATTTCCATTACCGACTTCGGAATAACCTTGACTGGCCGAATCGAAGCCGAATCCTCGAAGACCATCTTTGTATCACACGACGGTAGAGCAGTCTGACGTCTCATCCCTTTTTGACTGGTTGTTGTCTAATGATTTATTTAGCGTACCAGAGAGTTTCAGTACAAATGAAGATACATGACAGAAGTAGCCAGAAGCTTCGGAAATAGGGAATGGTATTTTTCTGGAAAGTATTCCATACAACAGTCGAGCAGTGTGATTTCTCATCTCTTGCCGATTCATTGTTGTCCAATATTTGTTCTTGACATACTGGCGAGTCCTCCTGGGCATAAAGACGTATATGAGAAGTAGCCAAAAGCTTCAGACACAGGGAACCATTTTTTTTCATTCAAGATCCACCACACAACAATCGAGCAGTGGTACCATCTTTCCCTTCATTACTTCTTGTTGTCTAGCACTTCTTTACAGTACTGGAGAATTACAGTACAAACAGATAGATGGCTGAGAAGTAGTAAGCGTGAGAGGCGCGAAAGAATTTTTTCATGAACGTTGTACGGTGGAACAATCGACCATGTGATTCCCCGTGAATTATAAGGACCAATATCTCTGTTCAACTACTAGAGAATTTTAGAACAGGAAAGTACAGATGTCAGAAGGAGCCAAAAACTTCAGACGCACGGAATAATTTTTGTGATCGGAGGTGTATCACACGATGGGACACCAGTCTGCCCGCTCATCCTTTGTTGACTGATTATTGTCTAATGATATATTTAGCATAATAGAGTGTTCCGTATTCGAAGTTTCATAAACTTCATTCGTCTGCACGCATAATGGAATTTTCATTTTTGTCCAGAGTACGCATTTTCCTCTGGCAAATACTATTTATGACAAATTTACGATATATTTTTTTTTTCAAAGAGGGCTTGAAAGACTATTAAATACATATATTTTTCAGTCGCAGAATCACCGCCTGAGACCCTTAAAAGCACCTGGCCACCTTATGAAAGCCATCCTGTAGGTGAAGGTTCCCTCGAAATGTATGCGAAACCCGGAGTCAATCGGTCGAATAGTTGTTGAGAAAAACGTGCGAACCACTAGAAAACTGTTGTTGCGAGAAAAACGCGTTTAAAGTTTGCCATAGATTTTGCAATGATGCGGCTGAACTTACGGTGGATAACAACCGATTTGAGTAATTTACCCTTAATCAGCTGTACCGGGACCATACAGACCACATTCCTCATTTAAAAAAAAAAAATTGAGCCGCACTCGCTTCTCTTCTGGCGGTCTGCGCCTCTTCAGATGCGGTAGACGACCGTCAGTTGGACCGTTGCACAGTGGTCCCAAATCCCGAATAGCCGGCCAAACGTTAAAAAAAATGTCTAGGGACTTTTAGGGGTTGGAGTAGTTGTAGTGGTACACCTTATATGTAGTATTACCGTTAAGAAAGGGGAAGAGTCCCTACCTGGCTTAGGAACGCAATCCAATCGTGAGCGTCGGGCTTACTGCGTTGTTTACTCGTTGTGCGTCAAAAATAAGCCAGAGTTCAGGCGCGTGTAGGATCGCGAAAAGTTTACGGATTTGGATTCTGCAAAATGGATTCTTCCCCAGAAAGTAAATACAATTTGCATTTGTAGCTCGAAATTATTGTTATTAACGATGTATGAAATAGTAAGTCATTATCAAAAATAGTGGTATTTTTCTTGGTCACGTTCTGAAAAATCATGTTAAAAAAAGCAACAAGTGGAAACCCTTGTCTCATTTGGCTCTTATGCCAAATGGAAATTGTTCCTTAGACATTCCTTCTAAGCATATCCAAAAATTTGCTGCAACTAGCTGCGTCTTCGGTTTCGGTTATAATTTGTATGCGACGACGTGTATACTTTCTGCAGTTCTTCGTAATTTTCGTGGCTGAAATATTGTTTTATTTAATTTAATAGAAAATTTATAGACATAATTCTTCTATCAATATTATTTTTCCATTTTGTACAGAACTTCTGGATAGTACTGGAGAAATTTCTTCCACGAAATCGGAAACTTTCATATTTGTGAAATCGGTATTGAACGGAAATATCAATGTCGTCACTGACATTGTTGAATTTGGAGGTGTTAAAAAGATTGAAGCATTCATACATTTTGCCGAAAAGTCTGAAAGATGCCATGGGTAGGTTGGTATCGGAATTCAAAAATAGGTGGCAACAAGTGAGCTAGAACCAAATTAAATTCTTCTAAAAATTCGACGAGAGGCTCAACGTTCCTGTGTCTTTCACAATTGAAAATGAAGGTTCGAAGACTTCTACGGAAGACACAATGGGGCGTCCTTCCACAAGCTGAGACGATTCGAGTGATCGGTCAAAACGTAGGAGGACAGAAAAGGTTCGAAAAGAACAGACCGTCCACGAATTGGCCTACGCTACACAAATGGGTCTCCGGGCTTCTGGAAATTGATATGCTTCAAACTTAATTAGGGATGTCACAGAAGGCAGTTCATCAAAAGCACCACAGTACTGGAAATCTATGAAACGCGTTCCAGAATATGTGCTGTTAGGCAACGAAACATTATCACTTGTAGTAGAAGGTAAAATTTCCAAAAGTCAATACCAATTAGTACGTTCTGTAAAAGTGAAAAAAAATTGTAAATTATACCCCCCCTTATAAATGTGTTTTTGATTCTAAACAAAGTGTTACCCTGCAAAGTCAGAAATTTCAATAACTGAAGTGGAGCCAGAGTTGGACTTCAAGCATTGCTATATCATACAGCTGAAATAATATTAATGGTACAATCGGACGTTATTAGAATTATTCTCAAAATAAAGTTGGTGATTTATAATCGATATGCAAGTGGGGATGCGATGGCACGTCTGGTCGAAGTACTTATAAATAAAAATTTAGCGATGGAGACGACAATAAATCAGATATCAAAATTATCTTTATTTCACTTCTTTCCTTTCAAATCTTTGATAGAGTCAATAACACGCGCGATTATTTTAAAAAATCCACGTCCTTCGTCGCCAAGATTTTGTAGCCCAGTTGAAATTGAATTCTTGCACGAAACTGCCGAAGCAACTAGGGCAGAACTTGATTGTATCGAAGCGCAAGAGAGAAACCTCGTGCCCTTTCAAACTGTAGTGGGCGGCAAGGAAATTAACATCAATTTCAAACTTGTGTTGTGATAGACGGTAAAGTATATAATTCTATTATGCAAACATCGACGAGTATGCGTTGCTATGTTTGCGGTCCTACGTCCAAATAATTTAATGATAACGACGGAAATACAGTACGGAATTTTTTCGAAAATTCAGAAATTTTTGCCTCGATAACGGGAATTGATGAAGAATGGATAAAGCGATGTCATGTTGTATTTCAGGCCATTTCTTGTGGTTTCGAAAACAATATACTCAAATTTCGCGAATACACTGAAGATACTCCACAAAAATTAATCGAATTCTATTCGTGGTAGCTCAGAATCATGTAACAAGTATATTAAAAGATTCCGAGAAGATTTTTCACGGAAATGTGACTGCATCAAAAACATGGAACACATTTTTTGCAAACGTCAGATCAGCTAATGTCAGATCAACTTTTAGATAACGTCAGCTGTTCACTTATTCGTAATCAGTGACCTTGAAAATCTCTATGCCGGAAATTCAAAAGAAATTTAATGATTACTCGCCGCGACGCCATTGTTTAACTATACTGGAGCCGCTATTTTTTTTCGTCCGAAATTTCACTTTGTATTAGTCATCAGCGACCCCAAGAGTTCCTGAGTATATTCACCCGAATTGAATACGTTTTTGAAGACATTTTCCGCCGTGTTTTATCCGCCATTGGGTTTTTTCTAAAATTTGACCTCGAATCCGTAATCAGCGACCCCGAAAACGCTCCGAGTCCAGACTTTCACCCGAATTGAAGACGTTTCCGAAGAAATGTTCCGCCATTTTGTTTTTCTACATTTTGACCTCAAATTCGTAATCAGCGACCCCGAAGCCCCCGAGTCCAGACCTCCGCCCGAATTGAATACGTTTCCGAAGAAATTTTCCGCAGTTTTGTTTTTCTAAATTTTGACTTCGAATTCGTAATCAGCGACCCCGAAAACCCCCGAGTCCAGACGTTCACCCGAATTGAATACGTTTTTGAAGACATTGTCCGCCGTATTTTATCCGCCGTATTTTCTTTTTATTTTAATTTGTCTTCGAATTCGTAATCAGCGACGCCGAAAACGCCCCGAGTGCAGACTTTCACCCGAATTGAATACGTTTCCGAATACATTTCCCGTCGTATTTTATCCGCCATTTTGATTTTCTAAATTTTGACTTCGAATTCGTAATCAGCGACGCCGAAAACGCCCCGAGTTCAGACTTTCATCCGAATTGAATACGTTTCCGAAGAAATTTTCTGCCGTATTTTATCCGCCATTTTGTTTGGTAGTTCTAAATTTCTAAATTTTGACTTCGAATTCGTAATCAGCGACGCCGAAAGCGCCGTGAGTCCAGACTTTACCCGAATTGAATACGTTTTTGAAGTAATTTTCCGCCCTGTTGGATCCGACATTTTGTTTTGTCTAAATTTTGACTTCGAATTCGTATTCAGCGATCCGGAAAACCCTCGAGTACAGACTTTCACCCGAATTGAATACGTTTTTGACTTTTGGCCGGCCTTTTGGAATATGGGACCACTGTGTGACACCTTCAATGAGGTTCAGGACTCGAGGCAAAGTTGAGTCGCTATTTTGCATCTGAAAAGAGTAGATTGATTCTATTCCATATTTTCACAAACCCATTAAACCCGTTCCACGATAAATCGCGAATGCCGTATTTCTTCTTAATTTTGCCCCTTAAATGCGCTTTCCCAAAGTCGAGTTTTCGTTCAAGTTTCAACTGCCACCACACAAGTCGATAAATGTATCCTATCTCGTAAAAATTCTTTACTTCGACTCAACATAAAATTCGCGCGTACGCTTCTTCAGCGTGAACCCCTTAACATTTTTTGTCGATAATCAACATCTCGCTAAGGAACTTTCTCACACCCAAAAACGAAACGTTCGCCCGGTTTGAAGGACGTCCTCTGATCTGTTTTCCGCCTCCTCTTGCCGTAAAACTCTAAGGTGAACTTACTTCCTCATAATCTTTAAAACCGCATTCACTTTTAATCGTCACGCATTCTTTGTTATCTTAATTGACCCCTTAAACCAGATTTCGGGAAGACCGCTTTCTTTACGTTCCCAAAAGGTCCACCCACCCAGCGCGGCTCGAATCGTTAGACCAGTCGCTGAGTGTCTCACAAAAATCGCTCGTTTAATTGACTCATTGCCAGGGCTTTTAAGTGCTTTCGAATTTTTTCTTCGCCGATTCGGCGTGACCTGCAAACAAATGAAGCCCGATCGACATCCATATTCCACGTTGCCCTCGCACACTCGAGCGCCTGTCTTCGTAACGTCAACCACGACCCGACATCTCTCAGTGACATCTGCCACCTCATGACAGCCACGTCAAGAAGATAGCGGCGAATGCTCCAACGCCCACTCCGTTTCCGACCATTCCAACTCCGCCGTTCCTCGGAGTTCAGTTTGAACTATCGTTCGATATTGATTTTTCAACGTTCTTTTTCTCAATGGTACCATTTTATTTGAGGCCCTCAACCGGGTCCTCATAACCCGGGTGTTCAGAATCAAGCCCACTTTGCTTCTGTAAGCGCGGAATGCCATTTTTATTTTTACGCAGAACATTTTTTTTTGGTGCAATATACTTTTCCTACATAGGCGCTATATTTTTTTCAAAGAGTTCTCGAAAAACCATTCCAAAAGCGCACCTTTGTTGTTCCAAAATGGCCGCGCAATAATTTAAAAAATGGGTGGCCACTTTATAATTGTGACCCTGTATATTGGCTTGTTGAATTTCACCTCGAGATCGCGCAATTCCACGCCAACGAGGTTTTCCGAAAAAACACTTCGGCTGTGGAAGGTTGGCTTCGCAATCATTGCCTCCGCACCATACCTGCCCTCCCATTTTGTCAAAAGCTTCTACATGATTGCGCACATTCTTCATCGTTTCGCCAAACACCGCATTGTTCATTAATTTGAATAAATTCTTTTCGAAATCGTTTTTGGCAAGCGTTCGAAACTGAGTATTTAACTCTATGTACGAACGCAGCCATGGGGGTTGTGTAAACTGTAGGCCTTTACGGATTTCCATGAGACAAAGTCCATGGCGTAAGGACTGTTTTTAATTCCAATTGTGTATGACGTAGCGCTTTTTATCACAGACGGTTGCTAGTAGCTTTTCCCCATGCTTACCCGGTGGTTTTTCATGTATTGGACAAAACGGCAGGTCTTTGTGCGCATCATGTAGAGATTGGGGATATTCCAAGTCGGCTTCAAGGATATAGCCTATAGGTGAGTCTAGCGCGATGCATGGTGGATCAAAACTGGACACGTCGTTGACCCATCAAAAATCTGCTTATGGCAAGGGTTGATACATCCATACAAATTGTTGACATCAATCTGCTTATGGCAAGGGTTGATACATCCATACAAATTGTTGACATCAAAATACATCAAGTATGATGCTGCTTTCGATGGATCAACGACTCCATGTACTTTTTATTGACATGTGCATATCGGTTCGAGCATTGACTCAGACCTTCGCGTATACCCCGCTCAACGAATATAACCATGTCGATGTCAGTTAGTAATTCAAATTTGACATTCGAGTGTTTTAGCATTGCATCCCAGGTATAGCTGGGCAATCTGTAGTAATACGCAGGGTCTAGGCCATAGCTCTAAACGCATGTATTTCTAAAGTTTTCGAAAATGTCCGCTAAAAACAAGAGTCTTCAAGTACAAATCGCCATAATCACCCAGCGTTCGAATGGAGAACCGCTTCCAAACGTTCTCAGCATGTGCGTACTCGCTCTCGGGTACTGTAGCATCTCTCAGGGAACTGTAAAATTCGTCACGTGGTGGTAGGCAAGTGTCGTCTAGCTTGGTTACGTCATCAATATATTCATAAGGGAAGACCCCTTTTCGCGTCGGCAAATTGAAATCGCCTGTCGAGAGAGTTGGGAATTGCGTGCGTCAAATTTTGAGTTTATCCTCGGTCAAAAATGAGGCTAATTGGTCGAGACTTGTGTTGAGGAATTTGTATGAGTCGATGAAGCGCAATTAGATTCTCTATTTTGAATCGTCTTTAATTTCAACATGTTTCATAAAGGAGACGGATTTCTCTTTTGTGACTGGAAGCACATTGGTTCTTCCTTCGAACGCTGTAGCTACTTCCTAATTATCAAATGCGCATCATAACCGGATAAATTGTGGAAAACTACAGGAATGAAAATTGACTGTTTGTAATTTAAGTTGCAATTGGCATTGGCAGCGCTTCTATAGCGCCCAGTCAGATGGCAATGATCTCGAACGCGTACATCTTCTTGCGGAAATGGTTTCTTACATCTGTGACATTGAGTCGCTGCTCGAAAACTAGCCCACTCACTGGGTGTATACTCACTCGGTGTTATATTTAATACCGAGTAAGTGGGCTAGCTTTCGATTTTATGTGATAATGTACCAATGGTATATTTACCATTGGTACATTATCACAGAAAATTTATTTCATCCGCAGTGCCAAATTTTTTAGTTCTTCGACAAACCATGATACACAATCAGTACTGCGACGCGAGTGATACGAAGATAGTGATTCGTCATATCAACAACACACGTAATATCCGACACTTAATACTTCATGATGTCGATACATATCTTTCGCTAGGTTCTCCCCATCGGTCTTTGCCAACAAATACTCCAAATCAGCAGACACAATGAAGGGATGTCGCTCCTTCCGGCTAAAGTTGCTGAAATGGAGCCACTTATTGGTGTCATTTGGTAGTCGGATCGCATAGTCATTTATTGCTCCACAATCGACCTCATGTGATTGCAATTTTTCCTCTGATCCGAAGTAGTGCAAACACCTGCAAAAAAAAAGATTGGTTTGTTTAATTCGACCAGCATATATAATTACCGAGATATATACATGTGTATATATATATATATATATATATATATATATATATATATATAATTATGGTAACTATATACCGATCATAGATATATTTTTTATGCTCCATTTTGGTTAGATGTGCCCTTACGAGTCTCGACAGGTTCTTGATCTATCCGAAGTGCCCACATTATTGTCCTCAGTATCCTGCATGAACACCAAATTGATGTGCTTTTCCTTCTTGCGTTTAGTGATTCATATCGGAACAATGTCCTTTTTGGTAGTGGTGGTATACACGTTGATCGATAAATTGTTATGAAATTTATATTTTTCAATTTGATGTGTCGTCACCGGGAATGAAATATCCTTCAGATGCACCACTGTCGAATAATGAGGGTAAGAAAACGGACGGGAATTGTGTTGTTCAGCTGGGTCAGCAGCGACAACTGCCCATGCGAAACATGCATTGCCGCTCGATTTGACGTTAACCACAGCCCTCTTCCACATTATTTCCCGCGGCAATGATATAGAGCACCTGGCACGCATCGGATTATACTTATTCACATTTATCGTGAACTTAAATATTTTCTCCAGAGTCCAGCCACTATCACGTTCTTGAAATTCATCGAGTAAGGTTAATGTGGTATCAATAACACGCTGTTCATACCGCTCGTTCAGATCGCTTGTGATAAATAGTTCACAGTTTCGCGTGTTGACGCTTTTATTCGCATGTTGGTCACCACTTGCGAATTCACCATTAACCACTATATTCATTTGAACGCCCTTGTCCTTGCCGATAATATTTTGCACATGATGAAGCACTAGGACGCGAGCATCATTTAGAAAGTGTTTCGAATCGATGTGGCTGCGATTGATGATGGAACACGTTAATATCCGACTCTCGAAGGATGTTTCAATCTCCCGCCAGATTAACTCATGATCACCATGTCCTGCGCCTGTGTATGTGATACGACTCTGCACACAATTCCTCAATCCTTCCGGACGCGCTATTTGGGCTATTGGTGATTGTTGATATCCAATTAATAATCGCGGGCGATTAATCCGACTTTGTGTTTCTAGCCCTTCGATGAACTCGACGCACCGTTGCTCCCACGCAGGAAAATCTTCGACCGAACTTAAAAGCGCGGCTTGATCATGCAAGCTTTGTTCAATGTTGTTATCCACACTAATAAGTTGGAGACGACTTCTACGATGTTAACTGACCGACTGCTTCGTTCAAAGTGCAGCCAGTTTGGAGCGCAGCAGATAATAAAAAAAGGCTCCCCGCTCGGAAGAGTGAAACATTTCGGCTACCCCTATATCTCGGGGGGGGGGGGGGGGGGCGGACTTTTTTCCGATATCGTGTTGGTATAGATTGCCCGAGGAAGAAACGACATAGAAAACAAGTCGGGATGCATCGGGTTAAAAGATGTATTTTATGGGTCCTGCAGCTATGCTCAAGGGGTCTATCGGCATCAAAGGCCTTTGACGATGGACTCCTAAAGTTGATAGTTTTTTCCCAAGAAAATACGTCGTATTCATCTATGTCTTGGACGCAAGTTGCGCATACATGGCAATCCAAAAACAGTAGACTGCTCTTTATAATGAGCTAGTTCAGTCTCCATGATCTAGACACCGATGTGTGGAGATCATAAAAGTCGATGCTTGATGAGCCTGGCTAGATTTCACCCCGACCATGGAGAACTTTTTTGGACAGCAGACCCCTAGAGATTTTCCGATAACGCGCTGGTATATATTGACCGAGGAAAATAACAAATCGGGATTCATCGAGTCAAACGATTTATTTTATGGGGTCCTGCAGCTCTGCTCAAGTGGTGCATCGGCGCTAAAGACCTCTGTCGATAGATCCCCAAAGTTGATAGTTTGTCCAAGAAATACGTTGTTTTCATCTTTGTTTTGAATATTCGAGCTATAACCAAAATTTTCCAGCGTGAGTGGCTGTGAATGTCAACCAAGAAAAAAATTCTTCAACCCCGACTTATTAAGACCTGTCTCAAGAATCGGCGAGATTCGGCGGACTTACATGCCATCATCTTTGGCATATTCAGCTGATTGTATATATCATTTCTCAATTTTAGCATCATGCTAAAAAAATGGATTACATAGATTGATGAAAAAAATGGAGTGTATTGTTTTGTTTCAGAATAATGCTGTTGGTGTCAACATTTAAAAAACACACACGCGCGTGCACACACACACACACACACGCACACAGACACACACACGCGCGCGCACTATAATTGTAAAATTTTATTATTAATAAACGATTATTCCATCTTTTTTTAGCTCATAAAATTCTTTTCAACATCTCCTTTTCTACGCTAGACCCTTTCTCCCTCCCCCGCCATAATAAGTCACATAGCCACTCTCCCGCGCCAGGCTCTTCCCCCCTCCACAGTGACCTCTTGCCCCTCTGTGACGTCACATACCCCCCTCCACAGTGACCTCTTCCCCCTCTGTGACGTCACATACCCGCGGTCGGCTATCCTCTCCACCAGGCACTTAGCTTCCCGGCGCTGGACGCTGCCGCCTCGCTCCCCCCTGGGATGCCGTCCCTTGGCTAAGAACAGCTCCAGTACATCTACCTACACGATAATATCCATATGATAACGGGTACGGGAAAATTGCGTTGATGTTGAATAATTTGTGAACTTCGCATGCCGCCATTGTCGCGTCGAAGCGACACTTAGCATCATCATCGGTAAAAACAAAATAAAAACACTTTTCGAGTCTCACTTTCACCGTAAGCAAACTCAATCATTAAGACGGAATGACACCTCATCGCGGTCGGTATGGTAGAACAATTATATATACCCAAAAATCTCTGAAACGGCTCTTCAGATCCCCTCGAAACGTTGCCAAACGACGTCAAATAGATAGACCAACAGCTGTCTGCCCCTCAAATTTTCTGAATTTGAGAAAAAAATGTAGATTGGCTAATGATAAGCCAATCTACGTTTTTGCCGCCGAATTCAGAAAATTTAAAGGGCAGACAGCTGTTCGTCTATCTTTTTGACATCGTTTGGCAAAATTTCGAGGGGATCTGAAGAGCCGTTTCAGAGATTTTTGGGTATCTATAATTGTTCTACCATACCGACCGCGATGAGGTGTCCTTCCGTCTTAATTTAGGTCAATGTTGCTCTTCGGAGACGCTGAGAAACTTCAAGTGAAGAAGAACGATGTACGAATCTAACGCGACAAAACACCGGGATTCCGATCGACGCAACTGCCAGGCGGTACGAGAAAGGGGGGGGGCGCTGCGTGTCAGGGCCTTTAAACACGGCGTATTCGATTCGATGTAGTGTATGTTTTAAAATCAACGACTGTGGAATAGTTTTCGTGGTCAAAAAATCATTCGGCGATTCGGTCAAATATTATGAGGTCTCATGATTGAGTAGACGGATCGAAAAATCACCCAAACAAAATTGATAGAACAAAATTATATTCCATTGGTCAAATGTCATTGAATTTTCGGTTCGTCGCCGCATTTTAACGTAATATCGAACAGGGCCTTTATGCACGGGCTATTTTCTAAGTGCGTAGGAATATTCTGGGCGCATAGCAAAACACTGTGTGCACAGACCTTCAGCGCTACGACTCGAGGCTGCGCGGGAGTCTATCTCCATCTATGAAAAAAGTGTTAAGTGATACATAAAAAGACTTATGTAATGTATGTTTTAATACAACCGAGGGACTGTATTCGATTCAACAAATCAACAAATCGACGAATGTGGTCGACTGTGGAATAATTTTCCTGGCCGAAAAAATGGTTCCGAAATTCGGGCGGTTATTATGAGATCTAAAGATTGAGTAGACGGATCAAAGTATGACCCAAATAAAATCGATCGAAAAAATCATATTGTATTGGTAAAATGTAATTAATTTTTCGATTCGTGGCCGCGTTTTCGCGTAATATCAAATCAAAGTTAAAACGTCGTCTGCTAAAGCTCATCTTACTGTATAAAGAGTCGCGGCGTGATCGTCAGTCAGTAAGTGGCGTCGAGATCGGTGACATCGATCAGATGCATCGAACTTTTTTTTTATTGCTTAGTGTCAAGACGCTGCCGCGTCTCTTGATATATACATAATTAAAAAACGGAAAAGAACAAAATCTCGTGCGGCAAGATTTCACAAAGAAACACACAATCTTTCTTATACGGTGACAATGAAATTCAAACGTACCGCCTAAGAATAGGATAACTATAAGTTACACCGTCATATCAGAGACCAATCTTCGAATATATTTAAGTCACATTGTGATTGGCATTGTCACATCAATGACAATGCCAATACATACTACCGTGCCACTATACAGGGTGACAATTATAAAGTGGCCACTCATTTTTTTAAATTCTTGCGCGGCCATTTTGGGACGGCAAAGGTGCGCTTTTGAAATGGTTTTTCGAGAACTCTTCGAAAAAAAATATAGCGCCTATGTGGGAAAAGTATATTCCACAAAAAAAAAAAATTCTCGGTAAAAAAAATGGCATTCCGCGCTTAGAGAAGCAAAGTGGACTTTATTCTGAACACAGAGGACCCGGATGAGGCCCTCAAAAAAATGATACCACTGAGAAAAAGGCCATTAAAAAATCAGTATCGAACGATAGTTCAAACTGAACTCCGAGGAACGGCGGAGTTGGAATGGCCAGGAACGGAGTGGGCTTTGGAGCATTCGCCGCTATCTTCTTGACGTGGCTGTCATGAGCTTGCAGAAGTCACCGAGAGATGTCGGGTCGTGGCTGACGTTACGATGACAGGCGTCCGAGTGTGCGAGTGTAACGTAGAATATGAATGCGAACGGGCTTCATTTGTTTGCAGGTCCCGCGGAATCGGCGAAGAAAAAATACGAAAGCACCTAAAAGCCCTGGCCCAGGGTCAATAATTAAACGAGCGATTGTCGTGAGACACTCGACGACTGGCCTAACGATTCGAGCCGCGCTGGGTGGATGTACCGTTTGTGAATGGAAAGAAAGCGGTCTTCCCGAAATCGTGTTTAAGGGGTCAATTAAGATAACAAAGAATGCGTGACGAATAAATGTGAATGCGGTCTTAAAGATTATGAGGAAGTAAGTTCACCTTAGAGTTTTACGGCATGAGAAAGCGATTGAGAGCGGAATTTAAGGGGTTCAATTGCAAAACGGGACGCGTGCAAATTTGGTTGTCGAAAACGGATCAGAGGACCTCCTTCAAACGGGGCGAACGTTTCGTTTTTGGGTGTGAGGAAGCTCCTTAGCGAGATGTTGATTATCGACGAGAAATGTTAAGGGGCTCACGCTGAAGAAGCGCTCGCGTGAATCTTATTTTGAATCGAAGTAGAGAATTTGTACGAGATGAAGTACATTTATCGACTTGTGCAGTGGCAGTTGAAAATTGAACGGAAACTCGAATTTGGGAAACCGGATTTAAGGGGCCGATTTAAGAATAACGGCATTACGGCATTCGCGATTTATCGTGGAACGGGTTTAATGGGTTTGTGAAAATATGGAATAGAATCAATCTACTCTTTTCAGATGCAAAATAGCGACCTAACTTTGCCTCGAGTCCGGGACCTCATTGAAGGTGTCACACAGTGGTCCCAAATCCCAAAAGGCCAGCAAAAAGTGAAAAACGAATTCAATTCGGGTGAAAGTCTGTACTCGGGGGTTTTCCAGGTCGCTGAATACGAATTCGGAGTCAAAGTTTTCTTCGAATCGACGACTTTTAAATCAGGAAACGATTCCGAGTATGCATGCAAGTGTTTCTGTTGTGGAATAATCCCTACAAACTGAGAACGCCGGGCCGAGCATCGGATTCGTTCACGTTCATAGTCCACAGCAGCAGTAGCAGTCCTCAACGCCTATTTTCGTGCCGAGAGTAAAACATTTTTAAATATCACCCACTGGGAACGAGTTCGAACAGTCTCAAGGTTATTTCGATAATGAAACACAAAACAGAATTCGAATGGACCGTTTTACATATGACATTCGTCTCGATTCGATAAAAAAAACATACAGTTGGAACAGGCGTATTTATCAACGTCGAATCTCACGTCAATTTTCGTTCGAATCGACGACTTTTAAAGCGGGAAACGAAACAGAGTCTGCATGCAAGTGTTTCTGTTATCGAATAATCCCTACAAACTGAGAACGACGCGCCGAGCATCGGATTCGATCACGTTCATAGTCCACAGCAGCAGTAGGAGTCCTCAATGGATATTTCCGTGCGGAGGGTGATAGATTTTTAAAAATCACCCACTGGGAACGAATCCGAACAGTCTCAAGGTTATTTCGATAATGCAACACAAAACAGAATTTGAATGGACCCTTTTACATATTGGATTCGTCTCGATTCGATAAAAAAATAAACGGTTGAAACCGGCGTATTTATCAACTTCGAATCTCATGTGAATTTCCGTTCGAATCGGCGACTTTTCAATCGGGAGAGGAATCCGAGTCTGCATGCAAGTGGTTCTGTTGTCGAATAATCCCTACAAACTGAGAACGCCGCGCCGAGCATCGGATTCGTTTACGTTCACAGTCCACAGCAGCAGTAGTAGTCCTCAACGGCTTTTTTCGTGCGAGGGTGAAACATTTTAAAAAATCACCCACTGGGAACGAGTCCGAAGAGTCTCAAGGTTAATTCGATAATGAAACACAAAACCGAATATGAATGGACGGGTATTTACATTGGATTCGTCTCGATCCGATAGAAAACATACAGTTGGATCAGGCGTATTTACCAACGTCGAATGTCATATGAATTTTTGTTCGAATCGACGACTTTTAAATCGGGAAACGATTCCGAGTCTGCATGCTCGGTTCTGTTGTCGAATAATCCCTACAAACTGAGAACGCCGAGCCGAGCATCGCATTCGTTCACGTTCACAGTCCACAGCAACAGTAGTAGTGCTCAATGGCTTTTTTCGTGCCGAGGGTGAATCATTTTTAAAAATCACCTTCTTGGACGGAATCCAAACAGTCTCAAGGTTATTTCGATAATGAAACACAAAACCGAATATGAATGGACCGGTTTTCACATTGGATTCGTCTCGATCCGATAAAAAACCATACAGTTGAAACAGGCGTATTTATCAACGTCGAATCTCACATCAATTTTCGTTTGAATCGACGACTTTTAAATCGGGAAAGAAATTCGAGTCTCCATAAAAATGTTTCGGTTGTCGAATAATCCCTACAAACTGAGAACGCCGCGCCGAGTATCGGATTCGTTCACGTTCATAGTGCACAGCAGCAGTAGGAGTTCTCAAAAGCTATTTTCGTACCGAGGGTGATACATTTTTAAAAATCATCCACTGGGAACGAATTCGAAGAGTGTCAAGGTTATTTTGATAATGAAACACAAAACAGAATTTGAGTGGACCGTATTTCATATTGTATTCGTCTCGGTCGGATAAAAAAACCGTTGAAACAGGCGTATTTATCAACGTCGAATCTCATGTGAATATTCGTTCGAATCGACGGCTTTTAAGGGGGGATTGTCTTTTTTTTTCGCAAAATTTACCGCTTTTTGGGATTTTTTTTGTGAAGAAAGTATACAACGGAAAACTTGTGAAACTTGGCATATAGTTTTATTGATCTGTTTACTACATACAAAAAATCGGTTGTCTGTAAAGTCGGTTTACTGACGATAGTTGAACGTGACAACGTCATAAAAAAATACTGATGGAATGGTTTCATTTTTCAAAAGAAAATTTTAATTTTATTTGTTTGATAGATATTTTGTATGGATATAGAGAAGGAGGTAAATGGAAATCACAATCGAATTGATCAAGTTACATTTATTTGTACGCATAAATACAATTATGTCAATTTTTATTTTTTTTTTTTTACAATGTGCATAGTTTTTACAAGTATTAATGTGCTTTGAGCAATTGTTTTACAACTTTTATTTTTTCAAAAAATTCTTCGTTCAGAAAATCATTTTAAATTTACAAAATACTTGAATAAAATTTATTGTTTAAATTTCTACTCGACTGTTGAAATTTAATTTTTGATTTTATTATTTTATAATAATAAATTTTGTATTGACATTATTTCTTTCAGCAAGTAAACTGAATACAAGTTGTTATTCAATTAGTTACTTAATTATTTTTGCAAATTTAATTGTAATTTGTTGTAAAAAAGTAATAATTTTGAAAACTTTATTATAAGAATAAACTGTGATTAAATTATTGTTCATAAATCTTAAATCTAAAATAAAAAATTTGGAAACATCATTAAAATTTTTGTAACTCTAGCTTTTAAAAAGCCCGCCTCAATGTGTTTGATATAGGAGAAAATTGTCCCCTTTGACGGCTGGTTGGTCCAACCTATCATTTCAGACACGTTGTTATGATATGTGGAAGATTTAACATTTATGTTTTAATTTTTTGAAATCATAGCTACGCTCGATAATTATTTCGATCGAATAGCAAGCAATTGATTTTTACTCATCGTGAAATAGTTCTGTTAACTTATTGTTATAGTTTTGTCAATTATAGCATAACCTACAATCGCTGCACTAGCGGACCGATGCTATTTATTTTAATGATGAAAGCACGAATATTCGACAATATATGACTGAACATATATTTAATATCGAAAGAATCATTACCTTTATCGCCGCAATTATCGTTGCTATAAACAATTGACATCACATTCACTTTTCACTGCACTTCATACTTGACGAAAACATGTACATGTATTATTGTATAGCAGCTGTCCACGCGGACGCATCGCTCATGGCGTCTGCACACTGCGCGCGATGGGCGACAAGCGATGAGCGATATCCAATGAGAGCTCGAGTATGACGGAAATGCTCTATGAGAGTGACGTTGCCATTGGATATCGCTCATCGCTCGTCGCTCGTCGCTCGCAGTGTGCAGAGGCCATCACTCAAGTAGGAGAGAGACAGATGTCGAACGCTGCCGAACGCGGAGGCCGATTGTGCCTCTTTGTCGATCGTTCCGCGCTCTCGCTTGCACTTCAAGCCTTAAATGGAACGCCTCAGAGCGAGGTAACGCCGCATGAGTCATGTTTTTTCGTGCGTGCAGCCGGCTCCATCGAATTATAAGACGTTGTCACGTCAAAAATTTTTAAACAATTTCATCAAAAAATCCGCCTCCCACCACCCTCGACGCGCGATGGTCCTTTTTTGATGGTGTGCACGATTTCTCAAAAACTATTCAACCGATTGCCTTCAAATTTGGACAGAATGCTCAGCTGACATCCTTTTATCGTTTGATGAAGCAAAAAAGCAATACGTTTAATAGTTTTTTATTTACAACAAAAAATCGATCAATTTTTTTCGAAAAATCGATACTTCAAGTCCAAAACGTCACCAAATCGTCAATTTTTTTTCCCTTCATCGAACGATAGCTATATGTGTCTAAAGTAAAATGCTTTTTGGGTTTTTGTTGCAGGATGAACGTGAAGGCTGTAATCGTGCACACCATCAAAAAAGGACCATCGCGCGTCGAGGGGGGTGGGAGGCGGATTTTTTGATGAAATTGTTTGAAAATTTTTTTGTATGTAGTAAACAGATCAATAAAACTATATGCCAAGTTTCACAAGTTTTCCGTTGTATACTTTCTTCACAAAAAAATTCCCAAAAAGCGGTAAATTTTGCGAAAAAAAAGACAATTCCCCCTTAAATCGGGAAACGAATCGGAGTCTGCATGCAAGTGTTTCTGTTATCGAATAATCCCTATAAACTGAGAACGACGTGCCGAGCATCGGATTCATTCACGTTCACAGTCCACAGAAGCAGTAGTAGTCCTCAACGGCTTTTTTCGTGCCGAGGGTGATACATTTTTAAAAATCATCCCCTGGGAACGAATCCGAGCAGTCTCAAGGTTATTTCGATAATGAAACACGAAACAGAATTTGAGTGGACCGTTTTTCATATTGGATTGGTCTCGGTCCGATAAAAAAACATACAGTTGGAACAGGCGTATTTATCAACGTTACGATGGTCGGCGCGGCGTTCTCAGTTTGTAGGGATTATTCCACAACAGAAACACTTGCATGCATACTCGGATTCGTTTCCTGAATTGAAAGTCGTCGATTCGAAGAGAACTTTGACTCCGAATTCGTATTCAGCGACCCGGAAAACCCCCGAGTACAGACTTTCACCCGAATTGAATACGTTTTTCACTTTTGGCCGGCCTTTTGTGATTTGGGACCACTGTGTGACACCTTCAATGAGGTCCCGGACTCGCGGCAAAGTTAGGTCGCTATTTTGCATCTGAAAAGAGTAGATTGATTCTATTCCATATTTTCACAAACCCATTAAACCCGTTCCACGATAAATCGCGAATGCCGTAATGCCGTTCTTCTTAATTTGGCCCCTTAAATGCGGTTTCCCAAAGTCGAGTTTCCGTTCAAGTTTGAACTGCCACTGCAGAAGTCGATAAATGTACTTCATCTCGTACAAATTCTCTACTTCGATTCAAAATAAGATTCACGCGAGCGCTTCTTCAGCGTGAGCCCCTTAATATTTCTCGTCGATAATGAACATCTCGCTAAGGAGCTTCCTCACACCCAAAAACGAAATGTTCGCCTTGTTTGAAGGAAGTCCTCTGATATGTTTTCGACAAACAAATTTGCACGCGTCCCGTTTTACAATTGAACCCTTTAAAGCGCGCTCTCAATCGCCTCCTCTTGCCGTAAAACTCTAAGGTGAACTTACTTCCTCATAATCTTTAAGACCGCATTCACATTTAATCGTCACGCATTCTTTGTTATCTTAATTGACCCTTTAAACACGATTTCGGGAAGACCGCTTCCTTTCCGTTCACAAACGGTACATCCACCCAGCGCGGCTCGAATCGTTAGGCCAGTCGTCGAGTGTCTCACGACAATCGCCCGTTTAATTATTGACTCATGGACATGGCTTTTAGATGCTTTCGTATTTTTTCTTCGCCGATTCCGCGGGACCTGCAAACAAATGAAGCCCGTTCGACATTCATATTCTACGTTACACTCGCACACTCGGACGCCTGTCATCGTAACGTCAGCCACGACCCGACATCTCTCGGTGACTTCTGCAATCTCATGACAGCCACGTCAAGAAGATAGCGGCGAATTTTCCAACGCCCACTCCGTTCCTGGCCATTCCAACGCCGCCGTTCCTCGGAGTTCAGTTAGAACTATCGTTCGATATTGATTTTTTAATGGCCTTTTTCTCCATGGTACCTTTTTTTGAGGCCCTCATCCGGGTCTTCCGTGTGCAGAGTCAAGTCCACTTTGCTTCTCTAAATGCGGAATGCCATTTTTATTTTTACCCAGATTTTTT
The DNA here is from genome assembly GCA_964007375.1 of Ophion obscuratus. Taxonomy (NCBI): domain Eukaryota; kingdom Metazoa; phylum Arthropoda; class Insecta; order Hymenoptera; family Ichneumonidae; genus Ophion; species Ophion obscuratus. The sequence goes on from OZ023317.1 coordinate 9,632,558, forward strand.
TTTTTTGGTGGAATATGCTTTTCCCACATAAGCGCTATATTTTTTTTCGAAGAGTTCTCGAACAACCATTTCAAAAGCGCACCTTTGCCGTCCCCAAATGGCCGCGCAAGAATTTTAAAAAATGCGTGGCCACTTTATAATTGTCACCCTGCATTTTCGAATGCAACCCCCAACGAACCTGATCGAGCAAGACGTAAAATGCTAAAGGGGGGAGGTGTCACGTCGCTCCTTTTTCTCGTTTTCTCTTATCTTCTTGAGTTCCGGCGAAGGCGCAGGGCTGACGCGATTTCCCATGAAAATCGTGAATGACCACATATGCGCGATAGCGGCATTCTCATTTTTTGACGGATATTTATATTTTTGTTTAGGCTTAGACCTACCACGGTGGAAATGTAGGCTATTGATAATAAGTAAGCGCCTTACGTTTTTTCCTATGCGAGAGCACAGCGGTCTTAACCATATGAAGAACACATACACACTCACTAGAATGAAATCCTCGAATTTAGGAAACTATCCTATCATAAAACACGTGACTCGTGGGCCTTGGTCAACACGCCCTATATCGAGCGATGTGTTCTCGCCGTCGATAAGACCCCTTTTTCCTCCCGGTATTTTTCCGCGCTCCAGATAATGAAACGCGGCTCCAATTCTTGGAAATAGAACGACGAGTATGACTCGCAGACTATGTCCTGCTCCCACTCTCTATTTTCGACCAATCATCCGAAGAGACTATATTTAATGTGTTTTCCACCAATTCCTAAGAAAAACGCAACATGGAAATTCACTCCTTCCCCCATTAACGAACTTTTCCGATCTTCCACTTGATAAAGGAGTATCCTACAGGAAGTCTGTCTCTGAAAAACTTTCATCAGAACACGTAAGTAAAAATCTCCATTAAAACTGTTAGAAATCTTTCGTCTTTACTGTGTAAAAGCGCGGCTTATAAAATTTTTACCAAGTGTCTATATTGACCGTTTTACTAACATTGTATTTCGTCAATAATATATCAATTCAAATTCGGCACGCGATAAATACTCGTGTAATAAAAATGGTATCAACGCGAAGAACACCAGCTCCGTGAATGCTGTAACGAAACATACACAACCGAGCAGTCCTGCCTATCTGCGAAGGCCCAATTCGACCCTGCGTATCTCCAACCATTGTACCCACGGCGCATCGACCAATGTAAGCGAAATATTTCATGTATATTTTCTGAATTTTTAACTTAACCCATTAACGCCCAAAAATCGTGATGTTTTCCTTCATTTTCAAGCCAGATGTTTATTATATTAAAAAAATCATAAAAAATGAAGAGATACGTTCCGTAGTATTTTGGAGGGTGCTCTTTCAGAATCTGGGGTCAAAATCGGGTTTTGTCCATTAGGGAAAAAAATATGGCGGCTTTTATACAAAAAAAAAACAGGAAAAATCGATGACACTTTTTTTTCAAAATTTTTTTTCACCTCGAAGCCGTTGAAAAGTCCGGTTTTTTTTCAACCATGGGTGCATAGAATAGTGACGATTGAACAATCAATTTTTATAATTCGTCGTTGTCAACATTTTCACCCCCAAAATGGCGCTTTTCACCCCCTGAGTGACATGAAAAATTTTACGCTCGGTGTCTCAAATAAAAAGTAGTTGGATTTGGACGAAAGTTGGTACTCAGAGGTTTTTGAGATCGCTGATTACGATTCTGTTCTCAAAATTCCGAAATTCAAAATGGCGGATCAAATATGGCGGACACACATGCAAAAGTTCATTTGAATTGGATAAAACGTGGCACTCGGGGGTTTTCGAGGTCGCTGATTATGATTCTGTTCTCAAAATTCCGAAATTAAAAATGGCGGATCCAATATGGTGGACACAAATGCAAAAGTTCATTTGGATTGGATAAAACGTGGCACTCGCGGGTTTTCGAGGTCGCTGATTATGATTCTGCTCTCAAAATTCCGAAATAAAAAATGGCGGATCCAATATGGCGGACACAAATGCAAAAGTTCATTTGAATAGGATAAAACGTGGCACTCGAGGGTTTTCTAGATCGCTTATTATATTTATGCTCTCAAAATTCGAAAGCCTTTGGGTATTTAAATACCTGGTATTTTCAGGTATTTGAATACCCAAAGGCTTTCAAATTTTGAGAGCAGAATCATAATCAGCGACCTGGAAAACGCCCGAGTGCCACGTTTTATCCAATTCAAATGAACTTTTGCATTTGTGTCCGCCATATAGGATCCGCCATTTTTAATTTCGGAATTTTGAGAGCAGAATCATAATCAGCGACCTCGCAAATCCCCGAGTGCCACATTCCATCCGATACAAATGAACTTTTGCATTTTTGTCCGCCACATTGGATCCGCCATTTTGAATTTCGGAATTTTGAGAGCAGAATCATAATCAGCGACTTCGAAAATCCCCGAGTGCCACGTTTTATCCAATTCAAATGAACTTTTGCATTTGTGTCCGTCATATTGCATCCGCCATTTTGAATTTCGGAATTTTGAGAGCAGAATCATAATCAGCGACCTCGAAAACCCCCGCGTGCCACGTTTTATCCAATTCAAATGAACTTTTGCATTTGTGTCCGCCATATTGGATCCGCCATTTATTATTTCGGAATTTTGAGAGCAGAATCATAATCAGCGACCTCGAAAACCCCCGAGTGCCACGTTTTATCCAATTCAAACGAACTTTTGCATTTGCGTCCGCCATATTGGATCGGCCATTTTGAATTTCGGAATTTTGAGATCAGAATCGTAATCAGCGACCTCAAAAACCTCCGAGTACCAATTTTCGTCCAAATCCAACTACTTTTCATTTAGGACACCGAGCGTGAAATTTTTCGTGTCACTCAGGGGGTGAAAAGCGCCATTTTGGGGGTGAAAATGTTGACAACGACGAAATAAAAAAAATTGATTGTTCAATCGTCACTATTCTATGCACCCATGGTTGAAAAAAAAACCGGACTTTTCAACGGCTTCGAGGTGAAAAAAAATGTTGAGAAAAAAGTGTCATCGATTTTTCCTGTTTTTTTTTGTTTAAAACCCGCCATATTTTTTTTCCTAATGGACAAAACCCGATTTTGACCCCAGATTCTGAAAGAGCACCCCCGAAAATACTAAGGAACGTATCTCTTCATTTTTTATGATTTTTTTTATATAATAAAAATCTGGCTTGAAAATGAAGGAAAAAGTCGCGATTCTTGGGCGTTAATGGGTTAATCGATCTAACCAAATTGGATAATTCCAATAAACCCAGAGTAAATAGAATTTGAGTCAGTCCAATTATTCCTTAATCGGATAATCGCGTCATCCCATTTATACCCAAGCAATATCCCTATTTGCCCTCATCCCCAGCTATTGCGCTAGGAGTAGGCTATAAAGAGGGAAACGGAAATATACAGGGTGAGACACATAAAGTGTTACCAAGCAATGGCACTGAAACACTATTGATCATATCCAAAAATGTTCAGTGTCCGAGAAGGCCGTAGTACTGGACCATCCTATTTATGTATCAGTGGAGTTTTTAAATGGAATGGTACATTTTTTTCAACCATCTTAGGGAGCACCTCAAGCCACGTAAAAACATTAGGGGGTCAAAGTCGTTCAAGGTCATCCAAGGTCACCTATTAAAATAAAATACAAATCTAAATATCTCGGATGACTACAAAATACTTACAAGGGACGTCCCTCAGGTGTCCGCCTCCGATTTTGTTGAAACTCATATATGTGATAGAGCATTGAAAACTTTGTGACACGTATTTTATTATCGACGGCAAAACGGATTTAAGGGGGGAAACCGCCCCTCATAGAAAGGCGTGTCGAAGGGTGATCTTGCAGTTTCACCTAGAAGCAATCCACCGATCTGAATGAAACAAAAACGAAAATTCTTCTAATGAAAAGCGATGAAAAATCCACTATGAAAATGTTAAGAAAAAATTTAATTAGGGGGTTAACCGCCCCTCAATTTGCCTTTTTTTCACTCCACACTTAAGAGGGTTGTATGAAAATTAATAAAACAGGTATCATTTTAAGGGGGAATTAAAATTAAAGTTGACGGGTTTTTGCGTTTTGGCGGCGTAGCAAATTTAAGGGGGTAAACCACCCCTAACATACATTTATGTATCATGGTCGTTTTTTCTTTGTTTAGAGAGTATCCGCTGATTTTAAATATTTCTATAAGCTACAATTTAATGTTTTATCATATTTCAAGATTATTACATTCGTCTTAAGGGGTAACTACCCCTCTGACGAGAAACATCATTGAAGTATCTGCTTTCGATTTCGTTGAAAATCATATATGTGGTAAAGCATTGCAAACTATTAAACACGTTTTTTTTATCGGCAGAAAAACGGTGTTAGGGGGTGAAACCACCCCTCAAAGTTTCTCCCACAAGCAGTCCACCGATCTGAATGAAACAAAATCGAAAATTCCTCTAATATTAAGCTGTGAAAAATCCACTACAAGAGTGTTTATTAGAAATATAATTAAGACGTAAACCACCCCTCCATTTGCCCTTTTTCACCCCACGCTTAACAGCGTTGTATGAAAATTATTAAAACAGGTATCATTTTGAAGGGGAATCAAAATTCAAGTTGACGCGGTTTTGCGTTTCAGCGGGACAGCAAATTTAAGGGGGTAAACCACCCCTAACATTAAGTTGTTCATCACCGTCGTGTTTTCTGTATTTAACATGTATCCGCGGATTCAAAATATTGTCCCGCGTTTTTAAATTATGACGTTTTTAAATTTTTACATTCTAAGGGTAAACTAACCCCTTTAATTGCTTTTCGTTTGAAGTTTAGCGAAACGTTTCACGAATTTCGTTACAACTGTTTTCATTTCATCGGTAATATCAATTTTATGTTTGTGTGTGCAGGCATATTCGTTGTGAGTTTTAGGAGCGGTACTTTGGGAGTGGGCACGTGGGGTTACCCCTTACTCATATTTTCGTATCGAAACGCTTCCGATTTTAATATGCACGTCCATTACGCATCTCCATAGGAATAAACATACACTTCTACTATATCATTAATTATAATAATTTCCAGAATAAGTTATAAGGCTCACTTCATATATTTCGGAACGATGATGCGCCTGGATCAAGCGATAATATAGCCAGCGACATAGTTTTGTGGAGGAATCTATATTTTTATTACTGTACCGTTTATTTAATTAAAATTATTAATGAAACTGAGGGTTTTACAGTAGGTTAACGAACATGTTTCTAATATATTTTGACATATTTTATTTGGGAGTCATATCAGCCGATTTAATTAATAGTACTTGTGAAAAGTAGCGCAGTCATATGCCGTCAAATCATTTTCTTGTGATATATACTTTTTTTTTCTAGTCTATCAACTATCAACAATCATGGCTCATAATGCCTGCAATAATGATAATCGTCAAAAAAATGCTTTAAACACAACGACTTTTTGCACCATGCACATCTGATAATAGCCAAATTATTGCAACCGGGTATTTCACAATGTGTGTTCGATTCACTAAAACCAAAGGTAACAGGATTTTCAAAATCTTCTGGTTTTTGAAATGGATAGGAATGAACAAATTTTTGTTAGGGGTGGTTTACCCTCTTAAATTTGCTGTCCCGCTGAAACACAACAACGCGTCAACTTGAATTTTGATTCCCCTTCAAAATGATACCTATTTTATTAATTTTCATACAACCCTCTTAAGCGTGGGGTGAAAAAGGGCAAATGGAGGGGTGGTTTACGTCTTAATTATATTTCTAATAAACACTCTTGTAGTGGATTTTTCACAGTTTAATATTAGCGGAATTTTCAATTTTGTTTCATTCAGATCGGTAGACTACTTGTGGGAGAAACTTTGAGGGGTGGTGTCATCCCCTAACACCGTTGTTCTGCCGATACAAAAAAAAACATGTTTAATAGTTTGCAATGCTTTACCACATACAGGGTGACAATTATAAAGTGGCCACCCATTTTTTTAAATTCTTGCGCGGCCATTTTGGGACGGCAAAGGTGCGCTTTTGTAATAGTTTTTCGAGAACTCTTCGAAAAAAAATATAGCGCCTATGTCGGAAAAGTATATTCCACCAAAAAAAATAAAAAAAATCTGGGTAAAAATAAAAATGGCATTCCGCGCTTAGAGAAGCAAAGTGGACTTGATTCTGAATACGGAGGATCCGGATGAGGGCCTCAAAAAAATGGTACCATTGAGAAAAAGGCCATTACAAAATCAATATCGAACGATAGTTCAAACTGAACTCCGAGGAACGGCGGAGCTGGAATGGCCAGGAACGGAGTGGGCGTTGGAGCATTCGCCGCTATCTTCTTGACGTGGCTGTCATGAGGTTGCAGAAGTCACCGAGAGATGTCGGGTCGTGGCTGACGTTAGGATGACAGGCGTCCGAGTGTGCGAGTGTAACGTAGAATATGAATGTCGAACGGGCTTCATTTGTTTGCAGGTCCCGCGGAATCGGCGAAGAAAAAATACGAAAGCACCTAAAAGCCCGGGCCATGATTCAATAATTAAACGAGCGATTGTCGTGAGACACTCGACAACTGGCCTAACGATTCGAGCCGCGCTGGGTGGATGTACCGTTTGTGAATGGAAAGAAAGCGGTCTTCCCGCAGTAGTGTTTAAGGGGTCAATTAAGATAACAAAGAATGCGTGACGATTAAATGTGAATGCGGTCTTAAAGATTATGAGTAAGTAAGTTCACCTTACAGGTTTACGGCAAGAGCGGGCTTTAAGGGGTTCAACTGCAAAACGGGACGCGTGCAAATTTGTTTGTCGAAAACGGATCAGAAGACTTCCTTCAAACGGGGCGAACGTTTCGTTTTTGGGTATGAGGAAGCTCCTTAGCGAGATGTTGATTATCGACGAGAAATGTTAAGGGGCTCACGCTGAAGAAGCGCAGGCGTCAATCTTATTTTGAATCGAAGTAGAGAATTTGTACGAGATAGAGTACATTTATCGACTTGTGCAGTGGCAGTTGAAACTTGAATGGAAACTCGACTTTGGGAAACCGCATTTAAGGGGCCAAATTAAGAAGAACGGCATTACGGCATTCGCGATTTATCGTGGAACGGGTTTAATGGGTTTGTGAAAATATGGAATAGAATCAATCTACTCTTTTCAGATGCAAAATAGCGACCTAACTATGCCTCGAGTCCAGGACCTCATTAAAGGTGTCACACAGTGGTCCCACATCCCAAAAGGCCGGCCAAAAGTCAAAAACATATTCAATTCGGGTAAAGGTCTGTACTCGGGGGTTTTCCAGGTCGCTGAATACGAAATCGGAGTCAAAGTTCTCTTCGAATCGACGACTTTTAAATCAGGAAATGAATCAGAGTATGCATGCAAGTGTTTCTGTTGTGGAACAATGCCTATAAACTGAGAACGCCGGGCCGAGCATCGGATTCGATCACGTTCATAGTGCACAGCAGCAGTAGCAGTCCTCAACGGCTATTTTCGTGTCGAGAGTGAAACATTTTTAAGAATCACCCACTGGGAACGAGTCCGAACAGTCTCAAGATTACTGCGATAATGAAACACAAAACAAAATTCGAATGGACTGTTTTACATATTGGATTCGTCTCGATTCGATAAAAAACAAACGGTTGAAACAGGCATTTTTATCAACGTCGAATCTCATGTGAATTTTCGTTCGAATCGGCGACTTCGAAATCGGGAAACGAATCCGAGTCTGCATGCAAGTGTTTCTATTGTCCAATAATCACTACAAACTGAGAACGCCGAGCCGAGCATCGGATTCGTTCACGTTCACAGTCCACAGCAGCAGTGGTAGACCTCAAAGGCTATTTTCGTGCCGACGGTAATGCATTCTTAAAAATCACCCACTGGGAACGAATCCGGATAGTCTCAAAGTTATTTCGATAATGAAACACAAAACAGAATATGAATGGACCGGTTTTCACATTGAATTCGTCTCGACCCGATAAAAAAACATACAGTTGGAACAGGCGTATTTATCAACGTCTAATCTCACATCAATTTTCGTTCGAATCGACGACTTTTAAATCGGGAAAGGAATCCGAGTCTGCATGCAAGTGTTTCTGTTGTCAAATAATCCCTACAAACTGAGAACGCCGCGCCGAGTATCGGATTCGTTCACGTTCATATTGCATAGCAGCAGTAGGAGTTCTCAATGGCTATTTTCGTGCCGAGGGTGAAACATTTTTAAAAATCACCCACTGGGGACGAGTCCGAACAGTCTCAAGATTATTTCGATAATGAAACACAAAACAGAATATGGATGGACCGGTTTTCAGATTGGATTCGAATCGGTCCAGTAAAAAAAACGGTTGAAACAGGCGTATTTATGAACGTCGAATCTCTTGTGAATTTTCGTTTGAATAGACGACTTTTAAATCGGGAAACGAATCCGAGTCTGCATGCAAGTGTTTCTGTTGACGAATAGTCCGTCCAAACTGAGAACGCCGCGCCGAGCATCGGATTTGTTCACGTTCATAGTCCACAGCAGCAGTAGGAGTCCTCAATGGATATTTTCGTGCCGAGGGTAATACATTTTTAAAAATCACCCACTGGGAACGAATCCGAACAGTCTCAAGTTTATTTCGATAATGAAACACAAAACAGAATTTGAATGGACCGTTTTACATATTGGATTCGTCTCGATTCGATAAAAACAAACGGTTGAAACAGGCGTATTTATCAACGTCGAATCTCATGTGAATTTTCGTTCGAATCGACGACTTTTAAAACGGGAAACGAATCCGAGTCTGCATGCAAGTGTTTCTGTTGTCGAATAATCCCTACAAACTGAGAACGCCGCGCCGAGCATCGGATTCGTTCACGTTCATAGTGCACAGCAGCAGTAGGAGTCGTCAATGGCTATTTTCGTGCCGAGGATGATACATTTTTAAAAATCATCCACTGGGAACGAATGCGAACAGTCTCAAGGTTATTTCGATAATGAAACACAAAACAGAATTTGAATGGACCCTTTTACATATTGGATTCATCTGGATTCGATAAAAAAATAAACAGTTGAAGCAGGCGTATTTATTAACGTCGAATCTCATGTGAATTTTCGTTCGAATCGGCGACTTTTCAATCGGGAAACGAATCCGAGTCTGCATGCAAGTGTTTCTGTTGTCGAATAATCCCTACAAACTGAGAACGCCGTGCCGAGCATCGGATTCGTTCACGTTCATATTCCACAGCAGCAGCTCCACAGCCACAACACGTTCACAGTCTACAGCAACAGTAATAGTGCTCAATGGCTTTTTTCGTGCCGAGGGTGAACATTTTTTTAAAATCACCTTCTTGGAACGATTCCGAACTGTCTCAAGGTTGTTTCGATAATGAAACACGAAACCAAATATGAATGGACCAGTTTTCACATTGGATTCGTCTCGATCCGATAAAAAAACATACAGTTGAACAGGCGTATTTATCAACGGCGAATCTCATGTGAATTCTCGTTCGAATCGACGACTTTTAAATCGGGAAACGAATCCGAGTCTGCATGCAAGTGTTTCTGTTATTGAATAATCCCTACAAACTGAGAACGCCGTGCCGAGCATCGGATTCGTTCACGTTCATATTCCACAGCAGCAGTAGCAGTCCTCAACGGTTATTTTTGTGCCGAGGGTAATACATTTTCAAAAATCACCCCCTAGGAACGAGTCCGAACAGTCTCAAGGTTATTTCGATAATGAAACACAAAACCGAATATGAATGGACCGGTTTTCACATTGGATTCGTCTCGATCCGATAAAAAAACATACAGTTGGAACAGGCGTATTTATCAACGTCGAATCTCATGTGAATTCTCGTTCGAATCGACGACTTTTAAATCGGGAAACGAATCCGAGTCTGCATGCAAGTGTTTCTGTTGTCGAATAATCCCTACAAACTGAGAACGCCGCGCCGAGCATCGGATTCGTTCACGTTCATAGTTCACAGCAGCAGTAGCAGTCCTCAACGGTTATTTTCGTGTCGAGGGTAATACATTTTTAAAAATCACCCCCTGGGAACGAATCCGAACAGTCTCAAGGTTATTTCGATAATGAAACACAAAACAGAATATGAGTGGACCGTTTTTCGTGTTGGAATCGTCTCGACCCGATAAAAATACATACAACTGGAACAGGCGTATTTATCAACGTTACGATGCTCGGCGCGGCGATCTCAGTTTGTAGGGATTTTTCGACAACAGAAATACTTGCATGCAGACTTGGATTCGTTTCCCGATTTAAAAGTCGTCGATTCGAACGAAAATTCACATGAGATTCGACGTTCATAAATACGCCTGTTTCAACCTTTTTTTTATCGGACCGAGACGAATCCAATATGAAAAACGGTCCACTCAAATTCTGTTTTGTGTTTTATTATCGAAACAACGTTGAGACTGTTCGGATTCGTTCCCAGTGGATGATTTTAAAAAATGTATCACCCTCGGCACGAAAATAGCCATTGCGGACTCCTACTGCTGCTGTGCACTATGAACGTGAACGAATCCGATGCTCGGCGCGGCGTTCTCAGTTTGTAGGGATTATTCGACAACAGAAACACTTGCATGCAGACTCGGATTCGTTTCCCGATTTATTGTCTTCTATTGTCCAATAATCACTACAAACTGAGAACGCCGAGCCGAGCATCGGATTCGTTCACGTTCACAGTCCACAGCAGCAGTGGTAGACCTCAAAGGCTATTTTCGTGCCGACGGTAATGCATTCTTAAAAATCACCCACTGGGAACGAATCCGGATAGTCTCAAAGTTATTTCGATAATGAAACACAAAACAGAATATGAATGGACCGGTTTTCACATTGAATTCGTCTCGACCCGATAAAAAAACATACAGTTGGAACAGGCGTATTTATCAACGTCTAATCTCACATCAATTTTCGTTCGAATCGACGACTTTTAAATCGGGAAAGGAATCCGAGTCTGCATGCAAGTGTTTCTGTTGTCAAATAATCCCTACAAACTGAGAACGCCGCGCCGAGTATCGGATTCGTTCACGTTCATATTGCATAGCAGCAGTAGGAGTTCTCAATGGCTATTTTCGTGCCGAGGGTGAAACATTTTTAAAAATCACCCACTGGGGACGAGTCCGAACAGTCTCAAGATTATTTCGATAATGAAACACAAAACAGAATATGAATGGACCGGTTTTCAGATTGGATTCGAATCGGTCCAGTAAAAAAAACGGTTGAAACAGGCGTATTTATGAACGTCGAATCTCTTGTGAATTTTCGTTTGAATAGACGACTTTTAAATCGGGAAACGAATCCGAGTCTGCATGCAAGTGTTTCTGTTGACGAATAGTCCGTCCAAACTGAGAACGCCGCGCCGAGCATCGGATTTGTTCACGTTCATAGTCCACAGCAGCAGTAGGAGTCCTCAATGGATATTTTCGTGCCGAGGGTAATACATTTTTAAAAATCACCCACTGGGAACGAATCCGAACAGTCTCAAGTTTATTTCGATAATGAAACACAAAACAGAATTTGAATGGACCGTTTTACATATTGGATTCGTCTCGATTCGATAAAAACAAACGGTTGAAACAGGCGTATTTATCAACGTCGAATCTCATGTGAATTTTCGTTCGAATCGACGACTTTTAAAACGGGAAACGAATCCGAGTCTGCATGCAAGTGTTTCTGTTGTCGAATAATCCCTACAAACTGAGAACGCCGCGCCGAGCATCGGATTCGTTCACGTTCATAGTGCACAGCAGCAGTAGGAGTCGTCAATGGCTATTTTCGTGCCGAGGATGATACATTTTTAAAAATCATCCACTGGGAACGAATCCGAACAGTCTCAAGGTTATTTCGATAATGAAACACAAAACAGAATTTGAATGGACCCTTTTACATATTGGATTCATCTGGATTCGATAAAAAAATAAACAGTTGAAGCAGGCGTATTTATTAACGTCGAATCTCATGTGAATTTTCGTTCGAATCGGCGACTTTTCAATCGGGAAACGAATCCGAGTCTGCATGCAAGTGTTTCTGTTGTCGAATAATCCCTACAAACTGAGAACGCCGTGCCGAGCATCGGATTCGTTCACGTTCACAGTCTACAGCAACAGTAATAGTGCTCAATGGCTTTTTTCGTGCCGAGGGTGAACATTTTTTTAAAATCACCTTCTTGGAACGATTCCGAACTGTCTCAAGGTTGTTTCGATAATGAAACACGAAACCAAATATGAATGGACCAGTTTTCACATTGGATTCGTCTCGATCCGATAAAAAAACATACAGTTGAACAGGCGTATTTATCAACGGCGAATCTCATGTGAATTCTCGTTCGAATCGACGACTTTTAAATCGGGAAACGAATCCGAGTCTGCATGCAAGTGTTTCTGTTATTGAATAATCCCTACAAACTGAGAACGCCGTGCCGAGCATCGGATTCGTTCACGTTCATATTCCACAGCAGCAGTAGCAGTCCTCAACGGTTATTTTCGTGCCGAGGGTAATACATTTTCAAAAATCACCCCCTAGGAACGAGTCCGAACAGTCTCAAGGTTATTTCGATAATGAAACACAAAACCGAATATGAATGGACCGGTTTTCACATTGGATTCGTCTCGATCCGATAAAAAAACATACAGTTGGAACAGGCGTATTTATCAACGTCGAATCTCATGTGAATTCTCGTTCGAATCGACGACTTTTAAATCGGGAAACGAATCCGAGTCTGCATGCAAGTGTTTCTGTTGTCGAATAATCCCTACAAACTGAGAACGCCGCGCCGAGCATCGGATTCGTTCACGTTCATAGTTCACAGCAGCAGTAGCAGTCCTCAACGGTTATTTTCGTGTCGAGGGTAATACATTTTTAAAAATCACCCCCTGGGAACGAATCCGAACAGTCTCAAGGTTATTTCGATAATGAAACACAAAACAGAATATGAGTGGACCGTTTTTCGTGTTGGAATCGTCTCGACCCGATAAAAATACATACAACTGGAACAGGCGTATTTATCAACGTTACGATGCTCGGCGCGGCGATCTCAGTTTGTAGGGATTTTTCGACAACAGAAATACTTGCATGCAGACTTGGATTCGTTTCCCGATTTAAAAGTCGTCGATTCGAACGAAAATTCACATGAGATTCGACGTTCATAAATACGCCTGTTTCAACCTTTTTTTTATCGGACCGAGACGAATCCAATATGAAAAACGGTCCACTCAAATTCTGTTTTGTGTTTTATTATCGAAACAACGTTGAGACTGTTCGGATTCGTTCCCAGTGGATGATTTTAAAAAATGTATCACCCTCGGCACGAAAATAGCCATTGCGGACTCCTACTGCTGCTGTGCACTATGAACGTGAACAAATTCGATGCTCGGCGCGGCGTTTTCAGTTTGTAGGGATTATTCGACATCAGAAACACTTGCATGCAGACTCGGATTCGTTTCCCGATTTAAAAGTCGTCGTTTCGAACGACCATTCACATGAGGTTGAACGTTGATAAGTACGCCTGTTCCAACTGTATGTTTGTTATCGAATCCAGGCGAATCCAATATGAAAACCGCTCCATTCATATTCTGATTTGTGTTTCATTATCGAAATAACCATGAGATGTTCGGATCCGTTCCAAGAAGGTGATTTTCGAAGATGACATGTGGACTGTAAACGTCAACGAATCCGATGCTCGGCGCGGCGTTCTCAGTTTGTAGGGATTGTTTGACAACAGAAACACTTGCATGCAGACTCGGATTCATTTCCCGATTTAAAAGTCGTCGATTCGAATGAAAATTCACATGAGATTCGACATTGATAAATACGCCTGTTTCAACCGTTTGTTTTTTTATCGAATCGAGACGAATCCAATATGTGAAACGGTCCATTCAAATTCTATTTTGTGTTTCATTATCGAAATAACCTTGAGACTATGCGGAACCGTTCCCAGGGGGTGATTTTTAAAAATGTAGTACCCTCGGCACGAAAATAACCGTTGAGGACTGCTACTGCTGCTGTGGACTATGAACGTGAACGAATCCCATGCTCGGCGCGGTGTTCTCAGTTTTAGGGATTATTCGACAACAGAAACACTTCCATGCAGACTCGGATACGTTTCCCGATTTAAAAGTCGTCGATTCGAACGAGAATTCACATGAGATTCGACGTTGATAAATACGCCTGTTGCAACTGTATGTTTTTTTATCGGATCGAGACGAATCCAATGTGAAAACCGGTCCATTCATATTCGGTTTTGTGTTTCATTATCGAAATAACGTTGAGACTGTTCGGAATTGTTCCAAGAAGGTGATTTAAAAAAATGTCTTACCCTCGGCACGAAAAAAGCCATTGAGCACTACTACTGTTGCTGTGGACTGTGAACGTGAACGAATCCGATGCGCGGCACGGCGTTTTCAATTTGTAGGGATTATTCAACAACAGAAACACTTGCATGCAGACTCGGATTCGTCTCCCGATTTAAAAGTCGTCGATTCGAACGAGAATTCACATGAGATTTGACGTTGATAAATACGCCGGTTCGAACTGTATGTTATTTTATCGGATCGAGACGAATCCAATGGGAAAACCGGTCTATTCATATTCGGTTTTGTGTTTCATTATCGAAACAACATTGAGACAGTTCGGAATCGTTCCAAGAAGGTAATTTAAAAAAATGTTCACCCTCGGCACGAAAAAAGCCATTGAGCACTATTACTGTTGCTGCAGACTGTGAACGTGAAAGAATCCGATGCTCGGCACGGCGTTCTCAGTTTGTAGGGATTATTCGACAACAGAAACTCTTGCATACAGACTCAGATTCGTTTCCCGATTTAAAAGTCGTCGATTCGAACGAAAATTCACATGAGATTCGACATTGATAAATACGCCTCTTTCAACCGTTTGTTTTTTTATCGAATCGAGACGAATCCAATATGTAAAACGGTCCATTCAAATTCTGTTTTGTGTTTCATTATCGAAATAACCTTGAGACTATTCGGAACCGTTCCCAGGGGGTGATTTTTAAAAATGTATTACCCTCGGCACGAAAATAACCGTTGAGGACTGCTACTGCTGCTGTGGACTATGAACGTGAACGAATCCGATGCCCGGCGCGGCGTTCTCAGTTTGTAGGGATTATTCGACAACAAAAACACTTGCATGCAGACTCGGATTCGTTTCCCGATTTAAAAGTCGTCGATTCGAACGAAAATGCACATGTGATTCGACGTCAACAAATACGCCTGTTTCCACCGTTTGTTTTTTTTATCGAATCGCGACGAATCCAATATGTAAAATGGTCCATTCAAATTCTGTTTTGTGTTTCATTATCGAAATAACCTTGAGACTGTTCGGACTCGTTCCTAGGGGGTGATTTTTAAAAATGTATTACCCTCGGCACGAAAATAACCGTTGAGGACTGCTACTGCTGCTGTGGAATATGAACGTGAACGAATCCGGTGCTCGACGCGGCGTTCTCAGTTTGTAGGGATTATTCGACAACAGAAACACTTGCATGCAGACTCGGATTCGTTTCCCGATTTAAAAGTCGTCGATTCGAACGAGATTTCACATGAGATTCGACGTTGATAAATACGCCTGTGCCAACTGTATGTTTTTTTATCGGATCGAGACGAATCCAATGTGAAAACCGGTCCATTCATATTCGGTTTTGTGTTTCATTATCGAAATAACCTTGAGACTGTTCGGAATCGTTCCAAGAAGATGTTTTTAAAAAATGTTTCACCCTCGGCACGAAAAAAGCCATTGAGCACTACTACTGTTGCTGTGGACTGTGAACGTGGACGAATCCGATGCTCGGCACGGCGTTCTCAGTTTGTAGGGATTATTCGACATCAGAAACACTTGCATGCAGACTCGGATTCGTTTCCCGATTTAAAAGTCGTCGATTCGAACGACAATGCACATGAGATTCGACGATGATAAATACGCCTGTTCCAACTGTAAGACGAATCCAATGTGAAAACCGGTCCATTCATATTCGGTTTTGTGTTTCATTATCGAAATAACCTTGAGACAGTTCGGAATCGTTCCAAGAAGGTGATTTTAAAAAAATGTTCACCCTCGGCACGAAAAAAGCCATTGAGCACTAATACTGTTGCTGTGGACTGTGAACGTGAACGAATCCGATGCTCGGCACGGTGTTCTCAGTTTGTAGGGATTATTCGACAACAGAAACACTTGCATGCAAACTCGGATTCGTTTCCCGATTGAAAAGTCGCCGATTCGAACGAAAATTCACATGAGATTCGACGTTGATAAATACGCCTGTTTCAACTGTTCATTTTTTTTTATCGAATCCAGACGAATCCAGTGTGTAAAAGGGTCCATTCAAATTCTGTATTGTGTTTCATTATCGAAATAACCATGAGACTGTTCGGATTCGTGCCCAGTGGGTGATTTTTAAAAATGTTTCACCCTCGACACGAAAAAAGCCGTTGAGGACTGCTACTGCTGCTGTGGACTATGAACGTGAACGAATCCGATGCCCGGCGCGGCGTTCTCAGTTTGTAGGAATTATTCGACAACAAAAACACTTGCATGCAGACTCGGATTCGTTTCCCGATTTAAAAGTCGTCGATTCGAACGAAAATTCACATGTGATTCGACGTCGATAAATACGCCTCTTTCCACCGTTTGTTTTTTTTTTATCGAATCGAGACGAATTCAATATGTAAAATGGTCCATTCAAATTCTGTTTTGTGATTCATTATCGAAATAACCTTGAGATTGTTCGGACTCGTTCCCAGTGGGTGTTTGTTAAAAATGTTGCACTGTCGGCACAAAAATAGCCGTTGAGGACTGCAACTGCTGCTGTGGACTGTGAACGTGAACGAATCCGATGCTCGGCACGAAGTTCTCAGTTTGTAGGGATTATTCGACAACAGAAACACTTGCATGCAGACTCGGATTCATTTCCCGATTTAAAAGTCGTCGATTCGAACGAAAATTCCCATGAGATTCGACGTTGATAAATACGCCAGTTTCAACCGTTTCCTTACCGGACCGAGACGAATCCAATCTGAAAACCGGTCCATTCATATTCTGTTTTGTGTTTCATTATCGAAATAATCTTGAGACTGTTCGGACTCGTTTCCAGTGGGTGATTTTTTAAAATGTTTCACCCTCGCCACGAAAAAAGCCGTTGAGGCCTATTACTGCAGCTGTGGACTGTGAACGTGAACGAATCCGATGGTTGGCGCCGCGTTCTCAGTTTGTAGGGATTTTTCGACAACAGACACACTTGCATGCAGACTTGGATTCGTTTCCCGATTTAAAGGTCGTCGATTCGAACGAAAATTCACATGAGATTCGACGTTTATAAATACGCCTGCTTCAACTGTTTGTTTTTTTTATCGAATCGAGACGAATCCAATATGCAAAAGGGTCCATTCAAATTCCGTTTTGTGTTTCATTATCGAAATAACCATGAGACTCTTCGGATTCGTTCCCAGTGGGTGATTTTTAAAAATGTTTCACCCTCGACACGAAAAAAGCCGTTGAGGACTACTACTGCGTCTGTGGACTCTGACGGTGAACGAATCCGATGCTCGGCGCGGCTTTCTCAGTTTGTAGGAATCATTCGACAACAGAAACACTTTCATGTAGACTCGGATTCGTTTCCCGATTTAGAACTCGTCGATTCGAACGAAAATTCACATGAAATTCTACGTTGATAAATACGCCTGTTTCAACCGTTTTTTTACCGGACCGAGACGAATTCAATCTGAAAACCGGTCCACTCATATTCTGTTTTGAGTTTCATTATCGAAATAACCTTGAGACTGTTCGGATTCGTTCCCAGTGGGTGAATTTAAAAAATGTATCTACCTCGGGACGAAAATATCCATTGAGGACTCCTACTGCTGCTGTGGACTATGAACGTGAACGAATCCAATGCTCGGCGCGGCGTTCTCAGTTTGTAGGGATTATTCGACAACAGAAACACTTGCATGCAGACTTGGATTCCTTTCCCGATTTAAAAGTCGTCGATTCGAACGAAAATTGACGTGAGATTGTACGTGATAAAAACGCCTGTTCCAACTGTATGTTTTTTATCAGATCGAGACGAATCCAATGTTAAAACCGGTCCATTCATATTCTGTTTTGTGTTTCATTATCGAAATAACCTTGAGACTGTTCGGACTCGTTCCCGGTGGGCGATTTTTTTTAATGTTTCACCCTCGGCACGATAAAAGCCGTTGAGGACTACTACTGCTGCTGTGGACTGTGAACGTGAACGAATCCGATGCTCGGCACGAAGTTCTCAGTTTATAGGGATTATTCGACAACAGAAATACTTGCATGCAGACTCGGATTCGTTTCCCGATTGAAAAGTCGCCGATTCGGAAGAAAATTCGCATGAGATTCGACGTTGATAAATACGCCTGTTTCAACCGTTTGTTTTTTTATCGAATCGAGACGAATCCAATATGTAAAATGGTCCATTCAAATTCTGTTTTGTGTTGCATTATCGAAATAACCTTGAGACTGTTCGGATTCGTTCCCCGTGGGTGATTTTTAAAAATGTATCTCCTTCGGCAAGAAAATATCCACTGAGGACTCCTATTGCTGCTGTGAACTATGAACGTGAACGAATCCGATGCTCGGCGCGGCGTTCTCAGTTTGGAGGGACTATTCGACAACAGAAACACTTGCATGCAGACTCGGATTCGTTTCTCGATTTAAATGTCGTCAATTCGAACGAAAATTCACATGAGATTCGACGTTGATAAATACGCCTGTTTCAACCGTTTTTTTTACCGGACCGAGACGAATCCAATCTGAAAACCGGTCCATTCATATTCTGTTTTGTGTTTCAGTATCGAAATAACCTTGAGACTGTTTGGATTCGTTCCCAGTGGGTGATTTTTCAAAATGTATCACCCTCGGCATGAAAATATCCATTAAGAACTCCTACTGCTGCTGTGCACTATGAACGTGACCGAATCCGATACTCGGCGCGGCATTCTCAGTTTGTAGGTATTATTCGACAACAGATACACTTGCATGCAGACTCGGATCCCTTCCCCGATTTAAAAGTCGTCGATTCGAACGAAAATTGTCGTGAGATTCGACGTTGATAAATACGCCTGTTCCAACTGTATGTTTTTTATCGGATCGAGACGAATCCAATGTGAAAACTGGTCCATTCATATTCTTTTTTGTGTTTCATTATCGAAATAACCTTGAGACTGTTCGGATTCGTTGCCAGTGGGTGTTTTCTAAGAATGTATCACCCTCGGCACGAAAATAGCCTTTGAGGACTACTACTGCTGCTGTGGACTGTGAATGTGAACGAATCCGATGCTCGGCTCGGCGTTCTCAGTTTGTAGGGATTATTCGACAACAGAAACACTTGCAGGCAGACTCGGATTCCTTTCCCGATTGAAAACTTGCCGATTCGAACGAAAATTCACATGAGATTCGACGTTGATAAATACGCCTGTTTCAACCGTTTGTTTTTTTTCTCGAATCGAGACGAATCCAATATGTAAAAGGGTCCATTAAAATTCTGTTTTGTGTTTCATTATCGAAATAACCATGAGACTGTTCGGATTCGTGCCCAGTGGGTGATTTTTAAAAATGTTTCACCCTCGACACGAAAAAAGCCGTTAAGGACTACTACTGCTTCTGTGGAGTATGAACGGGAACGAATCCGATGGTCGGCGCGGCGTTCTCAGTTTGTAGGGATTATTCGACAACAGAAACACTTGCATGCAGACTCGAATTCGTTTCCCGATTTAAAAGTCGTCGATTCGAACGAAAATTCACATGATATTCGACGTTGATAAATACGCCTCTTTCCACCGTTTTTTTTTTTTTTATCGAATCGAGACGAATCCAATATGTAAAATGGTCCATTCAAATTCTGTTTTGTGATTCATTATCGAAATAACCTTGAGACTGTTCGGACTCGTTCCCAGTGGGTGTTTGTTAAAAATGTTGCACTGTCGGCACCAAAATAGCCGTTGAGGACTGCAACTGCTGCTGTGGACTGTGAACGTGAACGAATCCGATGCTCGGCGCGGCGTTCTCAGATTGTAGGGATTATTCGACAACAGAACCACTTGCATGCAGACTCGGATTCATTTCCCGATTTAAAATTCGTCGATTCGAACGAAAATTCCCATGAGATTCGACGTTGTTAAATACGCCTGTTTCAACCGTTTTCTTTCCGGACCGAGGCGAATCAAATCTGAAAACCGGTCCATTCATATTCTGTTTTGTGTTTCATTATCGAAATAATCTTAAGACTGTTCGGACTCGTTTCCAGTGGGTGATTTTTTAAAATGTTTCACCCTCGCCACGAAGAAAGCCGTTGAGGCCTATTACTGCAGATGTGGACTGTGAACGTGAACGAATCCGATGGTTGGCGCCGCGTTCTCAGTTTGTAGGGATTTTTCGACACCAGACACACTTGCATGCAGACTTGGATTCGTTTCCCGATTTAAAGGTCGTTGATTCGAACGAAAATTCACATGAGATTCGACGTTTATAAATACGCCTGCTTCAACTGTTTGTTTTTTTTTATCGAATCGAGACGAATCCAATATGCAAAAGCGTCCATTCAAATTCCGTTTTGTGTTTCATTATCGAAATAACCATGAGACTGTTCGGATTCGTTCCCAGTGGGTGATTTTTAAAAATGTTTCACTCTCGACACGAAAAAAGCCGTTGAGGACTACCACTGCTCCTGTGGATTCTGACCGTGAACGAATCCGATGCTCGGCGCGGCTTTCTCAGTTTGTAGGAATCATTCGACAACAGAAACACTTGCATGCAGATTCGGATTCGTTTCCCGATTTAAAACTCGTCGATTCGAACGAAAATTCACATGAAATTCGACGTTGATAAATACGCCTGTTTCAACCGTTTTTTTACCGGACCGAGACGAATTCAATCTGAAAACCGGTCCACTCATATTCTGTTTTGAGTTTCATTATCGAAATAACCTTGAGACTGTTCGGATTCGTTCCCAGTGGGTGAATTTTAAAAATGTATCAACCTCGGCACGAAAATATCCATTGAGGACTCCTACTGCTGCTGTGGACTATGAACGTGAACGAATCCAATGCTCGGCGCGGCGTTCTCAGTTTGTAGGGATTATTCGACACAGAAACACTTGCATGCAGACTTGGATTCCTTTCCCGATTTAAAAGTCGTCGATTCGAACGAAAATTGACGTGAGATTGGACGTGATAAAAACGCCTGTTCCAACTGTATGTTTTTTATCAGATCGAGACGAATCCAATGTTAAAACCGGTCCATTCATATTCTGTTTTGTGTTTCATTATCGAAATAACCTTGAGACAGTTCGGACTCGTTCCCAGTGGGCGATTTTTTAAAATGTTTCACCCTCGGCACGATAAAAGCCGTTGAGGACTACTACTGCTGCTGTGGACTGTGAACGTGAACGAATCCGATGCTCGGCACGAAGTTCTCAGTTTGTAGGGATTATTCGACAACAGAAACACTTGCATGCAGACTCGGATTCGTTTCCCGATTAAAAAGTCGCCGATTCGAACGAAAATTCACATGAGATTCGACGTTGATAAATTCGCCTGTTTCAACCGTTTGTTTTTTTATCGAATCGAGACGAATCCAATATGTAAAAGGGTCCATTCAAATTCTGTTTTGTGTTGCATTATCGAAATAACCTTGAGACTGTTCGGATTCGTTCCCCGTGGGTGATTTTTAAAAATGTATCTCCTTCGGCAAGAAAATATCCACTGAGGACTCCTATTGCTGCTGTGGACTATGAACGTGAACGAATCCGATGCTCGGCGCGGCGTTCTCAGTTTGGAGGGACTATTCGACAACAGAAACACTTGCATGCAGACTCGGATTCGTTTCCCGATTTAAATGTCGTCAATTCGAACGAAAATTCACATGAGATTCGACGTTGATAAATACGCCTGTTTCAACCGTTTTTTTTACCGGACCGAGACGAATCCAATCTAAAAACCCGTCCATTCATATTCTGTTTTGTGTTTCAGTATCGAAATAACCTTGAGACTGTTTGGATTCGTTCCCAGTGGGTGATTTTAAAAAATGTATCACCCTCGGCACGAACATAGCCATTAAGAACTCCTACTGCTGCTGTGCACTATGAACGTGACCGAATCAGATACTCGGCGCGGCGTTCTCAGTTTGTAGGTATTATTCGACAACAGAAACACTTGCATGCAGACTCGGATCCCTTCCCCGATTTAAAAGTCGTCGATTCGAACGAAAATTGTCGTGAGATTCGACGTTGATAAATACGCCTGTTCCAACTGTATGTTTTTTATCGGATCGAGACGAATCCAATGTGAAAACTGGTCCATTCATATTCTTTTTTGTGTTTCATTATCGAAATAACCTTGAGACTGTTCGGATTCGTTGCCAGTGGGTGATTTTTAAGAATGTATCACCCTCGGCACGAAAATAGCCTTTGAGGACTACTACTGCTGCTGTGGACTGTGAATGTGAACGAATCCGATGCTCGGCTCGGCGTTCTCAGTTTGTAGGGATTGTTCCACAACAGAAACGCTTGCATGCATACTCGGATTCGTTTCCTGATTTAAAAGTCGTCGATTCGAAGAGAACTTTGACTCCGATTTCGTATTCAGCAACCTGGAAAACCCCCAGTACACACTTTCACCCGAATTGAATACGTTTTTGACTTTTGGCCGGCCTTTTGGGATGTGTGACCACTGTGTGACACATTCAATGCGGTCCCGGACTCGAGGCAAAGTTAGGTCGCTATTTTGCATCTGAAAAGAGTAGATTGATTCTATTCCATATTTTCACAAACCCATTAAACCCATTCCACGATAAATCGCGAATTCCGCAATGCCGTTCTTCTTAATTTGGCCCCTTAAATGCGGTTTCCCAAAGTCGAGTTTCCGTTCAAGTTTCAACTGCCACTGCACAAGTCGATAAATGTACTTTATCTCGTACAAATTCTCTACTGCGATTCAAAATAAGATTTACGCGTGCGCTTCTTCAGCGTGAGCCCCTTAACATTTCTCGTCGATAATCAACATCTCGCTAAGGAGCTTCCTCACACCCAAAAACGAAACGTTCGCCCCGTTTGAAGGAAGTCCTCTGATCCGTTTTCGACAAACAAATTTGCACGCGTCCCGTTTTGCAGTTGAACCCCTTAAAGCCCGCTCTCAATCGCCTCCTCTTACCGTAAAACTGTAAGGTGAACTTACTTCTTCATAATCTTTAAGACCGCGTTCACATTTAATCGTCACGCATTCTTTGTTATCTTAACTGACCCCTTAAACAGTATTTTGGGAAGACCGCTTTCTTTCCGTTCACAAAGTAGAAGTATCTCACGACAATCGCTCGTTTAATTATTGAATCATGGCCAGGGCTTTTAGGTGCTTTCGTATTTTTTCTTCGCCGATTCCGCGGGACCTGCAAACAAATGAAGCCCGTTCGACATTCATATTCTACGTTACACTCGCACACTCAGACGCCTGTCGTCCTAACGTCAGCCACGACCCGACATCTCTCGGTGACTTCTGCAACCTCATGACAGCTACGTCAAGAACATAGCGGCGAATGCTCCAACGCCCACTCCGTTCCTGGCCATTCCAACTCCGCCGTTCCTCGGAGTTCAGTTTGAACTATCGTTCGATGTTGATTTTTTAATGGCCTTTTTCTCAATGGTACCATTTTTTTTGAGGCCCTCATCCGGGTCCTCCGTGTTCAGAATCAAGTCCACTTTGCTTCTCTAAGCGCGGAATGCCATTTTTATTTTTACCCAGATTTTTGTGTTTTTTTTTTGGTGGAATATACTTTTCCGACATAGGGGCTATATTTTTTTTTGAAGAGCTCTCGAAAAACCATTTCAAAAGCGCACCTTTGCCGTCTCAAAATGGCCGCGCAAGAATTTAAAAAAATGGGTGGCCACTTTATAATTGTCACCCTGTATATTATTTTCAACGAAATCGAAAGCAGATACTTCAATGATGTTTCTTGTCAGAGAGGTAGTTACCCCTTAAGACGAATGTAATAATCTTGAAATATGATAAAACATTAAATTGTAGCTTATAGAAATATTTAAAATCAGCGGATACTCTTTAAACAAAGAAAAAATGACCATGATAAATAAATGTATGTTAGGGGTGGTTTACCCCCTTAAATTTGCTATGCCGCCAAAACGCAAAAACCCGTCAACTTTAATTTTACTTCCCCCTTAAAATGATACCTGTTTTTTTAATTTTCATACAACCCTCTTAAGTGTGGAGTGAAAAAAAGGCAAATTGAGGGGTGGTTTACCACCTAATTTAATTTTTTCTTAACATTTTCATAGTGGATTTTTCATCGCTTTTCATTAGAAGAATTTTCGTTTTTGTTTCATTCAGATCGGTGGATTGCTTCTAGGTGAAACTGCAAAATCACCCTTCGACACGCCTTTCTTTGACGAGCGGTTTCCCCCCTTAAATCCGTTTTTCCGCCGATAAAAAAAATATGTGTCTCAAAGTTTTCGATGCTCTATTACATATATGAGTTTCAACAAAATCGGAGGCGGACACCTGAGGGATGTTCCTTGTTAGTAGTGATCCGAGATATTTAGTTTTATATCATCGATACTGACCTTAAACGACTTTGACCCCCGGATGTTTTTTATGCGGATTGAGGTGCTCCACAAGATGGTTGAAAAAAAATGTCCCATTAACAATATACCAAATGTGCTTCAGCGCCTCCACCGATAAAGAAATAAGGTGGTCCAGTATGACGGCCTTCTCGAAGACTGAAACTTTTGTCTAAAACATTTTTGGATATGATCAATAGTTTGAGTGCTATTGCTCCGTAACACTTCATGTGCCTCATCCGGTGTATGCCCACGATTCGTCAGGACGTAACAGGAGGAGGGAAGGAGCGAGGTTGGGTGCCCTAGCGGTTGAATTGTACTAGGGGCCCGCGACCGCAAGGGTTGGCGGTAACGGGAGCAGGGCGAGTGGGGATGCGGGAAGGGACGCACCCGGGAGAGGTTGTGACCGTGCGGGGTGCGTGGGAGGGGATCGGTTTCTCGGCCTCCAAGGCGAAGGACTCATGGAGGTCCTCGAATTCCGAGTCCAATGATAGCGGAGAAAAAGACGGAGACGGAGATGTTCTCCCCACTAGTGTCGGTCTTCGTTTCGTCCTTCTTCGCCGGAAATTTTGGACTCCCGCTTCGAGGGTCTAGAGGGTCTGTCTCGGGCCGCGGAATTGAGAGGACGGTTTCGAGATATTGAGGAAGGAGAGGGAGTCGTTCACCATGGAGAAATACGCGATGTGCCCATTGAAAATGGTTCACGTATCGGGCGTTACTCTCGGTGGCAACGGGAAGACGAGGATCGGGATGATGTAGGGTACAGAAGATGACTGGAGTATCCGGTATGCTGATTTTTTCGGCCAAGACGGAAAGTCGAGGGTCCGGTCGATGCCGGGTACAGATGGTATCCAGGGTGTAGGGCAAGCCGGCTTCTTTTCTCACGTATTGCATCCGGATGAAAACCGGGTTGCGGGCGTTGCGAGGCATAAATTTAACGAAGAGAATACGAGAAAAAATGCAAGCAAATCCCCTGTTTTATATGAGTTTATGTACAAAAACAATGGCAAAAGGAATCAAATATACAGTTAAACATTTAAGATAACAATGATGAATATAAATAAACGACGAATGAACTATCAATACGAGAAAAATGGAGGAGGCTGAAGGATAGGGAGAAAAAAGGAAGCGAAATTTTTACTGGCTGTAAAATGTGCATTTTCGATTCTGGGACAGTACCGTACGGCGTGTTTGGTAGGGCGATATGTAGGAGTCACGGGCTGTGAGCTCGCTACGTAGTCGACTGCTCACGAGCTTTGAAGCACTGATATCGAATATCCTGTTTGCGACTCGAAGCCGGAGTTATGCGTCTCGGTCGCGAGCGTTTACGGGAAAGGATTTTGCCCGACGCCTACCATCGGCTGGCGCACGATCTAGTGAGAGGCAGGCTCGGGCCGGGTCGGTAAGGAAGGGAGGTATCCTCCGACGATAATACATGGTGTAGTTCCACAGCGCACCGTGGACGTTTTTTGGCGCGGCTATGATAATTCGCGGTGTTCCCTGAAGTGTCATAGCGCGAGCTGCACAATTCGTTCTGACGCTTCAATATTCATAAACAGTGTTTCGCGAGTGCGCGGGGCTCGTCGCGTTTTTACAGTTGTGTGTTATGTAATGGTGGACCGAGTATGCGTAATTTACGTGGGGGTTACGGAAACTCGGGAGCATGCACTGCTTACTAATATAACCTTAAAAATACGGTAGGTCCAATAGAAACAAAAAATAAAGATTTACACGTATAAAAAAATTATTTATAAAAAAGGCCTAGTACTGACTGAGTGTATCGGGAGAAAGAGGCTGAGTGACTGGAGAGATGGTATCGGTTTAGATCCATGCCGTTGTTGGCGTTCTCCCCTCCGGTCCAATTTGTGCGCAAACGCATCCGGGTGATCGTTTCCCTCTGGACCCTTGCAGATGCGGAGGGGTTCACCGGAGACTTAACGTTACAAGGATGCACTGGAGAAACAGCGATGAGGATGCTGCGACGGCGAGGAACCCTGGCGCATTACTGGCGGAGGTCCTCAGCGAAGGGAGCCTCGGCGAAGGCCTCAGCGAAGGAGGGCCTCGGCGAGGCATCGACGAGGGGAAAAACGCCTGGTGGACCGTCGGCGAGTCCCCTTGGTAAAGGAATGCCCTGGTGAGCCATCCGTGAGAGTCGTCGATGGTAAGGTGCCCCGGGGTAACACCGACAGAGGTATATACTATATGATAAACAGTCCAACGCGACACGAAGGGCGGAATATGCAAACTCCGCGCTGCCACAATGAAATGAATAGCCCAGCGCGGCACGAAGGCCAAAAAAAAGTAGCCGGACACGGCAAAGTACAAATAAGGGAAAAAAGCAAGCTCCGCGCTGCCACCTAGGATTCCCATCAACGCGGGCAGATTTCGGTGAGCCGAAGTCTACCAGCAACGATACAGCATACGGCGAACAAGCGATAACCATTGACAACGAAAAGGAAACTGCAATGACCCCTCCTGAGATGGAAGAGGATCTGACTCCCAGGTCAACAGTGACTCAGGAAGGCCGGAAAAACAAAACAAAAATGTAGCCAATCAACCACGAACATCAACAACTGCCAAACGTGGACCCGGCTCCCGCAACAGTACCTGACGCGGGAGCTTCCTCAGCGTCACCATGGGGCGTGAAAAATTTGAATTTTTTTTTATGTATCTTCAATAAACAACGAACGAAACAAAAAAAATCGAATATCTCTTTTTTTCCCACAAAAAAAAATCTTGGAAAATGGCAAAAAAAACAGGCGGTCACAGTGGTGTTCTGCCTTAAACCTTCTATATTCGTACTTCTTTAAATCAATTGGTAAGTGCATCATTCACGTGTTTTTTGTCAATCTTTTGAGAATTCATTCAGCTGTCAACATTTAGTTCGGGAATTGATCAAATTATACTAAACCTCAAGTTCTCCAATATTCTGTGCATCCTCGATGAGCACGAATATATCCTAAAAACGTTGTGCTTCTATTGACGTGCACGAGTTCCAGAATATTACCTCTCCGAACCACTGTACCGTGCGAGTAGTTGTCCTGTGTGCCACTTAGAGGTCTGCTACACCCCGGCAACGTAATACCTATCTGACATTTCCTCATTAAATACTAAATTGATCGATCTCCATATTCATTAATATTTCAATTCATAATAATAAATGACATTCTTTATCAAATGCCGAGAGGACGTGCTGGTGCCGTTTTCCAACTCCGTCGCGCTAAAGCTCTAGAACATCATAAGTTAGCTACGGCAGCACGCGGTGATAATATTCCTCATCGAAAACGTTTCAAACGTTTTTACCACCGAGAAAACGTTTGTACCCATCTGTATTTCGAGCAATCGCTTGTTCCCGTTCGTATCGACGAGTATATCGTTTGTACCACCAAGAAATCGGTTGTACCTGTCTGTAATATCAAGCAAGCCTATGCACCCGTTCGTACTAACGAATAGATCGTTTGTACCACCGAGAAATCGTTATACCCGTCTGTAATATTAATCAATCGTTTGTACCTGTTCGCACCCAAGTGAACAATTTTAATCATGTTTGTATAAAAATTATATAAAACAAATTCTATCAAAATATTGTACGAATATGGACATATAAAATTCTCTTAGATTCTATATACTGCTCAAGAATCTCATGCGAGTGCGTATAGGAACTGAAAAGAATGCTCTATATGAAACTTGTGTAGGTTTGCAATGAAAATATATGAATATGAAATTCTCCACGTCCTATATATATCTACATGTATTCTCATATAGATAAGAATGAATTTGTTTTGATAAAAAAAGTATACAATAAAAACTATTAAGATATCATATGAAAATGTGCCCTTATAGAATCCTCAGAGATTCTATAAACTGGTGAAGAATCTTATGCGAGTGCGTATAAGAACTTGCGACGGTATCGTCACATGCAACGAAGCTACGAGAAGAGTTACCGACGGAGAAAGTTGTCCTAAGAGGGACGCGGCAGCACCAACCGAAACAGGGTTTGGACCTACGGCATTGGGATTCGTGACGCGTCGTTTCCCGATCTAGTCGCCACTAGCGTCACTTAATTTCCGAGAGATCTCGAGCGAACTTACGCGCGCGCGATAAATCGTAATATACAAAGACTGACATAAATTGCTGAGTGTAGATCAATGAAATATTACTGTAATTGTTTTCCTGACCGGCAATATAGTTATTCGAAGGAATTAAAACCCCAAAAACTGAAACAATGCTCCATATGAAATTTCTGTAGGTTTGCAATGAAAGGATATGAATATGAAGTACTCTATTTTTTGGATCTCTACATATATTCTCACATACCAGGTGTGTAAGTATGAAACCGGAATTTTTGTACAGAAAAAACACGTTTATTGTAATGATATGATACAAAGTATCATATCATTACCGTAGGTACATCCGCCAGTTGTTGTTGTGTTTGAGCGTCGTCTTCGTCCAACAAGGCTTGCAGGTCAGCGTCTTCAAACTTTTTCGGTGGTCTTCCACGTTCTTCGTTCCTCACGTCAAAATCACCACTTTTGAACCGTTTGAACCACTCGAAACACTGTGTTTTACCGAGAGCATGCTCACCAAACGCCTCCACAAGCATTCGATGCGATTCGGCTGCGGTTTTCTTCAGATGGAAACAGAAAAGTATGCTGTCGGCAAATCGTAATTTGTTGGCACAGAACTCGACATGTTTATCTCTAATAAACTAATGCTACTGAATGAAACTCGTGTTATTGTGAGTTGGAAATCTTTGTCGGATATCAATACAATAACAAGACACCGCTGACGTAATGTGTCGGTAACTGCATCGACATCTAGCGCCACCTATGGGCAAATTCCGTTTTCATACTTACACACCTGGTATATAAACGACAATTTATGTTTTCATGGAAACGTTTTCAATTAAAACTAAAAAGATATATGAAAACATGAATTCATAAAATCCTCATAGATTGTATATACTATACAAGAATCTCATGGGACTGCGTATAGGAACTAAAAAAAATACGCTCCATATGAAATTTCTATATATTTGAAATAAAACAATATGAATATGAAATTCTTCACTTGTTTTGAATTTCTACATAGACTTCTACATATTTAGAAACGAGAATTTATGTTCTGATAAAAAAGTATACAATTCAAACTTCGAAGATATATGAAAATCTGCAGATATAACACCCTCATAGATTCTTTATACTTCTTAAGGATCTCATGCGACTGCATATGAGAACAAAATAATTAGAGAAAAATTCTGTATGTGAAATTTATAGATATTGCAATGGGCCAGAACCAATATCACAGCAGATCTCGGTCTATGTATGATACAACCATTTTTTGAAGTATGCATTATTATTATTTATTTTTATACTCTTCATTTCGAGTATATCACAGTCAATGCCTTTAACAGACAGCGCTTCACACAATATATTTCAAAATCGGTTTAATGCACGCATCAAAAAAATCATTTCCACAGCAATCGTAACGGCTAGAAATCGATATGTTTGTGCTGATTGCATCTATGATGTGCTCGCGCCTCCGTCAGTTTTGCCTTAATGGTCCTATCGTCCATCAGGGGGGAATTTTTCGGTGGCACATGCCGTTGTACGAAATCTGTGACGACACAAACACTATTATCGCAAAAGAAATAATTAAATTCTAACGGATAATTACCTAGCAGTGGGGCTATGGTGATTTTATTTGGTCCGAGTCTTTTCTGTGTACCGTGATTCCCTTTTCCGTTATAGGAACCTCCGGCGAGTGAGCATATAACCAATGCGGCTCTGGTGAAAATCATTTCTAGTATCATTCAGCCCAAACTGGTTTGATTTTTCGTTCCTTGCAGGATGTCTGCAATCATATGTTTGGCCACCAAAATATTTGAACCTTCAACGAGTTCTACAGTCTGTATAATGAAAATGAAAATATATTTGTGCACATATATTTACCTTGAATAGCAATGGATGGTTTATTTAC
The DNA here is from genome assembly GCA_964007375.1 of Ophion obscuratus. Taxonomy (NCBI): domain Eukaryota; kingdom Metazoa; phylum Arthropoda; class Insecta; order Hymenoptera; family Ichneumonidae; genus Ophion; species Ophion obscuratus. The sequence goes on from OZ023317.1 coordinate 9,663,107, forward strand.
AATTAGAGTTGTAATTTGGGTAAAAATTACGTCGACATTTTAATCATGCTTGTTCCCATTAAAAAGGACCATCTTTGTGAATTATCGGGCAGATCTAAGAAATTTTAATTAGGTGTTGAGTTATTCAAGTTTAAATGTAAGTAGCTCATTTTCCCAATGTCTCAATTTCCTCAATGTCACCCCACTATGTTTACCCAAATTGATAAACTCAAGTTTATCGATCAAGGTTGTCGAAATAATTTCCGAAACTTAAATCAAATCTTTAAATTTTACTCAAACTAAAAAGTTTAATGTTGAAAACTATTTCGAGATTTTTTCGCGAAAACAGTCGTATAAAAATTGTTATTAATCAACATTCCTTTTTCCTTCGCTGTAAACCTCAACGTCCATGCATTGTTCCCATCATCATCTTTTACATTTTTTTTGTTTGGTCTATGACCTTGTTGTCAGTTTCTTGACTAATGTTTTTGTTCGGTAAATGAACGGTGGTTTTTTTTGCATTATCTGGTCCGTCATGATTGTGCTATCTATTGAATATCTATTGAATATATCGAATATTTATTTTAGTCGAGTGTAGAGAAACTTTTTTATTATTGAATTAACGATTATAGTAAATGCTGAGAGGGTTTTATGATTAATATAACATGGGACGCCTCGCAGTTAGTAAGGAAAAAATCCTATACGATTAAAAAACTAATAGATATGGCGTTTCTCTAACTTATTCTATGAGTCCATTAATCATGTAGGATTTTTTATGCGAGGCAGACTAAATTTAAAAAAAAATGTCCCATCATTTGCAGGAAAGGTCTTAATTTATCGCACAAAAATAGGTCTATTTATATTTCATATTTATTCACCGACTCAAAGTCATCATCAGAGATCCCGTCTGAAGAATCACAATAAGGGACCAAAGACGATAGGAATTTGGGCCTTGCCGGCACATTGATGCCTGGGGTCAAACATTTTAATGTCGAGGCAGATGGTGAGAAATGCACACCATTCACCTCGCCAGCATCTGACTCATAATAATCGAATTATTACCCGCTGGACGCCATATCCATTTTAATGGATCTAAAAACTTTGGTGACGTTTGTCTTGAAAATTTATGTTGAAACATGCCCGTCTCGCTTGTGGCTTGATTACTTTGGGAATATTAGAACATAATTCAATAAAATTCCAGTAATGTGACGTAGAATAAAATCAAGCAACATTTAGTTTATAGTGGCATTGACGTTTGCATCGCTGGAACGCAACGAAGTTATTATTTTTTTTCGTAATGCCCAATTTTGTTTGGCTCGTTTAGGCAAAAAATATCAGTAATTTTTTTTCGAACATTCTTTATTGGGATCCCTAACCTGAAACTGCGAAGAAAGAGTTCAGATATTAATCAAGTGAAAAGAAATATTCGTTGCATCCCAACGATGCAAACTTTAACACCATAGATATAGTACACGCGATGAGAATTTTTTATTGTATCCGGGAGGTGACAGCATCTGGGAGTGATTGCGAATTTCGTTGTCTAAACCAAGTTTGGACTCCTTATTTGCGTCAGACGAGACACCACCGACAATCGTAATCAAAACATCTTTGATTTCTTCGATAAATCCGACGATCCTTTGCGCCTCTGCAAATATTGCTTCTAGGTTGTCCGTAAGATTCTTTATGTTGGCATGGTGGTGCAATTGGCATACTAATTCGTTTGGTTTCATGTCGCGATGACGCATGGGTCTGAAGTTCGCAGCGGTGCTAAGCGACGATTTTTTTTTCTTCAAATTTTGTATTTCCATTAATTTAATGAGGAGTGCGCTTCTGGGTGCTTATAAAAGATCATACGAATCATTTTGAGAGATTTCGAAAAGGGACCCGACCCTTATCGGAGCGTGAACGTTGTAAAAAATCGTAGCACCCACGATATGGAGATAGCCACCTTTTTATTCGCGTTACGGGTGAACCAAGGAGGAAGGAGTCTAGGAAAAAATGAGGGATTTTCGTTTGCCGGAACGAACCCTTAACGGGGGGTGAAAGTTAAAAAAAGATTGTATCTTCCATAATATGGAGATAGGGATGAAAGTTGAAAAAAAATCGTATCTCCCATAGTATAGAGATAGACATCTATTTAATTGGCGTTATGAGTAAACCAACCGAAAAGGAGCCTAGAAAAAAAAATGAACGATCTTTGTTTGCCCGAACTCACCCTTATCGGGGGTGAAAGTTAAAAAAAATCGTATCTTCCATAGTATGGAAAAAGCCATCTTTTTCATTGGCGTTACGGGTAAACCAACCGAAAAGGAGCCTAGAAAAAATGAACGATTTTCGATTGCCGGAACTCACCCTTATCGGGGGGTGAAAGATTTACAAAATGGTATTTTCCATAGTATAGAGAAAGCCATCTTATTTATTGGCGTTACGGGTAAATCAACCGTAAACGAGCCTAGGAAAAAAATTAGCGATTTTCGTTTGCCGAAACCCACCCTTATAAGGGGGTGAATGTTTTAAAAAATCGTATCTTCCACAGTATGGGGATAGGCATCTTTTTTATTGGCGTTATGGGTAAACCAACCTCGAAGGAGCCTTCGAAAAAAAATGAGCGATTTTCGTTTGCCGGAACTCACCCTTAGAAGGGGGTGAAAGTTTTTAAAACGTCGGATCGTCCATAGTATGGAGATAGCCATCTTTTTATTGGCGTTACGGGTAAACCAACTGCAAAGGAGTCTAGGAAAAAAAGAGCGATTTTCGTTTGCCGGAACTCAACCTATCGTGGGGGTGGGGGGGGGGGGGGGTGAACGTTTAAAAAAAAACGTATCTTCCATAGGATGGAGATAGCCATCTTTTGAATTGGCGTTACGGGTAAACCAACCGCCAATGAGCCTAGGAAAAAAATGAGCGATTTTCTTTTGCCGGAACTCACCCTTATAGGAGGGTGAAAGTTTAAAAAAAATCGTATCTTCCATAGTATGGAGATTGCCATCTTTTTGATAGCGTGACGGGTAAACCAACTGCAGAGGAGCTTAGGAAAAAAATGAGCGATTTTCGTTTGCCGGAACTAACCCTTATCGGAGGGTGAAAGTATTTTAAAAAATCGTATCTTCCATAGTATGGAGATGGCCATCTTTTATATTGGCGTTACGGGTAAACCAACCACAAAGGAGCCTAGGAAAAAAGGAGTGATTTTCGTTTGCCGGCACAAATCCCTTTACGGAGGGTTAAAGTTAAAAAATCCTATCTTCGATAGTATCGACATACCCATCGTTTTTATTGGCGTTCTAGGTACACCAACCACAATGGAGCCTAGAAAAAAATGAGCCTTTTTCGTTTGCCGGAACTCACCCTTATGGTGGGGTGAAAGTTAAAAAAAATCGTACGTTCCATAATATGAAGATAGCCCTTTCTTATTGGCGTTACGGGCAAACCAACCGCAAAGGAGCCTAGGGAAACAAATGAGCGATTTTCGTTTGCCGGAACTCAACCTATCGTGGAGGAGGAGGGGGGGGGGGGTGAACGTTTAAATAAAAATCGTATCTTCCATATGTTGTATCCCCGGCTCGAGAACCCGGGATAGGTATTTTTGGGATCGTTGCGAAATTAAGAGTTGGAACTCAAGTTCGTTGAATAGGAACATAAGTTTATTACTGGGCTGGTCTTCAAATTGAATTTACAGTGTGCCGGTCGTACCTTAGGACCGAACCGTTCAAAAGCCAACCAAGGACTGTCGGTTCCCTGGTGTCTTCTCTTAATTGTCGACTCTAATTGTCGTAATTTGCCCCAGATGATGCTTGATCTGGGGCAAATTACGACAATTAGAGTCGAGAGAGGAGATGCTTGTTCAGGATGTGTCGCAAAGTGGCTATTTGACGTTTGCATTTTGGCGAAAGTGTAACTCTCGAAAGGAGGGTAATAAAGTGTCCCTCTCGCAAGGATGGCAACGAAGTGGAACTCTCGCAGTTGCGCAAACACTTTTGTATTGCACAAGTTTGCGGACACAACATCCCTCCCCCTTAAAAGATCAAATCCCTCCTGGGATTTGTTTTGCATCTATGGTTGGTCCTTCGGTTTACAAATCTCTATATCCATGTTCCTGTGTGATTATCCCATATCGATATTTTTTTCTTGAAATAATTCTCGCATAATTGTAATACATTTTTTTTCAATACATTTTTCGTATGATCATTTTACACGGAACTCGTCGTTGATGTGTTTCGCTTGATTTTTACTGTCAATTTGGGCACGGGCAGCTTCCCTTTTGCTGACTGCGCTTCGCTTGGGTGCGCCGGCTCGGCGATGTTGTGGTCCTCGCAGTGGACAGGTTTCTTTGCGTGCTTTATGCGGTAATAGCATATACAGGCTATTCCGAGTATTATCGGCGCGATTGTGCTTAGTACCTATTATATGTCTATATATATTTGAACGTCATTGTGCTTAGTACCTATTATATGTCTATATATATTTGAATCGCTGGATTCTTTATCTTACTGAATTATTATATTTTTCAAACGTTCGCTGATTTTGTTTATTTTTCGGATCGTTATGATTTCGTGCGGTAATACAATTTTTGTCGCTGTGTGATCGAGTATGTTCATATCTGTAGACAAGCATGATAAATTATACTGTGGTAAGAAATCGGCATATACGTTCTGTGATATTTCACCGACGGTTTCTAGTCTAAAACTAGGGGCGGTGACGGAACATTTTTCATCCAAAGCCAGAGTCCCTGCACCCGTAAGGGTCGCGTACGCGGTTGGTTGTTTTCCGCAATGGATGGGAAGCGTTTCGGGCTCCGGTGCAACGTACACCCATGGCGTTCTAACACAATAATTAGAGTGCTATTTATCTGAGCAACTCTTTGGTCGCAATTCGCGTATTCATCTTTTGGTGCAATGTACAATGCCACCTCGGACGATGCGCAACTATGATTGGGACGCGCTGCTTGCTTTGGCTGGCAATAATAATGTGACGCTATTGCTTTAAAATTTTCTAAACCATTTTTTTTATGTGTAAGCACGATTCTCTTGTGACTTCGACTGCGACAAGGACATTTTTTATATCTACGAATTGATAAATATGATTTTTTATTTGCGCAGGCGGAGAATAAGCTTTGCTGATTTTCTATTCCTCAGTGCCAATTAACGGAATTTTTATTACAAGTACAATGTACGTTTTCGTACTATACGCGCCTACTTCTGACAACTCAAATAATTTTGGCATTTGCGCGTGGTTTATAGCGTTAGGGAACGTATGCCCTATTGGCAAATTGGGTAAGTCGTCAGTCAAATAGTTTGTCAATTGTCTTGGAGATAGTATGCTTGGGCTCATCATTCCTCACGTGAGTCCTATTAAAAAATTAACTATTTGTCGTACGTCATTCAGTAATGATTCTATAATAAGGCTCACAGCCACTATTCGTTCACCCAATTGTTGCCGGGTATTTTGGTCGTTGTACTGGTTGACCACCCGTTATTCGATCTGTTGCCCGAGAGTTTGTAGCACCTTCTGATTGTCTTCCAAACGGGTTGATAATCGATTAAAAAGATCTATTGTTGAGTTCAAAATTTGCACATTTCCCTTTAAGGCGTCTTCTACTGTTTTTTGCTTTTTATTTATTTCGTTTATTTCGTTGCTAATTTCGGATGCGTCTTGTGCATCCATATTTCCTGTGATTGCTTTTATTATTCCCCCCAATCTGTCTATCAAACCTCGTCGATAACGAATTTTTTTAATATCTGTTATGTCGTATGCGGCTTGTAGTTCGTTGTTAATTTTATCGACCATGCGAGTCGTTGTTTTTATCGCGATATGACGAAGCAAGTTGGCCCGCAGGTCTTGAGAGCATAAGTCGACTATTTTCTTTATGGCTTCGGTGATCTGCACTTCCTGTTCCGCTATTCCACTTAGATCCATTTTTACTGCCAGTTTCCACACGTCGCGGGTTATTGGCATGGTCCCGATTTCTTCGTAGAAAATTCCGAGTGAACCGTGAACTTTTCTATCCGGTATGGTTTTTTCAGTGTATCAGCCTCACCTGGGTTCAACCTTAGGGCCAGAGGTAGTATGCTTCGTACCTGTCGTTTTTTTTTTTTTTTGTTGAATAGGGGAATTTATATATGTATATACCAGGTGTGTAAGTATGAAACCGGAATTTTTGTACAGAAAAAACACGTTTATTGTAATGATATGATACAAAGTATCATATCATTACCGTAGGTACATCCACCAGTTGTTGTTGTGTTTGAGCGTCGTCTTCGTCCAACAAGGCTTGCAGGTCAGCGTCTTCAAACTTTTTCGGTGGTCTTCCACGTTCTTCGTTCCTCACGTCAATATCGCCACTTTTTAACCGTTTGAACCACTCGAAACACTGTGTTTTACTGAGAGCATGCTCACCAAACGCCTCCACGAGCATTCGATGCGATTCGGCTGCGGTTTTCTTCAGATGAAAACAGAACAGAAGTGCTGTCAGCAAATCGTAATTTCTTGGCACAAAACTCGACATGTTTATCTCTAATAAACTAATGCTACTGAATGAAACTCGTGTTATTGTGAGTTGGAAATCTTTGTCGGATATCAATACAATAACAAGACACCGCTGACGTGATGTGTCGGTAACTGCATCGACATCTAGCGCCACCTATGGGCAAATTCCGGTTTCATACTTACACACCTGGTAGATATACACCAAGATTTATGAGTTTATCTTTAGAATTTTAATTCTTTTTAATTGAAGACTTTTACCTCGGTCTTGCTGAGTCTTGAGTTTATTGTTCCTTCCTTTCTTCATAGAAGCTTTTCTTTCTCTGCAACGTTACCGTTTTCGTGCTTCGACTAAGTAGCTCATTCGATGCTTGACCTGCAACGTTTTCATTATTATTTCGACTTTTGACGGGATCAACGATTTATCGGTAAGTTTAATACTTCCCTTCTCTCTTTGCATACATTTTTGCACATTTTCTTTATTATAATTTTATTTTCCTTCTCCTTTTTACCAGAAAATTATAATGGATTATTCTCGGTAAGAAGGCGAGACGGTGTTTTTCGCAGATGAAGAGGACTCCTTGGAGTTTGTGGTAAATTTGGGCATACCCCATATGTTGAAAATATGGAAAAATTTTGTAATAATATATTCTGTTTTTTCTTTCGAACTTGTTTATTCGTGTATTTTCTTTTCCTTTTCCTTATTTCAGGGCGCCTTGCGAGAGAGCGTTTGTGGCCTCGCTTGATTATAAATTTGAATATTTTTTTCTCTTCTTTTCTTGATTGATGCGCGTTCTCACCTTCCGCACTTCCTATGCGATGTATATGTGTGTGTGTGTGTGTGTGTGTGTGTGTGTGTGTGTGTGTGTGTGTGTGTGTGTGTGTGTGTGTGTGTGTGTGTGTGTGTGTGTGTGTGTGTGCGTGTGCGTGTGCGTGTGCGTGTGTGGGTGTGGGTGTGGGTGTGGGTGTGGGTGTGTGTGTGTGTGGGTGTGGGTGTGGGTGTGGGTGTGTGTGTGTGTGTGTGTGTGTGTGTGTGCTCGTGTGTCCGTGTGTGCGTGTGTGCGTGCGTGCGTGCGTGCGTGCGTGCGTGTGTGTGTGTGTTTTCTTTTCATGTTATTTTTCCTCTCTTCTCTCTCTCTTTTTTTTTTGATGACGTGGCTTCGTGCGGGCGAGCCGCCGGCCCCTCTCTCTCTGGGCCCACCCGCTGGCCATCGAGACAGCTAGTGGGTGATATATTTCTTTAGGTGTTTCGCGTGTACGCCTATTCTCTTGCGTCCGCGGCCGCTACGGTAGGTTTCGCCTGCCTCTCGGCTTCGGATCGTGTAAGGCCCTACCCATTTCGGGGTGAGCTTGGCCGATTTACCCCTCCTCATGGCCTCCTCGTAGAGGAGGACTTGGTCACCCGAGCGGTACTCTACTTTACGGGCCGCGTGATCGTAATGATGCCTCGATTTCTCCTTTTCCTTTTTCAGCTTTTCTTGTACCTATTGCCATGACGCCCTCAGGCGTTCACGTAATTCTGCTGCGTAATCGTCGTATGAATATGTTGCTCTCGGTATTTCTCGCAGCGCGGTCGGTAATTTAGCCTCTTTTCCGAATACCAATTCATACGGCGTAATACCTGTAGCCGTGTGTGGTGTGGTATAATATGTAAACATGGCGTATCCATTCGTCCTCGTCCCTTTGATCCTCACGTACAAAATTTGTCAGGTATTCTGCAAGGGTCCTATGGGATCTTTCCTGAGCTCCATTCGATTGCGGATGGTATGCCGTAGTTTGCAACTTTATTATTTGTAGGAGATCACACATTTCTTTAAATATATTGCTTAGAAAATTTGTGCCTTGATCCGAAAGGATTTCGGATGGGGCACAACATTTACAAATGATTTCCGTTACGAGGGCCTTTGCTACAGTTTTGGCTTCTTGGTTTTCTAACGGAATTGCTGCACTATATTTTGTTTATAAATCCTGGAAAGTCAGAATGTATTTCTTCCTTTTTTCCGTAAAAGTCAAGGGACCTACAATATCGACAGCACATTTTTCGAACGCTCGGCCCGGTGTGTCTGTGATGACCATCGGTGCCGTCGTATTTTTTCACGATTTATTTCGCTGACATTTGTCGAACTCTTGAATGTGTGCGGTGACGTCTCGTTTCATTCCTGCCACACATACACAGGTTGTCGTATTCGCTGCAGCGTCCGTGTGATGCATTGGGGCCCACCTAGAGGGGCATCGTGATATTCTTGCATTATCTTCGCTCGGTTTTCCTTGCTTGGAGTGGATACGCCAATGCTGCAGTTTTCTTCGTCGCTCGCGCTCGTGCTTGAGCATCGCCACTCTTTTAACTCACGGGGAAATTCCACCTGTGCCGCGCTTTCCTAGGCGGTTTCTTCTCCATGTGCTGCCGCGAGCACGGTGAGACGTCTTCTCGGCCTCTCCTCTTTGTGCGGATATTCGTATCGCTGTCCTTCTTTTTGCGCTCTCTCTCGCGGGCGCTCTGGCTCATGTTGTCACTGTCCGAGTCCATATTGTCGGACTCGGTCTCTTCCCTCTCACTTGCATTACGGCTGGCGGCCATACTGTCTTCCTTTATTTTCTCTCTCGCGCTGCCGTGCGGAGTCTTCGTTCTTTCTCTATTTAATTTTTCTTGCTGACTTTCCCCTGTGGCTATCACTCTTTCTTTATCTTCTTTCTCTGTCACGCTACCGAATTTGTCTCCGTTCTACTACAGCGCTTTTGTGTAATTTTTCCTCCCGCTTGTGCCTGAGCTCGTGTCAAGGCATATATGCGGCTTAACGCAACTGCGTTCGTGTTTGATTTTCCCGTTTTATATTGGAGCTTATAGATATATTCCTCCAATTTTATTCGCCATCTCATAAGCCTTGATCCTGGATCCTTTACGCTGAATAACCATGTCAATGTTTTGTGATCCGTAATTATGGTGAATTTTGTGCCATAAATATACGGTCAAAATTGATGTACTGCCCATACGATTGCAAGCAGGTCCTCCTCTGTAGTCGAATAATTAGTTTCGGCTTTGTTGAGAGCTCGGCTTGCATAACATATGGGTAAATCCTCTCCAATTTTCCGTTGAGACAGGATTGCACCAATTGCCTTATCCGTGGCATCCGTTGTAACGATAAACGATTTCGTGAAATCAGGATAACGGCGTATGGGCGCCGTGATGATGGCTTCCCTTAAATGGTCAAATGAGCTTTGGCATAATTCGTCATTGGTTTGGCGATCTTGGAAAAATCTTTAATGAATCTGCGGTAGTACCCGGCTAGTCCCAGGAATGATTGTATTTCTTTTACATTTCTCGGTATGGGGCCGTCCATATATTTCGTCATCGATTTTGGCTGATTTTCAACGCCCCCCCCCCCCCAAATCATCCTATCCTTCCTATCGTCATAATCCAATTATCGTTACCGTCATCCAACGATCAGGACCCCCCCTATTTTAAAATGACGTCATTTATGGACGGCCCCTATTGGCAAATTTTTTACCGCTTTTAGATTTTCGGGTTCGGGTTTCACACCGACTTCTGTTATAATATGACCGGGATATTGCGTTTCCTTTCGCATAAATTCGCATTTCTTCGGGTGAATTTTTAAATTAGCCTCTCTTAGCCGCATCAGCACTTCACGTAACCGCTTGTCGTGCTCGGCGAGTGAGGCTCCGTGTATGACAATATCGTCCAAATATATGTAGCATTTTAGGCCTTGTTAACCGGCAATACTGCGTCCATTAATCTTTGGAACGTAGGAGGTGCATATTTTAAGGGGTTACCCCCACTTGCGATTTTGAAAAAGTCGATTTTTTTTATTGCATTTTTTTGAAGTATAAGTATCTGAGAATATGTCCTGAAAATTTCAAGTCGATCCGAACAAAATTGACTGAGATATGAGCGTTGAAAGAGAATAATCCGTTGTGTAAACGACGGGCTAGTCTGCCGTCTGGCGCGCTCGACCCTCCCTCCGACCTTCAATGCATTGTTCGATGAAAAGGGTCGTATACCTGGCATTCACAACGTTCATATAATATACTGGAATTTATAAAAACGTATTTTCGTTGTCTGTTATGGTCTAAACTCGTCAGTGTAGCTCGAAAGTTCGACTATATAAAACGTATATTCCGCCGTTCATAATATTATAAGCGCAGTTTTTATTCATTTTACATTAAAAAATGGATCGAAAAAAAGGTTCGCGACAAACAAGAAGCAGTGATAATTTACGGAAATCTCGACAAAAAAAAGGAAGGGTGTTTTTAATCCCAACCTGGCCGAAACGGAAACTGAAAGTTTCAGCACGTCTGCGAAGAAACTGAAAAATAATATTGATATGACTGTGAATCAAAGTCCTAATAATGAATATCGGATTTTGAACTTTTGGATTGTGTTTGCCGCTATTTCAAATTTAGTGAAGTGCAGAACGTGTAATGGAAATATTACATTTGAAACGGCAAGTGCAAGAGGACTAGGCTTCGAAATCGTTGTGAAATGTGACTCACGTGCAGATAATTTGATACCATCTTCTCCTTTTTTGGAACATTCGTAAGAAATAAATCGTCGATTTATATTCACTATGCGAGTTCTCGGCATAGGATTGGCTGGAGCACAAAAATTTTGCGGACTTATGGACATGCCAAGGTTTCTTACCGAGACTACATATTCAATAATTTTGAAAAGTATGAGTCTGTGAGAACATGTGCAGATGTAATATTTAAAAAAGCCGTACGAGAAGAAATTGAAGATACACCTAATGCAGAAGGCGATGCAACTCCTTAATCAACAGTTTCCGGAGATGGATCCTGGAGGAAGCGAGGATATACGTCGTTGTTCGGAGTCACATCAGTCATAGGCTACTGCAGTGGAAAAGTACTTGATCTTGTGGTAAAAAGTGCGTATTTTAAAATGTGTGAATCGTGGAAACATAAGCTAAATGATGCGGAATACGAAGAATGGTACGAAACACACGAAGATAACTGCAGTGCAAATCACGAAGGCTCCTCGGGAAAAACGGAGGTGGACTCCATTATCGAAATCTTCAAGCGTTCGATAGAAAAACATAATGTCCTGTACCGTTACTATATTGGAGACGGAGATTCGAAAATGTACACTGGGCTAGTAAATTCTCATCCTTATGACGACGTAGAAGTTATAAAAAAAGAATGCATCGGTCACATCCAAAAGCGTATGGGTTTCCGCCTTCGTAATTTAGTAAAAAAAAAGACAAAAAGTTTGTTGGTAAAGGACAGCTGACAGGAAAATTTATTGACAAGCTCACTGTGTACTATGGACTTGCTATTCGACGCCATTCTGCTTCTGTTCACGATATGCATGAGGCAATATGGGCGACCTTCGATCATTACAGTTCAACCGATGCAAATCTACATCATGAGAGATGTCCAACCGGTGAAGAATCGTGGTGTTCGTATCAACGAGCTCAGGCGAGAAACGAGGCTTTCCAACACGATTACAAACCACTTCCATCAAATGAATTGGATGCCATCAGACCTATATACAACGATCTGAGTAAGGAAACTTTACTCGAAAGATGCGTCGGTGGCTTCAATCAAAATAACAACGAAAGCTTCAACCAACTTATTTGGAAAATCAGCCCAAAAATCGTCTCGAGTGGAGCAATTGTTGTAAATTTAGCAGCTTATATTGCCGTTGGACTATTCAACGAAGGTTCAAAATGATCACTATTTTATTTAAACTCAATCGGAGTAAGCTGTGGACACAATGCGCACGAATACGCTGATAAAATGGACGAAGCACGGATTGCACTGGCAGAGAGACGTGCGGCCGAAAGCACTCGTGAAGGAAGAATGTTACGAAGGCAACACCACATTTCCGTTTTGCAAGCGGCATAGTCGGCGGAAGAACTTCTATATAGGCCCGGAATAGATGACTCTATGTAAGTTTACAAAAAAAAATATATTCTTCGTGTAAACTGAAATTGAAACTTTAAACGCGTTTTTCTCAAAATGGCATTTCTGACGTCGGTGACCAAGATTACTCGAACATTAATAAACCGATCTTCTTTAAATTTTGCAGGCTTATTTAATATATAAAAATGTAGTCTTCAATCGTTCGATTTTTTTTTTCGAAAAAAAAAAATGGTTGTTTTATGGCCTAAAAACGGTCGTTTTTTTCGTTAAAATCGAACCATTAACTTTGGCTGTTCGCCATTGTGTGAAAAATGAATATTTTTTAAAATCCTTCGATTAAAGACTAGTTTATACTTATATTTGACTAAATCCATCCGCATTTTTTTTTTCAGATGATCCACTTCACTGCAATGTTGGTCACGGCAAACCGTGTATATAAAAACATCATTTCATTGACGGTCATTTGCCACTAAACAATGTAATATTTTTCGAAAAAAAATTACTGAAAGTTCTTCAAGATGTGTTCTTTAAGATGGTATAGTGATCGATTAAAAAAGTTTTGTAGTTTTCTTTAAAAACATTCACGAAAAAGGCCTTTTTTGCGCTACAAGTGGGGGTAACGCCTTAAACCGAATGGAATTCGATTACACCCGTAATGCCCTAACGGCGTTGAAAAAGCCGTTTTCGGTTTGTCTTCCTCCGCCAGGGTGGTAAATTATTTTGCCTTTCTCAACTGGTCCAGTATCTCTGCGATATTGGGCAGTGGGTAAGAGTCGCCTTATGTAGCCTCGTTTAACTTCCGAAAGACAACGACCACCCTTTTTGGATTATTCCGTCCGCATCTGGTTTTTTCGGCACTACGAGCAATGGGGCATTCCATGGGCTCGTGCTTGGGCGGATTATATGCTCATCTAGCATTCTTTGTGCCGGTCGTTGAATTTCCTTTTTGTGCTCCTCCGGCAGTCGATAAGATCGCACCTTTATCGGCATTGTCCCGTCCTTGAGCAGTATCCGATGCTCAACTGCTTTCGTACAACAAAGTAGTTCTCCTTCGAGATGAAATACGTCGGGGAATTCCTCGCAGATTTCTCGCAAAATTGATTCTTTGTCTGCGTTCAAATGCGAGTTCCCATTAATTTCGCGTCATAATTTTTCCATCCTTTTCTGTCGTATTTCCGCGATTTTTTCGGCGTCTTCATGGGTCTCCTCTTCTGTCTTCTTTTTGTCGCTGTTTGCTTTTCCCAGGCTAACCTTGTCGATTTCCATTTTTTCCAGCTCGAACGTAGGCCTTTTAATAACTTGGTCTTTCTCGAGCACATTCATTATTATTACAGGGTAAGAGTTTGCCTCTGCCTTCACGATGGCCTGTCCCATCGTGACTCCATTTTGGATTTTTTGTTCCTTTGTAAATCCTTGGAATTTTCCCATCGTTCTCGCCTGCACAATACATTCAGTGCGGGCGAAACTCGATCGTTACGAATGGTAAACCAACCGCGAAGGAGCCTAGGAAAACAAATTGAGCGATTTTCAGTTGCCGGAACTCACCCTTAACGGGGGAGGGAGGGGGGGGGGGGTGAAAGTTACAATGTGATCCTACGTTCCATAGTATGGAGATAGCGAAGAAAGTTGAAAAAAATCGTATCTTCCGTAGTATGGAGATAGACATCTGTTTAATTGGCGTTACGGGTAAACCAACCGAAAAGGAGCTTAGCAAAAAAATGAACGATTTTTGTTTTCGGGAACTCACCCTTATCGGGGAGTGAAAGTTTTAAAAAATCGTATCTTCCATAGTATGGGGAAAGCCACGTTTTTTTATCGGCGTTACGGATAAAGCAACCGTGAAAGAGCCTAGGAAAAAAATGAGCGATTTTCGTTTGCTGCAACTCACCCTTATAAGGCAGTGAAAGTTTAAAAAAATCGTATCTTCCATAGTATGGAGATAGCCATCTTTCTTTATTAGCGTTGCGGGAAAACTAACTGCAGAGGAGCCTAGGAAACAAATAAGCGACTTTCGTTTGCCGGAACTCACCCTGATCGTTGGGTAAACGTTCGAAAAATCATCGTATCTTCAACAGTTTGAAGATAGCCATCTTTCTATTGGCGTGACGGGTAAACCAACTGCAAAGGAGCCTGGGAAAAAAATGAGCGATTTACGTTTGCCGGAACTCGCCCATATTGGAAGGTGTCAGTTAAAAAAAATCGTACGTTCTATAGTATGGAGATGGCCATTTTTTCATTGGCGTTACGGGTAAACCAAAGGAGCTTAGGAAAACAAATGAGCGATTTTCGTTCGCCGGACGTCACACTTATCGGAAGGTGAAAGTTGTGAAAAATCGTAGCACCCACGGTATAGAGATAGGGATCTGTATATTGGCGTTGCGCGTAACCAAACCGTGAAGGAGCCTAGAAAAAAGATGAGCAATTTTCGTTTACCGGAACTCATACTTATTTGGGAGTGAAAGTTTAAAAAAAATCGTACTTTCCATAGTTTGGAGATAGCCATCTTTTTTTATTAGCGTTGCCGGTAAACTAACTACGAACGGGGCTAGGAAACAAATGAGCGATTTTCGTTTGCCGGAACTCACCCTTATCGGGGGTCGAAAGTTGTAAAAAATCGTAGCACCCACGGTATAGAGATAGCCATCTTTATACTGGCGTCGCGCGTAAACCAACTGTGAAGGAGCCTAGGAAAAAAAATGAGCAATTTTCGTTTACCGGAACTCACACTTCTAAGGGAGAGAAAGTTTTTAAAAAATCGGACTTTCCATAGTATGGAGATAGCCAGCTTTTTTGTCGGCGTTACGGGTAAACCAACTGCAAAGGAGCCTAGGAAAAACATGCGCGATTTTCGTTTGCCGGAACTCACCCAATCACGGAAGGGCGGGGCGGGGGGCGGGGGTGAACGTTTTTTTAGAAAATCGTATCTTCCATAGTATGGAGATAGCCATCTTTTGTATTGGCGTTACGGGTAAACCAAACACAAAGGAGCCTAGGAAAAAAATGAGCCATTTTCGTTTGCCAGAACTCACCCTTATTGGAGGGTGAAAGTTTAAGAAAAATCGTATCTTCAATAGCATCGAGATAGCCATCTTTTTAATTGCCGTTACGGGTAACCCAACCGCAAAGGAGCGCAGGAAAACAAATGAGCGATTTTCGTTTGCTGGAACTCACCCTTATAAGGGAGTGAAAGTTTAAGAAAATCGTATCTTCCATAGTGTGGAGATAGCCATCTTTCTTTATTAGCGTTGCGGGTAAACTAACCGCAAAGGAGCCTAGGAAACAAATAAGCGATTTTCCTTTGCCGGAACTCACCCTGATCGGTGGATAAACGTTTGAAAAATCATTGTATCTTCAACAGTTTGGAGATAGCCATCTTTTTATTGGCGTGACGGGTAACCCAACCGCAAAGCAGCCCAGGAAAACAAATAAGCGATTTTCGTTTGCTGGAACTCACCCCTATAAGAGAGTGAAAGTTAAAAAAAATCGTATCTTCCATAGTATGGAGATAGCCATGTTTCTTTAATATCGTAGCGGGTAAACTAATCGCAAAGGAGCCTAGGAAACAAATAAGCGACTTTCGTTTGCCGGAATTCACCCTTATCGGTGGGTAAAAGTTTCGAAAATTATCGTGTCTTCCATAGTTTGGAGATAGCCATCTTTTTATTGGCGTGACGGGTAAACCAACTGCAAAGGAGCCTAGGAAAAAAATGAGCGATCTTCGTTTGCCGTATCTCACAGGTATCGGAGGGTGTCAGTTAAAAAAATCGTACGTTCTATAGTATGGAGATGGCCATCTTTTTTATTGGCGTTACGGGTAAACCAAAGGAGCTCAGGAAAACAAATGAGCGATTTTCGTTCGCCGGAACTCACCCTTATCGGGGGGTGAAAGTTGTAAAAATCGTAGCACCCACGGTATAGAGATAGCCATCTTTATATTGGCGTTGCGCGTAAACCAACCGTAAAGGAGACTAGAAAAAAAATGAGCAATTTTCGTTTACCGGAACTCACATTTATAAGGAAGTGAAAGTTTAAAAAAAATCGTACTTTCCGTCGCATGGAGATAGCCATCTTTTTTATTGGCGCTATGGGTAAACCAACTGCAAAGGAGCATAGGAAAAAAATGAGCGATTTTCGTTTGCCGAAACTCACCCAATCTCGGGAGAGGGGCGGGGGGGTGAACGGTTTTTAGAAAGTCGTTTCATCCATAGTATGGAGATAGCCGTCTTTTGTATTGGCGTTACGGGTAAACCAAACACAAAGGAGCCTAGGAAAAAAATGAGCGCTTTTCGTGTGCCAGAACTCACCCTTATCGGAGGGTGAACGTTTAAAAACAATCGTATCTTATGTCGCATCGAGATAGCCATCTATTTATTGGCGTTACGGGTAACCCAACGGCAAAGGAGCCCAGGAAAGCAAATGAGCGATTTTCGTTTGCTGGAACTCACTCTTATAAGAGAGTGAAAGTTTAAAAAAATCGTATCTTCCATAGTATGGAGATAGCCATGTTTCTTTAATATCGTAGCGGGTAAACTAATCGCAAAGGAGCCTAGGAAACAAATAAGCGACTTTCGTTTGCCGGAATTCACCCTTATCGGTGGGTAAAAGTTTCGAAAATTATCGTGTCTTCCATAGTTTGGAGATAGCCATCTTTTTATTGGCGTGACGGGTAAACCAACTGCAAAGGAGCCTAGGAAAAAAATGAGCGATCTTCGTTTGCCGTATCTCACAGGTATCGGAGGGTGTCAGTTAAAAAACTCGTACGTTCTATAGTATGGAGATGGCCATCTTTTTTATTGGCGTTACGGGTAAACCAAAGGAGCTCAGGAAAACAAATGAGCGATTTTCGTTCGCCGGAACTCACCCTTATCGGGGGGTGAAAGTTGTAAAAATCGTAGCACCCACGGTATAGAGATAGCCATCTTTATATTGGCGTTGCGCGTAAACCAACCGTGAAGGAGACTAGAAAAAAAAATGAGCAATTTTCGTTTACCGGAACTCACATTTATAAGGAAGTGAAAGTTTTTAAAAAATCGTACTTTCCATAGCATGGAGGTAGCCATCTTTTTTATTGGCGTTACGGGTAAACCAACTGCAAAGGAGCATAGGAAAAAATTGAGCGATTTTCGTTTGCCGAAACTCACCCAATCGCGGGAGAGGGGCGGGGGGGGGGGGGTGAACGGTTTTTAGAAAGTCGTTTCATCCATAGTATGGAGATAGCCGTCTTTTGTATTGGCGTTACGGGTAAACCAAACACAAAGGAGCCTAGGAAAAAAATGAGCGCTTTTCGTTTGCCAGAACTCACCCTTATCGGAGGGTGAACGTTTAAAAACAATCGTATCTTATGTCGCATCGAGATAGCCATCTATTTATTGGCGTTACGGGTAACCCAACGGCAAAGGAGCCCAGGAAAGCAAATGAGCGATTTTCGTTTGCTGGAACTCACCCTTATAAGGGAGTGACAGTTTAAAAAAATCGTATCTTCCATAATATGGAGATAGCCATCTTTCTTTATTAGCGTTGCGGGTAAACTAATCGCAACGGAGCCTAGGAAACAATTAAGCGACTTTCGTTTGCCGGAACTCACCCTTATCGGTGGGTAAAAGTTTGGAAAATAATCGTGTCTTCCATAGTTTGGAGATAGCCATCTTTTTATTGGCGTGACGGGTAAACCAACTGCAAAGGAGCCTAGGAAAAACACGCGCGACTTTCGTTTGCCGGAACTCACCCAATCACGGAAGGGCGGGGCGGGGGGCGGGGGTGAACGTTTTTTTAGAAAATCGTATCTTCCATAGTATGGAGATAGCCATCTTTTGTATTGGCGTTACGGGTAAACCAAACACAAAGGAGCCTAGGAAAAAAATGAGCCATTTTCGTTTGCCAGAACTCACCCTTATTGGGGGGTGAAAGTTTAAGAAAAATCGTATCTTCAATAGCATCGAGATAGCCATCTTTTTAATTGCCGTTACGGGTAACCCAACCGCAAAGGAGCGCAGGAAAACAAATGAGCGATTTTCGTTTGCTGGAACTCACCCTTATAAGGGAGTGAAAGTTTAAGAAAATCGTATCTTCCATAGTGTGGAGATAGCCAGCTTTCTTTATTAGCGTTGCGGGTAAACTAACCGCAAAGGAGCCTAGGAAACAAATAAGCGATTTTCCTTTGCCGGAACTCACCCTGATCGGTGGGTAAACGTTTGAAAAATCATTGTATCTTCAACAGTTTGGAGATAGCCATCTTTTTATTGGCGTGACGGGTAACCCAACCGCAAAGCAGCCCAGGAAAACAAATAAGCGATTTTCGTTTGCTGGAACTCACCCTTATAAGAGAGTGAAAGTTAAAAAAAATCGTATCTTCCATAGTATGGAGATAGCCATGTTTCTTTAATATCGTAGCGGGTAAACTAATCGCAAAGGAGCCTAGGAAACAAATAAGCGACTTTCGTTTGCCGGAATTCACCCTTATCGGTGGGTAAAAGTTTCGAAAATTATCGTGTCTTCCATAATTTGGAGATAGCCATCTTTTTATTGGCGTGACGGGTAAACCAACTGCAAAGGAGCCTAGGAAAAAAATGAGCGATCTTCGTTTGCCGTATCTCACAGGTATCGGAGGGTGTCAGTTAAAAAAATCGTACGTTCTATAGTATGGAGATGGCCATCTTTTTTATTGGCGTTACGGGTAAACCAAAGGAGCTCAGGAAAACAAATGAGCGATTTTCGTTCGCCGGAACTCACCCTTATCGGGGGGTGAAAGTTGTAAAAATCGTAGCACCCACGGTATAGAGATAGCCATCTTTATATTGGCGTTGCGCGTAAACCAACCGTAAAGGAGACTAGAAAAAAAATGAGCAATTTTCGTTTACCGGAACTCACATTTATAAGGAAGTGAAAGTTTAAAAAAAATCGTACTTTCCGTAGCATGGAGATAGCCATCTTTTTTATTGGCGTTATGGGTAAACCAACTGCGAAGGAGCATAGGAAAAAAATGAGCGATTTTCGTTTGCCGAAACTCACCCAATCGCGGGAGAGGGGCGGGGGGGTGAACGGTTTTTAGAAAGTCGTTTCATCCATAGTATGGAGATAGCCGTCTTTTGTATTGGCGTTACGGGTAAACCAAACACAAAGGAGCCTAGGAAAAAAATGAGCGCTTTTCGTTTGCCAGAACTCACCCTTATCGGAGGGTGAACGTTTAAAAACAATCGTATCTTATGTCGCATCGAGATAGTCATCTATTTATTGGCGTTACGGGTAACCCAACGGCAAAGGAGCCCAGGAAAGCAAATGAGCGATTTTCGTTTGCTGGAACTCACTCTTATAAGAGAGTGAAAGTTTAAAAAAATCGTATCTTCCATAGTATGGAGATAGCCATGTTTCTTTAATATCGTAGCGGGTAAACTAATCGCAAAGGAGCCTAGGAAACAAATAAGCGACTTTCGTTTGCCGGAATTCACCCTTATCGGTGGGTAAAAGTTTCGAAAATTATCGTGTCTTCCATAGTTTGGAGATAGCCATCTTTTTATTGGCGTGACGGGTAAACCAACTGCAAAGGAGCCTAGGAAAAAAATGAGCGATCTTCGTTTGCCGTATCTCACAGGTATCGGAGGGTGTCAGTTAAAAAACTCGTACGTTCTATAGTATGGAGATGGCCATCTTTTTTATTGGCGTTACGGGTAAACCAAAGGAGCTCAGGAAAACAAATGAGCGATTTTCGTTCGCCGGAACTCACCCTTATCGGGGGGTGAAAGTTGTAAAAATCGTAGCACCCACGGTATAGAGATAGCCATCTTTATATTGGCGTTGCGCGTAAACCAACCGTGAAGGAGACTAGAAAAAAAAATGAGCAATTTTCGTTTACCGGAACTCACATTTATAAGGAAGTGAAAGTTTTTAAAAAATCGTACTTTCCATAGCATGGAGATAGCCATCTTTTTTATTGGCGTTACGGGTAAACCAACTGCAAAGGAGCATAGGAAAAAAATGAGCGATTTTCGTTTGCCGAAACTCACCCAATCGCGGGAGAGGGGCGGGGGGGGGGGGGTGAACGGTTTTTAGAAAGTCGTTTCATCCATAGTATGGAGATAGCCGTCTTTTGTATTGGCGTTACGGGTAAACCAAACACAAAGGAGCCTAGGAAAAAAATGAGCGCTTTTCGTTTGCCAGAACTCACCCTTATCGGAGGGTGAACGTTTAAAAACAATCGTATCTTATGTCGCATCGAGATAGCCATCTATTTATTGGCGTTACGGGTAACCCAACGGCAAAGGAGCCCAGGAAAGCAAATGAGCGATTTTCGTTTGCTGGAACTCACCCTTATAAGGGAGTGACAGTTTAAAAAAATCGTATCTTCCATAATATGGAGATAGCCATCTTTCTTTATTAGCGTTGCGGGTAAACTAATCGCAACGGAGCCTAGGAAACAATTAAGCGACTTTCGTTTGCCGGAACTCACCCTTATCGGTGGGTAAAAGTTTGGAAAATAATCGTGTCTTCCATAGTTTGGAGATAGCCATCTTTTTATTGGCGTGACGGGTAAACCAACTGCAAAGGAGCCTAGGAAAAAAATAAGCGATCTTCGTTTGCCGAATCTCACCGTTATCGGAGGGTGTCAGTTAAAAAAATCGTACGTTCTATAGTATGGAGATGGCCATCTTTTTTATTGGCGTTACGGGTAAACCAAAGGAGCTCAGGAAAACAAATGAGCGATTTTCGTTCGCCGGAACTCATCCTTATCGGAGGGTGGAAGTTGTAAAAAATCGTAGCACCCACGGTAGAGATAGTCATCTTTATATGGGCGTTGCGCGTAAACCAACCGTGAAGGAGTCTAGAAAAAAAATTAGCAATTTTCGTTTACCGGAACGCACACTTATAAGGGAGTGAAAGTTTCAAAAAAATCGTACTTTCCATAGCATGGAGATAGCCATCTTTTTTATTGGCGTTACGGGTAAAGCAACTGCACAGGAGCCTAGGAAAAAATGAGCGATCGTCGTTTGCCGTATCTCACCCTTGTCGGAGGGTGTCAGTTAAAAAAAATCGACGTTCTATAGTATGGAGATGGCCATCTTCTTTATTGGCGTTTTTATTATCAGGGGGTGAAATTTGTAAAAAATTTTAGCACCCACGGTATAGAGATAGCCATCTTTATATTTTCGTTGCGCGTAAACAAATCGTACAGGAGTCTAGGAAAAAAATGAGCAATTTCCGTGTACCGGAACTCACACTTATAAGGGAGTGAAAGTTATAAAAAATCGTACTTTCCATAGTATGGAGATAGCCGTCGTTTTTTATTAGCGTTACGGGTAAACCAACTGCAAAGGAGCCTAGGAAAAACACGCGCGACTTTCGTTTGCCGGAACTCACCCAATCACGGAAGGGCGGGGCGGGGGGCGGGGGTGAACGTTTTTTTAGAAAATCGTATCTTCCATAGTATGGAGATAGCCATCTTTTGTATTGGCGTTACGGGTAAACCAAACACAAAGGAGCCTAGGAAAAAAATGAGCCATTTTCGTTTGCCAGAACTCACCCTTATTGGAGGGTGAAAGTTTAAGAAAAATCGTATCTTCAATAGCATCGAGATAGCCATCTTTTTAATTGCCGTTACGGGTAACCCAACCGCAAAGGAGCGCAGGAAAACAAATGAGCGATTTTCGTTTGCTGGAACTCACCCTTATAAGGGAGTGAAAGTTTAAGAAAATCGTATCTTCCATAGTGTGGAGATAGCCATCTTTCTTTATTAGCGTTGCGGGTAAACTAACCGCAAAGGAGCCTAGGAAACAAATAAGCGATTTTCCTTTGCCGGAACTCACCCTGATCGGTGGATAAACGTTTGAAAAATCATTGTATCTTCAACAGTTTGGAGATAGCCATCTTTTTATTGGCGTGACGGGTAACCCAACCGCAAAGCAGCCCAGGAAAACAAATAAGCGATTTTCGTTTGCTGGAACTCACCCCTATAAGAGAGTGAAAGTTAAAAAAAATCGTATCTTCCATAGTATGGAGATAGCCATGTTTCTTTAATATCGTAGCGGGTAAACTAATCGCAAAGGAGCCTAGGAAACAAATAAGCGACTTTCGTTTGCCGGAATTCACCCTTATCGGTGGGTAAAAGTTTCGAAAATTATCGTGTCTTCCATAGTTTGGAGATAGCCATCTTTTTATTGGCGTGACGGGTAAACCAACTGCAAAGGAGCCTAGGAAAAAAATGAGCGATCTTCGTTTGCCGTATCTCACAGGTATCGGAGGGTGTCAGTTAAAAAAATCGTACGTTCTATAGTATGGAGATGGCCATCTTTTTTATTGGCGTTACGGGTAAACCAAAGGAGCTCAGGAAAACAAATGAGCGATTTTCGTTCGCCGGAACTCACCCTTATCGGGGGGTGAAAGTTGTAAAAATCGTAGCACCCACGGTATAGAGATAGCCATCTTTATATTGGCGTTGCGCGTAAACCAACCGTAAAGGAGACTAGAAAAAAAATGAGCAATTTTCGTTTACCGGAACTCACATTTATAAGGAAGTGAAAGTTTTAAAAAAATCGTACTTTCCGTCGCATGGAGATAGCCATCTTTTTTATTGGCGCTATGGGTAAACCAACTGCAAAGGAGCATAGGAAAAAAATGAGCGATTTTCGTTTGCCGAAACTCACCCAATCTCGGGAGAGGGGCGGGGGGGTGAACGGTTTTTAGAAAGTCGTTTCATCCATAGTATGGAGATAGCCGTCTTTTGTATTGGCGTTACGGGTAAACCAAACACAAAGGAGCCTAGGAAAAAAATGAGCGCTTTTCGTGTGCCAGAACTCACCCTTATCGGAGGGTGAACGTTTAAAAACAATCGTATCTTATGTCGCATCGAGATAGCCATCTATTTATTGGCGTTACGGGTAACCCAACGGCAAAGGAGCCCAGGAAAGCAAATGAGCGATTTTCGTTTGCTGGAACTCACTCTTATAAGAGAGTGAAAGTTTAAAAAAATCGTATCTTCCATAGTATGGAGATAGCCATGTTTCTTTAATATCGTAGCGGGTAAACTAATCGCAAAGGAGCCTAGGAAACAAATAAGCGACTTTCGTTTGCCGGAATTCACCCTTATCGGTGGGTAAAAGTTTCGAAAATTATCGTGTCTTCCATAGTTTGGAGATAGCCATCTTTTTATTGGCGTGACGGGTAAACCAACTGCAAAGGAGCCTAGGAAAAAAATGAGCGATCTTCGTTTGCCGTATCTCACAGGTATCGGAGGGTGTCAGTTAAAAAACTCGTACGTTCTATAGTATGGAGATGGCCATCTTTTTTATTGGCGTTACGGGTAAACCAAAGGAGCTCAGGAAAACAAATGAGCGATTTTCGTTCGCCGGAACTCACCCTTATCGGGGGGTGAAAGTTGTAAAAATCGTAGCACCCACGGTATAGAGATAGCCATCTTTATATTGGCGTTGCGCGTAAACCAACCGTGAAGGAGACTAGAAAAAAAAATGAGCAATTTTCGTTTACCGGAACTCACATTTATAAGGAAGTGAAAGTTTTTAAAAAATCGTACTTTCCATAGCATGGAGGTAGCCATCTTTTTTATTGGCGTTACGGGTAAACCAACTGCAAAGGAGCATAGGAAAAAAATGAGCGATTTTCGTTTGCCGAAACTCACCCAATCGCGGGAGAGGGGCGGGGGGGGGGGGTGAACGGTTTTTAGAAAGTCGTTTCATCCATAGTATGGAGATAGCCGTCTTTTGTATTGGCGTTACGGGTAAACCAAACACAAAGGAGCCTAGGAAAAAAATGAGCGCTTTTCGTTTGCCAGAACTCACCCTTATCGGAGGGTGAACGTTTAAAAACAATCGTATCTTATGTCGCATCGAGATAGCCATCTATTTATTGGCGTTACGGGTAACCCAACGGCAAAGGAGCCCAGGAAAGCAAATGAGCGATTTTCGTTTGCTGGAACTCACCCTTATAAGGGAGTGACAGTTTAAAAAAATCGTATCTTCCATAATATGGAGATAGCCATCTTTCTTTATTAGCGTTGCGGGTAAACTAATCGCAACGGAGCCTAGGAAACAATTAAGCGACTTTCGTTTGCCGGAACTCACCCTTATCGGTGGGTAAAAGTTTGGAAAATAATCGTGTCTTCCATAGTTTGGAGATAGCCATCTTTTTATTGGCGTGACGGGTAAACCAACTGCAAAGGAGCCTAGGAAAAACACGCGCGACTTTCGTTTGCCGGAACTCACCCAATCACGGAAGGGCGGGGCGGGGGGCGGGGGTGAACGTTTTTTTAGAAAATCGTATCTTCCATAGTATGGAGATAGCCATCTTTTGTATTGGCGTTACGGGTAAACCAAACACAAAGGAGCCTAGGAAAAAAATGAGCCATTTTCGTTTGCCAGAACTCACCCTTATTGGGGGGTGAAAGTTTAAGAAAAATCGTATCTTCAATAGCATCGAGATAGCCATCTTTTTAATTGCCGTTACGGGTAACCCAACCGCAAAGGAGCGCAGGAAAACAAATGAGCGATTTTCGTTTGCTGGAACTCACCCTTATAAGGGAGTGAAAGTTTAAGAAAATCGTATCTTCCATAGTGTGGAGATAGCCAGCTTTCTTTATTAGCGTTGCGGGTAAACTAACCGCAAAGGAGCCTAGGAAACAAATAAGCGATTTTCCTTTGCCGGAACTCACCCTGATCGGTGGGTAAACGTTTGAAAAATCATTGTATCTTCAACAGTTTGGAGATAGCCATCTTTTTATTGGCGTGACGGGTAACCCAACCGCAAAGCAGCCCAGGAAAACAAATAAGCGATTTTCGTTTGCTGGAACTCACCCTTATAAGAGAGTGAAAGTTAAAAAAAATCGTATCTTCCATAGTATGGAGATAGCCATGTTTCTTTAATATCGTAGCGGGTAAACTAATCGCAAAGGAGCCTAGGAAACAAATAAGCGACTTTCGTTTGCCGGAATTCACCCTTATCGGTGGGTAAAAGTTTCGAAAATTATCGTGTCTTCCATAATTTGGAGATAGCCATCTTTTTATTGGCGTGACGGGTAAACCAACTGCAAAGGAGCCTAGGAAAAAAATGAGCGATCTTCGTTTGCCGTATCTCACAGGTATCGGAGGGTGTCAGTTAAAAAAATCGTACGTTCTATAGTATGGAGATGGCCATCTTTTTTATTGGCGTTACGGGTAAACCAAAGGAGCTCAGGAAAACAAATGAGCGATTTTCGTTCGCCGGAACTCACCCTTATCGGGGGGTGAAAGTTGTAAAAATCGTAGCACCCACGGTATAGAGATAGCCATCTTTATATTGGCGTTGCGCGTAAACCAACCGTAAAGGAGACTAGAAAAAAAATGAGCAATTTTCGTTTACCGGAACTCACATTTATAAGGAAGTGAAAGTTTAAAAAAAATCGTACTTTCCGTAGCATGGAGATAGCCATCTTTTTTATTGGCGTTATGGGTAAACCAACTGCGAAGGAGCATAGGAAAAAAATGAGCGATTTTCGTTTGCCGAAACTCACCCAATCGCGGGAGAGGGGCGGGGGGGTGAACGGTTTTTAGAAAGTCGTTTCATCCATAGTATGGAGATAGCCGTCTTTTGTATTGGCGTTACGGGTAAACCAAACACAAAGGAGCCTAGGAAAAAAATGAGCGCTTTTCGTTTGCCAGAACTCACCCTTATCGGAGGGTGAACGTTTAAAAACAATCGTATCTTATGTCGCATCGAGATAGTCATCTATTTATTGGCGTTACGGGTAACCCAACGGCAAAGGAGCCCAGGAAAGCAAATGAGCGATTTTCGTTTGCTGGAACTCACTCTTATAAGAGAGTGAAAGTTTAAAAAAATCGTATCTTCCATAGTATGGAGATAGCCATGTTTCTTTAATATCGTAGCGGGTAAACTAATCGCAAAGGAGCCTAGGAAACAAATAAGCGACTTTCGTTTGCCGGAATTCACCCTTATCGGTGGGTAAAAGTTTCGAAAATTATCGTGTCTTCCATAGTTTGGAGATAGCCATCTTTTTATTGGCGTGACGGGTAAACCAACTGCAAAGGAGCCTAGGAAAAAAATGAGCGATCTTCGTTTGCCGTATCTCACAGGTATCGGAGGGTGTCAGTTAAAAAACTCGTACGTTCTATAGTATGGAGATGGCCATCTTTTTTATTGGCGTTACGGGTAAACCAAAGGAGCTCAGGAAAACAAATGAGCGATTTTCGTTCGCCGGAACTCACCCTTATCGGGGGGTGAAAGTTGTAAAAATCGTAGCACCCACGGTATAGAGATAGCCATCTTTATATTGGCGTTGCGCGTAAACCAACCGTGAAGGAGACTAGAAAAAAAAATGAGCAATTTTCGTTTACCGGAACTCACATTTATAAGGAAGTGAAAGTTTTTAAAAAATCGTACTTTCCATAGCATGGAGATAGCCATCTTTTTTATTGGCGTTACGGGTAAACCAACTGCAAAGGAGCATAGGAAAAAAATGAGCGATTTTCGTTTGCCGAAACTCACCCAATCGCGGGAGAGGGGCGGGGGGGGGGGGGGGGTGAACGGTTTTTAGAAAGTCGTTTCATCCATAGTATGGAGATAGCCGTCTTTTGTATTGGCGTTACGGGTAAACCAAACACAAAGGAGCCTAGGAAAAAAATGAGCGCTTTTCGTTTGCCAGAACTCACCCTTATCGGAGGGTGAACGTTTAAAAACAATCGTATCTTATGTCGCATCGAGATAGCCATCTATTTATTGGCGTTACGGGTAACCCAACGGCAAAGGAGCCCAGGAAAGCAAATGAGCGATTTTCGTTTGCTGGAACTCACCCTTATAAGGGAGTGACAGTTTAAAAAAATCGTATCTTCCATAATATGGAGATAGCCATCTTTCTTTATTAGCGTTGCGGGTAAACTAATCGCAACGGAGCCTAGGAAACAATTAAGCGACTTTCGTTTGCCGGAACTCACCCTTATCGGTGGGTAAAAGTTTGGAAAATAATCGTGTCTTCCATAGTTTGGAGATAGCCATCTTTTTATTGGCGTGACGGGTAAACCAACTGCAAAGGAGCCTAGGAAAAAAATAAGCGATCTTCGTTTGCCGAATCTCACCGTTATCGGAGGGTGTCAGTTAAAAAAATCGTACGTTCTATAGTATGGAGATGGCCATCTTTTTTATTGGCGTTACGGGTAAACCAAAGGAGCTCAGGAAAACAAATGAGCGATTTTCGTTCGCCGGAACTCATCCTTATCGGAGGGTGGAAGTTGTAAAAAATCGTAGCACCCACGGTAGAGATAGTCATCTTTATATGGGCGTTGCGCGTAAACCAACCGTGAAGGAGTCTAGAAAAAAAATTAGCAATTTTCGTTTACCGGAACGCACACTTATAAGGGAGTCAAAGTTTCAAAAAAATCGTACTTTCCATAGCATGGAGATAGCCATCTTTTTTATTGGCGTTACGGGTAAAGCAACTGCACAGGAGCCTAGGAAAAAATGAGCTATCGTCGTTTGCCGTATCTCACCCTTGTCGGAGGGTGTCAGTTAAAAAAAATCGACGTTCTATAGTATGGAGATGGCCATCTTCTTTATTGGCGTTTTTATTATCAGGGGGTGAAATTTGTAAAAAATTTTAGCACCCACGGTATAGAGATAGCCATCTTTATATTTTCGTTGCGCGTAAACAAATCGTACAGGAGTCTAGGAAAAAAATGAGCAATTTCCGTGTACCGGAACTCACACTTATAAGGGAGTGAAAGTTATAAAAAATCGTACTTTCCATAGTATGGAGATAGCCGTCGTTTTTTATTAGCGTTACGGGTAAACCAACTGCAAAGGAGCCTAGGAAAAACACGCGCGACTTTCGTTTGCCGGAACTCACCCAATCACGGAAGGGCGGGGCGGGGGGCGGGGGTGAACGTTTTTTTAGAAAATCGTATCTTCCATAGTATGGAGATAGCCATCTTTTGTATTGGCGTTACGGGTAAACCAAACACAAAGGAGCCTAGGAAAAAAATGAGCCATTTTCGTTTGCCAGAACTCACCCTTATTGGGGGGTGAAAGTTTAAGAAAAATCGTATCTTCAATAGCATCGAGATAGCCATCTTTTTAATTGCCGTTACGGGTAACCCACCCGCAAAGGAGCGCAGGAAAACAAATGAGCGATTTTCGTTTGCTGGAACTCACCCTTATAAGGGAGTGAAAGTTTAAGAAAATCGTATCTTCCATAGTGTGGAGATAGCCAGCTTTCTTTATTAGAGTTGCGGGTAAACTAACCGCAAAGGAGCCTAGGAAACAAATAAGCGATTTTCCTTTGCCGGAACTCACCCTGATCGGTGGGTAAACGTTTGAAAAATCATTGTATCTTCAACAGTTTGGAGATAGCCATCTTTTTATTGGCGTGACGGGTAACCCAACCGCAAAGCAGCCCAGGAAAACAAATAAGCGATTTTCGTTTGCTGGAACTCACCCTTATAAGAGAGTGAAAGTTAAAAAAAATCGTATCTTCCATAGTATGGAGATAGCCATGTTTCTTTAATATCGTAGCGGGTAAACTAATCGCAAAGGAGCCTAGGAAACAAATAAGCGACTTTCGTTTGCCGGAATTCACCCTTATCGGTGGGTAAAAGTTTCGAAAATTATCGTGTCTTCCATAATTTGGAGATAGCCATCTTTTTATTGGCGTGACGGGTAAACCAACTGCAAAGGAGCCTAGGAAAAAAATGAGCGATCTTCGTTTGCCGTATCTCACAGGTATCGGAGGGTGTCAGTTAAAAAAATCGTACGTTCTATAGTATGGAGATGGCCATCTTTTTTATTGGCGTTACGGGTAAACCAAAGGAGCTCAGGAAAACAAATGAGCGATTTTCGTTCGCCGGAACTCACCCTTATCGGGGGGTGAAAGTTGTAAAAATCGTAGCACCCACGGTATAGAGATAGCCATCTTTATATTGGCGTTGCGCGTAAACCAACCGTGAAGGAGACTAGAAAAAAAAATGAGCAATTTTCGTTTACCGGAACTCACATTTATAAGGAAGTGAAAGTTTTTAAAAAATCGTACTTTCCATAGCATGGAGGTAGCCATCTTTTTTATTGGCGTTACGGGTAAACCAACTGCAAAGGAGCATAGGAAAAAATTGAGCGATTTTCGTTTGCCGAAACTCACCCAATCGCGGGAGAGGGGCGGGGGGGGGGGTGAACGGTTTTTAGAAAGTCGTTTCATCCATAGTATGGAGATAGCCGTCTTTTGTATTGGCGTTACGGGTAAACCAAACACAAAGGAGCCTAGGAAAAAAATGAGCGCTTTTCGTTTGCCAGAACTCACCCTTATCGGAGGGTGAACGTTTAAAAACAATCGTATCTTATGTCGCATCGAGATAGCCATCTATTTATTGGCGTTACGGGTAACCCAACGGCAAAGGAGCCCAGGAAAGCAAATGAGCGATTTTCGTTTGCTGGAACTCACCCTTATAAGGGAGTGACAGTTTAAAAAAATCGTATCTTCCATAATATGGAGATAGCCATCTTTCTTTATTAGCGTTGCGGGTAAACTAATCGCAACGGAGCCTAGGAAACAATTAAGCGACTTTCGTTTGCCGGAACTCACCCTTATCGGTGGGTAAAAGTTTGGAAAATAATCGTGTCTTCCATAGTTTGGAGATAGCCATCTTTTTATTGGCGTGACGGGTAAACCAACTGCAAAGGAGCCTAGGAAAAACACGCGCGACTTTCGTTTGCCGGAACTCACCCAATCACGGAAGGGCGGGGCGGGGGGCGGGGGTGAACGTTTTTTTAGAAAATCGTATCTTCCATAGTATGGAGATAGCCATCTTTTGTATTGGCGTTACGGGTAAACCAAACACAAAGGAGCCTAGGAAAAAAATGAGCCATTTTCGTTTGCCAGAACTCACCCTTATTGGGGGGTGAAAGTTTAAGAAAAATCGTATCTTCAATAGCATCGAGATAGCCATCTTTTTAATTGCCGTTACGGGTAACCCAACCGCAAAGGAGCGCAGGAAAACAAATGAGCGATTTTCGTTTGCTGGAACTCACCCTTATAAGGGAGTGAAAGTTTAAGAAAATCGTATCTTCCATAGTGTGGAGATAGCCAGCTTTCTTTATTAGCGTTGCGGGTAAACTAACCGCAAAGGAGCCTAGGAAACAAATAAGCGATTTTCCTTTGCCGGAACTCACCCTGATCGGTGGGTAAACGTTTGAAAAATCATTGTATCTTCAACAGTTTGGAGATAGCCATCTTTTTATTGGCGTGACGGGTAACCCAACCGCAAAGCAGCCCAGGAAAACAAATAAGCGATTTTCGTTTGCTGGAACTCACCCTTATAAGAGAGTGAAAGTTAAAAAAAATCGTATCTTCCATAGTATGGAGATAGCCATGTTTCTTTAATATCGTAGCGGGTAAACTAATCGCAAAGGAGCCTAGGAAACAAATAAGCGACTTTCGTTTGCCGGAATTCACCCTTATCGGTGGGTAAAAGTTTCGAAAATTATCGTGTCTTCCATAATTTGGAGATAGCCATCTTTTTATTGGCGTGACGGGTAAACCAACTGCAAAGGAGCCTAGGAAAAAAATGAGCGATCTTCGTTTGCCGTATCTCACAGGTATCGGAGGGTGTCAGTTAAAAAAATCGTACGTTCTATAGTATGGAGATGGCCATCTTTTTTATTGGCGTTACGGGTAAACCAAAGGAGCTCAGGAAAACAAATGAGCGATTTTCGTTCGCCGGAACTCACCCTTATCGGGGGGTGAAAGTTGTAAAAATCGTAGCACCCACGGTATAGAGATAGCCATCTTTATATTGGCGTTGCGCGTAAACCAACCGTAAAGGAGACTAGAAAAAAAATGAGCAATTTTCGTTTACCGGAACTCACATTTATAAGGAAGTGAAAGTTTAAAAAAAATCGTACTTTCCGTAGCATGGAGATAGCCATCTTTTTTATTGGCGTTATGGGTAAACCAACTGCGAAGGAGCATAGGAAAAAAATGAGCGATTTTCGTTTGCCGAATCTCACCCAATCGCGGGAGAGGGGCGGGGGGGTGAACGGTTTTTAGAAAGTCGTTTCATCCATAGTATGGAGATAGCCGTCTTTTGTATTGGCGTTACGGGTAAACCAAACACAAAGGAGCCTAGGAAAAAAATGAGCGCTTTTCGTTTGCCAGAACTCACCCTTATCGGAGGGTGAACGTTTAAAAACAATCGTATCTTATGTCGCATCGAGATAGTCATCTATTTATTGGCGTTACGGGTAACCCAACGGCAAAGGAGCCCAGGAAAGCAAATGAGCGATTTTCGTTTGCTGGAACTCACTCTTATAAGAGAGTGAAAGTTTAAAAAAATCGTATCTTCCATAGTATGGAGATAGCCATGTTTCTTTAATATCGTAGCGGGTAAACTAATCGCAAAGGAGCCTAGGAAACAAATAAGCGACTTTCGTTTGCCGGAATTCACCCTTATCGGTGGGTAAAAGTTTCGAAAATTATCGTGTCTTCCATAGTTTGGAGATAGCCATCTTTTTATTGGCGTGACGGGTAAACCAACTGCAAAGGAGCCTAGGAAAAAAATGAGCGATCTTCGTTTGCCGTATCTCACAGGTATCGGAGGGTGTCAGTTAAAAAACTCGTACGTTCTATAGTATGGAGATGGCCATCTTTTTTATTGGCGTTACGGGTAAACCAAAGGAGCTCAGGAAAACAAATGAGCGATTTTCGTTCGCCGGAACTCACCCTTATCGGGGGGTGAAAGTTGTAAAAATCGTAGCACCCACGGTATAGAGATAGCCATCTTTATATTGGCGTTGCGCGTAAACCAACCGTGAAGGAGACTAGAAAAAAAAATGAGCAATTTTCGTTTACCGGAACTCACATTTATAAGGAAGTGAAAGTTTTTAAAAAATCGTACTTTCCATAGCATGGAGATAGCCATCTTTTTTATTGGCGTTACGGGTAAACCAACTGCAAAGGAGCATAGGAAAAAAATGAGCGATTTTCGTTTGCCGAAACTCACCCAATCGCGGGAGAGGGGCGGGGGGGGGGGGGGGGTGAACGGTTTTTAGAAAGTCGTTTCATCCATAGTATGGAGATAGCCGTCTTTTGTATTGGCGTTACGGGTAAACCAAACACAAAGGAGCCTAGGAAAAAAATGAGCGCTTTTCGTTTGCCAGAACTCACCCTTATCGGAGGGTGAACGTTTAAAAACAATCGTATCTTATGTCGCATCGAGATAGCCATCTATTTATTGGCGTTACGGGTAACCCAACGGCAAAGGAGCCCAGGAAAGCAAATGAGCGATTTTCGTTTGCTGGAACTCACCCTTATAAGGGAGTGACAGTTTAAAAAAATCGTATCTTCCATAATATGGAGATAGCCATCTTTCTTTATTAGCGTTGCGGGTAAACTAATCGCAACGGAGCCTAGGAAACAATTAAGCGACTTTCGTTTGCCGGAACTCACCCTTATCGGTGGGTAAAAGTTTGGAAAATAATCGTGTCTTCCATAGTTTGGAGATAGCCATCTTTTTATTGGCGTGACGGGTAAACCAACTGCAAAGGAGCCTAGGAAAAAAATAAGCGATCTTCGTTTGCCGAATCTCACCGTTATCGGAGGGTGTCAGTTAAAAAAATCGTACGTTCTATAGTATGGAGATGGCCATCTTTTTTATTGGCGTTACGGGTAAACCAAAGGAGCTCAGGAAAACAAATGAGCGATTTTCGTTCGCCGGAACTCATCCTTATCGGAGGGTGGAAGTTGTAAAAAATCGTAGCACCCACGGTAGAGATAGTCATCTTTATATGGGCGTTGCGCGTAAACCAACCGTGAAGGAGTCTAGAAAAAAAATTAGCAATTTTCGTTTACCGGAACGCACACTTATAAGGGAGTGAAAGTTTCAAAAAAATCGTACTTTCCATAGCATGGAGATAGCCATCTTTTTTATTGGCGTTACGGGTAAAGCAACTGCACAGGAGCCTAGGAAAAAATGAGCGATCGTCGTTTGCCGTATCTCACCCTTGTCGGAGGGTGTCAGTTAAAAAAAATCGACGTTCTATAGTATGGAGATGGCCATCTTCTTTATTGGCGTTTTTATTATCAGGGGGTGAAATTTGTAAAAAATTTTAGCACCCACGGTATAGAGATAGCCATCTTTATATTTTCGTTGCGCGTAAACAAATCGTACAGGAGTCTAGGAAAAAAATGAGCAATTTCCGTGTACCGGAACTCACACTTATAAGGGAGTGAAAGTTATAAAAAATCGTACTTTCCATAGTATGGAGATAGCCGTCGTTTTTTATTAGCGTTACGGGTAAACCAACTGCAAAGGAGCCTAGGAAAAACACGCGCGACTTTCGTTTGCCGGAACTCACCCAATCACGGAAGGGCGGGGCGGGGGGCGGGGGTGAACGTTTTTTTAGAAAATCGTATCTTCCATAGTATGGAGATAGCCATCTTTTGTATTGGCGTTACGGGTAAACCAAACACAAAGGAGCCTAGGAAAAAAATGAGCCATTTTCGTTTGCCAGAACTCACCCTTATTGGAGGGTGAAAGTTTAAGAAAAATCGTATCTTCAATAGCATCGAGATAGCCATCTTTTTAATTGCCGTTACGGGTAACCCAACCGCAAAGGAGCGCAGGAAAACAAATGAGCGATTTTCGTTTGCTGGAACTCACCCTTATAAGGGAGTGAAAGTTTAAGAAAATCGTATCTTCCATAGTGTGGAGATAGCCATCTTTCTTTATTAGCGTTGCGGGTAAACTAACCGCAAAGGAGCCTAGGAAACAAATAAGCGATTTTCCTTTGCCGGAACTCACCCTGATCGGTGGATAAACGTTTGAAAAATCATTGTATCTTCAACAGTTTGGAGATAGCCATCTTTTTATTGGCGTGACGGGTAACCCAACCGCAAAGCAGCCCAGGAAAACAAATAAGCGATTTTCGTTTGCTGGAACTCACCCCTATAAGAGAGTGAAAGTTAAAAAAAATCGTATCTTCCATAGTATGGAGATAGCCATGTTTCTTTAATATCGTAGCGGGTAAACTAATCGCAAAGGAGCCTAGGAAACAAATAAGCGACTTTCGTTTGCCGGAATTCACCCTTATCGGTGGGTAAAAGTTTCGAAAATTATCGTGTCTTCCATAGTTTGGAGATAGCCATCTTTTTATTGGCGTGACGGGTAAACCAACTGCAAAGGAGCCTAGGAAAAAAATGAGCGATCTTCGTTTGCCGTATCTCACAGGTATCGGAGGGTGTCAGTTAAAAAAATCGTACGTTCTATAGTATGGAGATGGCCATCTTTTTTATTGGCGTTACGGGTAAACCAAAGGAGCTCAGGAAAACAAATGAGCGATTTTCGTTCGCCGGAACTCACCCTTATCGGGGGGTGAAAGTTGTAAAAATCGTAGCACCCACGGTATAGAGATAGCCATCTTTATATTGGCGTTGCGCGTAAACCAACCGTAAAGGAGACTAGAAAAAAAATGAGCAATTTTCGTTTACCGGAACTCACATTTATAAGGAAGTGAAAGTTTAAAAAAAATCGTACTTTCCGTCGCATGGAGATAGCCATCTTTTTTATTGGCGCTATGGGTAAACCAACTGCAAAGGAGCATAGGAAAAAAATGAGCGATTTTCGTTTGCCGAAACTCACCCAATCTCGGGAGAGGGGCGGGGGGGTGAACGGTTTTTAGAAAGTCGTTTCATCCATAGTATGGAGATAGCCGTCTTTTGTATTGGCGTTACGGGTAAACCAAACACAAAGGAGCCTAGGAAAAAAATGAGCGCTTTTCGTGTGCCAGAACTCACCCTTATCGGAGGGTGAACGTTTAAAAACAATCGTATCTTATGTCGCATCGAGATAGCCATCTATTTATTGGCGTTACGGGTAACCCAACGGCAAAGGAGCCCAGGAAAGCAAATGAGCGATTTTCGTTTGCTGGAACTCACTCTTATAAGA
Organism: Ophion obscuratus; assembly: GCA_964007375.1. NCBI lineage: Eukaryota > Metazoa > Arthropoda > Insecta > Hymenoptera > Ichneumonidae > Ophion > Ophion obscuratus. The sequence continues at coordinate 9,698,386 of OZ023317.1, forward strand.
GAGTGAAAGTTTAAAAAAATCGTATCTTCCATAGTATGGAGATAGCCATGTTTCTTTAATATCGTAGCGGGTAAACTAATCGCAAAGGAGCCTAGGAAACAAATAAGCGACTTTCGTTTGCCGGAATTCACCCTTATCGGTGGGTAAAAGTTTCGAAAATTATCGTGTCTTCCATAGTTTGGAGATAGCCATCTTTTTATTGGCGTGACGGGTAAACCAACTGCAAAGGAGCCTAGGAAAAAAATGAGCGATCTTCGTTTGCCGTATCTCACAGGTATCGGAGGGTGTCAGTTAAAAAACTCGTACGTTCTATAGTATGGAGATGGCCATCTTTTTTATTGGCGTTACGGGTAAACCAAAGGAGCTCAGGAAAACAAATGAGCGATTTTCGTTCGCCGGAACTCACCCTTATCGGGGGGTGAAAGTTGTAAAAATCGTAGCACCCACGGTATAGAGATAGCCATCTTTATATTGGCGTTGCGCGTAAACCAACCGTGAAGGAGACTAGAAAAAAAAATGAGCAATTTTCGTTTACCGGAACTCACATTTATAAGGAAGTGAAAGTTTTTAAAAAATCGTACTTTCCATAGCATGGAGGTAGCCATCTTTTTTATTGGCGTTACGGGTAAACCAACTGCAAAGGAGCATAGGAAAAAAATGAGCGATTTTCGTTTGCCGAAACTCACCCAATCGCGGGAGAGGGGCGGGGGGGGGGGGGTGAACGGTTTTTAGAAAGTCGTTTCATCCATAGTATGGAGATAGCCGTCTTTTGTATTGGCGTTACGGGTAAACCAAACACAAAGGAGCCTAGGAAAAAAATGAGCGCTTTTCGTTTGCCAGAACTCACCCTTATCGGAGGGTGAACGTTTAAAAACAATCGTATCTTATGTCGCATCGAGATAGCCATCTATTTATTGGCGTTACGGGTAACCCAACGGCAAAGGAGCCCAGGAAAGCAAATGAGCGATTTTCGTTTGCTGGAACTCACCCTTATAAGGGAGTGACAGTTTAAAAAAATCGTATCTTCCATAATATGGAGATAGCCATCTTTCTTTATTAGCGTTGCGGGTAAACTAATCGCAACGGAGCCTAGGAAACAATTAAGCGACTTTCGTTTGCCGGAACTCACCCTTATCGGTGGGTAAAAGTTTGGAAAATAATCGTGTCTTCCATAGTTTGGAGATAGCCATCTTTTTATTGGCGTGACGGGTAAACCAACTGCAAAGGAGCCTAGGAAAAACACGCGCGACTTTCGTTTGCCGGAACTCACCCAATCACGGAAGGGCGGGGCGGGGGGCGGGGGTGAACGTTTTTTTAGAAAATCGTATCTTCCATAGTATGGAGATAGCCATCTTTTGTATTGGCGTTACGGGTAAACCAAACACAAAGGAGCCTAGGAAAAAAATGAGCCATTTTCGTTTGCCAGAACTCACCCTTATTGGGGGGTGAAAGTTTAAGAAAAATCGTATCTTCAATAGCATCGAGATAGCCATCTTTTTAATTGCCGTTACGGGTAACCCAACCGCAAAGGAGCGCAGGAAAACAAATGAGCGATTTTCGTTTGCTGGAACTCACCCTTATAAGGGAGTGAAAGTTTAAGAAAATCGTATCTTCCATAGTGTGGAGATAGCCAGCTTTCTTTATTAGCGTTGCGGGTAAACTAACCGCAAAGGAGCCTAGGAAACAAATAAGCGATTTTCCTTTGCCGGAACTCACCCTGATCGGTGGGTAAACGTTTGAAAAATCATTGTATCTTCAACAGTTTGGAGATAGCCATCTTTTTATTGGCGTGACGGGTAACCCAACCGCAAAGCAGCCCAGGAAAACAAATAAGCGATTTTCGTTTGCTGGAACTCACCCTTATAAGAGAGTGAAAGTTAAAAAAAATCGTATCTTCCATAGTATGGAGATAGCCATGTTTCTTTAATATCGTAGCGGGTAAACTAATCGCAAAGGAGCCTAGGAAACAAATAAGCGACTTTCGTTTGCCGGAATTCACCCTTATCGGTGGGTAAAAGTTTCGAAAATTATCGTGTCTTCCATAATTTGGAGATAGCCATCTTTTTATTGGCGTGACGGGTAAACCAACTGCAAAGGAGCCTAGGAAAAAAATGAGCGATCTTCGTTTGCCGTATCTCACAGGTATCGGAGGGTGTCAGTTAAAAAAATCGTACGTTCTATAGTATGGAGATGGCCATCTTTTTTATTGGCGTTACGGGTAAACCAAAGGAGCTCAGGAAAACAAATGAGCGATTTTCGTTCGCCGGAACTCACCCTTATCGGGGGGTGAAAGTTGTAAAAATCGTAGCACCCACGGTATAGAGATAGCCATCTTTATATTGGCGTTGCGCGTAAACCAACCGTAAAGGAGACTAGAAAAAAAATGAGCAATTTTCGTTTACCGGAACTCACATTTATAAGGAAGTGAAAGTTTAAAAAAAATCGTACTTTCCGTAGCATGGAGATAGCCATCTTTTTTATTGGCGTTATGGGTAAACCAACTGCGAAGGAGCATAGGAAAAAAATGAGCGATTTTCGTTTGCCGAAACTCACCCAATCGCGGGAGAGGGGCGGGGGGGTGAACGGTTTTTAGAAAGTCGTTTCATCCATAGTATGGAGATAGCCGTCTTTTGTATTGGCGTTACGGGTAAACCAAACACAAAGGAGCCTAGGAAAAAAATGAGCGCTTTTCGTTTGCCAGAACTCACCCTTATCGGAGGGTGAACGTTTAAAAACAATCGTATCTTATGTCGCATCGAGATAGTCATCTATTTATTGGCGTTACGGGTAACCCAACGGCAAAGGAGCCCAGGAAAGCAAATGAGCGATTTTCGTTTGCTGGAACTCACTCTTATAAGAGAGTGAAAGTTTAAAAAAATCGTATCTTCCATAGTATGGAGATAGCCATGTTTCTTTAATATCGTAGCGGGTAAACTAATCGCAAAGGAGCCTAGGAAACAAATAAGCGACTTTCGTTTGCCGGAATTCACCCTTATCGGTGGGTAAAAGTTTCGAAAATTATCGTGTCTTCCATAGTTTGGAGATAGCCATCTTTTTATTGGCGTGACGGGTAAACCAACTGCAAAGGAGCCTAGGAAAAAAATGAGCGATCTTCGTTTGCCGTATCTCACAGGTATCGGAGGGTGTCAGTTAAAAAACTCGTACGTTCTATAGTATGGAGATGGCCATCTTTTTTATTGGCGTTACGGGTAAACCAAAGGAGCTCAGGAAAACAAATGAGCGATTTTCGTTCGCCGGAACTCACCCTTATCGGGGGGTGAAAGTTGTAAAAATCGTAGCACCCACGGTATAGAGATAGCCATCTTTATATTGGCGTTGCGCGTAAACCAACCGTGAAGGAGACTAGAAAAAAAAATGAGCAATTTTCGTTTACCGGAACTCACATTTATAAGGAAGTGAAAGTTTTTAAAAAATCGTACTTTCCATAGCATGGAGATAGCCATCTTTTTTATTGGCGTTACGGGTAAACCAACTGCAAAGGAGCATAGGAAAAAAATGAGCGATTTTCGTTTGCCGAAACTCACCCAATCGCGGGAGAGGGGCGGGGGGGGGGGGGTGAACGGTTTTTAGAAAGTCGTTTCATCCATAGTATGGAGATAGCCGTCTTTTGTATTGGCGTTACGGGTAAACCAAACACAAAGGAGCCTAGGAAAAAAATGAGCGCTTTTCGTTTGCCAGAACTCACCCTTATCGGAGGGTGAACGTTTAAAAACAATCGTATCTTATGTCGCATCGAGATAGCCATCTATTTATTGGCGTTACGGGTAACCCAACGGCAAAGGAGCCCAGGAAAGCAAATGAGCGATTTTCGTTTGCTGGAACTCACCCTTATAAGGGAGTGACAGTTTAAAAAAATCGTATCTTCCATAATATGGAGATAGCCATCTTTCTTTATTAGCGTTGCGGGTAAACTAATCGCAACGGAGCCTAGGAAACAATTAAGCGACTTTCGTTTGCCGGAACTCACCCTTATCGGTGGGTAAAAGTTTGGAAAATAATCGTGTCTTCCATAGTTTGGAGATAGCCATCTTTTTATTGGCGTGACGGGTAAACCAACTGCAAAGGAGCCTAGGAAAAAAATAAGCGATCTTCGTTTGCCGAATCTCACCGTTATCGGAGGGTGTCAGTTAAAAAAATCGTACGTTCTATAGTATGGAGATGGCCATCTTTTTTATTGGCGTTACGGGTAAACCAAAGGAGCTCAGGAAAACAAATGAGCGATTTTCGTTCGCCGGAACTCATCCTTATCGGAGGGTGGAAGTTGTAAAAAATCGTAGCACCCACGGTAGAGATAGTCATCTTTATATGGGCGTTGCGCGTAAACCAACCGTGAAGGAGTCTAGAAAAAAAATTAGCAATTTTCGTTTACCGGAACGCACACTTATAAGGGAGTGAAAGTTTCAAAAAAATCGTACTTTCCATAGCATGGAGATAGCCATCTTTTTTATTGGCGTTACGGGTAAAGCAACTGCACAGGAGCCTAGGAAAAAATGAGCGATCGTCGTTTGCCGTATCTCACCCTTGTCGGAGGGTGTCAGTTAAAAAAAATCGACGTTCTATAGTATGGAGATGGCCATCTTCTTTATTGGCGTTTTTATTATCAGGGGGTGAAATTTGTAAAAAATTTTAGCACCCACGGTATAGAGATAGCCATCTTTATATTTTCGTTGCGCGTAAACAAATCGTACAGGAGTCTAGGAAAAAAATGAGCAATTTCCGTGTACCGGAACTCACACTTATAAGGGAGTGAAAGTTATAAAAAATCGTACTTTCCATAGTATGGAGATAGCCGTCGTTTTTTATTAGCGTTACGGGTAAACCAACTGCAAAGGAGCCTAGGAAAAACACGCGCGACTTTCGTTTGCCGGAACTCACCCAATCACGGAAGGGCGGGGCGGGGGGCGGGGGTGAACGTTTTTTTAGAAAATCGTATCTTCCATAGTATGGAGATAGCCATCTTTTGTATTGGCGTTACGGGTAAACCAAACACAAAGGAGCCTAGGAAAAAAATGAGCCATTTTCGTTTGCCAGAACTCACCCTTATTGGAGGGTGAAAGTTTAAGAAAAATCGTATCTTCAATAGCATCGAGATAGCCATCTTTTTAATTGCCGTTACGGGTAACCCAACCGCAAAGGAGCGCAGGAAAACAAATGAGCGATTTTCGTTTGCTGGAACTCACCCTTATAAGGGAGTGAAAGTTTAAGAAAATCGTATCTTCCATAGTGTGGAGATAGCCATCTTTCTTTATTAGCGTTGCGGGTAAACTAACCGCAAAGGAGCCTAGGAAACAAATAAGCGATTTTCCTTTGCCGGAACTCACCCTGATCGGTGGATAAACGTTTGAAAAATCATTGTATCTTCAACAGTTTGGAGATAGCCATCTTTTTATTGGCGTGACGGGTAACCCAACCGCAAAGCAGCCCAGGAAAACAAATAAGCGATTTTCGTTTGCTGGAACTCACCCCTATAAGAGAGTGAAAGTTAAAAAAAATCGTATCTTCCATAGTATGGAGATAGCCATGTTTCTTTAATATCGTAGCGGGTAAACTAATCGCAAAGGAGCCTAGGAAACAAATAAGCGACTTTCGTTTGCCGGAATTCACCCTTATCGGTGGGTAAAAGTTTCGAAAATTATCGTGTCTTCCATAGTTTGGAGATAGCCATCTTTTTATTGGCGTGACGGGTAAACCAACTGCAAAGGAGCCTAGGAAAAAAATGAGCGATCTTCGTTTGCCGTATCTCACAGGTATCGGAGGGTGTCAGTTAAAAAAATCGTACGTTCTATAGTATGGAGATGGCCATCTTTTTTATTGGCGTTACGGGTAAACCAAAGGAGCTCAGGAAAACAAATGAGCGATTTTCGTTCGCCGGAACTCACCCTTATCGGGGGGTGAAAGTTGTAAAAATCGTAGCACCCACGGTATAGAGATAGCCATCTTTATATTGGCGTTGCGCGTAAACCAACCGTAAAGGAGACTAGAAAAAAAATGAGCAATTTTCGTTTACCGGAACTCACATTTATAAGGAAGTGAAAGTTTAAAAAAAATCGTACTTTCCGTCGCATGGAGATAGCCATCTTTTTTATTGGCGCTATGGGTAAACCAACTGCAAAGGAGCATAGGAAAAAAATGAGCGATTTTCGTTTGCCGAAACTCACCCAATCTCGGGAGAGGGGCGGGGGGGTGAACGGTTTTTAGAAAGTCGTTTCATCCATAGTATGGAGATAGCCGTCTTTTGTATTGGCGTTACGGGTAAACCAAACACAAAGGAGCCTAGGAAAAAAATGAGCGCTTTTCGTGTGCCAGAACTCACCCTTATCGGAGGGTGAACGTTTAAAAACAATCGTATCTTATGTCGCATCGAGATAGCCATCTATTTATTGGCGTTACGGGTAACCCAACGGCAAAGGAGCCCAGGAAAGCAAATGAGCGATTTTCGTTTGCTGGAACTCACTCTTATAAGAGAGTGAAAGTTTAAAAAAATCGTATCTTCCATAGTATGGAGATAGCCATGTTTCTTTAATATCGTAGCGGGTAAACTAATCGCAAAGGAGCCTAGGAAACAAATAAGCGACTTTCGTTTGCCGGAATTCACCCTTATCGGTGGGTAAAAGTTTCGAAAATTATCGTGTCTTCCATAGTTTGGAGATAGCCATCTTTTTATTGGCGTGACGGGTAAACCAACTGCAAAGGAGCCTAGGAAAAAAATGAGCGATCTTCGTTTGCCGTATCTCACAGGTATCGGAGGGTGTCAGTTAAAAAACTCGTACGTTCTATAGTATGGAGATGGCCATCTTTTTTATTGGCGTTACGGGTAAACCAAAGGAGCTCAGGAAAACAAATGAGCGATTTTCGTTCGCCGGAACTCACCCTTATCGGGGGGTGAAAGTTGTAAAAATCGTAGCACCCACGGTATAGAGATAGCCATCTTTATATTGGCGTTGCGCGTAAACCAACCGTGAAGGAGACTAGAAAAAAAAATGAGCAATTTTCGTTTACCGGAACTCACATTTATAAGGAAGTGAAAGTTTTTAAAAAATCGTACTTTCCATAGCATGGAGGTAGCCATCTTTTTTATTGGCGTTACGGGTAAACCAACTGCAAAGGAGCATAGGAAAAAAATGAGCGATTTTCGTTTGCCGAAACTCACCCAATCGCGGGAGAGGGGCGGGGGGGGGGGGGTGAACGGTTTTTAGAAAGTCGTTTCATCCATAGTATGGAGATAGCCGTCTTTTGTATTGGCGTTACGGGTAAACCAAACACAAAGGAGCCTAGGAAAAAAATGAGCGCTTTTCGTTTGCCAGAACTCACCCTTATCGGAGGGTGAACGTTTAAAAACAATCGTATCTTATGTCGCATCGAGATAGCCATCTATTTATTGGCGTTACGGGTAACCCAACGGCAAAGGAGCCCAGGAAAGCAAATGAGCGATTTTCGTTTGCTGGAACTCACCCTTATAAGGGAGTGACAGTTTAAAAAAATCGTATCTTCCATAATATGGAGATAGCCATCTTTCTTTATTAGCGTTGCGGGTAAACTAATCGCAACGGAGCCTAGGAAACAATTAAGCGACTTTCGTTTGCCGGAACTCACCCTTATCGGTGGGTAAAAGTTTGGAAAATAATCGTGTCTTCCATAGTTTGGAGATAGCCATCTTTTTATTGGCGTGACGGGTAAACCAACTGCAAAGGAGCCTAGGAAAAAAATAAGCGATCTTCGTTTGCCGAATCTCACCGTTATCGGAGGGTGTCAGTTAAAAAAATCGTACGTTCTATAGTATGGAGATGGCCATCTTTTTTATTGGCGTTACGGGTAAACCAAAGGAGCTCAGGAAAACAAATGAGCGATTTTCGTTCGCCGGAACTCATCCTTATCGGAGGGTGGAAGTTGTAAAAAATCGTAGCACCCACGGTAGAGATAGTCATCTTTATATGGGCGTTGCGCGTAAACCAACCGTGAAGGAGTCTAGAAAAAAAATTAGCAATTTTCGTTTACCGGAACGCACACTTATAAGGGAGTGAAAGTTTCAAAAAAATCGTACTTTCCATAGCATGGAGATAGCCATCTTTTTTATTGGCGTTACGGGTAAAGCAACTGCACAGGAGCCTAGGAAAAAATGAGCGATCGTCGTTTGCCGTATCTCACCCTTGTCGGAGGGTGTCAGTTAAAAAAAATCGACGTTCTATAGTATGGAGATGGCCATCTTCTTTATTGGCGTTTTTATTATCAGGGGGTGAAATTTGTAAAAAATTTTAGCACCCACGGTATAGAGATAGCCATCTTTATATTTTCGTTGCGCGTAAACAAATCGTACAGGAGTCTAGGAAAAAAATGAGCAATTTCCGTGTACCGGAACTCACACTTATAAGGGAGTGAAAGTTATAAAAAATCGTACTTTCCATAGTATGGAGATAGCCGTCGTTTTTTATTAGCGTTACGGGTAAACCAACTGCAAAGGAGCCTAGGAAAAACACGCGCGACTTTCGTTTGCCGGAACTCACCCAATCACGGAAGGGCGGGGCGGGGGGCGGGGGTGAACGTTTTTTTAGAAAATCGTATCTTCCATAGTATGGAGATAGCCATCTTTTGTATTGGCGTTACGGGTAAACCAAACACAAAGGAGCCTAGGAAAAAAATGAGCCATTTTCGTTTGCCAGAACTCACCCTTATTGGAGGGTGAAAGTTTAAGAAAAATCGTATCTTCAATAGCATCGAGATAGCCATCTTTTTAATTGCCGTTACGGGTAACCCAACCGCAAAGGAGCGCAGGAAAACAAATGAGCGATTTTCGTTTGCTGGAACTCACCCTTATAAGGGAGTGAAAGTTTAAGAAAATCGTATCTTCCATAGTGTGGAGATAGCCATCTTTCTTTATTAGCGTTGCGGGTAAACTAACCGCAAAGGAGCCTAGGAAACAAATAAGCGATTTTCCTTTGCCGGAACTCACCCTGATCGGTGGATAAACGTTTGAAAAATCATTGTATCTTCAACAGTTTGGAGATAGCCATCTTTTTATTGGCGTGACGGGTAACCCAACTGCAAAGCAGCCCAGGAAAACAAATAAGCGATTTTCGTTTGCTGGAACTCACCCCTATAAGAGAGTGAAAGTTAAAAAAAATCGTATCTTCCATAGTATGGAGATAGCCATGTTTCTTTAATATCGTAGCGGGTAAACTAATCGCAAAGGAGCCTAGGAAACAAATAAGCGACTTTCGTTTGCCGGAATTCACCCTTATCGGTGGGTAAAAGTTTCGAAAATTATCGTGTCTTCCATAGTTTGGAGATAGCCATCTTTTTATTGGCGTGACGGGTAAACCAACTGCAAAGGAGCCTAGGAAAAAAATGAGCGATCTTCGTTTGCCGTATCTCACAGGTATCGGAGGGTGTCAGTTAAAAAAATCGTACGTTCTATAGTATGGAGATGGCCATCTTTTTTATTGGCGTTACGGGTAAACCAAAGGAGCTCAGGAAAACAAATGAGCGATTTTCGTTCGCCGGAACTCACCCTTATCGGGGGGTGAAAGTTGTAAAAATCGTAGCACCCACGGTATAGAGATAGCCATCTTTATATTGGCGTTGCGCGTAAACCAACCGTAAAGGAGACTAGAAAAAAAATGAGCAATTTTCGTTTACCGGAACTCACATTTATAAGGAAGTGAAAGTTTAAAAAAAATCGTACTTTCCGTCGCATGGAGATAGCCATCTTTTTTATTGGCGCTATGGGTAAACCAACTGCAAAGGAGCATAGGAAAAAAATGAGCGATTTTCGTTTGCCGAAACTCACCCAATCTCGGGAGAGGGGCGGGGGGGTGAACGGTTTTTAGAAAGTCGTTTCATCCATAGTATGGAGATAGCCGTCTTTTGTATTGGCGTTACGGGTAAACCAAACACAAAGGAGCCTAGGAAAAAAATGAGCGCTTTTCGTGTGCCAGAACTCACCCTTATCGGAGGGTGAACGTTTAAAAACAATCGTATCTTATGTCGCATCGAGATAGCCATCTATTTATTGGCGTTACGGGTAACCCAACGGCAAAGGAGCCCAGGAAAGCAAATGAGCGATTTTCGTTTGCTGGAACTCACTCTTATAAGAGAGTGAAAGTTTAAAAAAATCGTATCTTCCATAGTATGGAGATAGCCATGTTTCTTTAATATCGTAGCGGGTAAACTAATCGCAAAGGAGCCTAGGAAACAAATAAGCGACTTTCGTTTGCCGGAATTCACCCTTATCGGTGGGTAAAAGTTTCGAAAATTATCGTGTCTTCCATAGTTTGGAGATAGCCATCTTTTTATTGGCGTGACGGGTAAACCAACTGCAAAGGAGCCTAGGAAAAAAATGAGCGATCTTCGTTTGCCGTATCTCACAGGTATCGGAGGGTGTCAGTTAAAAAACTCGTACGTTCTATAGTATGGAGATGGCCATCTTTTTTATTGGCGTTACGGGTAAACCAAAGGAGCTCAGGAAAACAAATGAGCGATTTTCGTTCGCCGGAACTCACCCTTATCGGGGGGTGAAAGTTGTAAAAATCGTAGCACCCACGGTATAGAGATAGCCATCTTTATATTGGCGTTGCGCGTAAACCAACCGTGAAGGAGACTAGAAAAAAAAATGAGCAATTTTCGTTTACCGGAACTCACATTTATAAGGAAGTGAAAGTTTTTAAAAAATCGTACTTTCCATAGCATGGAGGTAGCCATCTTTTTTATTGGCGTTACGGGTAAACCAACTGCAAAGGAGCATAGGAAAAAAATGAGCGATTTTCGTTTGCCGAAACTCACCCAATCGCGGGAGAGGGGCGGGGGGGGGGGGGTGAACGGTTTTTAGAAAGTCGTTTCATCCATAGTATGGAGATAGCCGTCTTTTGTATTGGCGTTACGGGTAAACCAAACACAAAGGAGCCTAGGAAAAAAATGAGCGCTTTTCGTTTGCCAGAACTCACCCTTATCGGAGGGTGAACGTTTAAAAACAATCGTATCTTATGTCGCATCGAGATAGCCATCTATTTATTGGCGTTACGGGTAACCCAACGGCAAAGGAGCCCAGGAAAGCAAATGAGCGATTTTCGTTTGCTGGAACTCACCCTTATAAGGGAGTGACAGTTTAAAAAAATCGTATCTTCCATAATATGGAGATAGCCATCTTTCTTTATTAGCGTTGCGGGTAAACTAATCGCAACGGAGCCTAGGAAACAATTAAGCGACTTTCGTTTGCCGGAACTCACCCTTATCGGTGGGTAAAAGTTTGGAAAATAATCGTGTCTTCCATAGTTTGGAGATAGCCATCTTTTTATTGGCGTGACGGGTAAACCAACTGCAAAGGAGCCTAGGAAAAACACGCGCGACTTTCGTTTGCCGGAACTCACCCAATCACGGAAGGGCGGGGCGGGGGGCGGGGGTGAACGTTTTTTTAGAAAATCGTATCTTCCATAGTATGGAGATAGCCATCTTTTGTATTGGCGTTACGGGTAAACCAAACACAAAGGAGCCTAGGAAAAAAATGAGCCATTTTCGTTTGCCAGAACTCACCCTTATTGGGGGGTGAAAGTTTAAGAAAAATCGTATCTTCAATAGCATCGAGATAGCCATCTTTTTAATTGCCGTTACGGGTAACCCAACCGCAAAGGAGCGCAGGAAAACAAATGAGCGATTTTCGTTTGCTGGAACTCACCCTTATAAGGGAGTGAAAGTTTAAGAAAATCGTATCTTCCATAGTGTGGAGATAGCCAGCTTTCTTTATTAGCGTTGCGGGTAAACTAACCGCAAAGGAGCCTAGGAAACAAATAAGCGATTTTCCTTTGCCGGAACTCACCCTGATCGGTGGGTAAACGTTTGAAAAATCATTGTATCTTCAACAGTTTGGAGATAGCCATCTTTTTATTGGCGTGACGGGTAACCCAACCGCAAAGCAGCCCAGGAAAACAAATAAGCGATTTTCGTTTGCTGGAACTCACCCTTATAAGAGAGTGAAAGTTAAAAAAAATCGTATCTTCCATAGTATGGAGATAGCCATGTTTCTTTAATATCGTAGCGGGTAAACTAATCGCAAAGGAGCCTAGGAAACAAATAAGCGACTTTCGTTTGCCGGAATTCACCCTTATCGGTGGGTAAAAGTTTCGAAAATTATCGTGTCTTCCATAATTTGGAGATAGCCATCTTTTTATTGGCGTGACGGGTAAACCAACTGCAAAGGAGCCTAGGAAAAAAATGAGCGATCTTCGTTTGCCGTATCTCACAGGTATCGGAGGGTGTCAGTTAAAAAAATCGTACGTTCTATAGTATGGAGATGGCCATCTTTTTTATTGGCGTTACGGGTAAACCAAAGGAGCTCAGGAAAACAAATGAGCGATTTTCGTTCGCCGGAACTCACCCTTATCGGGGGGTGAAAGTTGTAAAAATCGTAGCACCCACGGTATAGAGATAGCCATCTTTATATTGGCGTTGCGCGTAAACCAACCGTAAAGGAGACTAGAAAAAAAATGAGCAATTTTCGTTTACCGGAACTCACATTTATAAGGAAGTGAAAGTTTAAAAAAAATCGTACTTTCCGTAGCATGGAGATAGCCATCTTTTTTATTGGCGTTATGGGTAAACCAACTGCGAAGGAGCATAGGAAAAAAATGAGCGATTTTCGTTTGCCGAAACTCACCCAATCGCGGGAGAGGGGCGGGGGGGTGAACGGTTTTTAGAAAGTCGTTTCATCCATAGTATGGAGATAGCCGTCTTTTGTATTGGCGTTACGGGTAAACCAAACACAAAGGAGCCTAGGAAAAAAATGAGCGCTTTTCGTTTGCCAGAACTCACCCTTATCGGAGGGTGAACGTTTAAAAACAATCGTATCTTATGTCGCATCGAGATAGTCATCTATTTATTGGCGTTACGGGTAACCCAACGGCAAAGGAGCCCAGGAAAGCAAATGAGCGATTTTCGTTTGCTGGAACTCACTCTTATAAGAGAGTGAAAGTTTAAAAAAATCGTATCTTCCATAGTATGGAGATAGCCATGTTTCTTTAATATCGTAGCGGGTAAACTAATCGCAAAGGAGCCTAGGAAACAAATAAGCGACTTTCGTTTGCCGGAATTCACCCTTATCGGTGGGTAAAAGTTTCGAAAATTATCGTGTCTTCCATAGTTTGGAGATAGCCATCTTTTTATTGGCGTGACGGGTAAACCAACTGCAAAGGAGCCTAGGAAAAAAATGAGCGATCTTCGTTTGCCGTATCTCACAGGTATCGGAGGGTGTCAGTTAAAAAACTCGTACGTTCTATAGTATGGAGATGGCCATCTTTTTTATTGGCGTTACGGGTAAACCAAAGGAGCTCAGGAAAACAAATGAGCGATTTTCGTTCGCCGGAACTCACCCTTATCGGGGGGTGAAAGTTGTAAAAATCGTAGCACCCACGGTATAGAGATAGCCATCTTTATATTGGCGTTGCGCGTAAACCAACCGTGAAGGAGACTAGAAAAAAAAATGAGCAATTTTCGTTTACCGGAACTCACATTTATAAGGAAGTGAAAGTTTTTAAAAAATCGTACTTTCCATAGCATGGAGATAGCCATCTTTTTTATTGGCGTTACGGGTAAACCAACTGCAAAGGAGCATAGGCAAAAAATGAGCGATTTTCGTTTGCCGAAACTCACCCAATCGCGGGAGAGGGGCGGGGGGGGGGGGGGGTGAACGGTTTTTAGAAAGTCGTTTCATCCATAGTATGGAGATAGCCGTCTTTTGTATTGGCGTTACGGGTAAACCAAACACAAAGGAGCCTAGGAAAAAAATGAGCGCTTTTCGTTTGCCAGAACTCACCCTTATCGGAGGGTGAACGTTTAAAAACAATCGTATCTTATGTCGCATCGAGATAGCCATCTATTTATTGGCGTTACGGGTAACCCAACGGCAAAGGAGCCCAGGAAAGCAAATGAGCGATTTTCGTTTGCTGGAACTCACCCTTATAAGGGAGTGACAGTTTAAAAAAATCGTATCTTCCATAATATGGAGATAGCCATCTTTCTTTATTAGCGTTGCGGGTAAACTAATCGCAACGGAGCCTAGGAAACAATTAAGCGACTTTCGTTTGCCGGAACTCACCCTTATCGGTGGGTAAAAGTTTGGAAAATAATCGTGTCTTCCATAGTTTGGAGATAGCCATCTTTTTATTGGCGGGACGGGTAAACCAACTGCAAAGGAGCCTAGGAAAAAAATAAGCGATCTTCGTTTGCCGAATCTCACCGTTATCGGAGGGTGTCAGTTAAAAAAATCGTACGTTCTATAGTATGGAGATGGCCATCTTTTTTATTGGCGTTACGGGTAAACCAAAGGAGCTCAGGAAAACAAATGAGCGATTTTCGTTCGCCGGAACTCATCCTTATCGGAGGGTGAAAGTTGTAAAAAATCGTAGCACCCACGGTAGAGATAGTCATCTTTATATGGGCGTTGCGCGTAAACCAACCGTGAAGGAGTCTGGAAAAAAAATTAGCAATTTTCGTTTACCGGAACGCACACTTATAAGGGAGTGAAAGTTTCAAAAAAATCGTACTTTCCATAGCATGGAGATAGCCATCTTTTTTATTGGCGTTACGGGTAAAGCAACTGCACAGGAGCCTAGGAAAAAATGAGCGATCGTCGTTTGCCGTATCTCACCCTTGTCGGAGGGTGTCAGTTAAAAAAAATCGACGTTCTATAGTATGGAGATGGCCATCTTCTTTATTGGCGTTTTTATTATCAGGGGGTGAAATTTGTAAAAAATTTTAGCACCCACGGTATAGAGATAGCCATCTTTATATTTTCGTTGCGCGTAAACAAATCGTACAGGAGTCTAGGAAAAAAATGAGCAATTTCCGTGTACCGGAACTCACACTTATAAGGGAGTGAAAGTTATAAAAAATCGTACTTTCCATAGTATGGAGATAGCCGTCGTTTTTTATTAGCGTTACGGGTAAACCAACTGCAAAGGAGCCTAGGAAAAACACGCGCGACTTTCGTTTGCCGAAACTCACCCAATCGCGGGAGAGGGGCGGGGGGGTGAACGGTTTTTAGAAAGTCGTTTCATCCATAGTATGGAGATAGCCGTCTTTTGTATTGGCGTTACGGGTAAACCAAACACAAAGGAGCCTAGGAAAAAAATGAGCGCTTTTTGTTTGCCAGAACTCACCCTTATCGGAGGGTGAACGTTTAAAAACAATCGTATCTTATGTCGCATCGAGATAGCCATCTATTTATTGGCGTTACGGGTAACCCAACGGCAAAGGAGCCCAGGAAAGCAAATGAGCGATTTTTGTTTGCTGGAACTCACTCTTATAAGAGAGTGAAAGTTTAAAAAAATCGTATCTTCCATAGTATGGAGATAGCCATGTTTCTTTAATATCGTAGCGGGTAAACTAATCGCAAAGGAGCCTAGGAAACAAATAAGCGACTTTCGTTTGCCGGAATTCACCCTTATCGGTGGGTAAAAGTTTCGAAAATTATCGTGTCTTCCATAGTTTGGAGATAGCCATCTTTTTATTGGCGTGACGGGTAAACCAACTGCAAAGGAGCCTAGGAAAAAAATGAGCGATCTTCGTTTGCCGTATCTCACAGGTATCGGAGGGTGTCAGTTAAAAAACTCGTACGTTCTATAGTATGGAGATGGCCATCTTTTTTATTGGCGTTACGGGTAAACCAAAGGAGCTCAGGAAAACAAATGACCGATTTTCGTTCGCCGGAACTCATCCTTATCGGAGGGTGAAAGTTGTAAAAAATCGTAGCACCCACGGTAGAGATAGTCATCTTTATATGGGCGTTGCGCGTAAACCAACCGTGAAGGAGTCTAGAAAAAAAACTAGCAATTTTCGTTTACCGGAACGCACACTTATAAGGGAGTGAAAGTTTCAAAAAAATCGTACTTTCCATAGCATGGAGATAGCCATCTTTTTTATTGGCGTTACGGGTAAAGCAACTGCACAGGAGCCTAGGAAAAAATGAGCGATCGTCGTTTGCCGTATCTCACCCTTGTCGGAGGGTGTCAGTTAAAAAAAATCGACGTTCTATAGTATGGAGATGGCCATCTTCTTTATTGGCGTTTTTATTATCAGGGGGTGAAATTTGTAAAAAATTTTAGCACCCACGGTATAGAGATAGCCATCTTTATATTTTCGTTGCGCGTAAACAAATCGTACAGGAGTCTAGGAAAAAAATGAGCAATTTCCGTGTACCGGAACTCACACTTATAAGGGAGTGAAAGTTATAAAAAATCGTACTTTCCATAGTATGGAGATAGCCGTCGTTTTTTATTAGCGTTACGGGTAAACGAACTGCAAAGGAGCCTAGGAAAAACACGCGCGACTTTCGTTTGCCGGAACTCACCCAATCACAGAAGGGCGGGGCGGGGGGCGGGGGTGAACGTTTTTTTCGAAAATCGTATCTTCCATAGTATGGAGATAGCCATCTTTTGTATTGGCGTTACGGGTAAACCAAACACAAAGGAGCCTAGGAAAAAAATGAGCCATTTTCGTTTGCCAGAACTCACCCTTATTGGGGGGTGAAAGTTTAAGAAAAATCGTATCTTCAATAGCATCGAGATAGCCATCTTTTTAATTGCCGTTACGGGTAACCCAACCGCAAAGGAGCGCAGGAAAACAAATGAGCGATTTTCGTTTGCTGGAACTCACCCTTATAAGGGAGTGAAAGTTTAAGAAAATCGTATCTTCCATAGTGTGGAGATAGCCAGCTTTCTTTATTAGCGTTGCGGGTAAACTAACCGCAAAGGAGCCTAGGAAACAAATAAGCGATTTTCCTTTGCCGGAACTCACCCTGATCGGTGGGTAAACGTTTGAAAAATCATTGTATCTTCAACAGTTTGGAGATAGCCATCTTTTTATTGGCGTGACGGGTAACCCAACCGCAAAGCAGCCCAGGAAAACAAATAAGCGATTTTCGTTTGCTGGAACTCACCCTTATAAGAGAGTGAAAGTTAAAAAAAATCGTATCTTCCATAGTATGGAGATAGCCATGTTTCTTTAATATCGTAGCGGGTAAACTAATCGCAAAGGAGCCTAGGAAACAAATAAGCGACTTTCGTTTGCCGGAATTCACCCTTATCGGTGGGTAAAAGTTTCGAAAATTATCGTGTCTTCCATAATTTGGAGATAGCCATCTTTTTATTGGCGTGACGGGTAAACCAACTGCAAAGGAGCCTAGGAAAAAAATGAGCGATCTTCGTTTGCCGTATCTCACAGGTATCGGAGGGTGTCAGTTAAAAAAATCGTACGTTCTATAGTATGGAGATGGCCATCTTTTTTATTGGCGTTACGGGTAAACCAAAGGAGCTCAGGAAAACAAATGAGCGATTTTCGTTCGCCGGAACTCACCCTTATCGGGGGGTGAAAGTTGTAAAAATCGTAGCACCCACGGTATAGAGATGGCCATCTTTATATTGGCGTTGCGCGTAAACCAACCGTAAAGGAGACTAGAAAAAAAATGAGCAATTTTCGTTTACCGGAACTCACATTTATAAGGAAGTGAAAGTTTAAAAAAAATCGTACTTTCCGTAGCATGGAGATAGCCATCTTTTTTATTGGCGTTATGGGTAAACCAACTGCAAAGGAGCATAGGAAAAAAATGAGCGATTTTCGTTTGCCGAAACTCACCCAATCGCGGGAGAGGGGCGGGGGGGTGAACGGTTTTTAGAAAGTCGTTTCATCCATAGTATGGAGATAGCCGTCTTTTGTATTGGCGTTACGGGCAAACCAAACACAAAGGAGCCTAGGAAAAAAATGAGCGCTTTTTGTTTGCCAGAACTCACCCTTATCGGAGGGTGAACGTTTAAAAACAATCGTATCTTATGTCGCATCGAGATAGCCATCTATTTATTGGCGTTACGGGTAACCCAACGGCAAAGGAGCCCAGGAAAGCAAATGAGCGATTTTCGTTTGCTGGAACTCACTCTTATAAGAGAGTGAAAGTTTAAAAAAATCGTATCTTCCATAGTATGGAGATAGCCATGTTTCTTTAATATCGTAGCGGGTAAACTAATCGCAAAGGAGCCTAGGAAACAAATAAGCGACTTTCGTTTGCCGGAATTCACCCTTATCGGTGGGTAAAAGTTTCGAAAATTATCGTGTCTTCCATAGTTTGGAGATAGCCATCTTTTTATTGGCGTGACGGGTAAACCAACTGCAAAGGAGCCTAGGAAAAAAATGAGCGATCTTCGTTTGCCGTATCTCACAGGTATCGGAGGGTGTCAGTTAAAAAACTCGTACGTTCTATAGTATGGAGATGGCCATCTTTTTTATTGGCGTTACGGGTAAACCAAAGGAGCTCAGGAAAACAAATGAGCGATTTTCGTTCGCCGGAACTCACCCTTATCGGGGGGTGAAAGTTGTAAAAATCGTAGCACCCACGGTATAGAGATAGCCATCTTTATATTGGCGTTGCGCGTAAACCAACCGTGAAGGAGACTAGAAAAAAAAATGAGCAATTTTCGTTTACCGGAACTCACATTTATAAGGAAGTGAAAGTTTTTAAAAAATCGTACTTTCCATAGCATGGAGATAGCCATCTTTTTTATTGGCGTTACGGGTAAACCAACTGCAAAGGAGCATAGGAAAAAAATGAGCGATTTTCGTTTGCCGAAACTCACCCAATCGCGGGAGAGGGGCGGGGGGGGGGGGGGGGGTGAACGGTTTTTAGAAAGTCGTTTCATCCATAGTATGGAGATAGCCGTCTTTTGTATTGGCGTTACGGGTAAACCAAACACAAAGGAGCCTAGGAAAAAAATGAGCGCTTTTCGTTTGCCAGAACTCACCCTTATCGGAGGGTGAACGTTTAAAAACAATCGTATCTTATGTCGCATCGAGATAGCCATCTATTTATTGGCGTTACGGGTAACCCAACGGCAAAGGAGCCCAGGAAAGCAAATGAGCGATTTTCGTTTGCTGGAACTCACCCTTATAAGGGAGTGACAGTTTAAAAAAATCGTATCTTCCATAATATGGAGATAGCCATCTTTCTTTATTAGCGTTGCGGGTAAACTAATCGCAACGGAGCCTAGGAAACAATTAAGCGACTTTCGTTTGCCGGAACTCACCCTTATCGGTGGGTAAAAGTTTGGAAAATAATCGTGTCTTCCATAGTTTGGAGATAGCCATCTTTTTATTGGCGGGACGGGTAAACCAACTGCAAAGGAGCCTAGGAAAAAAATAAGCGATCTTCGTTTGCCGAATCTCACCGTTATCGGAGGGTGTCAGTTAAAAAAATCGTACGTTCTATAGTATGGAGATGGCCATCTTTTTTATTGGCGTTACGGGTAAACCAAAGGAGCTCAGGAAAACAAATGAGCGATTTTCGTTCGCCGGAACTCATCCTTATCGGAGGGTGAAAGTTGTAAAAAATCGTAGCACCCACGGTAGAGATAGTCATCTTTATATGGGCGTTGCGCGTAAACCAACCGTGAAGGAGTCTAGAAAAAAAATTAGCAATTTTCGTTTACCGGAACGCACACTTATAAGGGAGTGAAAGTTTCAAAAAAATCGTACTTTCCATAGCATGGAGATAGCCATCTTTTTTATTGGCGTTACGGGTAAAGCAACTGCACAGGAGCCTAGGAAAAAATGAGCGATCGTCGTTTGCCGTATCTCACCCTTGTCGGAGGGTGTCAGTTAAAAAAAATCGACGTTCTATAGTATGGAGATGGCCATCTTCTTTATTGGCGTTTTTATTATCAGGGGGTGAAATTTGTAAAAAATTTTAGCACCCACGGTATAGAGATAGCCATCTTTATATTTTCGTTGCGCGTAAACAAATCGTACAGGAGTCTAGGAAAAAAATGAGCAATTTCCGTGTACCGGAACTCACACTTATAAGGGAGTGAAAGTTATAAAAAATCGTACTTTCCATAGTATGGAGATAGCCGTCGTTTTTTATTAGCGTTACGGGTAAACCAACTGCAAAGGAGCCTAGGAAAAACACGCGCGACTTTCGTTTGCCGGAACTCACCCAATCACGGAAGGGCGGGGCGGGGGGCGGGGGTGAACGTTTTTTTAGAAAATCGTATCTTCCATAGTATGGAGATAGCCATCTTTTGTATTGGCGTTACGGGTAAACCAAACACAAAGGAGCCTAGGAAAAAAATGAACCATTTTCGTTTGCCAGAACTCACCCTTATTGGGGGGTGAAAGTTTAAGAAAAATCGTATCTTCAATAGCATCGAGATAGCCATCTTTTTAATTGCCGTTACGGGTAACCCAACCGCAAAGGAGCGCAGGAAAACAAATGAGCGATTTTCGTTTGCTGGAACTCACCCTTATAAGGGAGTGAAAGTTTAAGAAAATCGTATCTTCCATAGTGTGGAGATAGCCAGCTTTCTTTATTAGCGTTGCGGGTAAACTAACCGCAAAGGAGCCTCGGAAACAAATAAGCGATTTTCCTTTGCCGGAACTCACCCTGATCGGTGGGTAAACGTTTGAAAAATCATTGTATCTTCAACAGTTTGGAGATAGCCATCTTTTTATTGGCGTGACGGGTAACCCAACCGCAAAGCAGCCCAGGAAAACAAATAAGCGATTTTCGTTTGCTGGAACTCACCCTTATAAGAGAGTGAAAGTTAAAAAAAATCGTATCTTCCATAGTATGGAGATCGCCATGTTTCTTTAATATCGTAGCGGGTAAACTAATCGCAAAGGAGCCTAGGAAACAAATAAGCGACTTTCGTTTGCCGGAATTCACCCTTATCGGTGGGTAAAAGTTTCGAAAATTATCGTGTCTTCCATAGTTTGGAGATAGCCATCTTTTTATTGGCGTGACGGGTAAACCAACTGCAAAGGAGCCTAGGAAAAAAATGAGCGATCTTCGTTTGCCGTATCTCACAGGTATCGGAGGGTGTCAGTTAAAAAAATCGTACGTTCTATAGTATGGAGATGGCCATCTTTTTTATTGGCGTTACGGGTAAACCAAAGGAGCTCAGGAAAACAAATGAGCGATTTTCGTTCGCCGGAACTCACCCTTATCGGGGGGTAAAAGTTGTAAAAATCGTAGCACCCACGGTATAGAGATAGCCATCTTTATATTGGCGTTGCGCGTAAACCAACCGTGAAGGAGACTAGAAAAAAATGAGCAATTTTCGTTTACCGGAACTCACATTTATAAGGAAGTGAAAGTGTTAAAAAAATCGTACTTTCCATAGCATGGAGATAGCCATCTTTTTATTGGCGTTACGGGTAAACCAACTGCAAAGGAGCATAGGAAAAAAATGAGCGATTTTCGTTTGCCGAAACTCGCCCAATCGCCGGAGAGGGGCGGGGGGGGGGGGGGTGAACGGTTTGTAGAAAGTCGTTTCATCCATAGTATGGAGATAGCCGTCTTTTGTATTGGCGTTACGGGTAAACCAAACACAAAGGAGCCTAGGAAAAAAATGAGCGCTTTTCGTTTGCCAGAACTGACCCTTATCGGAGGGTGAACGTTTAAAAACAATCGTATCTTATGTCGCATCGAGATAGCCATCTATTTATTGGCGTTACGGGTAACCCAACGGCAAAGGAGCCCAGGAAAGCAAATGAGCGATTTTCGTTTGCTGGAACTCACCCTTATAAGAGAGTGAAAGTTAAAAAAAATCGTATCTTCCATAGTATGGAGATAGCCATGTTTCTTTAATATCGTAGCGGGTAAACTAATCGCAAAGGAGCCTAGGAAACAAATGAGCGATCTTCGTTTGCCGTATCTCACAGGTATCGGAGGGTGTCAGTTAAAAAAATCGTACGTTCTATAGTATGGAGATGGCCATCTTTTTTATTGGCGTTACGGGTAAACCAAAGGAGCTCAAGAAAACAAATGAGCGATTTTCGTTCGCCGGAACTCACCCTTATCGGGGGGTGAAAGTTGTAAAAATCGTAGCACCCACGGTATAGAGATAGCCATCTTTATATTGGCGTTGCGCGTAAACCAACCGTGAAGGAGACTAGAAAAAAATGAGCAATTTTCGTTTACCGGAACTCACATTTATAAGGAAGTGAAAGTTTTAAAAAAATCGTACTTTCCATAGCATGGAGATAGCCATCTTTTTATTGGCGTTACGGGTAAACCAACTGCAAAGGAGCATAGGAAAAAAATGAGCGATTTTCGTTTGCCGAAACTCACCCAATCGCGGGAGAGGGGCGGGGGGGGGGGTGAACAGGTTGTAGAAAGTCGTTTCATCCATAGTATGGAGATAGCCGTCTTTTGTTTTGGCGTTACGGGTAAACCAAACACAAAGGAGCCTAGGAAAAAAATGAGCGCTTTTCGTTTGCCAGAACTGACCCTTATCGGAGGGTGAACGTTTAAAAACAATCGTATCTTATGTCGCATCGAGATAGCCATCTATTTATTGGCGTTACGGGTAACCCAACGGCAAAGGAGCCCAGGAAAGCAAATGAGCGATTTTCGTTTGCTGGAACTCACCCTTAAAAGAGAGTGAAAGTTAAAAAAAATCGTATCTTCCATAGTATGGAGATAGCCATGTTTCTTTAATATCGTAGCGGGTAAACTAATCGCAAAGGAGCCTAGGAAACAAATAAGCGACTTTCGTTTGCCGGAATTCACCCTTATCGGTGGGTAAAAGTTTCGAAAATTATCGTGTCTTCCATAGTTTGGAGAGAGCCATCTTTTTATTGGCGTGACGGGTAAACCAACTGCAAAGGAGCCTAGGAAAAAAATGAGCGATCTTCGTTTGCCGTATCTCACAGGTATCGGAGGGTGTCAGTTAAAAAAATCGTACGTTCTATAGTATGGAGATGGCCATCTTTTTTATTGGCGTTACGGGTAAACCAAAGGAGCTCAGGAAAACAAATGAGCGATTTTCGTTCGCCGGAACTCACCCTTATCGGGGGGTGAAAGTTGTAAAAATCGTAGCACCCACGGTATCTATACCGTGTGTGCTACGATTAGCACCCACTCCAACGCCAATATAAAGATGGCTATCTCTAGATAGCCATCTTTATATTGGCGTTGCGCGTAAAGCAACCGTGAAGGAGACTAGAAAAAAAATGAGCAATTTTCGTTTACCGGAACTCACATTTATAAGGAAGTGAAAGTTTTAAAAAAATCGTACGTTCTATAGTATGGAGATGGCCATCTTTTTTATTGGCGTTACGGGTAAACCAAAGGAGCTCAGGAAAACAAATGAGCGATTTTCGTTCGCCGGAACTCACCCTTATCGGAGGGTGAAAGTTGTAAAAAATCGTAGCACCCACGGTAGAAATAGTCATCTTTATATGGGCGTTGCGCGTAAACCAACCGTGAAGGAGTCTAGAAAAAAAATTAGCAATTTTCGTTTACCGGAACGCACACTTATAAGGGAGTGAAAGTTTCAAAAAAATCGTACTGTCCATAGCATGGAGATAGCCATCTTTTTTATTGGCGTTACGGGTAAAGCAACTGCACAGGAGCCTAGGAAAAAATGAGCGATCGTCGTTTGCCGTATCACACCCTTGTCGGAGGGTGTCAGTTAAAAAAAATCGACGTTCTATAGTATGGAGATGGCCATCTTCTTTATTGGCGTTTTTATTATCAGGGGGTGAAATTTGTAAAAAATTTTAGCACCCACGGTATAGAGATAGCCATCTTTATATTTTCGTCGCGCGTAAACAAATCGTACAGGAGGCTAGGAAAAAAATGAGCAATTTCCGTGTACCGGAACTCACACTTATAAGGGAGTGAAAGTTATAAAAAATCGTACTTTCCATAGTATGGAGATAGCCGTCGTTTTTTATTAGCGTTACGGGTAAACCAACTGCAAAGGAGCCTAGGAAAAACACGCGCGATTTTCGTTTGCCGGAACTCACCCAATCACAGAAGGGCGGGGCGGGGGGCGGGGGTGAACGTTTTTTTAGAAAATCGTATCTTCCATAGTATGGAGATAGCCATCTTTTGTATTGGCGTTACGGGTAAACCAAACACAAAGGAGCCTAGGAAAAAAATGAGCCATTTTCGTTTGCCAGAACTCACCCTTATTGGGGGGTGAAAGTTTAAGAAAAATCGTATCTTCAATAGCATCGAGATAGCCATCTTTTTAATTGCCGTTACGGGTAACCCAACCGCAAAGGAGCGCAGGAAAACAAATGAGCGATTTTCGTTTGCTGGAACTCACCCTTATAAGGGAGTGAAAGTTTAAGAAAATCGTATCTTCCATAGTGTGGAGATAGCCAGCTTTCTTTATTAGCGTTGCGGGTAAACTAACCGCAAAGGAGCCTCGGAAACAAATAAGCGATTTTCCTTTGCCGGAACTCACCCTGATCGGTGGGTAAACGTTTGAAAAATCATTGTATCTTCAACAGTTTGGAGATAGCCATCTTTTTATTGGCGTGACGGGTAACCCAACCGCAAAGCAGCCCAGGAAAACAAATAAGCGATTTTCGTTTGCTGGAACTCACCCTTATAAGAGAGTGAAAGTTAAAAAAAATCGTATCTTCCATAGTATGGAGATAGCCATGTTTCTTTAATATCGTAGCGGGTAAACTAATCGCAAAGGAGCCTAGGAAACAAATAAGCGACTTTCGTTTGCCGGAATTCACCCTTATCGGTGGGTAAAAGTTTCGAAAATTATCGTGTCTTCCATAGTTTGGAGATAGCCATCTTTTTATTGGCGTGACGGGTAAACCAACTGCAAAGGAGCCTAGGAAAAAAATGAGCGATCTTCGTTTGCCGTATCTCACAGGTATCGGAGGGTGTCAGTTAAAAAAATCGTACGTTCTATAGTATGGAGATGGCCATCTTTTTTATTGGCGTTACGGGTAAACCAAAGGAGCTCAGGAAAACAAATGAGCGATTTTCGTTCGCCGGAACTCACCCTTATCGGGGGGTAAAAGTTGTAAAAATCGTAGCACCCACGGTATAGAGATAGCCATCTTTATATTGGCGTTGCGCGTAAACCAACCGTGAAGGAGACTAGAAAAAAATGAGCAATTTTCGTTTACCGGAACTCACATTTATAAGGAAGTGAAAGTGTTAAAAAAATCGTACTTTCCATAGCATGGAGATAGCCATCTTTTTATTGGCGTTACGGGTAAACCAACTGCAAAGGAGCATAGGAAAAAAATGAGCGATTTTCGTTTGCCGAAACTCACCCAATTGCGGGAGAGGGGCGGGGGGGGGGGTGAACGGTTTGTAGAAAGTCGTTTCATCCATAGTATGGAGATAGCCGTCTTTTGTATTGGCGTTACGGGTAAACCAAACACAAAGGAGCCTAGGAAAAAAATGAGCGCTTTTCGTTTGCCAGAACTGACCCTTATCGGAGGGTGAACGTTTAAAAACAATCGTATCTTATGTCGCATCGAGATAGCCATCTATTTATTGGCGTTACGGGTAACCCAACGGCAAAGGAGCCCAGGAAAGCAAATGAGCGATTTTCGTTTGCTGGAACTCACCCTTATAAGAGAGTGAAAGTTAAAAAAAATCGTATCTTCCATAGTATGGAGATAGCCATGTTTCTTTTATATCGTAGCGGGTAAACTAATCGCAAAGGAGCCTAGGAAACAAATGAGCGACTTTCGTTTGCCGGAATTCACCCTTATCGGTGGGTAAAAGTTTCGAAAATTATCGTGTCTTCCATAGTTTGGAGATAGCCATCTTTTTATTGGCGTGACGGGTAAACCAACTGCAAAGGAGCCTAGGAAAAAAATGAGCGATCTTCGTTTGCCGTATCTCACAGGTATCGGAGGGTGTCAGTTAAAAAAATCGTACGTTCTATAGTATGGAGATGACCATCTTTTCTATTGGCGTTACGGGTAAACCAAAGGAGCTCAGGAAAACAAATGAGCTATTTTCCTTCGTCGGAACTCACCCTTATCGGGGGGTGAAAGTTGTAAAAATCGTAGCACCCACGGTATAGAGATAGCCATCTTTATATTGGCGTTGCGCGTAAACCAACCGTGAAGGAGACTAGAAAAAAAATGAGCAATTTTCGTTTACCGGAACTCACATTTATAAGGAAGTGAAAGTTTTAAAAAAATCGTACTTTCCATAGCATGGAGATAGCCATCTTTTATATTGGCGTTACGGGTAAACCAACTGCAAAGGAGCATAGGAAAAAAATGAGCGATTTTCGTTTGCCGAAACTCACCCAATCGCGGGAGAGGGCCGGGGGGGGGGGGGGTGAACGGTTTTTAGAAAGTCGTTTCATCCATAGTATGGAGATAGCCGTCTTTTGTATTGGCGTTACGGGTAAACCAAACACAAAGGAGCCTAGGAACAAAATGAGCGCTTTTCGTTTGCCAGAACTCACCCTTATCGGAGGGTGAACGTTTAAAAACAATCGTATCTTATGTCGCATCGAGATAGCCATCTATTTATTGGCGTTACGGGTAACCCAACGGCAAAGGAGCCCAGGAAAGCAAATGAGCGATTTTCGTTTGCTGGAACTCACCCTTATAAGAGAGTGAAAGTTAAAAAAAATCGTATCTTCCATAGTATAGAGATAGCCATGTTTCTTTAATATCGTAGCGGGTAAACTAGTCGCAAAGGAGCCTAGGAAACAAATAAGCGACTTTCGTTTGCCGGAATTCACCCTTATCGGTGGGTAAAAGTTTCGAAAATTATCGTGTCTTCCATAGTTTGGAGATAGCCATCTTTTTATTGGCGTGACGGGTAAACCAACTGCAAAGGAGCCTAGGAAAAAAATGAGCGATCTTCGTTTGCCGTATCTCACAGGTATCGGAGGGTGTCAGTTAAAAAAATCGTACGTTCTATAGTATGGAGATGGCCATCTGTTTTATTGGCGTTACGGGTAAACCAAAGGAGCTCAGGAAATTAAATGAGCGATTTTCGTTCGCCGGAACTCACCCTTATCGGGGGGTGAAAGTTGTAAAAATCGTAGCACCCACGGTATAGAGATAGCCATCTTTATATTGGCGTTGCGCGTAAACCAACCGTGAAGGAGACTAGAAAAAAAATGAGCAATTTTCGTTTACCGGAACTCACATTTATAAGGAAGTGAAAGTTTAAAAAAAATCGTACTTTCCATAGCATGGAGATAGCCATCTTTTTTATTGGCGTTACGGGTAAACCAAATGCAAAGGAGCATAGGAAAAAAATGAGCGATTTTCGTTTGCCGAAACTCACCCAATCGCGGGAGAGGGGCGGGGGGGGGGGGTGAACGGTTATTAGAAAGTCGTTTCATCCATAGTATGGAGATAGCCGTCTTTTGTATTGGCGTTACGGGTAAACCAAACACAAAGGAGCCTAGGAAAAAAATGAGCGCTTTTCGTTTGCCAGAACTCACCCTTATCGGAGGGTGAACGTTTAAAAAGAATCGTATCTTATGTCGCATCGAGATAGCCATCTATTTATTGGCGTTACGGGTAACCCAACGGCAAAGGAGCCCAGGAAAGCAAATGAGCGATTTTCGTTTGCTGGAACTCACCCTTATAAGGGAGTGACAGTTTAAAAAAATCGTATCTTCCATAATATGGAGATAGCCATGTTTCTTTATTAGCGTTGCGGGTAAACTAATCGCAACGGAGCCTAGGAAACAATTAAGCGACTTTCGTTTGCCGGAACTCACCCTTATCGGTGGGTAAAAGTTTGGAAAATAATCGTGTCTTCCATAGTTTGGAGATAGCCATCTTGTTATTGGCGTGACGGGTAAACCAACTGCAAAGGAGCCTAGGAAAAAAATGAGCGATCTTCGTTTGCCGTATCTCACCGTTATCGGAGGGTGTCAGTTAAAAAAATCGTACGTTCTATAGTATGGACATGGCCATCTTTTTTATTGGGGTTACGGGTAAACCAAAGGAGCTCAGGAAAACAAATGAGCGATTTTCGTTCGCCGGAACTCACCCTTTTCGGAGGGTGAAAGTTGTAAAAAATCGTAGCACCCACGGTAGAGATAGTCATCTTTATATTGGCGTTGCGCGTAAACCAACCGTGAAGGAGTCTAGAAAAAAAATTAGCAATTTTCGTTTACCGGAACGCACACTTATAAGGGAGTGAAAGTTTCAAAAAAATCGTACTTTCCATAGCATGGAGATAGCCATCTTTTTTATTGGCGTTTCGGGTAAACCAACTGCACAGGAGCCTAGGAAAAAATGAGCGATCGTCGTTTGCCGTATCTCACCCTTTTCGGAGGGTGTCAGTTAAAAAAAATCGACGTTCTATAGTATGGAGATGGCCATCTTCTTTATTGGCGTTTTTATTATCGGGGGGTGAAATTTGTAAAAAATTTTAGCACCCACAGTTTAGAGATAGCCATCTTTATATTTTCGTTGCGCGTAAACAAATCGTACAGGAGTCTAGGAAAAAAATGAGCAATTTCCGTGTACCGGAACTCACACTTATAAGGGAGTGAAAGTTATAAAAAATCGTACTTTCCATAGTATGGAGATAGCCGTCGTTTTTTATTAGCGTTGCCGGTAAACTAACTGCAAACAGGGATAGGAAGCAAATGAGCAATTTTCATTTGCCGGAACTCACCCTTATCGGGGGTCGAAAGTTGTAAAAAAATCGTAGCACCCACGGTATAGAGATAGCCATCTATATATTGGCGTTGCGCGTAAACCAACCGTCATGGAGCCTAGGAAAAAAAATGAGCAATTTTCGTTTACCGGAACTCACACTTATAAGGGATTGAAAGTTTTAAGAAAATCTTACTTTCCATAGCATGGAGATAGCCATCTTTTTTATTGGCGTTACGGGTAATCCAACTGCAAAGGAGCCTAGGAAAAAAATGAGCCATTTTCGTTTGCCGGCACTCACCCAATCGCGGGAGGGGGGTGAATGTTTTTTTAGAAAATCGTATCTTCCATAGCATGGAGATACCCATCTTTTTTATTGGCGTTGCGGGTAACCAACCACAAAGGAGCCTAGGAAAAAAATGAGCGATTTTCGTTTGCCGGAACTCACCCAATCGCGGGCGGGGGGGTGAACGTTTTTTTAGAAAATCGTATCTTCCATAGTATGGAGATAGCCATCTTTTGTATTGGCGTTACGGCTAAACCAACCAAAAAACCGGCTAGGAAAAAAATGCGCGATTTTCGTGTGCCAGAACTCACCCTTATTGGAGGGTAAAAGGTTAAGAAAAATCGTATCTTCGATAGCATCGAGATAGCCATCTTTTTTATTGGAGTTCCGGGTAACCCAACCGCAAAAGTGCCCAGGAAAACAAATGAGCGATTTTCGTTTGCTGGAACTCACCGTTATAAGGGAGTGAAAGTTTAAAAAAATCATATCTTCCATAGTATGGAGATAGCCATCTTTCGTTATTAGCGTTGCGGGTAAACTAACCGCAAAGGAGCCTATCAAACAAATAAGCGACTTTCGTTTGCCGGAACTCACCCTAATCGGTGGGTAAAAGTTTGAAAAATCATCGTATCTTCAATAGTTTAGAGATAGCCATCTTTTTATTTATCTTTACTTATTTATCTTGGCGTGACGGGTAAACTAACTGCAAAGGAGCGTAGGAAAAAAATGAGCGATTTTCGTTTGCCGGAACCCACCCTTATCGGAGTGTCAGTTAAAAAAAATCGTACGTTCTATAGGATGCAGATTGCCATCTTTTTTATTGGCGTTACGGGTAAACCAAAGGAGCTTAGGAAAATAAATGAGCGATTTTCGTTCGCCGGAACTCACCCGTATCGGGGGTCAAAAATTGTAACAAATTCGTAGCACCCACGGTATAGAGATATCCATGTTTATATTGGCGTTGCGCGTAAACCAATCGTGAAGGAGCCTCTGAAAAGAATGAGCAATTTTTGTTTACCGGGAGTCACACTTATCGGGGAGTGAAAGTTTTTTAAAAATTGTACTTTCCATAGCATGGAGATAGCCACCTTTTTTATTGGCGTTACGGGTAAACCAACTGCAAAGGAGCCTAGGAAAAAAATTAGCGATTTTCGTTTGACGGTACTCACCCAATCTCGGGAGGGTCGGGGGGGGGGGGGGCGAACGTTTTTTAGAAAATCGTATCATCCATAGTATGGAGATAGCCGTCTTTTGTATTGGCGTTACGAGTAAACCAACCACAAAGGAGCCTAGGAAAAAATGAGCGATTTTCATTTGCCAGTAAACATCCTGATCGGAGGGTGAAATTTAAAAAAAAATCGTATCTTCGATAGGGTCGAGATAGCCATCTTTTTTGTTGTCGTTACGGGTAACCCAACCGCAAAGGAGTCCAGGAACACAAATGAGCGATTTTCGTTTGCTGGAACTCACCCTTATGAGGGAGTGAAAGTTTAAAAAATTCCCATCTCCCATAGTTTGGAGATAGCCATCTTTCGTTATTAGCGTTACGGGTAAACTAACCGCAAAGGAGCCTAGGAAACATATAAGCGACTTTCGTTTGCCGGAACTCACCCTTATCGGTGGGTAGAAGTTTGGAAAATAATCGTATCGTCCATAGTTTGGAGATAGCCACCTTTTTATTAGCGTGACGGGTAAACCAACTGCAAAGGAGCCTAGGAAAAAATGAGCGATTTTCGTTTCTCGGAACTCAGCCTTATAGGGGGGTGGGGCGAATGTTGTAAAAAATCGTATCTTCCATAGTATGGAGATAGCCATCTTTTTATTGAAGTTACGGATAAACCAACCCTAAAGGACCCTAGCGAAAAATTGAGAGATTTTCGTTTGCCGGAACTCACCCTTAGAGGAGTGTGAAAATTAAAAAAAATTGAATCTTGCATAGTATAGAGATAGCCATCGTTTTTTTTTGCGTTACGGCTAAACCAACCGTGAAGGAGCCTAGGAGAAAAATGAGCGATTTTCGTTTGCCGGAACTCACCCTTATCGGAGGGTGAAAGTTAACAAAAATCGTACGTTCTATAGTATGGAGATGGCCATCTTTTTTATTGGCGTTACGGGTAAACCAAAGGAGCTTAGGAAAACAAATGAGCGATTTTCGTTCGCCGGAACTCACCCTTATCGGGGGTGAACGTTGTAAAAAATCGTAGCACCCACGGTATAGAGGTAGCCATCTTTATATTGGCAATGCGCGTAAACCGACCGTGAAGGAGCCAAGGAAAAAATTAGCAATTTTCGTTTACCGGAACTCATACTTATAAGGGAGTGAAAGTTTATAAAAAAATCACACTTTCCATAGTATGGAGATAGCCATCTTTTTTTATTAGCGTTGCAGGTAAACTAACCGCAAACGGGACTAGGAAACAAATGAGCGATTTTCGTTTGCCGAAACTCACCCAATCGCGGGAGGGGGGTGGGGTGACGATTTTTAGAAAATCGAATCTTCCATAGTATGGAGATAGCCATCTTTTGTATTGGCGTAACGGGTAAACCAACCACAAAGGAGCCTAGGAAAAAAATGAGCGATTTTCGTTTGCCAGAACTCACCCTTATCGGAGGGTGAAAGTTTAAGAAGAATCGTACCTTCGATAGCGTCGAGATAGCCATCTGTTTTATTGGCCTTACGGGTAACCTAACCGCAAAGGAGCCCAAGAAAATAAATGGGCGATTTTCGTTTGCGGAAAGTCACCCTTATAAGAGAGTGAAAGTTTAAAGTAATCGTATTTTCCATAGTATGGAGATAGCCATCTTTCTTTATAAGCGTTGCGGGTAAACTAACCGCAAAGGAGCCTAGGAAACAAATAAGCGACTTTCGTTTGCCGGAACTCACCCTTATCGGTGGGTAAAATTTGAAAAATGATCGTATCTTCCATAGTTTGGAGATAGCCATCTTTTTATTGGCGTGACGGATAAACCAACTGCAAAGGAGCCTAGGAAAAAAATGAGCGATTTTCGTTTGCCGGAACTCACCCTTATCGGAGGGTGGCAGTAAAAAAAAATCGTACGTTTAATAGTATGGAGATGGCCTTCTTTTTTATTGGCGTTACGGGTAAACAAACCGTAAAGGAGTCTAGGAAAAAATGAGCAATTTCCGTTTACCGGAACCCACACTTATAATGGAGTGAAAGTTTTAAAAAATCGTACTTTCCATAGTATGGAGATAGCCATCTTTTTGTTATTAGCGTTGCCGGTATACTAACCGAAAACGGGACTGGGAAACAAATGAGCGATTTTCATTTTCCGGAACTCACCATTATCGGGGGTCGAAAGTTTAAAAAAAATCGTACTTTCCATAGTATGGACATAGCCATCTACTTTTTATTAGCGTTGCGGGTAAACTAACCGCAAACGGGGCTAGGATACAAACGAGCGATTTTCGTTTGCCGGAACTCACCCTTATCGGGGGTCGAACGTTGTAAAAAATCGTAGCACCCACGGTATAGAGATAGCCATCTTTATATTGGCGTTGCCCGTAAACCAACCGTGAAGGAGCCTAGAAAAAAATGAGCAATTTTCGTTTACCGGAACTCACACTTATAAGGGCGTTGAAGTTTTAAAAAAATCGTAGTTTCCGTAGCATGGAGATAGCCAGATTTTTTATTGGCGTTACGGGTAAACCAACTGTAAAGGAGCCTAGGAAAAAAATGAGCAATTTTCGTTTGCCGGAACTCACCCAATCGCGGGAGGGTAGGTGAACGTTTTTTAGAAAATCGTATCAGCGAACCAACCACAAAGGAGCCTAGGAAAAAAATGAGCGATTTTCGTTTGCCAGAAGTCACCATTATCGGCGGGTGAAAGTTTAAAAAAATCGTATCTTCGATAGCATCGAGATAGCTGTTATGCCCTAACAAGACAGGAATTTTCATATTGCTAACGCATGAGGTTCAAAGACCCCATTCGACGATACCGAGCCCGATATTTCACAAGCCCGATATTCCGCTCGACTCAGCCGAAAAAACGCTGAATCGCAATCAAACGAATCGAACGTTCTCGAACGATTGGTTGCGAAAGCCCGAGTTAACAATTAGCCGAAAGAATCAATCGAAAGCCAGTCTTCGGCCAGAAGCCGTGTAGGTCGGTCTCAAGGCATAAAAAGAATTGTAATATTGTTGCCTAATTTTAAATAAAATATAAGTTGTTCGAGTTGCAATATCCCGAGTTGGAGATTTACTCGGAACGGAGAATCTCCCCACATACCCTCGCCCTCGAGCATCCGACAACCCACAGTGTCACCTTACTCGAGAGCGAATTTCCGTGCTCTCCGCGCATCGTCAGAAGCCGGGGCACAATACTGGTAGCAGCGGTGGGATGCCCGCAATTGGGGATACCGCAACCTTGCATTACACAATTCCAAAAAAAGAAGAAGGAACCATCCTATCCAACGTACACAATGCACTGAACGCAGCAAGTGCTGAAAAGGAGGTCAACGATTGATCCGATCGACGACAGTCGAACCGGACAAAAAAAAGAAAAACGTGCGGTGTAAGCAAACGCTCGAGTCAACCGTACAGCGCTGTCCAAAAGCAACCAGATCCCGAGGATCATCGATACCAGACCGACCCAAGGACGAAGACTCACCAAATACCTTCTACAACGGAACAACAGAGCGCACGAGAACAGCAAACCAAAGCAACACGACAACAGGGAACATTACTGGCAATTTCCTGCCAAACAGCTACGAGAACGAGGTCAACATCTTGTGAACAACCGACTACGAAGCATCGATCAACATGAGGCGCATCATCGTACTGTAAGTGACGGAACATTTATCAAATAAAAGCACCCTCCAAAGCCAAACAATTAAACATTAATGTCAAACGAAGACGAGCGTCGTAAATTATACCGATTACCGGGTAACAACAAATTATCGCGTTCATTAAGTTCAATTTTCGACGAACTCATTGCAAGAGATTGTCCCGAGAATCAAACAGTCGAACAAGAACTACAGGAACCCAGGAAAAAGCGATGTCGATCCGCAACAAGTTCAGACGACAGTCCAAATTCACAAAATACCTCAAATAGGCCGCCAGCTGCGAAACGTACCAAAATTCGATCCGCAGCAGATCGAACCGTCCATTTTTCTGATCAATCAAAAGATTCTGATCAATCTCCAGAAAATATAGATACTAGGCGTGGTCGCGAAATAGAAATTCAAGAATTTTCACTACTCCAACTTAATTCAGATAACATCGCACAAGAAAATGCTTTCATGACCCTAAAGGAGGCGCGAAGCCCCATTCCCCGATTTCATGGCGAAAAACCTGACGAAGTCGACGATATAATTGAAGCATTCGGTTATGCAAACGCGTGCGTTACAGCAGCCGATAGACATTCCCTCTTACAATCCGTGTTAGCAACAAATGTCATAGGAAAAGCGCGAAAAGATATCCGATATAAAGAAATAGAATCATACGAACAATTTAAAGAAGAAATGACAGCATTATATGGAACGCGACGTACAGTAGCCGCGTTACAGGTCGATTTTAATACGTGCAAGCAAAAATACAACGAGAGCGTGTTAGCATACGGTCAACGACTCGAGGCCATAATGATGGAATTAATCGAAGCCAGCAGAACCGAGGCAAGATCGCCTGCGGAAAAAAGAACAATAGAGACATATGTA
Organism: Ophion obscuratus; assembly: GCA_964007375.1. Lineage (NCBI taxonomy): Eukaryota > Metazoa > Arthropoda > Insecta > Hymenoptera > Ichneumonidae > Ophion > Ophion obscuratus. The sequence continues at coordinate 9,732,756 of OZ023317.1, forward strand.
AAGCAATTAGCCCTATACAACTTCGAGAGGGGACTTCGAATGGAATACCAAGTCATCGTAAAGGCTCGAGGATTCAAGGATCTCGGATCAGCCCTTAAAGGAGCAATGGAAGAGGAAAAATCGCTACAAGGAGGCGAATCTATAAACAAGCAGACTCATCTGGAAAAACGACCGCCGATAACGTGCAATAAATGTCACAAAATGGGACATTTAGCAAAGGATTGCCGATCCAACACATCGTCTTACGGACGATACAGCCTACCAGCCCCATCGAAATGCGTGCATCAATTCAACATCACTTGCAATTACTGCAAGAAACCGGGACACGCGTACAAGGATTGCCGAAAAAAGAATTGGCAACAAGGACAAGGAAACGGATACCGACAGGCACCGGGAACCGGGTATCATCAAAATCATCAAACGAATTATTAGCAGGGCCAAGGGACCAGCTACTACAAGAAGAGTGGGCCCCCAGGACGCCCAAATCAGTATCACTGGAACGCAAATAAAAATAGGCCAAAAGAAGACAGACCGAAGGAAGAAAATCGCAACGACACCGAAAAGAAAAAAACAATTGGATCATTTTCGCTCGATATGGTAACGGCAACAAACGTAGACAGGCCAAGAGAAGATAACTGCAACGACAGCGAAAACAAGAAAACAATTAAGTCATTTTCGCTCGATCTGGCAGCGGCAACGAGCGGAGACAAAAAACGCAACGTCAGAAACATAATCGAGGCATCAAATACAGGTCCGTCCAAAAGAAAAAAATACAAAGAAGAAAATAAAATCGTACTGGATAACGACGATCAATTCTGGAGGAGCCGCTAGCGACTTCCACATCGCGTCTCCTCAGGCTAAAGACAAAATCCTCACGTTGGAATGAGACACAGGAGCCCAATGTAGTCTTATAAAAAAGAGTGTATTAAAACAGGAAACAGAAATAATAGAAGAAACGATCGAACTCAAAGGAATCGGAGGAAAAAAATTCTACGCACTGTGTAAAATTATGCTCGTGCTCGAAACACCCGCAGTAAACGTAGAACACGGATTCTACGTAATAGATGACGCAGTACCACTGGAAGTAGACGGAATAATGGGTTTGGACCTCATGAGAGAGCACAATGTCGACATCCTAAGCGGAAGACATTAAAATATACGGACATCCGATCCCCATGCTGGACGGAACGAATAAAATTAAACTACCTCCCAGAACAGAGCAAATGCTATACGCAAAAACATTGACGGCAAAAATAGGCTGTGTCGCAGCAAAATAAGTGCGACCAGGAGTAAAGATAGGCGGATGTTACGTCCACCCAGAAGGACATTCCTGCCTCATAGTAGTGTGAAACTCAAACAATGAAGAAATCGAAATAGAAAGCCAACGGAGCAAATTGAAGAAATTAAAGAAGAACAGCCAACCGAAGAAAAGGAAATAAGTGCTGTAACGATCGAAGAAAAATTAAGAAGAAAAAACAAAATATGGGAAGAAATCAAAAGAGATTCGAACTTAAACCCAGAAGAAGAAAAATTCCTACGCGAATTTGCTGACGCATACGCTGACGTCTTCCATTTGGAGGAAGAGTCGCTTGGGTGCACCGCTATAGTGGAGCACCGCATAAGCGTACGATCGGGGACAACGCCAATAAAAATTCGTCCATATCGATTACCAGAAGTCCACAAGCAAGAAGTAATGGCGCAGACAAAAGAGATGCTAAAAAACGAAATAATTCGATCGAGCAAGAGCCCATGGAATGCTCCTCTACTCATCGTTCCAAAAAAGCCTGACGCCAACGGAAAAATACGCAAGAGAGTGGTAGTAGACTTCCGAAAACTCAATGAAGCAATGGAAGGAGACTCGTATCCATTGCCTAATATTACCGAAATATTGGACCAATTGGGACGAACAAAATACTTCACGACTCTCGATTTGGCATCGGGATTTCATTAAATCCCAATGGCCGAAAAAGACAGGGAGAAAACCGCTTTCTCCACTCCTCTTGGACATTACGAGTACAACCGAATGCCATTTGGATTAAAAAACGCCCCGCCAACCTTTCAAAGGCTGATAGATGCTGTGCTTGCTGGATTACAAGGACTAAAATGCTACGTATATCTTGACGATATAGTTGTATACGGATCATCGTTCGAAGAACATAACAAAAGGCTGACAGAAGTATTCGATCGACTGAGAGAACCCCAATTAAAGGTTCAACCTAGGAAATGTCGATTTCTGCGAAAAGAAACCCAGTACTTGGGACACATTATTACCGAAGTGGAAGTAAAACCCGATCCGGAAAAAATAGAGGCTATACAACGACTTCCAGCCCCAAAAAACGTAAAAGAGGTACAATCATTTCTGGGACTAGCCGGATATTACCGAAAATTCATACAGGATTTTTCAAAACTTTCAAAGCCGTTAACAGAACTGATCAAGAAAGAAAACAAATTCATTTGGGACGAAAACTGCGAACAAGCTTTCCAAAAATTGAAGGAAACTCTCAGCACTGCACCGATCCTGCAGCATCCGAATTTCAAAAAACCCTTCGTGGTGACATCTGATGCTTCTGACAAGGCAATTGGCGCGATTTTATCGCAAGGAAAAATCGGAGAAGATCTACCCGTCTGTTACGCGAGTCGTACGCTGAACAAGGCAGAAATGAATTATTCAACAACGGAGAAGGAAATGCTAGTAATAATTTGGGCAGTAGCGCAATTCCGACCATACGGTTATGGAACAAAATTCACCATCGTGATGGACCATAAGCCCCTCACATGGCTTTTCAATGTAAAAGATCCAGGATCACGACTGATGCGCTGGAGAATAAAAATAGAGGAGTTCAACTATACCATCAAGTATAAGGCTGGCAAGAAGAATACGAATGCGGATGCTTTAAGCCGTATGTATGTATTGCTGCTGACGCGGCTAGAACCCGAGGCGGAGGTACGTCACAAGGACGCCGAGAAGCGCGGTAGAGGAAGGCCGCGGAAGGCCCCCCGCTCCGCGCTGCCGCCGCCAGCATCAACAGACCCGAGCCAGCATGGCCGTAGTCAGCTGGTCCCGCGAGCACGTGGCCGGCCGAGAAAAACAATGCAGCCCGCTAGAGAGGAACGCCCACGCAAGGCGACAGAGGCCCGAGCGAAAAAGAGAAGGAAATAGAAAAAGACTCAAGCGACCGCGAGACAGACACGGAAATAGAACATCGAGAGTGCCCGAGTGAAGAGGAGCGGGGTACGATTCTGCAAGAATACCACGACGCCCCTCTTGGAGGCCACCCAGGCGAAAAAAGGATGAAACAACGAATAAAAATAAAGTACAGCTGGCCTGGAATGAATAACGAAATAAAAAACTACTTGAAATCATGCGACAAATGCCAGAAAAATAAAATCACGCGACGCAAGCATGCTCCCATGACTATTACCGACACACCCAAGACACCATTCGTCAAATGTGCAGTCGATATCGTAGGTCCCTTACCCGAGACCGAAGCCGGGAATAAATACATCCTGAATTTTCAAGACGCATTGTCCAAGTATAGCGTAGATATACCGCTAAAAACGCAAGAAGCCAAGGATGTAGCCAAAGGATTTGCAACTCAACTTGTTTGCAAGTACGGCACTCCAAAAGAATGATTGTCAGACCAAGGAACGAACTTTCTGAGCGAAACTTGCAAAGAGATGTGCCAATTATTCCGAATAAAAAAGATTCAAACGACAGCAAACCATCCCCAATCAAACGGAGCATTGGAGCGTTCACGCCGAACTCTCGCAGAATACCTGAAATGATTCATTAAAGAGGATCAAACGGATTGGGATGAGTGGTTGCCATACGCGATGTTCACCTACAATACTACCCCGCACACCACGTTTCACTCCGTACGAGTTGGTGTTTGGAAAAGTAGCCGATTTACCGACGGCGCTTAAAGAAGCACCACGAAAGACGTACTCATACGACGATTTTGTCTCCGAGTTACGCGAACGGATTCGAGCCACATGGAACGTGGCAAAAGAACGATTGGAAAAAGGAAAAGAAAGGGTAAAGGAGGGGCATGATATCGCCGCTGGTACGGTGGAGTACCGCCCCGGCAACCGAGTCCTTCACCACGACACCACTGTACGCCGAGGCCGATCAGCGAAGCTTTCCCCCAAGTGGACAGGGCCTTACACAGTACGGAACAAAGACTCCGACGTGAACTACACTATCGGCCGTGGGCGCAAGGCCGTACAGGTACACGTAAACCGCATCAAGCCCTACATTACCCACTAACCGATAGAGTAGATACATTATCGCGGGGCCAGCGAGGCCGAACTGCGAGGTACCCCCGTCCTTCGCTCCCGAGTGAGAAGTAGGTGACAAGCACCACCATTGCTGCGCGCCCGAGCGGCCGACGTCACGCGACGGATTCGCGTACAGGTGGCGAGCTGCCACCCGTTCAACAAAAAAATATATATATATAAATAAAAATAAAACGAAATCATAAAATAAAAGAAAATGAAATATAGTGATAAAAATAAAAGAATACATAAATAAATGTACTAATATGAAATGAAATGGAAAGATAAAGTAAATAAAACAAAATGAAATAACATTCAAATGAATGAATGAATCTATAACAAAAATAAGCGAATAAAATAGTCGAAAAGAGAGAATAAATAAATTAAATAAAATTTACAAGAGGAAAGATAGGAAGAGCTCTAGATTTCTAAAGAAACAAAACGATTAATAAATGAAAGAAAATAAAAAGGTAAATAAACTAAAGACAGCGAGTCTAAAATAAAAATGAAAAAAAAATGATAATATGCATATCAATTTTTCGAGTAAATAAAACAACAAAAAATTATGAATAAAAAGAAAATTAGTAAACAAATGAGGAATCTATAAACACAAGAAAAAAAGGATATTTATACATATGCATTTTTTCCAAAATTATAATTTCATAATAATACGCATGATTATCCAATAAAGACAGTACAATCAAAGGATAAACAAATATCAACCAAATTTTTCGGATGTGGTTACATTCCAAGTTTAAAAAAAAGGAGAACGAGAGATTAGAGAGGGAAGAAATGGCAATTTAAGCAAAAAACGATTATTCGAACTCGCAAGAAAAAAAAGGAACAAAAGTATTGCACGTACAAATAGGGAAACAAGCAAAAAAAATTATTGAAAATAAAAGGGCAAACCCTTTTTTCAGGTTATTATTCTCAACAGTTAGGACAACAGAAGGGACTAATGAAAGAAAGGAAAATGCAGAATTTCACGTAACGAAATTTTTCACAACCCCAGGAATTTATTACGAGGAAATCGGAAAACTACACACGATTCAGGAAATGTGGAAACTGGTAATCCGCATGGATCTTCTGCCAATAGCAAATAGAGAAAAGAGTATTAGGGAAAAGCTGGAAAAGCTATTAAAATTATGTCAAATGATGCCAGAGGACAAGCTATGTTCTCTCGTAACGAGTTTCCGCGAAACCATGAAAGGAAAAATAAATTCCGAAATGCAGTCCATTTATGATATAACTGTCACAAAAGGTAGAATAAATAAAAGAGGATTAATAGACGGATTAGGATCCATTATAAAATCGATAACAGGTAATTTAGATGCGAACGACGCTGCGAACATCGAACGGCAAATCACAGCAATAACGAAAAAACAAGAAACAACAGAAGATGCGTTAAAAGAAAATTTGCAAATCCAGCAAATTACACTGGAAATGTTCAGTTGCACAACGAATCGCCTCACGGCAAACGAAGAAACACTAGGCCGTTTAGTAAACAATTTACACCGCGGAATGCAAACTCTCGTAATAGATATTTTAACACGTCAACAATTGGACGAGAAATGAACAACTATTAGCGTAATAATCGAATCGAACGACATACGTCAATTATCTAACTTTATAGTAGGCTTGCCAAAAGGAATCGTTAATCCTACAATGTTGCCGCCTAGACAACTCTACGCGTATCTAATAGAAGCATTACCAAAACTACCAAAAGGATTGAATTTTCCGACGAAAATACGTCCAGAAAAAAATAACGAATTACTGGAAATTTCTGAATTAGGCGCATATAGTATTCAAAATACCCTCACCGTTGTGATAAAAATCCCATTAATCAATAACAACGAGTTCAATGTGAATAAAGTTTATCCTCTACCCGTAAGAGTAGAAAAGGACACGTTTCGGTTCATAGAAACGACCGTAAAAATTGTTATAATTGATCGAGAGCGTCGAGATTATCTGTCATTCTCAGAAAATGAATTATCCAAACGTAGACGAGAAAATTATCAATATTACTGTCATCCGAAAAACGCAAGACAAATAATACGATCAGGAGCGTCATGCGAACTATCGATATTTTTAGGAAAAGACCCCGAAAAAGCGTATTGTACACATCGTTTAGTTAAATTAGAAAATTGTTTGGTCATTGCTCTGGAACAAGAAGGGCAATGGATATATGTAGCCCCAGAGACAATAGCTCTCACGATAAACTGTAAAAACTCTGCGACGACTCATGCAACAATTACTGGAACAGGATTATTGGCATTGGATGGGAAATGTTCCGTCACCTCCATAGATTTTAAGATTGAAAATTTAAAGGAAACTGTACACGAAAAATTCCTACAATTTTTACCACCATTCAATCTATCTTTTCTGACTACAGAAAACGAAATACCTCAACCTTTATTATTGGAAAATATTCCGCATACGATAATTAATATTAAATTATACGAAGTTAACAAAATTGGCGAACGAATCGAAATATTGAAAACAAAATTAAACAAAAATCACAATAGGGAATTATGCCCTCAGCGGAATGATTCCCTTCGCAATGATTATATCATATTTCGGAATTAAAGCGTTGCAACGGCGACGTTTAAATGCTACATCGCCAAACGACGACTTTGCTGACGTAGCTCCGGCCAGACCGCGAGCTGCCAAACGCAAGGCAACAGCTGATTCACAGAATTCGCGAGTCATATTCACGCTAAATGCACCTCGCACACGTACAACGTAAATGTGTATAAAAAAAAAAGAAAATCGAAATATTTATAAAAAAAAGGTATATATTATAATATTAGAAAGGCACCTGTACCTTCGTAATCTATTGTATTATTGTAAGCCGAGAGATGACGAGAGACAAAACTTGCCAAAGCTATGAAAAAAAATGTATTATATCGCCGAAATTGGGAATTTCGTCTTCCCAAGGTGGAGGAATGTTGTGCCCTAAAAAGACAGGAATTTTCATATTGCTAACGCATGAGGTTCAAAGACCTCATGCGACGATATCGAGCCCGATATTTCACAAGCCCGATATTCCGCTCGACTCAGCCGAAAAAACGCTGAATCGCAATCGAACGAATCGAACGTTCTCGAACGATTGGTTGCGAAAACCCGAGTTAACAATTAGCCGAAAGGATCAATCGAAAGGCAGTCTTCGGCCAGAAGCCGAGGAGGTCGGTCTCAAGGCATAAAAAGAATTGTAATATTGTTGCCTAATTTTAAATAAAATATAAGTTGTTCAAGTTGCAATATCCCGAGTCGGAGATTTACTCGGAACGGGAAAAGTCCCCACATACCCTTGCCATCGAGCATCCGACAACCCACGGTGTCAACTTACTCGAGAGAGAATTTCCGTGCTCTCCGCGCATCGTCAGAAGCCGGGGCACAACATAGCCATATTTTTTATTAGCGTTACCGGTAACCGAACCGCAAAGGAGCCCAGGAAAACAACTGAGCGATTTTCGTTTGCTGGAACTCACCCTTATCAGGGAGTGAAAGTTTAAAAAAAATCGTATCTTCCATAGTTTGGAGATAGCCATCTTTTGTTATTAGCGTTGCGGGTAAACTAACCGCAAAGGAGCCGAGGAAATAAATAAGCGACTTTCGTTTGCCGGAACTCACCCTTATCGGTGCGTAAAAGTTTGAAAAATAATCGTATCTTCCATAGTTTGGAGATAGCCATCTTTTTATTGACGTGACGGATAAACTAACTGCAAAGGAGCCTAGGAAAAAAATGAGTGATTTTCGTTTGTCGGAACTCGCGCTTATAGGGGGGGGGGGGGGGGGGGCGAATGTAAAAAACCGTATCTTCCATACTATGGAGATAGCCATCTTTTTATTGAAGTTACGGATAAACCAACGCTACAGCACCCTAGGGAAAAATTAAGAGGTCTTCGTTTGCCGGAACTCACCCTTATAAGAGTGTGAAAATTAAAAAAAAATCGAATCTTGCATAGTATAGAGATAGCCATCGTTTTTTTTGCGTTACGGGCAAACCAACCGTGAAGGAGCCTAGGAAAAAAATGAGCGATTTTCGTTTTCCCGGAACTCACCCTTATCGGAGGGTGACAGTTAACAAAAATCGTACGTTCGATAGTATGGAGATGGCAATCTTTTTCATTGGCGTTACGGGTAAACCAAAGGAGCTTATGAAAACAAATGAGCGATTTTCTTTCGCCGGAACTCACCCTTATCGCGGGTGAAAGTTGTAAAAAATCGTAGCACACACGGTATAGAGATAGCCATCTTTATATTGGCATTGCGCGTAAAGCAACCGTGAAGGAGCCTAGGAAACAAATAAGCGACTTTCGTTTGCCGGAACTCACCCTTATCGGTGGGTAAAAGTTTGAAAAATAATCGTATCTTCCATATTTTGGAGATAGCCATCTTTTTATTGGCGTGACGGGTAAACCAACTGCAAAGGAGCCTAGGAAAAAAATGAGCGATTTCCGTTTCTCCGAACTCACCCTTATAGGGAGGGGGGGAGGGCGAATGTTGTAAAAAATCGTATCTTCCATAGTATGGAGATAGCCATCTTTTTATTGAAGTTACGGATAAACCAACCCTAAAGGACCCTAGGGAAAAATTGAGAGATTTTCGTTTGCCGGATCTCACCCTTATAAAAGTGTGAAGGTTTTAAAAAATCGAGTCTTGTATAGTATAGATCCTTCCTTTTTTTTGCGTATATAGAGCCATCCTTTTTTTTTGCGTTACGCGTAAACTAACCGTGAAGGAGCCTAGAAAAAATCGTACGTTCTATAGTATGGAGATGGCCGTCTTTTTTATTGGCGTTACGGGTAAACCAAAGGAGCTTAGGAAAACAAATGAGCGATTTTCGTTCGCCGGAACTCACCCTTATCGGGGGTGAAAGTTGTAAAAAATCGTAGCACCCACGGTATAGAGATAGCCATCTTTGTATTGGCGTTGCGCGTAAACCAACAGTGAAGGAGCCTAGGAAAAAAATGATAAATTTTCGTTTACCGGAACTCACACTTATAAGGGAGTGAAAGTTTTAAAAAAATCGTCCTTGCCATAGTATGGAGATAGCCATCTTTTTATTAGCGTTGCGGGTAAAATAACCGCAAATGGGGCTAGGAAACAAATGAGCGATTTTCGTTTGCCGGAACTCACCCGGGGGTCGAACGTTCTAAAAAATCGTAGCACCCACGATTTAGAGATAGCCTTCTTTATATTGGCGTTGCGCGTAAACCAACCGTGAAGGAGCCCAGGAAAAAAAAATGAGCAATTTTCGTTTACCGGAACTCACACTTATAAGGGAGTGAAAGTTAAAAAAAAATCGTACTTTCCATAGTATAGAGATAGCCATCTTTTTTATTGGCGTTAAGAGTAAACCAACTGCAAAGGAGCCTAGGAAAAAAATGAGCGTGTTACGGACCATTTTTCGTATCCGTATACTTCCGTATTGCTCAACTCGTGTCATTGCCTCCGCGGCCTCCATACCACCGACCGCTCGCAATATTTCGCAATCATAAATCATCAAATTCATGTTCTTTCTTCAAGAAGCGAACTTGCCGGTTTCGAAATATTAGTGCAAGCAAAAAGGGAATGCAACGATCGAACTCTTTGCGAAACCTCATGAAAATCGCTGATCCATTCTTTCGCAATTCACCCCCACGACAACCTAAACGCAGCTATTTGCCGAAAACTTCAAGGCGTCATCCACTTGGTGACTCCTCAGTCTTATTGCGACTTTCCGAACAATCGGTCGAGGGACCTTCACTCCTTAGTGGCAAATCCGCTCGCGGGTACGACCGGTGTCGTCCTTTTCTACCATTGAAATTGTGATCGTGCAAGAACTCATCGAATGAAGGAAATACCTTAGCGGCCCTTCATTCACCTTCGTTATATTCGTTCGCAACAATTACCTTAGCGGCATTGCGTGTCGAGTTATTTTCGAAGCCGAATCACCTATTATTCTCCAATAACCCCGACACAACTATATTCTATTATATTTCATTTCGATATATAAGAAACATTATATTTACGTTCTGCGTAAGACTTTTTTTTAGTGACGAATAAAGCGAACTGCTCAATTGGGTGAACTAGTGACTACGTTGCAGATTATTCACCTACTACCGAACGCCGAACGTCTCCAGCAGCGTCAGCAATAAGAGGTGAGGTGCGTTACGCCGCTTTAAAAACAGACAAGGATCCATGTGCCGGAGTCCCCAGCTCGCGCACAAAATGATAATATTACAACCGGACAACAATCCGGCTTGTAACAACTGGTGTCAGAAGTGGGATCACTTGTTAATAACTCACTCGGTAAATTACATATATTAGCGATCTAAACAGTATAAAAATCAACGACGCAAAAATATGCCAACGACCGAAGAGTTGCTTACGTCGCTGTTGGAGCGCACGTCGCTAGGCGATCGCCGAAAAGAAATTCGCGAAGCTATACGTAGCCTACCGCGATATAATGGCGAATCTAAATCTCTCGGTAGCTTCCTAAGAAGAGTAACCGAAGAATTTGAACAACTGGAAGCCGAGGACGAACCAAAGTACCTAAAAGGAGTTCTGACAAAGCTTCGAGGTGCGGCATGGAACTCCGTCGAAGGAAAGGGCATCGCGACCGTTAATGCGCTAATTAGGCACTTAAAGGCTAAATTTGCGCCAGGTCGCAGTGCGAGCTCCTACATAGCCGAGATAAATCGTTTAAACGTAAAAAGCGACGAAAATGTCAAGGACTATGTCGCACGCACAGAGGGCCTTGTTCGACGAGCTAGGGCTGCAATAAAGTGCGATCGTCCAGCAGCCGAGGCAGCGGGCAGCATTAGAGACCTAGAGGCTCTCGCACGCGATAGTTTTCTTCGAGGCCTACCTGAGAAGATCTCCTACTCGATTTGTCATCATAAACCCCAAACCCTCGACAATGCCATCGATTTAGCAATCAATGAAGAACGGGACCGATGGAATCGACGTCAGGAGCTTGGTGCCAGGAAGGAAAGCGCTTCGCGGTCCCGCAACCGGGCAAAGACCAAATCTCGAAGGAAGTCGAAACGCAGAGATCATTCTTCGAGTAGCTCAGCCTCTAGTTCGGAGACTGACACTTCTGACGTGTCGGGATCCGATGAAGACCAAGCAAGCAGCAAAATATACAATGTAGACAGCGATCATTCCGCGTCTGTTGAGCACGAAGACCGTTCCCGTCAAACAACACGCAATCGACGTATCTTCAAACAGGACAAGAGTTTTTCGCCAATTAAACACTGCCAGTGTTGTGGTCATCAGAAACGTGTCTCCACCGATAGGTCACCGTTTCGGAGATACACACGACCATCGTCACCTTATGTTTCACCACGTATGGAGCCAACGTCCTCAACGGAGTCTTTAAACTACGAGGGCGCTCGCCCAGCCCATCCCCGGGCGAGCGCAAAGGGCAATCACCAAGACCACGGAGACGCAGGATTCCGCGATATCAAGGAAAGGAAACCGAAGGACAACGAGAACAGAAAGGTACAGTTTCTACAGAAGACATTAGATACTGCTTCCTCAAGGAAATACCGCCAGCCCGAATCAAGATCCAATCGCCGCAGTTCAGATTAGGGCACACTGAATCGTCCTAGACGGGGGCTCGTCTCTGAATTTAATTCATATCAGTGCTCTCGACGGAGACTTAACTATGGATATTGACGATACACGTAAGTTCCGGGGAGTTAACTCAACGGTCGTGCGCTCTATCGGAACGATACTTTTGTAGATTCGTAATTCGTACGCGATCTTCCACGTATTAGGCGGCGAGCGGTAACTGAGCGCTGATGGATTATTGGGTGCACCGTATTTCCATCAAGAGGAGGTCGAAGTTTCCTACCATCATAAAACAGTGGTAACTTCTTGTGAACCAGTCACCCCCATTCCATTCAGCAACCAAGAGGAAATCGAGTCCGTATTAAAGAAACTCGATTCGGTAAAGATTCATTTGGATGGTCGCAGCAGGAAACAGATTGGAATCAAGGTTTGCAACATCAATGTCTACGACGGATATTTACAGCGAATCGACCTCAGATCGCATGTGCTCATCGGCGATGCTGTAGTAAGGAACCACGATGGGACTTGCTATGCCGTGGCGACTAACATGGGGACCGAACCCGTGGACCTAGAAATACCTGCTCAAAAACTCGAGCCGTACGACATAGGATCTCAACCTGTGCTAGATTCGGACTCCGACTGTTCAACATCTGGACAAAACAAAATAAAATCATCTAAGGCAAGAGTGAGTCCAATGTTGCAAACCTTGCGACTTTCGCATTTAAGCAAACTCGAGCGTCAGCACGTTCGTGAGCTTGTCCGGGAATTCCCTGACGTTTTCCATCTACCAGGTGACGAATTTATCGGCTCAACTCACGTACAACACGAAATTCCCACAATTAACGATATACCAATACATACCAAGCAATACCGATACCCTTTAATCCATCAAGAAGAAATAAAGAATCAGGTCGCAGGCTTAATCGAAAAGAAAATAATTAAACCCTCACACTCACCATACAACTCACCCCTGTGGATTGTATCCAAAAAGGATGATTCCCAAGGGAACAGACGTTGGCGCATGGTAATAGATTATCGAAAACTCAACGAGAAAACCGTCGGCGATAGCTATCCCTTGCCCAACATTACAGAAATTTTGGATCGTTTGGGAGGTGCGAAATATTTCTCGATTTTTGACCTCGCGAGCGGTTTTCACCAAATTGAAGTGGCTGAAAAAGACCAACAGAAAACAGCCTTTACCACACCAAGAGGACATTTCGAATTTCTCAGAATGCCCTTCGGGTTGAAAAATGCACCAGCCACATTCCAACGATTAATGGATAGCGTCCTGTCGGGTCTAACCGGAACGGAACTATTCGTTTACTTAGACGATATCGTTATCTTCTCGTCATCTTTGCAAGAACACCAAGCAAAAGCCAAAAGACTTTTTCGACGTTTACGAGAAAATGGATTATCCCTCCAAATAGATAAATGCGAATTTTTGAGAAAAGAGGTCAATTATTTGGGACATGCATTGAACGAGGATGGTGTGCGACCGGAAGAAATTACGGGCCGTCAAACATTTTCCTGTACCGAAAAATCCACGGAACGTGAGAGAATTCCTTGGCCTCGCCGGTTACTACCGGAGATTCCTCGAGAATTTCTCAGGTCGCGCCAAACCGCTTTCTGACCTCACGAAAAAGACAGTCAAATTTCTCTGGACCAATGAACATCAGGCTAGTTTCGAAGATCTGCGCGACGCACTCTGTAAAGAGCCCATACTTCAGTATCCCGATTTCAACAGGCCTTTCATAGTAACAACCGACGCATCGGATATTGCAATCGGCGCTGTGCTAAGTCAGGGAGAAAAACTCGGTCAAGATTTGCCAGATCAGTATGCTAGTAGAGTGTTGACCGCAGCAGAAAAAAATTACTCGACAACAGAAAAGGAATGCCTCGCTATGGTATACGCTGTAAAAACTTTTCGGCCGTACATATACGGAAGAAAATTCACGCTCGTGACCGATCACCAACCGCTGGTCTGGCTACACTCGGTAAAGGACCCTACATCAAGACTGATGAGATGGAGGCTACAGCTCGAAGAGTACGAATATCAGGTCGTATACAAAAAGGGAAAAACCAACTTAAACGCGGACGCTTTGTCAAGAAATCCTCCAGCTGCAAGCTTCCCATTGACGCCACGAGAAGACCCAGATTTTAAACCGGAAGGGGTGAAATCCGTAATAGACCTGGATGCAAGCACAATTGCGAGTAGAATTCGGGAAGAGGGGCGGACAGCAACGAAAACTATGTACCATGACTCCACTTTTTCTGAATCTCAACTAGAAAATGACGAGCCAGTTGAAGAATCTCGCCGCTGTAGCATGTGGGCGAAACCAACGCTGGAACATATTGACGAAACGACGGAAACAGCCGACGTCGAACCGTTAACAAACTCTACAGTATCCCAACCCGACCAACCGAGCGATGATGAACTTGACACTTCGGCGCAATCGGATCCCTTCGGATATATTTTCGACTCGTCCTTACCTATCCAAAAGGGTACTAACCATCTCACCATGGACAAATCCAAGCGGAAACTGCTCAATCTCTCTAAGAACCTCCCAAAGGCAATTGTTAACCCGGAAGAAGCCATACCAATCCGCAACGATGATTCCGGGTGCAGCAATAGCAGCCCAACAGAATCTCAACTCAAGCTTCTCACCAGCGAATTCGGAGTAAGTCCGGATACAGCGGTGGCAATTGAGAGGCTGCGTACGCAGCCTGACAAACCAGCAGGAAAACCATCGAACCAACTAACAACGGAACAAGAGGGGAGGAATTCGAGCCATATTGGCGGCAATCTTCTGTCTCCTAAAACCCGGTATGGAAGACTGTCGACAGTACCAACGCCGTTGAAGGGTGAACAACCGGCCTGTGGTTCAACACCACGGGCCATCCGATTTGCACCCACACACACGAATACCATTTCAGGGACAAATTCCACCAGAACATCTGCGATCGACGATGATCCGGAATTTTTATCAGTTACATCCTTATCTTGAGACGAGGATGAGATTGATAGCGAAAGCGACAGCAGTACATCAGAACAAGAAAACGTTCGAAATGTTCTACCTACTAAGACGAGAGTTGTAATTACTCCCAAACAGTTAACAACAAGAAAGGGAGTCTACCTGCACCTGACATCATCAGACGGGGTGATCCATTACCCCATTGGGAAGCAGCTTCGCGATCTGTGTTACATCGACAATGAAACCATCACAAACGATCTCAAAACGAAGACCGTAGCGCATTGCAAAGCTAAGCGGACTATTGTACTCAGTGCCGCCGCCACCAAGGAATATTATCAGAAAATTACCATCGAAAACCTGAAAACAGCTCTCGACGCACTCAGGGAAGCGCTCAAGCGAGAAAACATCCAAGAATTCAGAATTTCATCAAACGGAGACGGCCACGACGACCTACCCGTAGATGCATTCAAGAAAATCCTGGAAGAAATATTTTTCGAGGGCCCATTCAACATCCAAGTATGCATTGGCCAGATCGAGACTCCACCTGCTCCAGAACGCTTTGATATAATCCGGAAGTGGCACACGGAGCACATCCGAGGACACAAAGGAGTCAGGAAAACATACCAACGATTGAGACAACGATATTATTGGAAAGGCATGAAAAAGGATGTTCAGGATGTCGTGAGATGCTGCCACAGCTGTCAACAACACAAATTGGTCCGCATAAAAACCAGAGAACCAATGATAATTACAGATACACCGGTGGCAGCCTGGGAAAAGATCGCAGTAGATATCGTTGGTCCATTGCCAACGACGAAACGAGGCAATCGTTTCACTCTCACGACGATCGACCTTCTCACAAAATTTGCACGAGCATTCGAACTTCCCGACATGAAATCTAAAACCATCATTCGGACACTAGATCAACAATACTTCGCGGTTCACGGCACGCCCTTATTCCTTCTTAGCGACAATGGGAAATCTTTCGTCAGCCAAAGAATGGAAGAATTCTTGAAGGAAAAAGGCGTACACATGTGAAGGCGACAACATACCACCCACAGAGCAATGGATCTCTTGAGAGAAGTCATCAGAGCATCACTGATTATCTCAAACACTACATCGGTCAGCGAACCGAATGGGACGAAGTTTTGCCATATGCTATCCAATCGCATAACGCTACAGTTCATGAAGCGACGAATTTTACACCCTACGAGATGGCATACGAGGATCTTATGAAAACACTAAGCACCTTCCCGTTAAAAGAACATCTGCCAACGACTACGGCATATGTAACAAATCTCGCCCAAAGGCTGGACGAACTAGCCGAAATAGGAGGAAATAATTTAAATCACCACAAACCTCAAACTAAGCAACGGCATGATTGAAAAACGAATGTCATGAAATACGAACCAGGAGAGATGGTATACACTCTGCGCGAACCTAAACAACGGAAATTCGATGCTTATTACGACGGACCGTACAAAATCGCAAAGGTGCTGGATCAGCATACAGCGCTCATCGACAAACGTGACGGTCAGCTGGTTCTCACATACATGGATAAACTAAAACACGCTCATATGGCTGGAGATACGCCACCGGAGCCTGCACCGAGAAAGAGAAAAGGAAGACCCCCAACACCGAAATCAGTGATCGAAGTGAAGGAAAAGAATCCTCGGGGTCGACCAAAGAAAATACCCTCTACAGAATAGCGTCGATAAAAATTACCTAATAAATAATTGTTATTTGCAGAACCATCAACATGCGGATTGTGACGGTGATCCTCAGAACGATCGTGAGCATACTAACAACAGCGGTAATGACCCACGGCCAAGGTATTGAACCGACTGGAAAATCCTATACGGTGAAGCCACTACAACACAACCCAGGCATTTTCTTTTAGAAGATGGGTGTTCTCCAGATCTCGCACACTGCATGGAAACTTGTGACATCTTTAGAGCTTGACCAATTTCTCCAACAAAAACCCGTGATTACACAAAATTTGAAAAGCCTGACGCAGCACTGCCGAGAGTTAGGCCTCAACGACTGTGAATATTCAGGGATCGCATCACGACTCCGAAGGTCTTTAGACGATACCAATAAATACACTGAGATTCTAGCGAGCACCATCGATAACATCATCAATAACAATACTAGGACAAAACCGTCTGCCCCGTTGGGCATTATAGGTTCTGTCAGTAAGGCACTATTTGGAACTCTCTCAGAAGAAGACGCCGAATACTATAATCAGGAGATCGACAAGGTTTATGAGGCGCTGCACCTCCTTGCAGAGATTGTCGAAAATCAAACACATGTCATACGTTCAGATTTCCACAGTATACACAAAACCTTGGTTGAACTTGCAAATCGAACCACGGAGTTGATTGACCAGGCCAACCAAATCGTCACCGAAACACTGAAGGAACGCAACTTTTCGCGAGTTTTAGAATACCGGCAAATTGCAGACAGATGCATCCAGGAAATAGAACGACAGGTGATCATCTACCGCATGTGCCCCATAACACTCACCAGCGCTGTACTCTTTGCTAAGAAGGGTACCATCCATCCCGCCATACTCTCACCACAGCAACTCATCGAAGCGGCAACGAAGATAAAACAAAGGACGATTTACGAATTTCCATTGTCCGAGGTCGAACTTCACTCCGAAGCGCTTGATGATGTGAGTACCATAGCAATCACACATACTCGTGGGCGTTTGGTACTTGAAATCACGATCCCTTTACTGGACAAGAACCCCTTCGAAATATACACCGGACATCCCAGTCCGGTGATCCAAAAGATCAACAACGAGACTATCGCCACATTTATACAACCATGGTCTCCTTACATTGCATTGACGCCAGATCAACACTATTACCTTTTTCCAACGGAGAAGTACCTGACCCAATGCCAAATGCACAAACAACAATACCTTTGCCAACTTACGCTACCGTTATACACGACACAGCGGAGGAAGACTTGCGAAATTTCACTCCTTACAAAAACGCCAGAGATCGACTGGAAAATATGCGACATCAGGGCAATGTCAACCACAGACACCTATTGGACTCGCTTGGAAACTATGAATAGCTGGCTCTACTCCACCCCACAACCGACTAATTTACGCATCATGAGCCAGGGATATCAAATCGCTTCCGAAACTCTTACTGGTGCAGGGATATTGAGCCGAGCGCCGGGTCGTATAGCGATGGCGAGTACAACGCGTCTTATAGCTCAAGAAATAATATCATCAGTCGAAACGTATACATTCACCCCAATATCGACACTAAATTTTTCGTCATTACTACCAGCCTTAAGTCAGGAGGAATTAACATCTGTAATTCACGCAATTGTTCAGTCCACTAAGTCAAATACCAACAACGATTGGGACCATTCCCAGAATGCGAAAACGTCGACGAAATCGAAAAAGAGGCGAGAGAACAAATGCAGTACCATCGAGGACGACGTGTTAACAATGTAACCATCTACTCGTTGTCGGGCGGTCTCACCTTTTTGGCAATACTATTGCTAGGGGTATTCAGCTTCATTAAATGTCGGAAAAATGACCCGCAGTCAAGATTACAGAAGATAACTTGGCGACAACGTCAAAAAACCGCAATGATGATGCAGCCACATGGACTCGTTGAAATCCCATTGACCCACGTGGTCAGACCAGCGCCATCGCCACCTGAGAGACGGGAGGCACATAACTTCAATCATCTGGCCATCGCATACGACGCATATCTTTCGGATACAACCATCTACTAGCAACGGAAGGACCACAGTGCCTCGGGAGTATGGACACTAGACCATATCGCGTCTAAGAAGGGAGGGCTGTTACGGACCATTTTTCGTATCCGTATACTTCCGTATTGCTCAACTCGTGTCATTGCCTCCGCGGCCTCCATACCACCGAACGCTTGCAATATTTCGCAATCATAAATCATCAAATTCATGTTCTTTCTTCAAGAAGCGAACTTGCCGGTTTCGAAATATTAGTGCAGGCAAAAAGGGAATGCAACGATCGAACTCTTTGCGAAACCTCTTGAAAGTCGCTGATCCATTCTTTCGCAATTCACCCCCACGACAACCTAAACGCAGCTATTTGCCGAAAACTTCAAAGCGTCATCCACTTGGTGACTCCTCAGTCTTACTGCGACTTTCCGAACAATCGGTCGAAGGACCTTCACTCGCAAATTAGTGGTAAATCTGCTCGCGTACTTAGGTTCTCGCGGGTACGACCGGTGTCGTCCTTTTCTACCATTGAAATTGTGATCGCGTAAGAACTCATCGAATGAAGGAAATACCTTAGCGGCCCTTCATTCACCTTCGTTATATTCGTTCGCGACAATTACCTTAGCGGCATTGCGTGTCGAGTTATTTTCGAAGCCGAATCACCTATTATTCTCCAATAATCCCGACACAACTATATTCTATTATATTTCATTTCGATATACAAGAAACATTATATTTACGTTCTGCGTAAGACGTTTTTTTTTAGTGACGAATAAAGCGAACTGTTAAATTGGGTGAACTAGTGACTATGTTGCAGATTATTCACCTACTACCGAACGCCGAACGTCTCCAGCAGCGTCAGCAATAAAAGGTGAGGTGCGTTACGCCGGTTCAAAAACAGACAAGGATCCATGTGCCGGAGTCCCCAGCTCGCGCACAAAATAATAAAATAATAATATTGAAACCGGACAACAATCCGGCTTGTAACAAGCGATTTTCGTTTGCCGGAACTCACCCTTATCGGTGGGTAAAAGTTTGAAAAATAATCGTATCTTCCAGAGTTTGGAATAGCCATATTTTATTGGCGTGACGGGTAAACCAACTGCAAAGGAGCCTAGGAAAAAAATGAGCGATTTTTGTTTGCCAGAACTCACCGTTATCGGAGGGTGAAAGTTTAAGAAAAATCGTATCTTCGATAGCGACGATATAGCCATCTTTTTTATTGGTGTTACGTGTAACCCAACCGCAAAGGAGCCCAGGAAAACAAATGAGCGATTTTCGTTTGCCAGAACCCACACTTATAAAAGAGTGAAAGTTAAAAAAAATCGCATCTTCCATAGTATGGAGATAGCCATCTTTCTTTATAAGCGTTGCAGGTAAACTAACCGCAACGGAGCCTCGGAAACAAATAAGCGACTTTTGTTTGCCGGAACTCACCGTTATCGGTGGGTAAAATTTGAAAAATAATCGTATCTTCCATAGTTTGGACAAAGCCATCTTTTTATTGGCGTGACGGGTAAACCAACTGCAAAGGAACCTAGGAAAAAAATGAGCGATTTTCGTTTGCCGGAACTTACCCTGATCGGTGGGTAAAAGTTTGAAAAGTAATCGTATCTTCCAGAGTTTGGAGATAGCCATCTTTTTATTGGCGTGAAGGGTAAACCAACTGCAAAGGAGCCTAGAAAAAAAATGAGCGATTTTCGTTTGTCGGAGCTCACCCGTATAGGGGGGGGGGGGGGATGTTTTAAAAAATCGTATCTTCCATAGTATGGAGACAGCCATCTTTTTATTGAAGTTACGGATAAACCAACAGTGAAGGAGCCTAGGAAAAAAATGATCAATTTTTGTTTACCGGAACTCACACTTATAAGGGAGTGAAAGTTTAAAACAAATCGTACTTGCCATAGTATGGAGATAGCCATCTTTTTTTTATTAGCGTTGCAGGTAAAATAATCGCAAATGGGGCTAGGAAACAAATGAGCGATTTTCGTTTGCCGGAACTCAGCCTTAACGGGGGTCGAACGTTCTAAAAAATCGTTGCACCCACGGTATAGAGATAGCCATCTGAATATTGGCGTTGCGCGTAAACCAACCGTGAAGGAGCCTAGAAAAAAATGAGCAATTTTCGTTTACCGGAACTAACACTTATGAGGGAGTGAAAGTTTTTGAAAAATCGTACTTTCCCTAGCATGGAGATAGCCATCTTCTTTATTGGCGTTACGGGTAAACCAACTGCAAAGGAGCCTAGGAAAAAAATGAGCGATTTTCGTTTGCCGGAATTCACCCTTAACGGGGGTCGAACGTTCTAAAAAATCGTTGCACCCACGGTATAGAGATAGCCATCTGTATATTGGCGTTGCGCGTAAACCAACCGTGAAGGAGCCTAGAAAAAAAAATGAGCAATTTTCGTTTACCGGAACTAACACTTATAAGGGAGTGAAAGTTTTTGAAAAATCGTACTTTCCCTAGCATGGAGATAGCCATCTTCTTTATTGGCGTTACGGGTAAACCAACTGCAAAGGAGCCTAGGAAAAAAATGAGCGATTTTCGTTTGCCGGAATTCACCCTTAACGGGGGTCGAACGTTCTAAAAAATCTTTGCACCCACGGAATAGAGATAGCCATCTGTATATTGGCGTTGCGCGTAAACCAACCGTGAAGGAGCCTAGAAAAAAAATGAGCAATTTTCGTTTACCGGAACTTACACTTATAAGGGAGTGAAAGTTTTTGAAAAATCGTACTTTCCCTAGCATGGAGATAGCCATCTTCTTTATTGGCGTTACGGGTAAACCAACTGCAAAGGAGCCTAGGAAAAAAATGAGCGATTTTCGTTTGACGGAACTCACCCAATCGCGGCAGGGGGAGGGGGGGAAACTTTTTTAGAAAATCGTATCATCCATATTATGGAGATAGCCGTCTTTTCTATTGGCGTTACGGGTAAACCAACCACAAAGGAGCCTAGGAAAAAAATGAGCGATTTTCGTATGCCAGAACTCACCCTAATAAGGGAGTGAAAGTTTTAAAAAATCGAACCTTCCATAGTTTGGAGATAGCCAACTTTCGTTATTAGCGTTGCGGGTAAACTAACCGCAAAGGAGCCTAGGAAACAAATAAGCGACTTTCGTTTGCCGGAACTCACCCTTATCGGTGGGTAAAAGTTTGAAAAATAGTCGTATCTTCCATAGTTTGGAGAAAGCCATCTTTTGAATGGCGTGACGGGTAAACCAACTGCAAAGGAGCCTAGGAAAAAAATGAGCGATTTTCGTTTGTCGGAACTCATCCTTATATGGGGAGGGGGGGGGGGCGAATGTTGTAAAAGATCGTATCTTCCATAGTATGGAGATAGCCATCTTTATATTGAAGTTAGGGATCAACCAACCCTAAAGGACCCTAGGGAACAATTAAGAGATTTTCGTTTGCCGGAACTCACCCTTATAAGATTGTGAATGTTTAAAAAAATCGAATCTGGCATTGAATAGAGATAGCCATCGTTTTTTTTGCGTTACGGGTAAACCAACCGTGAAGGAGCCTAGGGAAAAAATGAGGGCTTTTCGTTTGCCGGAACTCACCCTTATCGGAGGGTGACAGTTAACAAAAATCGTATGTTCTATAGTATGGAGATGGCCATCTTTTTATTGGCGTTCCGGGTAAACCAAAGGGGCTTAGGAAAACAAATGAGCGATTTTCGTTCGCCGGAACTCACCATTATCGGGGGAGAACGTTGTAAAAAATCGTAGCACCCACGGTATAGAGATAGCCATCTTAATATTGGCGTTGCGCGTAAACCAACAGTGAAGGAGCCTAGGAAAAAAATGATCAATTTTCGTTTACCGGAACTCACACTTACAAGGGAGTGAAAGTTTTAAAAAAATCGTACTTGCCATAGTATGGAGATGGCCACATTTCTTATTAGCGTTGCGGGAAAACTACGCGCAAACGGGGCTAGAAAACAAATAAGCGATTTTCATTTGCCGGAACTCACCCTTATCGGGGGTCGAAAGTAGTAACAAATCGTAGTACCGACGGTATAGAGATAGCCATCTTTATATTGGCGTTGCGCGTAAACCAACCGTGAACGATCCCAGGAAACAAATGAGCAATTTTCGGTTACCGGAACTCACACTTATAAGGGAGTGACAGTTAAAAAAAATCGTACTTTCCGTAGTATAGAGATAACCATCTTTTTTATTGGCGTTATGGGTAAACCAACTGCAAAGGAGGCTAGGAAAAAAATGAGCGATTTTCGTTTGCCGGAACTCTCCCAATCGCGGGAGGGGGGGGGGGGTGAACGTTTTTTAGAAAATCGTATCATCCATAATATGGAGATTGCCGTCTGTTGTATTGGCGTTACGGGTAAACCAACCACAAAGGAGCCTAGGAAAAAAATGAGCGATTTTCGTATGCCAGAACTCACCCTTGTAGGAGGGTGAAAGTTTTAAAAAAATCGTATCTTCGATAGCATCGAGATAGCCATCTTTTTTTATTGGCGGTACGGGTAACCCAACCGCAAAGGAGGCGAGGAAAACAAATGAGCAATTTTCGATTGCTGGAACTCACCCTTATAAGGGAGTGAAAGTTTTAAAAAATCGAATCTTCCATAGTTTGGAGATGGCCATCTTTCGTTATTAGCGTTGCGGGTAAACTAACCGCAAAGGAGCCTAGGTAACAAATAAGCGACTTTCGTTTTCCGGAACTCACCCTTATCGGTGGGTAAAAGTTTGAAAAATAATCGTATCTTCCATAATTTGGAGATAGCCATCTTTTGATTGGCGTGACGGGTAAACCAACTGCAAAGTTTGGACATAGCCATCTTTGTATTCGCGTGACGGGTAAACCAACTGCAAAGGACCCTAGGATAAAAATGAGAGATTTTCGTTTGCCGGAACTCGCCCTTATCGCCGGGTGCCACTTGAAAAAAATCGTACGTTCAATAGTATGGAGATGGCCTCCTTTTTTATTGGCGTTACGGGGAAATCAAAGGAGCTTAGGAAAACAAATGAGCGATTTTCGTTCGCCGGAACTCACCCTTATCGGGGGTGAAAGTCGTAAAAAATCGTAGCACCCACGGTATAGAGGTAGCTATCTTTATATTGACGTTGCGCGTAAACCAACAGTGAAGGAGCCTAGGAAACAAATGATCAATTTTCGTTTACCGGAACTCACACTTATGAGGGAGTGAAAGTTTTAAAAAATCGCACTTGCCATAGTATGGAGATAGCCACCTTTCTTATTAGCGTTGCGGGAAAACTACGCGCAAACGGGGCTAGAAAACAAATGAGCGATTTTCATTTGCCGGAACTCACCCTTATCGGGGGTCGAAAGTAGTAACAAATCGTAGCACCGACGGTATAGAGATAGCCATCTTTATATTGGCGTTGCGCGTAAACCAACCGTGAAGGAGCCTAGGAGAAAAATGAGTAATTTTCGGTTACCGGAACTCACACTTATAAGGGAGTAAAAGTTTTTAAAAAATCGTACTCTCCATAGTATGGAGATAGCCACGTTTTATTAGCGATGCGGGAAAACTACCCGCAAACGGGGCTAGAAAACAAATGAGTGATTTTCATTTGCCGAAACTCACCCTTATGGGGGGTCGAAAGTTGTAAAAAATCGTAGCACCCACGGTATAGAGATAGCCATCTTTATATTGGCGTTGCGCGTAAACCAAACGTGAAGGATCCCAGGAAAAAAAAATGAGCAATTTTCGGTTACCGGAACTCACACTTATAAGGGAGTGAAAGTTAAAAAAAAATCGTAATTTCCATAGCATAGAGATAGACATCTTTTTTATTGGCGTTATGGGTAAACCAACTGCAAAGGAGCCTAGGAAAAAATGAGCGATTTTCGTTTGCCGGAACTCACCCTTATCGGTGGGTAAAAGTTTGAAAAATAATCGTATCTTCCAGAGTTTGGAGATAGCCATCTTTATATTGGCGTGACGGGTAAACCAACTGCAAAGGAGCCTAGGAAAAAAATGAGCGATTTTCGTTTACCAGAACTCACCCTTATCGGAGGGTGAAAGTTTAAGAAAAATCGTATCTTCGATAGCGACGATATAGCCATCTTTTTCATTGGCGTTACGGGTAACCCAAACGCAAAGGAGCCCAGGAAAACAAATGAGCGATTTTCATTTGCCGGAACTCACCCTTATAAAAGAGTGTAAGTTTTAAAAAATCGCATCTTCCATAGTATGGAGATAGCCATCTTTCTTGATAAGCGTTGCAGGTAAACTAACCGCAACGGAACCTAGGAAACAAATAAGCGACGTTTGTTTGCCGGAACTCACCCTTAGCGGTGGGTAAAATTTGACAAATAATCGTATCTTCCATAGTTTGGACATAGCCATCTTTGTACTCGCGTGACGGGTAAACCAACTGCAAAGGAACCTAGGATAAAAATGAGAGATTTTCGTTTGCCGGAACTCGCCCTTATCGCCGGGTGTCAGTTGAAAAAAATCGTACGTTCTATAGTATGGAGATGGCCTCCTTTTTTATTGGCGTTACAGGTAAATCAAAGGAGCTTAGGAAAACAAATGAGCGATTTTCGTTTGCCGGAACTCGCCCCATCGCGGGAGGAGGGGGGTGAACGTTTTTTTAGAAAATCGTATCATCCATAATATGGAGATAGCCGTGTTATGTATTGGCGTTACGGGTAAACCAACCACAAAGGAGCCTAGGAAAAAAATGAGCGATTTTCGTATGCCAGAACTCATCCTTGTAGGAAAGGATGAGTTCTTGTAGGATAAGGTGAAAGTTTTACAAAAATCGTATCTTCGATAGCATCGAGGTAGCCATCATTTTTTATTGGCGGTACGGGTAACCCAACCGCAAAGGAGGCGAGGAAAACAAATGAGCGATTTTCGTTTGCTGGAACTCACCCTTATAAGGGAGTGAAAGTTTTAAAAAATCGAATCTTCCATAGTTTGAGGATAGCCATCTTTCGTTATTAGCGTTGCGGGTAAACTAACCGCAAAGGAGCCTAGGAAATAAATAAGCGACTTTCGTTTGCCGGAACTCACCCTTATCGGTGGGTAAAAGTTTGAAAAATAATCGAATCTTCCATAGTTTGGAGATAGCCATGTTATAAATGGCGTGACGGGTAAACCAACTGCAAAGGAGCCTAGGAAAAAAATGAGCGATTTTCGTTTGTCGAAACTCACCCTTATATGGGGAGGGGGGTGGGGCGAATGTTGTAAAAAATCGTATCTTCCATAGTATGGAGATAGCCATCTTTTTATTGAAGTTAGGGATAAACCAACCCTAAAGGCCCCTAGGGAACAATTAAGAGATTTTCGTTTGCCGGAACGCACCCTTATAAGAGTGCGAATGTTTAAAAAAAATCGAATCTTGCATTGTATAGAGATAGCCATCGTTTTTTTTTGCGTTACGGGTAAACCAACTGTGAAGGAGCCTAGGAAAAAAATGAGCGCTTTTCGTTTGCCGGAACTCACCCTTATCGGAGGGTGACAGATAACAAAAATCGTATGTTCTATAGTATGGAGATGGCCATCTTTTTATTGGCGTTACGGGTAAACCAAAGGGGCTTAGGAAAACAAATGAGCGATTTTCGTTCGCCGGAACTCACCCTTATCGCGGATGAAAGTTGTAAAAAATCGTAGCACCCACGGTATAGAGATAGCCATCTTTATATTGGCGTTGCGCGAAAACCAACCGTGAAGGAGCCTAGGAGAAAATTGAGCAATTTTCGGTTACCGGAACTCACACTTATAAGGGAGTAAAAGTTTAAAAAAATCGTACTATCCATAGTATGGAGATAGCCACCGTTTTAATACCGTTGCGGGAAAACTACCCGCAAACGGGGCTAGAAAACAAATGAGTGATTTTCATTTGCCGGAACTCACCCTTATGGGGGATCGAAAGTTATAAAAAATCGTAGCACCCACGGTATAGAGATAGCCCTCTTTATATTCGCGTTGCGCGTAAACCAACCGTGAACGATCCCAGGAAAAAAATGAGCAATTTTCGGTTACCGGAACTCACACTTATTAGGGAGTGAAAGTTAAAAAAAAATCGTACTTTCCATAGTATAGAGATAGCGATCTTTATTATTGACGTTACGGGTAAACCAACTGCAAAGGAGACTAGGAAAAAAATGAGCGATTTTCGTTTGCCGGAACTCACCCGTATCGGTGGGTAAAAGTTTGAAAAATCGTATCTTCGATACCATCGAGATAGCCATCTTTTTTATTGGCGTTACGGGTAACCCAACCGCAAAGGAGCCCAGGAAAACAAATGAGCGATATTCGTTTGCTGGAACGCACCCTTATAAGGGAGTGAAAGTTTAAAAAAATCGTATCTTCCATAGTTTGGAGATAGCCATCTTTCGTTATTAGCGTTGCAAGTAAACTAACCGCAAACGAGCCTACGAAACAAATAAGCGACTTTCGTTTGCCGGAACTCACCCTTATCGGTGGGTAAAAGTTTGAAATATAATCGTATCTTCTATAGTTTGGAGATAGCCATCTCTTTATTGGCGTGACGGGTAAACTCGTCTACTGCAAAGGAACCTAGGAAAAAAATGAGCGATTTTCGTTACCCGGAACTCACCCTTATCGGAGGGTGTAAGTTAAAAAAAATCGTACGTTCTATAGTAGGGAGATGGCCATCTTTTTTATTGGCGTTACGGGTAAACCAAAGGAGCATAGGAAAACAAATGAGCGATTTTCGTTCGCTCGAACTCACCCTTATCGGGGAGTGAAAGTTGTAAAAAATCGTAGCACCCACGGTATACAGATTGCCATCTTTATATTGGCGTTGCGCGTAAACAAACCGTAAAGGAGTCTAGGAAAAAAATGAGCAATTTCCGTTTACCGGAACTCACACTCATAAGGGAGTGAAACTTTAAAAAAAATCGTACTTTCCGTAGTATGGAGATAGCCATTTTTTTTTATTAGCGTTGCCGGTAAACTACCCGCAAACGGGGCTAGGAAACAAATGAGCGATGTTCGTATGCCGGAACTCACCATTATCGGGGGTCGAAAGTTGTAAAAAATCGTAGCACCTACGGTATAGAGATAGCCATCTTTATATTGGCATTGCCCGTAAATCAACCGTAAAGGAGCCGAGGAAAAAAATGAGGAATTTTCGTTTGCCGGAACTCACACTTATAACGGAGTGAAAGTTAAAAAAAATCGTACTTTCCATAGCATGGAGATAGCCATCTTTTTTATTGGCGGTACGGGTAAAGCAACTGCAAAGGAGCCTAGGAAAAAAATGAGCGATATTCGTTTGCCGGAACTCACCCAATTGCGGGGGGCGGGGGGGGGGGGGTGAACGCTGTTTAGAAAATCGTATCATCCATAGTATGGACATAGCCATCTTTCTTTATAAGCGTTGCAGGTAAACTAACCGCAAAGGAGCCTAGGAAACAAATAAGCGACTTTTGTTTGCCGGAACTCACCCTTATTGGCGGGTGTTAGTTAAAAAAAATCGTACGTTCTATAGTATGGAGATGGCCTCCTTTTTTATTGGCGTTACGGGTAAACCAAAGGAGCTTAGGAAAACAAATGAGCGATTTTCGTTCGCCGGAACTCACCCTTATCGGGGGGTGAAAATCATAAAAAATCGTAGCACCCACGGTAAAGAGATTGCCATCTTTATATTGGCCTTGCGCGTAAACAAACCGTAACGGAGTGTAGGAAAAAAATGAGCAATTTCCGTTTACCGCAACTCACACTTATAATGGAGTGAAAGTTTAAAAACATGTACTTTCCATAGTATGGAGATAGTCATCTTTCTTATTAGCGTTGCCGGTAAACTAACCGCAAACGGGGGTACGAAACAAATGAGCGATTTTCGTTTGCCGGAACTCACCATTATCGTGGGTCGAAAGTTGTAAAACATCGTAGCACCCACGGTGTAGAGATAGCCATCTTTATATTGGCGTTGCGCGCAAACCAACCGTGAAGGAGCCTACGAAAAAAATGAGCAATTATCGTTTACCGGAACTCACACTTATAAGGGAGTGAAAGTTAAAAAAAATCGTACTTTCTATACCATGGAGATAGCTCTGTTTTATTGGCGTTACACGTAAACCAACTGCAAAGGAGCCTAGGAAAAAAATAAGCGATTTTCGTTTGCCGGAACTCACCCTTATGGGTGGGTAAAAGTTTGAAAAATAATCGTATCTTCCAGAGTGTGGAGATAGCCATCTTTTTATTGGTGTGACGGGTAAACCGACTGCAAAGGAACCTAGGAAAAAAATGAGCGATTTTCGTTTGTCAGAGCTCGTCCTTATATTGGGCGGGGGGGGGGGGGGGCGAGTGTTGTAAAAAATCTTATCTTCCATAGTATGGAGAAAGCCGTCTTTTTATTGAATTTACGGATAAACCAACCCTAAAGGACCCTAGGGAAAAATTGAGAGATTTTGGTTTGCCGGAACTCATCCTTTTAAGAGTGTGAAGAAATCGAATCCTGCATAGTATAGAGATAGCCATCGTTTTTTTTGCGTTAGGGATAAACCAACCGTGAAGGAGCCTAGGAAAAAAATGAGCGATTTTCGTTTGCGGAACTCACCCGTATCGGAGGGTGACAGTTAACAAATGTCGTACGTTCTATAGTATGGAGATAGCCATCGTTTTTATTGGCGTTACGGGTAAACCAAAGGAGCTTAGGAAAACAAATGAGCGATTTTCGATCGCCGGAACTCACCCTTATCGGGGGTGAAAGTTGTAAAAAATCGTTGCACCCACGGTATAGATATAGCCATCTTTATATTGGCGTTGCGCGTAAACCAACCGTGAAGGAGCCCAGGAAAAAGTGAGCAATTTTCGTTTACCTGAACTCACACTTATTAGAAAGCGAAAGTTTTAAAAAAATCGTACTTTCCATAGTATGGAGATCGCCATCTTTTTTTATTAGCGTTGCGGGTAAACTAACCGCAAACGGGGCTAGGAAACAAATGAGCGATTTTCGTTTGCCGGAACTCACCCTTATCGGAGGGTGAAAGTTTAAGAAAAATCGTATCTTCGATAGCATTGACATAGCCATCTCTATTATTGGCGTTACGGGTAACCCAACCGCATAGGAGCCCAGGAAAACAAATGAGCGATTTTCGTTTGCTGGAACTCACCCTCGTAAGAGAGTGAAAATTTTAAAAAATCGCATCTTCCATAGTATGGAGATAGCCATCTTTCTTCGTAAGCGTTGCGGGTAAACTAACCGCAAAGGAGCCTAGGAAACAAATAAGCGACTTTCGTTTGCCGGAACTCACGCCTATCGGTGGGTAAAAGTTTGACAAATAATCGTATCTTCCATAGTTTGGAGATAGCCATCTTTTTATTGGCGTGACGGGTAAACCAACTGCAAAGGAGCCTAGGAAAAAATGAGCGATTTTCGTTTGCCGGAACTCACCCTTATCGGCGGGTGTCAGTTAAAAAAAATCATACGATCTATAGTATGGAGATGGCCATCTTTTCTATTGGCGTGATGGGTAAACCAACTGCAAAGGAGCCTAGGAAAAAAATGAGCGATTTTCGTTTCCCAGAACTCATCCCAATCGGAGGGTGAAAGTTTAAGAAAAATCGCATTTTCGAAACGGAACTCACACTTATAAGGGAGTGTAAGTTTTAAAAAAATCGTACTTTCCACTAGAATGGAGAAAGCCATCTTTTTTTATTAGCGTTGCCGGTAAACTAACCGCAAACGGGGCTGGGAAACAAATGAGCGATTTTGGTTTGCCGGAACGCACCATTATCGGGGGTCGAACATTGTAAAAAATCGTAGCACCAACGGTATAGAGATTGCCATCTTTATATTGGCGTTGCGCGTGAACAAAGTGTAAAGGAGTCTGGGAAAACCATGAGCAATTTCCGTTTACCGGAACTCACACTTATAAGGGAGTGTAAGTTTTAAAAAAATCGTACTTTCCATAGTATGGAGATAGCCATCTTTTTTTATTAGCGTTGCCGGTAAACTAACCGCAAACGGGGCTGGGAAACAAATGAGCGATTTTGGTTTGCCGGAACGCACCATTATCGGGGGTCGAACATTGTAAAAAATCGTAGCACCCACGGTATAGAGATAGCCATCTTTATATTGGCGTTGCGCGTAAACCAACCGTGAAGGAGCCTAGGAAAAAAATAAGCAATTTTCGTTTAGCGGAACTCACATTTATAAGGGAGTGAAAGTTAAAAAAAAATCGTACTTTCCATAGCATGGAGATAGCGATCGTTATTATTGGCGTGACGGGTAATCCAACCACAAAAGAGCCTAGAAAAAAATAAGCGATTTTCGTTTGCCAGAACTCACCCTATTCGGAGGGTGAAAGTTAAAAAAAATCGTATCTTCGATAGCATCGAGATAACCATCTGTTTTATTGGCGTTACGGTAACCCAACCGCAAAGGAGCCCAGGAAAACAAATGAGCGATATTCGTTTGCTGGAACGCACCCTTATAAGGGATTGAAAGTTTAAAAAAATCGTATCTTCCATAGTTTGGAGATAGCCATCTTTCGTTATTAGCGTTGCAAGTATACTAACCGCAAAGGAGCCTAGGAAACAAATAAGCGACTTTCGTTTGCCGGAACTCACCCTTATCGGTGGGTAAAAGTTTGAAATATAATCGTATCTTCCATAGTTTGGAGATAGCCATCTTTTTATTGGCGTGACGGGTAAACCAACTGCAAAGGAGCCTAGGAAAAAAATAAGCGATTTTCGTTTATCGGAACTCTCGCTTATTGCGCGGGGGGGGGGGGGGGCGTATGTTGTAAAAAATTGTATCTCTCATAGTCTGGAGATAGCCATCGTTTTATTCAAGTTACGGATAAACCAACCCTGAAGGACCCTAGGGAAAAATTGAGAGATTTTCGTTTGCCGGAACTCACCCTTATAAGAGTGAGAAGGTTTTAAAAAATCGAATCTTGCATAGTATAGAGATAGCCATCGTTTTTTTTTGCGTTCCGGGTAAACCAACGGTGAAGGAGCGTAGGACAAAAAAATTAGCGATTTTCGTTTGCGGAACTGACCCTTATCGGAGGGTGACAGTTAACAAAAATCGTACGTTCTATAGTATGGAGATGGCCATCCTGTTTATTGGCGTTACGGGTAAACCAAAGGAGCTTAGGAAAACAAATGAGCGATTTTCGTTCGCCGGGACTCACCCTTATCGGGGGTAAAAGTTGTAAAAAATCGTAGCACCCACGGTATAGAGATAGCCATCTTTATATTGGCGTTGCGCGTAATCCAACGGTGAAGGAGCCTAGTAAAAAAATGAGCAATTTTCGTTACCGGAACTCACACTTATAAAGGAGTGAAAGTTCTTAAAAAATCGTACTTTCCATAGTATGGAGATAGCCATGTTTTTTTATTAACGTTGCGGGTAAACTAACCGCAAACGGGGCTAGGAAACAAATGAGCGACTTTTGTTTGTCGGAACTCACCTTTATCGGTGGGTAAAAGTTTGAAAAATAATTGTATCTTCCATAGTTTGGAGATAACCATCTTTTTATTGGCGTGACGGGTAAACCAACTGCAAAGGAGCATAGGAAAAAAATAAGCGATTTTCGTTAGTCGGAACTCACGCTTATAGGGGGGGGGGGGGGCGAATGTTGTAAAAAATCGTATCTTCCATAGTATAGAGATAGCCATCTTTTTATTCAAGTTACGGATAAACCAACCCTAAAGGACCCTCGGGAAAAATTGAGAGATTTTCGTTTGCCGGAACTCACCGTTATAAGAGTGAGAAGGTTTTAAAAAATCGAATCTTGCATCGTATACAGATTGCCATCGTTTTTTTTGCGTTCTGGGTAAACCAACCGTGAAGGAGCCTAGGAAAAAAAATGAGCGATGTTCGTTTGCCAGAACTCACCCTAATCGGAGGGTGAAAGTTAAAAAAAATCGTATCTTCGATAGCATCGAGATAGCCATCTTTTTTATTGGCGTTACGGGTAACCCAACTGCAAAGGAGCCCAAGAAAACAAATAAGCGATTTTCGTTTGCTGGAACTCACCCTCATAAGAGAGTGAAAGTTGAAAAAAATCGCATCTCCCATAGTTTGGAGATAGCCATCTTTCGTTATCAGCGTTGCGGATAAACTAACCGCAAAGGAGCCTAGGAAACAAATAAGCGACTTTCGTTTGCCGGAGCTCACCCTCATCGGTGGGTAAAAGTTTGAAGAATGATCGTATCTTCCATAGTTTGGAGATAGCCATCTTTATATTGGTGTGACGGGTAAAGCAACTGCAATGGAGCCGAGGAAAAAATGAGCGATTTTCGTTTGTCGGAACTCAGCCTTATAGTGGGGCGCGGGGGGGGGGGGGGCGAATGTTGTAAAAAATCGTTTCTTCCATAGCATGGAGATAGCCATCTTTTTATTGAAGTTATGGATAAATCAACTCTAAAGGACCCTAGGGAAAAATTGCGAGATTTTCGTTTGCTGGAACTCATCCTTATAGGAGTGTGAAAGTTTACAAAAATCGAATCTTGCATGGTATAGAGATAGTCATAGTTTTTTTTTGCGTTACGGGTAAACCAACCGTGAAGAAGCCTAGGAAAAAAATGCGCGATTTTCGTTTGCCGGAACTCACCCTTATCGGAGGCTGACAGTTAACAAAAATTGTACGGTCTATAGTATGGAGATGGCCATCTTTTTTATTGGTGTTACGGGTAAACCAACTGCAAAGGAGCCTAGGAAAAAATGAGACATTTTCGTTTGCCGGAACTCACCCAAACGCGGGAGGGGGGGGGGGGGTGAACGTTTTTGGAAAATCGTATCTTCCGTAGTATGGAGATAGCCATCTTTTGTATTGGCGTTACTGGTAAACCAACCACAAAGAAGCCTAGGAAACAAATAAGCGACTTTCGTTTGCCGGAACTCACCCTTGTCGGTGGGTAAAAGTTTGAAAAATAATCGTATCTTCCATAGTTTGGAGATATCCATCTTTTTATTGGCGTGACGGGTAAACCAACTGCAAAGGAGCCTAGGAAAACATGAGCAATTTTCGTTTACCGGAACTCACACTTATAAGGGAGTGAAAGTTGTACAAAAAATCGTACTTTCCATAGTATGGAGATAGCCATCTTTTTTTATTAGCGCTGCAGGTAAACTAACCGCAAAAGGGGCTACGAAACAAATGAGCGATTTTCGTTTACCGGAACTCACCCTTATCGGGGGTCGAACGTCGTAAAAAATCATAGCACCCACGGTATAGAGATAGCCATCTTTATATCGGCATTGCGCGTAAACCAACCGTGAAGGAGCCTAGGAAAAAATATGAGCAATTTTCGTTTACCGGAACTCACACTTATAAGGTAGTGAAAGTTTTAAAAAATCGTACTTTCCATAGTATCGAGATAACCATCTCTTTTATTGGCGTTCTGGGTAAACCAACCACTAAAGAGCCTATGAAAAAAAATAGCGATTTTCGTTTGCCGTAACTCACCCTATCGCGGGGGGGGGGGGGGGGGGCGTGGCTGAACGTTTAAAAAAATCGTATCTTCCATAGTATGGAGATAGCCATCTTTTTTATTGATGTTACGGGTAAATCAACCACAAAGGAGCCTAGGGAATAAAATGAGCGATTTTCGTTTGCCAGAACTCACCCTTATCGGACGGTGAAAGTTTTAAAAAAATCGTACGTTCTATAGCATGGAAATGGCCATCTTTTTTATTGGCGTTACGGGTAAACCAACTGCAAAGGAGCCTAGGAAAAAATGAGCAATTTTCGTTTACCGGAACTCACACTTATAAGGGAGTGAAAGTTGTACAAAAAATCGTACTTTCCATAGTATGGAGATAGCCATCTTTTTTTATTAGCGCTGCAGGTAAACTAACCGCAAAAGGGGCTAGGAAACAAATGAGCGATTTTCGTTTGCCGGAACTCACCCTTATCGGGGGTCGAAAGTTGTAAAAAATCGTAGCACCCACGGTATAGATAGCCATCTTTATATCGGCATTGCGCGTAAACCAACCGTGAAGGAGCCTAGGAAAAAATATGAGCAATTTTCGTTTACCGGAACTCACACTTATAAGGGAGTGAAAGTTTTTAAAAATCGTACTTTCCATAGTATCGAGATAACCATCTCTTTTATTGGCGTTCTGGGTAAACCAACCACTAAAGAGCCTATTAAAAAAAATAGCGATTTTCGTTTGCCGTAACTCACCCTATCGCGGCGGTGGGGGGGGGGGGGGCGTGGCTGAACGTTTAAAAAAATCGTATCTTCCATAGTATGGAGATAGCCATCTTTTTTATTGACGTTACGGGTAAACCAACCACAAAAGAGCCTAGGGAATAAAATGAGCGATTTTCGTTTGCCAGAAGTCACCCTTATCGGACGGTGAAAGTTTAAAAAAAATCGTACGATCTATAGCATGGAAATGGCCATCTTTTTTATTGGCGTTAGGGGTAAACCAACTGCAAAGGAGCCCAGGAAAAAAATTGAGCGATATTCGTTTGCCGGAACTCACCGTAATTGGTGGGTGAACGTTTAGAAAAAGTCGTATCTTCCGTAGTATGGAAATAGCAATCTTTATTTTTGGCGTTACGGGGTAACCAACCGCAAAGGAGCCCAGGAAAAAAAGTGAGCCATTCTCGTTTTACCGGAACTCACCCTTATCGGGAATGGCGGGGAAAGTTGGAAAATATCGTATCTTCCATGTGTTGTGTCCGCGAACTTGTGCAATACAAATGTGTTTATGCAACTGCGAGAGTTCAACTTTATTGCCCTCCGTGCGAGAGTTACACTTTCGCCAAAATGCAAACGTCAAAAGGAGACTTTGCGACACGTCCTGACCAAGCATCTTATGATGCTTGATCTGGGGCAAATTAGGACAATCATAGTCGACATTTAAGAGAAGACACCAGGGAACAGACAGTCCGTGGTTGGCTTTTGAACGTTTTGGTCCTAAGGTACGACCGACACACTGTAAATTCAATTATAAAACCAGCCCAGTAATAATCTTATATTCTTATTAATCGAATTTGACTTCCAACTCTTAATTCCGTAACGATTCCAAAAATCCCTATCCCGGCTTCCCGAGCCGGCGTTCCCACATTGGTGGCAGCGGTGGGATCTGCCGGAAAGTTTCGTTTATTGTGCGTGGACACGCCCAACTACCATTCAAACACCATAAGCGAGTGACCGAGTCAACCCGTGTGCCAGAGTGAGACATCCCGACCGAGTCGGAAGAGAAATCCAGAGGAAAGGCTACAGCCAAGCAGAGCCAATCCCAGAAAACCGGGCTCTCGAGGATCAACGGAAGAAGGAATCAACAACCAGGAAAATCGTACTCACGAGCAGAGTACGAAACGCGGGAATGAAGACCATGACGCTCAGCGGATCATCTATCAGCATGCATCTTGCGCTCATCTCCCTGAAAGTGACGGAACATTTCATATATAAACTCCTCCAAAGCCAAACAATCGGTCTATGTTGGACGAAGAAAAAGCAGACCGGTATCGATTGCCCGGGAAAGACGAACTATCGCGATCGTTAGATTCGTTTTTTAACTGTGTCGTAAGTTACGACGGTGAAAGTGATTTAGTTCGAAAGCTTCGTAGGGAAAATCCAAGCACAGAAAGACTAGATTTGACTCCCGTTACGTACGCGAAATATTTAAATCCGAAGCGTCAGCATAATCAGCCTTCGGAACACAATTCGTCACACACGTTGTCCAGTGCTAACGAAACATTTAATACCCTTGAAACCGAAACAAATCGCGAATAAAACCACCATGATTTTACGTTATAAAATCAACGGACAATTACAATGGCCGAACACGACGACTTTATGTCAATGAAAGAGGCTCGAATGAGCATCCCCGTATTCGATGTATCCGAACCGGAAGCCGTTACAGATTTTATTCGAGCAATAAAATACGCATCAGCTCGAGTCCGTAGAGAAAATATCCCGGATTTATTTAGTAAGGTGCAATTACAAGCTATATTTATTTAGTAAGGTACAATTACAAGCTATATTGCACCTCAAATTACAAGGCAAAGCCACACCAGACCTGCGTTACAAAGACGTAGAGACCTTCGACGATTTGCTGACGTTATTAAAATCACTGTACGAGGCGAAGCGAACAGTCCAATCCCTGTCAACAGTCAATTCCAGTAGACAAAAAAATGACGAGACCGTACAAGTTTACGGAAACCGCGTCGAATCTGGATGGATTTAATCAAGGGTTGCATGCCCATTGTCAATTTAGAAATTGGTCGAAAAGCAATAGAACAGTTATTTAGGCATTTTGCCCTAAATAATTTCGAACACGGACTTCGCAAGGACCTACAGCTAATGGTAAGGTGACGCGGGTACCACTAGTTAGGGGAAGCAATCCGCGTAGCAATCGAAGAGGAACAATTGGTCGAAGGATCAAAAACAATCGCGAAGAGCATCTCCCACGGTAGCAGACAGTCCGCGCCTTCACACGTCCACGAGGGGCGAACATTGTTCCCATTTCAAAGGCCCCCGTCGCATCAGGCGCTGTTTGCGCCTTTTAGCCAAGCGCGTTATAGCTTGCCAGTGCCAACGAAAACGATTAATCGAGCAGGGATAATTTGCAATTATTGCAAAAAACAGGCCACAGATACAACGACTGTAGAAGACGGTCAGGATGGCAAGGCCCGAGTTATCAACAGAAGCGTTACAATTACGCACCAAACAAGTTCAAAAGAGAACAAAATGAGTATAGGCTAAATGAAAAAAACCAAGAAAATACGCCCAAAAGAACCGTCAGTTCATTAGTAGTCGGCGTTCTCTCAATGGAGAGAGATACAACATGCGTTCAAGTGAACGAGAAAAAATTATCGCAAAGAAAAACAATGGACATTCCACTCGGAAAGCCATGTGTACACAATGATAAGGCGCCGAGAATAATTTACCACGTCAGCGCTCAGCTGCTGCGAGTACACGCCAGTGACGTACATATAACGTCAAAACAGGCTCGCGACAAAATGCTGATGCTTTGTAGTGACACAGGGGCCCAGTGCGGCATAGTAAAAGTGAATGAGCCGCATAGTAAAAGTGAATGAGCGAAAAGGGAATAAACATACTAGGAGAAAAAAATGATAGAAATTCGAGGGCACAAAATACCGTTTGTACACGGCACGAAATATTTGAAAATACCCGCCCGCACAGAAAGTATTGTGCAGGCGAGGCCAATGGGAAATCGCCAAGGATTTACAAGGAAACAAAAAATCCAAAAGGGAGTCACGATGGGAAAGCCCATCGTGAAGGCAGAGGCAAACACTTGACGTGTAATAATAATGAATGTGCTCGAAAAAGAGCAAATTGTTAAAAGACCTCCGGTCGAGCCGGAAAAAATGGAAATCGACAAAGTTAGCCTGGGAACATAAAACTACGACAAAAAGAAGAAAGAAGAGGAAACTCACGAAGACGCCGAAAAAACCGCGGAAATACGAAAGAAAAGGATTGAAAAATTATGACGCGAGATTAATGGGCACTCGCATTTGAACGCAGAAGAAAAAGCAATTTTGCGAGAAATCTGCTAGGAATTCCCCCACGTATTTCATCTCGAAGGAGAACTACTTCGTTGTACGAAAGCAGTCAAGCATCGGATACCGCTCAAGGATGGGACAATGCCGATAAAGGTGCGACCTTATCGACTGCCAGAGGAGCACAAAAAAGAAATTCAACGACAGGCACAAAAAATCTAGATGAGGATATAATCCGCTCAAGCACGAGCCCATGGAATGCCCCATTACTGGTAGTGCCGAAAAAAACAGATGCGGACGGAATAATCCTGAAAAGGGTGGTCGTTGACTTTCGGAAGTTAAACTACGCTACAGAAGGCGACTCTTACCCACTGCCCAATATCGCAGAGATACTGGACCAGTTGGGAAAGGCAAAATACTTCACGACCCTCGACCTCGCTTCGGAAATTCATCAAATCCCGATGGCGGAGGAAGACAAACCGAAAACGGCTTTTTCAACGCCGTCAGGGCATTACGAGTATAATCGAATGCCATTTGGTTTAAAAAATGCATCTCCTACATTCCAATGATTAATGGACGCAGTATTGGCCGGTTTGCAAGGCCTAAAATGCTACGTATGTTTGGACGATATTGTCATACACGGAGCCTCACTCGCCAAGAACGACAAGCTGTTACGTGAAGTGCTGACGCGGCTAAGAGAGGCTAATTTAAAAATACAACCCAAGAAATGTGAATTTATGCGAAAGGAAACGCAATATCTCGATCATATTATAACAGAAGTCGGTGTGAAACCTGACCCCGAAAAACTAAAAGCGGTAAAAAACTTCCGAATACCGAGAAATGAGGAAGAAATACAATCATTCCTGCGACTAGGCGGGTACTACCGCAGATTCATTAAAGTTTTTTCTAAGATCGCAAAACCAATGACGAATTTGATACAAAATGTTGTCAAATTCGAATGGTCCGAATTATGCCAAAGCTCATTTGACTATTTAAGGGAACCCCTGATTATGGCGGACCATACTCCAGTATCCTGATATCACGAAACCGTTTAGCATGGCAACGGATGCCTCGGATAAGGCAATTGGTACAATCCTGTTTCAAGGGAAAATTGGAGAGGATTTACCCATATGTTATGCAAGCCGAACTCTCAACAAAGCCGAAACGAATTATTCGACTACAGAGAAGGAACTGCTTGCAATCGTATGGGCAGTACATCAATTTCGACGGTATATTTATGGCACAAAATTCGCCATAATTACGGATCACAAACCATTGACGTGGTTATTCAGCGTAAAGGATCCAGGATCAAGGCTTATGATATGGCGAATGAAATTGGAAGAATATAACTATAAAATCCAACATAAAACGGGAAAATCAAACTCGAACGCAGATGCGTTAAGCCGCATTTATGCCTTGACACGAGCTCAGGCAAAAGCGGGAGAAAAAATTACACAAAAGCGCGGAAGTAGAACGGAGAAAAATAATAAAGGAAAAAATATAAGGGAATGCGGTAGCGCGACAGAGAAAGAAGATAAAGAAGAGTGATGGCAACAGGCAAAAGCGAGCAAGAAAAATGAAATAGAGAAGAAACGAAGACTCCGCGCGGCGGCGCGAGAGAGACAATAAATGAAGACAGTATGGCCGCCAGCCGTTATGCAAGTGAGAGGGAAGAAAACTGGACTCGGACAGTAACAACACGAGCGAGGGCGTCCGCGAGAGAGAGCGCAAAAAGAAGGACAGCGCTGCGAATATCCGCACAAAGAGGAGAGGCCGCGAATACGACTCACCGTGCTACGAGGCAACACGTGGAGAAGAAGCCGCCTAGGGAAGCACGGCACAGGGGGAATCTCCCCGTGGGTTAAAAGAGTCGCGATGCTCGAGCACAAGCGCGAGCGACAAAGAAAACTGCAGCATTGGCGTATCCACTCCAAGCAAGGAAGACCGAGCGAAGATAATGCAAGAATATCACGATGCCCCTCTAGGTGGGCACCCAAGCATCACACGGACGCTGAATACGACAACAGTATGTGTGGCCGGGAATGACGCGAAACGTCACCGCACATACACAAAGGTGCGCCAAATGTCAACGAAATAAATCGGGAAAAAATACGAAGGTACCGATCGTCATCGTAGACACACCAGGCCGAGCGTTCGAAAAATGCGCTGTCGATATTCTCGGTCCCTTGACTTACGAAAAAAGGCAACAAAGATATTCTGACTTTCTAGGATTTATTAACAAAATACAGTGCAGCAATTCCGCTAGAAAACCAAGAAGCCAAAACTGTAGGAAAGGCCCTTGTAACGGAAATCATTTATAAATTTGGTGCCCCGTCCGAAATCCTTTCGGATCAAGGCACTCATTTTCTAAGCAATATATTTAAAGGAATTTGTGATGTCCTACAAATAAAACAAGTTGCAATCCATGGCATACCATCTGCAATCGAATAGAGCCCCGGAAAGATCCCATAGGACCCTTACAGAATACCTGAAAAATTTTGTACGTGAGGATCAAAGGAACTAGGACGAATGGATACCATATGTTATCCATGGTATTATATGTAACATTATCATGTTTACTTATAATACCACGCTACAGGGATTCCGCCGTATGAATTGGTATTCGGAAAAGACGATAAATTACCGACCGCACTGCGAGAAATACCGAGAGCAACATATTCATACGACGATTACGCAGCAGAATTACGTGAACGCCTGAGGGCGTCATGGCAGCAGGCACACGAAAAGCTGAAAAAACGAAAGGAGAAATCGAAGCATCATTACGATTACACGGCCAGTAAAGTAGAGCACCGCCCGAGTGATCAAGTCCTCCTCTACGACGGGACCGTGAGGAGGGGCGGACCGGCCGCGGACG
The DNA here is from genome assembly GCA_964007375.1 of Ophion obscuratus. Taxonomy (NCBI): domain Eukaryota; kingdom Metazoa; phylum Arthropoda; class Insecta; order Hymenoptera; family Ichneumonidae; genus Ophion; species Ophion obscuratus. The sequence continues at coordinate 9,773,585 of OZ023317.1, forward strand.
CAAGGAAATACGCATACCAGCGAACCGCCTAATAAACTATATCACCTACTAGCCGTCTCGATGGCCAGCGGGTGGTCGGAGAAAGGGGGGCCCGCGGCTCGACCGCACGGAGCCCCGTAATCAAATAAGAATGAGAGAGAGAGAGAGAGAGAGAGAGAGAGAGAGAGAGAGAGAGAGAGACAGAGAGAGAGAAGAGAAGAAAAATAACATGAAAAGAAAACTCATATATATATATATATACATCGCACAGGAAGTGTGGAAGATGAGAACGCGCATCAATAAAAAAAACAAGAGAAACAATGTTTACTTATATAATTAAGGAAGGCCTTAAAGGCTCTCCCGCAAGGTGCCCTGAAATAGGGAAAAGGAAAAGAAAATACACGAATAAACAAGTTCGAAAGAAAAAAAACAGAATATATTGTTACAACACTTTCCCATATGTTCAACATAAGGGGTATGCTCAAATTTACCACAAACTCTAAGGAGTCCTCATCAGCTCCGAAGAACACCGTCACGCCTTCATACCGAGAATGATGCATTATAATTTTCTGTTAAAAAGGGGAAGAAAAATAAAATTATAATAAAGAACACGTGCAAAAAAATATGCAAAGAGAGAAGGGAAGTATTAAACTGACCGATAAATCATTGATTCCCGTCGAAAGTCGAAGTAATAATGAAAACGTCGCCGTTCAAGCATCGAACGAGCGACCTAGTCAAAGCACGAAAACGCAAACTTTGCAGAGAAAAAAAGCTTCTATGAAGAAAGAACGGAACAATAAACTCAGGACTCAGCAACGAGCCCGAGTTAAAAGTCTTCAATGAAAAATAATTAAAATTCTAAAGATAAACCCATAAATCTTTGTGTATATCTATTTTCATATATAAATTCCCCTATTAAAACAAAAAAAAACGACAGTTCCGAAGCATTTAACCTCTGGCCTTAGGGTCGAACCCAGATGAGGCTGATACGCCGGAAAAACCATACCGGATAGAAAAGTTCACGGTTCACTCGGAATTTTCTATGACGAAATCGGGACCATGCCAATAACCCGCGACGTGTGAAAACTGACATTAAAAATGGATCTAAGTGGAATAGCGGAACAGGAAGTGCAGATCACCGAAGCCATAAAGAAAATAGTCGACTTATGCTCTCAAGACCTGCGGGCCAACTTGCTTCGTCATATGGCGACAAAAACAACGACTCGCATGGTCGATAAAATTAACAACGAACTACAAGCCGCATACGACATAACAGATATTTAAAAAATTCGTTATCGACGAGGTTTGATAGACGGATTGAGGGGAATAATAAAAGCAATCACAGGAAATATGGATGCACAAGACGCATCCGAAATTAGCAACGAAATAAACGAACTAAATAAAAAGCAAAAAACAGTAGAAGACGCCTTAAAGGGAAATGTGCAAATTTTGAACTCAACAATAGATCTTTTTAATCGATTATCAACCCGTTTGGAAGACAATCAGAAGGTGCTACAAGCTCTCGGGCAACAGATCGAACAACGGGTGGTCAACCAGTACAACGACCAAAACACCCGGCAACAATTGGATGAACGAATAGCGGTTGTAAGCCTTATTATAGAATCATTACTGAATGACGTACGACAAATAGTTAATTTTTTAATAGGACTCACGAGAAGGATGGTGAGCCCAAGCATACTATCTCCAAGACAATTGACAAACTATTTGACTGGCGACTTACCCAATTTGCCAATAGGGCATACGTTCCCTAACGCTATAAACCACGCGCAAATGCCAAAATTATTCGAGTTGTCAGAAGTAGGCGCGTATAGTACAAAAACGTACATTGTACTTGTAATAAAAATACCGTTAATTGGCACTGAGGAATAGAAAATCAGCAAAGCCTATCCTCCGCCTGCCCAAATAAAAAATCATAGTTCTCAATTTGTAGATATAAAAAATGTCTTTGTCGCGATCGAAGCCACAAGAGAATCGTGCTTACACATAACACAAAATGATTTAGAAAATTGTAAAGCAATAGCGTCACATTATTATTGCCGACCAAAGCAAGCAGTGCGTCCCAATCATACTTGCGCATCGTGCGAGGTGGCATTGTACATTGCACCAAAAGATGAATACGCGAATTGCGACCAAAGTTGCTCAGATAAATAGCACTCTAATTATTGCGTTAGAACGCCATGGTAGGTGGCTATACGTTGCACCGGAGCCCGAAACGCTTCTCATCCATTGCGGAAAACAACCAACCGCGTACGCAACCCTTACGGGTGCAGGAACTCTGGCTTTGGACGGAAAATGTTCCGTCACCGCCCCTAGTTTTAGACTAGAAACGGTCGGCGAAATAAGACAGAAAGTATACGCCGATTTCCTACCGCAATATAATTTATCATGCTTGTCTACAGATATGAACATACTCGATCACACATCGACAATAATTGTATTACCGCACGAAATCATAAACGATCCAAAAGAATTAAACAGGATCAGCGAACGTTTAAAAAAACATAAAAATTAAGTTAAACAAAGAGTGAAGCAATTCAATTACATATAGACATATAATAGGTAACTATACACTAAGCGCAATCGCGCCGATAATACTCGGAATAGCCTGTATATGCTATCACCGCATAAAGCACGCAAGGATACCTGTCCACGACGAGGACGAAAACAGCGTTGAGCTGGCGCAACCAAGCACAGCACAGTCAGCAAATAGGAAGCTGCCCGTGCCCAAATTGCGACAAAAATCAAGCAAAACACATCAACGAGTTCCATGTAAAATGAACATAAAAAAATTTATTGAAAAAAAAATTATTATAATTATGCGAGAATTATTTTAAGAAAGAAATATCTATATATACAAATATATATATACAGGGTGACAATTAGAAAGTGGCCACCCATTTTTTTAAATTCTTGCGCGGCCATTTTGGGACGACGAAGGCGCGCTTTTGAAATGGTTTTTCGAGAACTCTTTGAAAAAAAATATAGCGCCTATGTGGGAAAAGTATATTCCTCCAAAAAAAAATATTTTTTTCTGGTTAAAACTAAAAATGGCATTCCGGGCTTACAGAAGCAAAGTGGGCTTGATTCTGAACACGTAGGACCCGGTTGAGGGCCTCAAAAAAATGGTACCATTGAGAAAAAGACAGTTAAAAAATCAATATCGAACGACAGTTCAAACTGAACTCCGGGGAACGGCGGAGCTGGAATGGCCGGGAACGGAGTGGGCGTTGGAGCATTCGCCGCTATCTTCTTGACGTGGTTGTCATGAGGTTGCAGAAGCCACCGAGAGATGTCGGGTCGTGGCTGACGTTACGATGACAGGCGTTCGGGTGTGCGAGTGTAGCGTGGAATATGGATGTCGAACGGACTTCATTTGTTTGCAGGTCCCGCGGAATCAGCGAAGAAGAAATTCGAAAGCACCTAAAAGCCCTCGCCATGAGTCAATAATTAAACGAGCGATTGTTGTGAGACACTCGACGACTGGCCTAACGATTCGAGCCGCGATGGGTGGATGTACCGTTTGGGAACGTAAAGAAAGCGGTCTTCCCAAAATCTGGTTTAAGGGGTCAAGTAAGATAACAAAGAATGCGTGATGATTAAAAGTCAATGCGGTTTTAAAGATTATGAGGAAGTAAGTTAATCTTAGACTTTTACGGCGAGAGGAGGCGGAAAACGGCAGAGGACTTCCTTCAAACGGGGCGAACGTATCGATTTTGGGTGTGAGAAAGCTCCTTAGCGAGATGTTGATTATCGACAAAAAAATGTTAAGGGGTTCACGCTGAAGAAGAGTACGCGCGAATCTTATTTTGAGTCGAAGTAGAGAATTTTTACGACATAGGGTACATTTATCGACTTGTGCGGTGGCAGTTGAAGCTTGAACGGAAACTCGCCTTTGGGAAACCGCATTTAAGGAGCAAAATTAAGAAGAAATACGGCATTCGCGATTTATCGTGGAACGGGTTTAATGGGGTTGTGAAAAAATGGAATAGAATCAATCTACTCTTTTCAGATGCAAAATAGCGACTTAACTTTGCCTCGAGTCCGGAACGTTATTGAAGGTGTTACACAGTGGTTCCAAATCCCAAAAGGCCTGGCCAAAAGTCAAAAACGTATTCAATTCGGGTGAAAGTCTCTACTCGGGGGTTTTCGGGGTCGCTGATTACGAATTTGGAGTCAAAATGTAGAAAAACAAAATGGCGGATCCAATACGGCGGAAAATTCCTTCAGAAATTATTCAAATCGGGTGGAAGTCTGGACTCGGGGGTTTTCGGGGTCGCTGATTGACTTCGAAGTCAACATTTGGAAAAACAAAATGGCCGATAAAATACGGCGGAAAATTTCTTCGGAAACGTATTCAATTCGGATGAAAGTATGGACTCGGGGGTTTTCGGGGTCGCTTATTACGAATTTGGAGTCAAATTGTAGAAAAACAAAATGGCGGATAAAATACGGAGGAAAATTTCTCCAAAAACGTATTCAATTCGGGTCAAAGTCTGTACTCGGGGACTTTTGGGGTCGCTAACGACGAATTCAAAGTCAAATGTCGACCGAAAAAAAAAATACTGCTCCAGTATAGCTAAAAAAATGGCGTCGTGGCGAGTAATCATTAAATGTCTTCTAAATTTCCTGCGTAGAGATTTTCGAGATCACTGATGACGTATAAGTGAACAGCTGACGTTATCTGAACGTTGATCTGGCGTTAGCTGATCTGACGTTACTAAAAGTCTGCAAACAATGTCTTCTATGTTTTTGATGCAGTCACATTTCCGTGAAAAATCTTCTCGCAATCTTTTAATATACTTATTACATGATTCCTGACCTTCTTCAGGCATTTGTCCGACAGAAAGTAACGAAGATTCCATAATTCCGTGACCGTGAATAAGAATTTGATGTACTGTTGTTGGCATGAAGTACCACGAATAGAGTTCGACTAATTTTTGTGCAGCATCTTCAGTATTTTCGCGAAATTTGAGTATATTGTTTTCGAAACCACAAGAAATTACGTGGAATACAACATGACATCGCTTTATCCATTCTTCATCAATTCCCGTTATCGAGGCAAAAATTTCAGAATTTTCGAAAAAAAACTCCGTGCCGTATTTCCGTTGTTACCATTAAATTGTTTGGACGTAGGACCGCAAAGGTAGCAACGCATACTTGTCGATGTTTTCGTAATAGAATTACAAACTTTACCATCTATCACAACACAAGTTTGAAATTGATGTTAATTTCCTTGCCACCCACTACAGTTTGTTTGGGCACGAGGTTTCTCTCTTGCGCTTCGATACAATCAAGTTCTGCCCTAGTTGCTTCGGCAGTTTCGTGCAAGAATTTAATTTTAACTGGGCTACAAAATTTTGGCGGCGAAGGACGTGGATTTTTCAAAATAATCACGCGTGGGATTGACGCTATTAAAGATTTGGAAGGAAAGAAGTGAAATAATGATAATGTTGGCATCCGATTTATTGTCCCCTCCATCGCTAAATTTTTGTTTGTGAGTACTTCGACCACACGTGCCATCGCATCCCGCATTGCATTTTAATTCTAAACTGCCTACTTTATTTTGAGAATACTTCCAATAACGTCCGATTGTACCATTAATATTATTTCAGCTGTATGATATAGCAATGCTTGAAGTCCAACTTTGGCTCCATTTTAGGTACAGAAATTTCTGACTTTACAGGGCAATTTTACCTTCTACTACAAGTGACAATGCTTCGTTGCCTAACAGCACATCTTCTGGAACGCGTTTCATATATTTCCACTGCTGTGTTGCTTTTGATGAACTGCCTTCTGTGACATCCCTAATTACATCTGAAACATGTAAATGTCCAGAAGCCCGGAGACCCATTTGTATAGCGTAGACCAGTTCGTGGACGGTTTATTCATTTCAAACCTTTTCTGTCCTCCTACGTTTTGACCGATCACTCAAATCGTCCCAGCTTGTGGAAGGACGCCCCATTGTTTCTTCCGTGGAAGTCTTCGAACCTTCATTTTCAATTGTGAAAGACACAGGAACGTTGAGCCACTCGTCGAATTTTTGGAAGAATTTGATTTTGTTCCTGCTCACTTGTTCCCATCTATTTTTGAATTCCGATACCAATCTACCCATGGCATCTTTCAGACTTTTCGGCAAAATGTATGAATGCTTCAATCTTCTTAACACCTCCATTTCAACAATGTCAGTGATGACGTTGATATTTCCGTTCAATACCGATTTCACAGATATGAAAGTTTACTTTCTCGTGAAAGAAATTTCTTCGGTGTTATCCAGAGGTTCTGTAGAAGATGGAAAAATAAAATTAATAGAAGAATTATCTTCTTCAATTTTCTATAAACAATACTGCAGCCGCAAAAATTACGAAGAAGTGCAGAAAGTATACACATCATCGCATAAAAATTATAACCGAAACCGATGTCGCAGCTAGTTGCAGCAATTTTTTGGGTTTGTTTTGAAGAAATGTCTAGGGAACAATTTCCATTTGGTTTGAGAGCCAGGGTCGACAAGGGATTCCACTTATTGCCTTTTTTAAAGCGATTTTTCATAACGTGACGAAGAAAAATACCACTATTTTTGATAATGACTTACTATTCATACATCGTTAATAATAATAATTTCGAGCAACACATTGAAATTGTATTTACTTTCGGGGGAAGAATCCATTTTGAAGAATCAAAAGCCGTAAACTTTTCGCGATTCTACACGCGCCTGAACTCTGGGTTATTTTCGACGCACGACGAGTGAACAGCGCAGCAGGCCCGACTCTCACGAACGGAATGCGTTCCTAAGCCAGGTAGGGATGCTTCCCCTTTCTTGACGGTCATAATACATATTAGGTGTACCACTATAACAAATCCAACCGCTAAAGTCCCTAGACATTTTTTTACGTATGGCCGGCTATTCGGGATTTGGGACCACTGTAGAACGGTCCAAGAGACGGGCGTCTGCGGCATCTGACGAGGCGCAGACCGCCAGAAGAGAAGCGAGTGCGGCTCAATTTTTTTTTAAGCTGAGAAATGTGGTCTGTATGGTCCCGGGACAGCTGATTAAGGGGAACTTTCTCAAATCCGTATTCCACGTGTCTTTATGTGTACCCTAGTATGCTGAACAAATCATTAGAAAAAAAAAACCAGTCATCAATGGATTAGAGATCAGGCTGCTGTAATGCCGCATGGTACACTTGCGAACAAAAACCTTATTTCGTGGTTCTGAAGTTTCTTGCCCCGTCTGACATTAGCTCTTTCGTGTACTAAAAGTCGCTGGTAGTTGAAACAAAATATTACTTTTAATAAATCGGCAGAGAAGGAGATAGATAAAAAATCAAATGTTGTATTGTACACGTCGTAGAAAAAAAAATGCGTGTGCCCGAATATTCTGGCCACATTTTACATCTGTTTGTATGCGTGCCAGAATACTCTAGAAATTCAGAAAAAATACTGGACAACAATAAATTGTCCAAGCATGAGAGGTGGAACTTCTCGATTGTCGCGCGGTACAGATTTAATGAAAAAATCTGGTTTTCCGTGTCTGAAGCTTCTAGTTAATTATCACATATGTTTTCATATGTACCAGAACTTTCTCGTACTGTGAAAAAATATTAGAAAACAATAAGTCATCAAGGGGTGACAGGTGATACTGCACGACTGTTGTACCGTACGACTTCTATGAAACAAATGAATATTTCGCTTCTCTCAAGCTTATTACAACGTCTCAGCCATTTTTCTGTGTGTACGGAACTCTCTAGTACTGTAAAGACGTGCGACACAACGAGAAGCCATCAAGGGAGGGAAGATACCACTGCTCGATAGTTGTGTGGTGGGGCGTGAATATAAAAAAATGTTTCGGGTGTCCGAAGCTTTTGACTGCTTCTCACGTGCGTCTTCATGTGTACGTGTATTTTCCAACTAGCCAGAACTTCAAAAACAAATATGGGACAATAATGAATCGGCAAGGGATGAGAAATCACACTCCTCGACTGTTCGATGGAACACTTTTCAGAAAAAAATCATTCTCGACTTCTGAAACATCTGGCTACTTCTTTCATGTTCCTTTACGTGTACTGGAACTCCCCAGTATGCTAAATAAATCATTACAACAGAACGAGTCATCAATGGATGAGAGGTCAGGCTGCTGTAAAGTCGTATGAAACAATTTCGAACAAAAATCGTATTTCGTGCGTCCGAAGAGTCTCGCTCCGTCAGACATTAGTTCTTTCGTGTACTCAAAGTCGCTAGTAGGTGAAAAAAAAAATATTCATCTCTATAAATCGGCAAGTAACGAAATAGATAAAAAAATCAAATGCTGTATTGTACACCCCGTAGAAAAAAAATCGCGTCTGCCCGAATATTCTGGCCACTTTTTACATCTGTTTGTATGCGTACTAGAACTCTCGAGGAATTCAGAAAAAAATACTGGACAAAAACTAATTGGTCCAGGCATGGGCGGTGAGATTTCTAGATCGGTGCATGGTACATGTGTAATTAAAAAAAAAATGATTTCCCATGCCTGAAGCTTCCAGTTACTTCTCACATATGTTTTTATATGTGCGAGAATTTTGTGGTACCTTAAAAAAAAATTAGACAACAATACGTCATCAATGGATGACAGGTGATACTGCTCTATTGTTCGACCGTACAACTGAAATGAAAAAAATATATATATATATATTTCGCGCCTCTGAAGCTCATAGCTACTTCTTTGTCATCTTTCTGTGTGTACTGTATGTAACTCTCTAGTACTGTAGAGAAGTTCTAAAAAACGAGAAGTCGCCAAGGGAGGAACGGTACCGCTGATCGATTGTTGTGTGATGGGGCTTGCATACATTTTTTTCTCTTGTAGCGGAAGCTTCCGGCTACTTCTCAAATACATCTTTATATGCAGGAGAACTCGCCGGCATTTCAAAAACAAATATTGGACAGCAATAAATCGGCAAGGGATGAGAAATCACACTGCTTGAATGTTGTATGAAAGACTTTCCATTAAAAAAAAACTTTCTCTATTGCCGAAGCTTCTGGCTACTTCTGTCATGTGGCTTCATGTATACTGAAACACTCTACAACGCTAAAGAAATCATTAGACAACAATCAGTCAACAACGGATGAGAGGTCAGACTGCTGTACCATCGTGTAATACACTTCCGATCAAAAAAATTATTTCGTGCGTCCGAAGATATTGGCTCCTTCTGAAAATGGTTCTTTCGTGTTCTCAAAGTCTCTGGCAGTTGAAGAAACAAAAATTAGTCTGAATAAATCGGCAAAGAGGGAGATGGAACAAGAATCGAATGTTGTATGGTACAGGTGTAATAAAAAAAATCGATTTTCCGTGTATGGAGCTTCTAGCTACTTCTCACATGTGTTTTTTTTGTATACGCGGACTTTGTGGTACAGTACAAAAAATATTAGACAACAATAGGTCATCAAGGGATGACAGGCGACACCTTGCTGGATTGTTCTACCGTGCAACTTTCATGAAAAAAATTATTTCGCGCCTCTCAAACTTATGGCCACTTCTCAGCCATCTTTCTGTATGTACTGTTACGCTCCTGTACTGAAAAGAAGTGTTACACAACAAGAAGTGATCCGGGGAGGCAAGATACCACTGCTCCACCGTTGTGGGGTGGAGCTTGAATTAAAAAAATGGTTTCTTGTGTTTTAAGCTTTAGGCTACTTTTCATATACGTCTTCATGTGTAGGAGAACTCGCCAGTATTTCGAAAACAAATATTAGGCAACAAGGAATCGGCGAGGGATGAGAAACCGCACGACTCGAATGTTCTATGGAACACTTTCCAGAAAAAAATCATTCTCGATTTCTAAAGCTTCTGGCTACTTCTTCCATGTGTCTTTATGTGTACTGAAAGTCTCCAGTATGCTAAATAAGCAATTAAAACAAAACCAGTCATCAATGGATGAGAGATCAGGCTGCTGTAATGTCGCATGGTACACTTGCGAACAAAGACCTTATTTCGTGGGTCTGAAGTTTGTTGCCCCGTCTGACATTAGCTCTTTCGTGTACTAAAACTCGCTAGTAATTGAAACAAAAAAAATTAGTCCCCATACATCGATTGAGCAGGAGATAGATAAAAAAACAAATGTTGTAATGTACACCACGTAGCAAAAAAAAAAAATTTCGTGTCTCCGAATACTCTGCCGATATCTCATGCTTTCAGCTACTTCTCATAAACGTCTTTCGACAACAATGAAGCGGCGAGGGATGAGAAATCACACTGCTCGACTGTTTTATAGAACACTTTACAAAAAAATATCATTCGCGATTTCTGAAGCTTCTGGCTACTTCTTCCATATGTCCCTATGTGTACTGAAACTGTCTAGTATGCTAAATAAATCATTAGAAGCAAATCAGTCATCAATTGGTGAGAGGTCAGGCGGCTGGAAGGTAGTATGGCACACTTCCGATAAAAAATCTTTTTTCGTGCGTCCGAAGTTTCTTGCTCCGTCTGACAATATTTCGCGTGTGCACGCAAAGTCGCGAGTACTTGAAAACAAAAAAATTAGTTTCAATAAGTGGGCAGCGAAGGAGATAGATAAAAAATCACATGTTGTATTGTACACTTCGTAGCAAAACAAAAAAACACCCGTGCCTGCATATTCTGCCCATTTTTTACATCAATTTGTATGCTTACTACAACTCTCGAGAAGTTCAGAAAAAATACTGGACAACAATAAAATGTCCAGGCATGAGCGGCGAGATTTCTCGATTGTTGCGTGGTACAGCTTTAATAAAAAGAGAAAAAAGGATTTCCCGTGGCTGCAGCTTCTAGCTGCTTCTCACAAATGTTTTTATATCTACGAGAACTTTGTGGTTCCGGAAAAAAAATATTAGACAACAATAGGTCGGCAAGGGATGCCAGGCGACACTGCTTGATTGTTGCACCGTACAACTTTCACGAAAAAATATATTTCGCGCCTCTCAAGCTTATGCCCACTTCTCAGCCATCTTTCTCTGTGTACGGTTACTCTCCAGTACTGTAAAGAAGTTCTGCACAACAAAGAGTGATCAGGGGAGGCAAGATACCAGTGCTCGATTCTTGTGCGGTGAAGCTTGAATGAAAATAATTGTTTCTTTTGTTTGGAGCTTTCGGCAACTTTTCATATACGTCGTCATGTGTGGGAGAACTCGGAAGTATTTCAAAAACAAATATTAGACAACAAGGAATCGGCGAGGGATGAGAAACCACACCACTCGAATGTTTCATGGAACACTTTCCAGAACAAAATCATTCTCGATTTCTGAAGCTTCTGGCTACTTCTTCTGTGTGTTTTTACGTGTACTGAAAGTCTCTAGTACGCCAAATAAAAAATTCGAACAAAACCAATTATCAATAGATGAAAGGTCGGGCTGCTGTATCGTCCGATGGTACACTTTCGAACGAAAATTTTTTTGCGCGCGTCCGACGTTTCTAGCACCGTCTGTCATGGGGCCTTCCATGTACCAAAGGTCGCTAGTAGCTGAAGAAAAAAAAACATTAGTCCCCATATATCGGCTGAGCAAGAGGTAGATCAAAAATTAAATGTTGTAATGTGCACTTCGGAGCAAAAAAAAATTACGTGTCCCCGAATACTCTGCCGACATCTCATATCAATTTGTATGCGTACCGGAACTGTCGAGGAATTTAGACACCTAATCGGACAACAATAAATCGTCCAGACACTCGAGGTGGGACTTCTCGATTGTAGCATGGTACTGATTTAATTTAAAAAATATGATTTCCCATGTCTGAAGCATCGAGTTACATCGTGCGAGCACTTTCTCGTGCTGTGTAAAAAAATAGACAACAATATGTCATCAAGGGGTGACAGGTGGCCCGTGCTCCATTGTTGTGTGGTGGGGCTTGGATGAAAATGGTTTTTTCCTGTGTCTGAAGCTTTTGGCTACTTCTCACATACGTCTTTATGTTTAGGAACACCCGCCAGTATTTCAAAAACAAATATTGGACAACAATGCATCGGCAAGGTATGAGAAATCACGCTGCTCGACTGTTGTATGGAATACTTTCTAAAAAAAGTCATTCTGTATTTCCAAAGCTTCTGGCTACTTCTTCCACGTGTCTCCATGTATACTGAATGTCTCCAGTACGCTAAATAAATCAGTAGCCAGCAATCAGTCAACAATGGATGAGCGGTCAAATTGCTGTACCGTCGTGTGAGACACTTGCGATCGAAATAATTATTTCGCGCGTCCGAAGGTTTACGCTCCTTCTGACATCTCTTCTTTCGTATTCTCAAAGTCTGTAGTAGGCGAAAAAAAAATATTAGGCTCAATAAATCGGCAGAGAGGGAGGTGGAACAAGAATCGAATGGTGTATGGTACAGGCTTAATAAAAAAAATCGATTTCCCGTGCCTGAAGCTTCTAGTCACTTGTCGCATATGTCTTTATATGTACGAGACCATCCTCGTACTGTTAAACAAAAATATTAGACAACAACAAGTCTTCAAGGGATAACGGGCGAAACTGCGTGGTTGTTCTGCCGTACAATATCCATGAAAGAAATTATTTCGCGCCTCTCAAGCTCATCGCCACTTCTCAGCCATCTTTCTGTGTGTACTACAACTGCCCAGTACTGCAAAGGAGTGCTAGACAACGAGAAGTGATCAAGCGAAAGAAGGTACCATTGCTCAATTGTTGTGTGGTGGAGCTTGAATGAGAAAAAAATGGTTCCGTGTGTCTGAAGCATTTGACTACTTCTCATAAACGTCTTTATGTATAGGAGAACTTGCCAGTATTTCATAAACGAATATTCGACAGCAATGAAGCAGCGAGGGACGAGAGATAACACTGCTCGACTGTTTTATAGAAAACTTTACAGAAAAAAATCATTCGCGATTCCTGAAGCTTCTGGCAACTTCTTTCATGTCTCTTTATGCGTACTGAAACTGTCTAGTATGCTAAATAAATCATTTGAAGCAAACCAGTCGTCAATTGATGAGGGGTTAGGCTGCTGTAAGGTAGTATGGCACACTTCCGATAAAAAATCTTTTTTCGTGCGTCCGAAGTTTCTTGCTCCGTCTGACAATATTTCGCGTGTGCACGCAAAGTCGCGAGTACTTGAAAACAAAAAATTAGTTTCAATAAGTGGGCAGCGAAGGAGATAGATAAAAAATCACATGTTGTATTGTACACTTCGTAGCAAAACAAAAAAACACCCGTGCCTGCATATTCTGCCCAATTTTTACATCAATTTGTATGCTTACTACAACTCTCGAGAAGTTCAGAAAAAATACTGGACAACAATAAAATGTCCAGGCATGAGCGGCGAGATTTCTCGATTGTTGCGTGGTACAGCTTTAATAAAAAGAGAAAAAAGGATTTCCCGTGGCTGCAGCTTCTAGCTGCTTCTCACAAATGTTTTTATATCTACGAGAACTTTGTGGTTCCGGAAAAAAAATATTAGACAACAATAGGTCGGCAAGGGATGCCAGGCGACACTGCTTGATTGTTGCACCGTACAACTTTCACGAAAAAATATATTTCGCGCCTCTCAAGCTTATGCCCACTTCTCAGCCATCTTTCTCTGTGTACGGTTACTCTCCAGTACTGTAAAGAAGTTCTGCACAACAAAGAGTGATCAGGGGAGGCAAGATACCAGTGCTCGATTCTTGTGCGGTGAAGCTTGAATGAAAATAATTGTTTCTTTTGTTTGGAGCTTTCGGCAACTTTTCATATACGTCGTCATGTGTGGGAGAACTCGGAAGTATTTCAAAAACAAATATTAGACAACAAGGAATCGGCGAGGGATGAGAAACCACACCACTCGAATGTTTCATGGAACACTTTCCAGAACAAAATCATTCTCGATTTCTGAAGCTTCTGGCTACTTCTTCTGTGTGTTTTTACGTGTACTGAAAGTCTCTAGTACGCCAAATAAATAATTCGAACAAAACCAATTATCAATAGATGAAAGGTCGGGCTGCTGTATCGTCCGATGGTACACTTTCGAACGAACATTTTTTTGCGCGCGTCCGACGTTTCTAGCACCGTCTGTCATGGGGCCTTCCATGTACCAAAGGTCGCTAGTAGCTGAAGAAAAAAAAACATTAGTCCCCATATATCGGCTGAGCAAGAGGTAGATCAAAAATTAAATGTTGTAATGTGCACTTCGGAGCAAAAAAAAATTACGTGTCCCCGAATACTCTGCCGACATCTCATATCAATTTGTATGCGTACCGGAACTGTCGAGGAATTCAGACACCTAATCGGACAACAATAAATCGTGCAGACACTCGAGGTGGGACTTCTCGATTGTAGCATGGTACTGATTTAATTTAAAAAATATGATTTCCCATGTCTGAAGCATCGAGTTACATCGTGCGAGCACTTTCTCGTGCTGTGTAAAAAAATAGACAACAATATGTCATCAAGGGGTGACAGGTGGCCCGTGCTCCATTGTTGTGTGGTGGGGCTTGGATGAAAATGGTTTTTTCCTGTGTCTGAAGCTTTTGGCTACTTCTCACATACGTCTTTATGTTTAGGAACACCCGCCAGTATTTCAAAAACAAATATTGGACAACAATGCATCGGCAAGGTATGAGAAATCACGCTGCTCGACTGTTGTATGGAATACTTTCTAAAAAAAGTCATTCTGTATTTCCAAAGCTTCTGGCTACTTCTTCCACGTGTCTCCATGTATACTGAATGTCTCCAGTACGCTAAATAAATCAGTAGCCAGCAATCAGTCAACAATGGATGAGGGGTCAAATTGCTGTACCGTCGTGTGAGACACTTGCGATCGAAATAATTATTTCGCGCGTCCGAAGGTTTACGCTCCTTCTGACATCTCTTCTTTCGTATTCTCAAAGTCTGTAGTAGGCGAAAAAAAAATATTAGGCTCAATAAATCGGCAGAGAGGGAGGTGGAACAAGAATCGAATGGTGTATGGTACAGGCTTAATAAAAAAAATCGATTTCCCGTGCCTGAAGCTTCTAGTCACTTGTCGCATATGTCTTTATATGTACGAGACCATCCTCGTACTGTTAAACAAAAATATTAGACAACAACAAGTCTTCAAGGGATAACGGGCGAAACTGCGTGGTTGTTCTGCCGTACAATATCCATGAAAGAAATTATTTCGCGCCTCTCAAGCTCATCGCCACTTCTCAGCCATCTTTCTGTGTGTACTACAACTGCCCAGTACTGCAAAGGAGTGCTAGACAACGAGAAGTGATCAAGCGAAAGAAGGTACCATTGCTCAATTGTTGTGTGGTGGAGCTTGAATGAGAAAAAAATGGTTCCGCGTGTCTGAAGCATTTGACTACTTCTCATAAACGTCTTTATGTATAGGAGAACTTGCCAGTATTTCATAAACGAATATTCGACAGCAATGAAGCAGCGAGGGACGAGAGATAACACTGCTCGACTGTTTTATAGAAAACTTTACAGAAAAAAATCATTCGCGATTCCTGAAGCTTCTGGCAACTTCTTTCATGTCTCTTTATGCGTACTGAAACTGTCTAGTATGCTAAATAAATCATTTGAAGCAAACCAGTCGTCAATTGATGAGGGGTTAGGCTGCTGTAAGGTCGTATGGCACACTTCCGATAAAAAAATCTTATTTCGTGCGGCCAAAGTTTCTGGCTCCGTCTGACATTATTTCGCGTGTGTACTCAAGGACGCTAGTAGTTGAAAACAAAAAATTAGTTTCAATAAATGGGCAGAGAAGGAGATAGATAAAAAATCACATGTTCTATTGCACACTTCGTGGCAAAAAAAGACACCTGCGCCTGAATATTCGGCCCACTTTTTAGATCTATTTGTATGCATACTACAACTGTCGAGAAATTCAGAAAAAATACTGGACAACAATAAAATGTCCAGGCATGAGCGGTGACATTTCTCGATTGTACCACCGTACAGGTTTGATAAAAAAAAAACTGACTTCCCGTGGCTGAAACTTCTAGCTGCTTCTCACATGTGTTTTCATATGAAGGAGAACGTTGTGGTACCGAACGAAAAATATTAGACAACAATAGGTCATCAAGGGATTAGAGGCGACACTGCTCGATCGTTCTACCGTACAACTGTCACGAAAAAAATTATTTCGCGCCTCTCAAGCTTATGTCCACTTCTCAGCCATCTTTCTGTGTGTACTGTTACTCTCCAGTGCTGTAAAGAAATGCTACACGACAGAAACTGATCGGGGTAGCCAAGATACCAGTGCTCGTTTGATGCGTGGTACGGCTTGAATAAAAATGGGTTTTTCGTGTGTCTGAAGCTTCCGGCTACTTCTCACATACGTCTCTATGTTTTGGAGAACTCACCAGTATTTCAAAAACAAATATTAGACAATGATGCATCGGCAAGGGATGAGACATCGCACTGCCCGACTGTTGTATGGAATACTTTCCAAAAAAAAGTCGTTCTGTATTTCCAAACTTCTGGCTGCTCCTTCCATGTGTCTCCGTGTGTACTGAATGTCTCTAGTACGCTAAATAAATCATTAGCCAACAATCAGTCAACAATGGATGAGCGGTCAGATTGCTGTACCGTCGTGTGGGACACTTGCGCTCGAAATAATTTCTTCGTCCGTCCGACGGTTTAGGCTCCTTCTGGCATCTTTTCTTTCGTAGTCTCAAAGTCTGTAGTAGGTGAAAAAAAAAATATTAGTCTCAATAATATTCTCTGCCGATTGGCAGAGAAGGAGATGGAACAAAAATCGAATGTTGTATGGTACAGGCTTAATAAAAAATCGATTTCCCGTGTCTAAAGCTTCCAGTTACTTCTCGCATATGTTTTTATATGTACGTGACCATCTTCGTACTGTTAAAAAACAACATTAGACAACTACAAGTCATCAAGGGATGACAGGTGAAACTGCGTGATTGTTCTGCCGTACAATATCCATGAAAAAAATGATTTCGCGCCTCTCAAGCTCATC
The DNA here is from genome assembly GCA_964007375.1 of Ophion obscuratus. Classification (NCBI taxonomy): domain Eukaryota; kingdom Metazoa; phylum Arthropoda; class Insecta; order Hymenoptera; family Ichneumonidae; genus Ophion; species Ophion obscuratus. The sequence continues at coordinate 9,790,477 of OZ023317.1, forward strand.
GCTGCTTCTCAGCCATCTTCCTGTGTGTACTACAACTGTCCACTACTGCGAAGAAGTGCTAGAAAACGAGAAGTGATCGAGCGAAGAAAGGTACCACTGCTCGATTGTTGTGTGGTGCAGCTTGAATGAAAAAGAAAAAAATGGTTCCGTCTGTCTGAAGCTTTTGGCTACTTCTCATAATCGTCTTTATGTATAGGACAACTTGCCAGTATTTCATAAACAAGTATTCGACAGCAATGAAGCGGCGAGGGATGAGAAATCACACTGCACGACTGTTGTATGGAATACTTAAAAAAAAAATCATTTCGTATTTCTAAAGCTTCTGGCTACTTCTTCCATGAGTCTCCATGTGCAATGAGTGTCTCTAGTACGCTGATTATATCATTAGCCAACAATCAGTCAACAATGCATGAGCGGTCAGATTACTGTACCGTTGTGCGATGCACTTCCGATCAAAATAATTATTTCGTGCGTCCGAAGGCTTCGGCTCCTTTGCACATCATTTCTTTCGTATTCTCAAAGTCTGTAGTTGTTGAAAAAAAATATTAGTCTCAATAAATCGGCATAGAGGTAGATGGTACAGGAATCGAACGTTGTATCATACAGGCATAATGAAAAAAAAACCGATTTCCCGTTTCTGAAGCTTCTAGTCACTTCTCGCATATGGTTTTATATGTACGAGACCATCCTCGTAGTGTTAAAAAACATATTAGACAACCACAAGTCATCTAGGTATGACAGGCTAAAGTGCGTGATTGTTCTGCCGTACAATGTCCATGAAAAAAATTGTTTCGCCCCTCTCCATCTCATGGCTACTTCTCAGCCATCTTTCCGTGTATACTACAACTGTCCCGTACTGTGTGGAAGTGATAGGCAACGAGAAGTGACCAATCGAAAGAAGGTACCACTGCTCGATTGTTGTGTGGTGGAGCTTGAATGAAAAAAAAAAAGATTCCGTGTTTCTCATGCTTTTGGCTCCATCTCATAAACGTCTTAAACGAACATATTGGAGAACTTGCCAGAATTTCATACACAAATATTCGACAACAATGAAGTGGCGAGGGATGAGAAATCAGACAGCTCGACTGTTTTATAGAACAATTTACAGAAAAAAATCATTTGCGATTTCGGAAGCTTCTGGCTACTTCTTCCATGTGTTTTTATGTGTACTGAAACTGCCCAGTATGCTAAATAAACCATTAGAAGCAAACCAGTAATCAATTGATGAGGGGTCAGGCTGCTGTAAGGTCGTATGGCGCACTTCCGATAAACAAATCTTATTTCGTGCGTCCGAAGTTTCTGGCTAAGTCGGATATTATTTCTCGTGTGTACTCGAAGTCGCTAGTGGTTGAAAACGAAAAATTTGTTTCAATAAATGGGCAGACAAGGAGATAGATAAAAAATCACACGTTGTATTGTCCACTTCGTAGCGAAAAAAGACACCTGTTCCTGAATATTCGGCCCACTTTCTAGATATATTTGGTTGATTACTGCAACTCTCGAGAAATTGAGAAAAAATACTGGACAACGATAAAATGTTCAGGCATGAGCGGTGACATTTCTCAATTGTTGCATGGTACAGGTTTGATAAAAAAAAAAAATCCTTTCCCGTGGCTGAAGCTTCTAGCTGCAGCTCACATGTGTTTTTATATGTACGACAACTTTGCGGCACAGTACAAAAAATATTGGACAACAATAGGTCATCAAGGGATGACAAGCGACACTGCTCGATTGTTCTACCGTACAACTCTCACGAAAAAAAAATTATTTCGCGCCTCTCAAGCTTATGCCTACTTCTCAGCCAACTTTCTATGTGTACGGTTACTCTCCAGTACTGTGAAGAAATGTTACACAGCAAAAAGTGATCGGGGGAGGCAAGATACCGGAGCTCGATTGTTGTGTGGGCTTGAATCAAAATTGTTTTTTCGTGTGTCTGAAGCTTTTGGCTACTTCTGACATACGTATTTATGTTTAGGAGAACTCGCCAGTATTTAAAAAAAAAAAATTGGACAACAATGCATCGCCAAGGGATGAGAAATCACACTGCTCGACTATTGTATGGAGTTCTTTCCAAAAAAAAAAATCATTCGGTATTTCTTAAGCTTCTGGCTATTTCTTCCATGAGTCTCCATGTGTACTGAAAGTCTCTAGTACGCTAAATAAATCATTAGCCAACGATCAGTCAACAGTGGATGAGCGGTCGGATTTCTGTACCGTCGTGTGAGACACTTTCGATCAAAATAATTATTTCGCGCGTGCGAAGGTTTAGGCTCCTTCTGACATCTTTTCTTTTGTATTCTCAAAGTCTGTAGTAGGTGAAAAAAAATATTAGTCTCAATAAGTTGGCAGATAGGGAAATGGAACAAGAATCGAACGTTGTACGGTACAGGCTAAATTTTAAAAAATCGCTTTCCCGGGTCTGAAGCTTCTAGTTACTTCTCGCATATGTTTTTATAAGTACGAGACCGTCCTCGTACTGTTAAAAAAATATTAGACAACCACAAGTCATCAAGGGATGAGAGGCGAAAGTGCGTGATTGTTCTGCCGTACAATATCCATGAAAAAAATTAGTTCGCGCCTCTCCATCTCATGGCTCCGTCTCAGCCCATCTTTCTGTGTGTACTACAACTGTCCAGTACTGTGAAGAAGTACTAGGCAACGAGACGTGTTCAAGCGAAAGAAGGTACCACCGCTCGATTGTTGTGTGGTGGAGCTTGAACGAAAAAAAAAAAAAAAAAATGGTTCCGTGCGTCTGAAGCTTTTGGCTACTTCTCATGAACGTCTTCAGGTATAGGAGAACTTGCCAGTATTTCATAAACAAATATTCGACAACAATGAAGCGGCGAGGGATGAGAAATCACACTGCTCGACTGTTTTATAGAACACTTTACAAAAATAAACCATTCGCGATTTCTGAAGCTTCTGGCTACTTCTTCCTTGTGTCTTTATATGTACGGAAACTGTCTAGTTTGCTAAACAAATAATTAGAAGCAAACCAGTCATCAAGTGATGAGAGGTCAGGCTGCTGTAACGTCGTATGGCAGAATACCGATAAAGAATCTTATTTCGTGCGTCCGAAGTTTCTGGCTCCGCCTGACATTATTTCACGTGTGTATTCAAAGTCGCTAGTAGTTGAAAACAAAAAATTAGTCTTAGTAAATGGGCAGAGAAGGAGAAAGATAAAAAATCACACGTTGTATTGTACACTTCGTAGCAAAAAAAAAACACCTGTGCCTGAATATTCTGCCCACTTTTTAGACCTCTTCGTATGCTTACTACAACTCTCGAAAAATTCAGAAAAAATACTGGTCAACGATAAAATGTCCAGGCATCAGCCGTGACATTTCTCGATTGTTGCATGGTACAGGTTTAATAAAAATTAAAAAAAAATGATTTCCCGTGGCTGAAGCTTCTAGTCGCTTCTCAGTACTGTAACTTTCTAGTACTGTAAAGAAGTGCTAGACAACGAGAAGTCGTCAAGGGAGGAAAAGTGCCCCGGCTCGATTGTTGTGTGGTGGGGCTTGAATAGAACATTTTTTTTCGTATGTCTGAAGCTTTTGGCTACTTATCAAATACGTCTTCATGCGTAGGAGAACTCGCCAGTATTTCGAAAACAATTTAATTTCAGATTAGCCAGTATTTCAAAACAAAAATAATTTTTTTCATTCCAGTTGCACGGTAGAACAATCGAGCAGTGTCAGCTGTCATCCCGTGATGACCTTTTGTTGTCTAATATTTTTTTAACGGTGCCACAAAATTTCCGTACATAAAAAGAACATATGAGAGGAGTAACTACAAGCTTAAGACACGGGAAGATTTTTTTTTCTTCTTAAACCCGTACCGTGCAACAATCGAGAAGTCTCACCGCTCATGCCTCGACAATTTATTGTTGTCGAGATTTTTTTCTGCATTCCTGGAGATTTCTAGTACGCAAACGAATATATGCAAAAAGTCGGCAGCATATTCAGTCACACGCATTTTTTTTGCCTCGAGGGGTACAATACAACGTTTGATTTTTGATCTATCTCCTTCTCTGCCGCTTTATCGAGACTAATATTTGTTTCAACTCCTAGCGACTTTTTGTACACGAAAGAACTAATGTCAGACGGAGCCAGAAACTTCGGACGCACGAAATAATAATTTTCATCAAAAGTATACCATACGACGTTACAGCAGCCTGAACACTTATCCATTGATGACTAGTGTTGTTCTAATGATTTCTTTAGCATATCGAACAGTTTCAATATACATAAAGACCCATGAAAGAAGTAGCCAGAAGCTTCAGAAATCGAGAATGCTTTTGTTTTGAAAAGTGTTCCATAGAACAGTAGAGCAGTGCGATTTCTCATCCCTTGCCGATTCATTGTTGTCCAATATTTGTTTGCGAAACACTGGCGAGTTCTCCTACACATAAAGACGTACGTGAGAAGTAACCAGAAAGCATCAGACACACGAAAATTCTTTATTTTTTCAAGCCCCACCACACAACGATCGAGCAAGGCTACCGTTCCTCCCTTGATGACTTCTCGTTGTCTAGCACTTGTCTACAGTACTAAAGAGTTACAGTACACACAGAAAGCTGACAGAGAAGGAGCCATAAGCTTGAGAGGCGGAAAATAATTTGTTCATTGTAGTTTTACGGTAGAACAATCGAGCAGTGTCATCTGTTACCCCTGCATGCCTAATTGTTGTCGAATATTATTTCACAGTACGTGTAAGATCTCGTACATATAAAAACATATGTGAAAAGTTATTAGAAGCTTCAGACAAGGGAAATCGTTTTCTCTTTCATTAAACCTTTACCCAACAACATTCGATTCTTGTTTTATCTCCCTTTTCCTCGTAATTTATAGGGACCAATATTTTTTTCAACCACCAGAGAATTTTCGAATAGGAAACAACAAATTTTAAACGGAGCCAACCACTTCGGATGCACGAAACAATGTTTTTGATCGGAAGTGTATCACACGACGGTACACCAGTCTAACCTCTCATTACTTGACGACTGGTTCTGTTCTAATGATTTATTTAGCATACTAGGGAGTTTGAGTACACATAAAGACACATGGGAGAAGTAGCCAGACGCTTGAGTAATCGAGAATGATTTTTTTCTGAAAAGTGCTCCATAGAACAGTCGAGCAGATCGATTTCTCATCCCTTGCCGATTCATTGTTGACCAATATTTTTTTTTGAACGCCTGGCTACCTCTCCTACACATAAAGACGTATGTGACAAGTAGCCAAAATCTTGGGACACACGCAACGACTTTTTTTATTCAAGCTCCACCACACAACAAGCGCACAGTGGTACCGTTCTCCCTTGATGACTTGTCGTTGTCTAGCACGTCTTTACAGTAATAGAAAGTTACCCTTCGCACAGGAAGATGGCCAAGAAGTTGTTATAAGCTTGAGAGGAGCGGAGTGTTTTTTTTCATCGAAGTTGAATACTTATTGTTGTCTAATATTTTGTTTACAGTACGAGAAAGTTTCCCTACTAATAAAACCACATGTGAGAAGTAACTAGAAGCTTCAGACACTGGAAAACAGATTTTTCATTAAGTCTGTATCACGCAACAATAGAGAATTCCCACCTTTCATGCCTGGGCCATTTATTGTTGTCCAGTATTTTTTATGAATTCTCCGAGAATTCCAATACACATATAAACGGATGTACAAAGTGGCCAGCATATTCGGACACACGCGATTTTTTTCTGCTACGAGATTTACATTACAGCATTGTCTCTTCGATCCATCTCCCTCTCTGCCGATTTATAGAGACTAATACCTTTTTTTCCTACTACTCGCGACTTTTATCACACGATAAACTAATGTCAGAATGAGCCATAAACTTCGGACGCGCGAAATAGTATCTTTGATCGAAAGTGTACCATACGAGGTTGCAGCAGCCTGACCTCTCATCCCTTGATGACTGGTTGTTGTCTAATGATTTATTCAGCGTACTACAGAGTTTCAGTACACATAAAAACACATGGAAGAAGTAGCCAAATGGTTCAGAAATCGACAATTATATTTTTCTGGACAGTGTTCCATTGAACAGTCGAGCCCTGTGATTTCTCATCCCTCGCCCATTCATTGTTGTCCAATATCTGTTTTTTAAATACTGGCGAGTTCTCCTACACATCAAGACGTATATGAGAAGTACCCAAAAGCTTGAGACACACGAAACATCTTTTTGTTTCAACCTCCACCACACAACAATCGAGCAGTGGTACCTTTTCTCTCCTCATCCCTTATCGTTGTTTGGCACTTCTATATAGTAATGGATAGTTACAGAACACACAGAAAGATGGCTGAGAATTTGCCATAAGCTTGGGAGACGCGAAATAATGTTTTTCATGTTAGTTGCACGGTAGAACAATCGAGCAGTGTCACCTGTCATCTCTTGATGACTTATTGTTGTCTAATAGTTTTTTCAGTACGAGGAAGGTCTCGTACATATAACAACATATGCGAGATGTAACTAGAAGCTTCAGTCGCGGGAAATCAATTTTTTTTTTATTACACCCGTACCATACAACATTTGATTCTTTTCCTATCTTCCTCTCTGCCGATCTATTGAGACTAATATTTTTTTTTCAACTATTAGATACTTTTAGAACGCGAAAGAACAGATGTCAGAAAGAGCCGAACACTTCGGACGCACGAAATAATTTTTTTGATCGGAAGTATTCGTTGAATTGATTTGGAGTGATTACGGAAGAACATTCGATTTCATGGCAATTTTCGTGTCCAAGCGCGGCAGCGACTCGATAATAGTGTGCGGTTTTACGTGCGCACATTTTCATTTAACCGGCCCCGTTATTCGGGGATATACTATATATATATACATTCATAACATGCTCGTCGTTCTCGCGAGGTCGTATTATTGGTGTGTACGACAATTTTCGGCAAAAGCTAGCGATGATCGGCATTTGTTTCTCGATGGGCTCGTCGCGAGCATTCATTCTCGGCGTAACCATCATGGCCGAGGAAAGGCGTGTTAGAATGCATGCGGTAATAGCGCGATCGAATGGTAATTATTCGCTGTGCGAGCGCCTGTGTCGCGAAGAATACGGCGAACCGACTCCTTCGCGCCAAAGTTTCCGACGGTACGTATATATTACGGGATCCAAAACGTGTTACTTTGTGGATCTCGACTACATTGAGTTTCGGTGGTTAATACATTGAGTGAGCCGGGAATGACTACATTGAGTGAGAATCTTTTTGCAAAAGACTTGCAGAGACCATCGCAGAGCACGGCACGTTAAAAGCTCCGCGGCGACCGCGCGTGAAGCCAGTCACCGACGAAGTCCGGGCACCCGTACTCCAGGCCATCGAGGAGAAGCCCGTGCAGAGTGCAAGAGGTCTCGCCCGTGCATTAGGTGCGTACAATGACCAAAACTTGCACAGTAGCTTCCCCGCTTTCCCCAAGCGAAATTTGGATTTTTTTTTCTTTATAATTCTTGAAGGTGCACATATTAAAAGACATTAGGTTGAAATTTTTATTCACAAGTTCGAAAATTGATGGTGTTAGAGTCACTTTAGTGGAATCAGTTAGCGCGACCGGTTACTGCCCTCAGTCCCTACAGGTGTGGCATCGTTCACAATAGATAAAGCACAGGCTCTTATTATTTTGTGAAATATAATGAAGATGAAGAAACGTCAAATCGCCAATCGCGCGTCGCTAGATACTTTAATGTTAGTATCAATATTCTAGAAAAAAATATAACTTTTTATCAAGAAAAACGGAACGAAAACTTTTAATGCGCTTTTCTTATAAGCATTTTTTTCGACCTTCTCTCAGCGAATGCGAACTTAGCGACCGATTTTCAACTCTTTTTTGAAATTTTTGTAATCGCAGTGCAACTACGGTTGCACGTAGCCGATTTCGTACATTTTGATAATTACTATTTTTAAAGACTACTTCAATACAAAAAAGTAGTGGGGCGCGGGTACTCGATTTGATCGGGTACCCGACGGGTTACGTTTTTACATCACCCGCCACTATTGGGTATCCGAATTCGGTTATCGGGTACTTTCAAATTTTGGGTACTCGTAAACGTCGAGTACTCTTAAACTTCGGGTCTTTGTGAACGACTCTAAGATCCGTATCCATTATTTATATTTATATTTATTTTTTATCTAGGCGTATCGATCAAATAATAGGAGAAGACGAAAAATCGAAGGCGCTAAAACGAATAAATGATTATACTGTAAACATCTATTTTCGTCTCACTTTTCCATTCTGCGTGCGTGCGTGCTTGGGTGCGTGCGTGCCTGGGTGCATTTTTTATCTAGGCGTATCGATCAAATAATAGGAGAAAACGAAAAATCGAAGGCGCTAAAACGAATAAATGATTATACTGTAAACATCTATTTTCGTCTCACTTTTCCATTCTGCGTGCGTGCGTGCGTGAGTGCATGCGTGCGTGCGCGCGCGCGCTTGTGTGTGTGTGTGTTTGTGTGCTACGGCGGAGTGAAAAACGGACAATTTTGGCGTATGGTATCGTAATAGCGTGGGAAAGTTGCGATTTGCCATCACTACAAAGTGGGCGAAGGGAAAAAATGTACAATGAATATTTTCCCTTCGGGCAAACGCCTTAAAGTTTTGAATTTTGAACCTGTGTTTTAAATGGAGAAAAAATCCCCAACAGACCAAGATTCAACGCCCAGCGCTTATTCGAAGCGAGAAAAATGTAGCTTCTATTTGACGTTTAAAAATTGAAAATATCTTGATTAGTTTCGGAGACATAAGCGTTTGAAGAACAAGTTTTTTCTGGGAAAAAAATTATAAAGGGACCAAAAATTATATTTAGAAGAATGAGTCGCCGAAATTACCAGTTAGCACTAGACAGAATTAATAAAAATTCGACGGAGAATGTTGCCTTTATTCAGTTTTTCGGCAGTGAAAAATCGCGATATTTCCTGAAATGCGAGTGTCGTAAAAGAAGTTTGCCGGAAAAGTTGTACATATACACATAACAAAAGTACTAAAATTATTAAATCAATTATTTGTATTTCTTATGAATTCCAACGTATCGGTGAAGGGTAGAGCTGGGGTCTATTTTGTCCGTTTTGGTACGTTTTCGTGGTGATATCTACTATGAAACGAAATTTGAAATTATGGTTCGGCAACAAAGCTTCTCGAGTACCCGATATTAAACGAGTGCTCGAAAAACTCGGGTAGTCGATAAAGTTCGAGCATGCCCGTCCGGTCACGGGTCCCCCAAAAAAAATCGGGTACTCAAGCCGAATAATAGTCTAATTACCCTACCTGACTCGACCAATTCTGCTACCCGCACACTCCTACAAAAAGGGTCTTGAAAATAGACAAAAAATTCGAAACCGTCCTCGTTTTGTAAAAAAAACAAACCGGAATAAAAAAAAACGGCTACGTATAAGGATAGCTACATTTGTATCGGAATTGTATAAATTTTTGACTTTTCATTTACAGATAATCTTTCATAAAGACATCAATGATACAATGACGAGAAATTTGTTTTTCACCGTCATGTCAAAGCATACATCTCGATCAACTTTAAAGATTTTTTAATATAAATTGGTATAATACTAGATGAATATATACTTCATATTTATGAAAAAAATCGTAATTGACGACAAAGCACCCAGTACGAATCGAGATTAAAGGGTTGGAGGGGAGTTCAGGTCACGCGTTACGGTTCTGTTTCTTGGGGGGGGGGGGGGGGGGCAATATTTGGGAAATTCAATACGTAATTTATGTACGCTCCGTAATGAGAGAGAGAGAGAGAGAGAGAGAGAGAGAGAGAGAGAGAGAGAGAGAGAGAGAGAGAGAGAGAGAGAGAGAGAGAGAGAGAGAGAGAGAGAGAGAGAGAGAGAGAGAGAGAGAGAGAGAGAGAGAGAGAGAGAGAGAGAGACAGAGAGAGAGAGAGACCTGCGATTAAAATAAGAGAGAATAAGAGGGAATCAAAGAGAGATCGAGAGATAAAGAGAGAGATCGAGAGAGAATGTGAGGGAGAGTGAGATAGGATACGCGAGAATCGGATAGAATCTGATAGGGAGATCGAGAGAGAATGACAGTGAGCCAAATTCAAGTGTTTGAAAAAAAAATTGTTTCACTAAAGCGCGTAGCATTCATGGCGCTTTAGTGAAAGTGAGTTTCGACGGCCTCGCGATCTTAGCCGTAGAAAATAAAACCGCCTATGAGACGAGCTTTGATGAGGTAATAGATTCTGTCGCGGAAATGAAAGCTCGACATGTAAAGCTGTAGCAAGATTAGATAGTAAAATTTGCTGAGACCTAAAGATTGGAGGTGTGTGTACAATCTGGCTTGTGCGTTGTCTACACTGGTTATATGCATTCTATGTTAATACCACACACAAGAAAAAATTTTTAGCAAATAGGTAATAAATGGCGCAAATTTATTTAAGGGTTCTTATTCCCGGTCACGAAAATCTCACCCAGTATATTTGTTTTGTGAGTTTATCAAAATCATTAATCTCCCATGCTGAAGGGGGTGGGCGCCAATGTCAAGTTTTTGCCCCAGCTCGGATAAATCAAGGGGAGGGAGAGAGAGAGAGAGGGCCGGGGGGAATGACAGTTACATATGGTATGCACATTTCTTTGTCCAGATGTGAACCGCGAAACGGTGCGAACAATATTGCGGCAGCGGCGGTACCCATATCGAGCGCACGCTAGCCAAGAATTGCACGCCGATGATCACGAGCGAAGGCTCGAATACTGCGGGTGGGCCCTTGGTCAGGAGGTACAAGACCCGGACTTCCTGAAATTTGTATTATTTACTGACGAGGCAGGGTTCACAAACCGCAAGATGGTCAACCGTCAAAACGTCCGGTACTGGGCTGAGGAAAATCCAGGATGGGTCATCGAAATCCCTCTGCAGAACCGTTGGCGGGTCAATGTGTGGGCCGGTGTTCTCAACGATAGAATTGTCGGTCCATGATTTTTTGAGGGCAATATGGACAGCGTTAAGTACGAAGAACTGTTAACAAACATTCTCCCCGACCTTCTAGAAGACGTTCCTTTGGCCGTTCGGCTAAGAATGGGGTGGCAACAAGATGGACACCCGGCTCATACAGCACGAAACGTGCGAGCCATTCTGCGTCAGCGTTTTCCCGATCGGGTTCTCGCTTTACATGGAACGATTCCGTGGCCGCCACTATCTCCCGAGTTGACACCGCTCGATTTTTTCGTATGGGGAACAATAAAAAACATTGTCTACAGGACAGAACCGACTACGGAAGACGATATGCGAGAGAGAATAAGGGGTGCATTTGCATCGATAACCCCACGTATGCTGCGGCGGACTAGAGCCAACATGACAAAAAAACGAGAATTATGCGTAGATAGAGAAGGGGCCCACATTAAGCATCTTATTAAGCGATGGAACCCATAATTCCATTTCTTCGGGAGGTGCTTAATGCGAACTCATTCTCTTCCATTGTCAGTTCTTATATTTATGATATGTTCACTGTGGTCTGCAACAGTAGCCAACTCTCTTTCATATCATCTGTCACAGTCGATTCTGATATTGTAAAGTGTTTTGAGTTCACCATACAAAAGGACATTAGGGGTTCTTATTGGAGGATTTTGCTGACGACGAAACATTCCATCTAAGTCGAAAAAACGATTTTAAAATTGATGTAGAAAGACCGACAAGCTTCTGCTATATGAACGGCGAAATGCCACCTCATTCTTTACCGGATGTTAAAAAAAAGGCGAGCATTCTAAAAGGCCGTTTACTTTACGCTACTCATAGGGCTCTCAAAAAATTATGAATAGCCTATCATTGAGTCCTCCAGTCAATATATTTTCCCGCCACCGACGATGCAGAGGCCTTTATATGATCGATACAAGATAGACCGAAACCCAGAACCGAAAGTTTCGATAGCGTTAGGTCTTTTGGTTTGGTGGCTCTGTCTGGGCATGTATCTATTGTACATATTGGCTTCGTGTCCATTGTTGTTTTGTTGTTATTGTTTCGTGTGTTTTGTTGTTCTGTTATGTTATTGTTTCGTGTTTAATGTACATATTGTACATATTGTCAAAATTGTAAATATTGCGTTCATTGTTGTTGTTATAGCGTCCTTATTGTAAATATTAAAGCATTTACATCAAACCGTATATAGTGTTCTAAGTTTGTTGCGTTTTTTCAATGGAAATGTAAAATAGATAATCCGAAAACGAACCACCCGAATTGTTCCTCGACTTCCTACTATTTCCGCTGAGAGCGAGTAGGAGAGACGCGCGTGGTCGCAAGCTGTCAGTACGACGACAGGATTATTGTTTACGTCATGAAGAGGAAATTGGCGTCGCGCTTGGTGTTTGCGAGAAACATTTAACGTTGTTCGAACATCCTCGTCATAGCAGTCCTGCATATTATCTAAGATCGAACGAATTACTCCCAGGGCGTGCACGGTGCGTTCTTGAAGCCGAGGTAGTTGCCAAGAAGGGTACAAAAACAATTCGGACAATGGTTCGCCCAAATTCGTTCTCGATTTCATCGTCGCTCATGTCAGAGCAAGTACATCGCTTGACCGGTGCTTGGAAGCTGCGCAAGTAAAACGGCAGTGGCGTTCTGCAGACGACGAAGATGAAATCGACTCCGCGCCCGGTGTTTCGGCGCCCTTCTTAACGTACTTGAAATGTACTCATCTTAACTCCCATCTATATTTTCTTAAGTTTCGTTGAATATGCCCCGAGGCGTGCGAGATGGCTCATCAGAACGAAGCTCAAGTGATTATCATAGATGAAAATATATGATAAGCATTATGAGCCCCATTATGATAACCACTAAGAAAAAGTTGCCGCGATAAAACACATTTCGTATTGGATTTTAATGTATTCAATTTTGAATCTCCATTGCCTTTGAATATTTTTTCTTTAAGCCGATATCTCCATGCATGCGATTTTCGACGAACACAACCATTATTTGTTGAAGAATACACATTGTGGTGTTTAATTTTGTCGACGTAATTTTTTTCGACATTATGCAAAGGCAAAGAATCCAACCACTGTAAACGCGCTTCCAATAAATAAACATGAAACATTGTTCTAACAAATCGTCTTCCACATTGCATTCGACTCCATAGTGCAAACAAAATATTTATTGTTTGCTCATTTATCGAAGGTAAAAAAAGTAAAACCGGATCTCTTGTAAATCTCCGTTTGGATCAATGTTGGCTACATGTGGGTATTAAACCAAGTGCAAATGCAAATGGTCTCGTCGCGGAGCAATGTCTTCAATCAGAAAACATTGCGCAAGAGATTGCTTTCGTATCTTTGTACTGAACTACTACTACTGCAGCAGTAGTAGTTCTGAAACGCTGTTTTCCATAGCGAGGGAGGTGATTTTTTACAAAAAAAATCATCGGAAACGACTCCAAACTCTTTTATCGCGATTTCGATATTAGAACGTAAAAGATCACACGAATAAATACTTTTTCATATTGGAGTTGTCTCGATCCTATCAAAAACGTTTAATACATACGTGGGCATAAAAGTTTTCAAGAAACAAGTTTCGTATCTCGTGTCAATCTCCGTTTCGATCGATCTTTTATACAGGTGGAAATGTATCCAAGTGCTAGTGCAGTACTCTCCAGTACTGTAAATGCGTGCTAGAAAACGAGAAGTCATCAAGGGAGGAAATGTACCACTGCTCGATTGTTGTGTGGTGGGGCTTGAATAAAAAAAATTGTTTCGTGTGTCTGAAGCTTTTGGCTAGTTCTCACATACGTATTTATGTGTAGGAGAACTCGTCAGTATTTCAAAAACAAATACTGGACAACAGTGAATCGGCGAGGGATGAGAAATCAAACTGCACGACCGTTCTATGGAACACTGACCAGAAAAAAATTATTCTCAATGTCTGAAGCTTCTGGCTACTTCTTCAGCGTGTCTGTGTGTGTACTGAAACTATCTAGTACGCTAAATAAATAATTAGACAACAACCAGTCATCAATGCATCAGAGGCCAGGCTGCTGTAACGTCGTATTTTAAACTTTCCATCAAAAATATTATTTCGTGCGTCCGAAGTTTCTGGCTCCGTCTGACATTAATTATTTCGTGTACTAAAAGTCGCTAATAGTGGGAAACGAATATTAGTATCAATAAAGCGGCAGCGAAGGGGATAGATAAAAAATGAATTTTTGTATTGGACACCTCGTAGCAAAAAAAAAACGCGTGTGCCTGAATATGCTGCTGACTTTTTAGACCTATTTGTATGCGTACTAGAACTGTCCAGGAATTCAGAACCAACAATGAACAACAATAAATTGTCCAGGCATGAGACAAGGGAGGAAAGGTGCCCGTGCTCGATTGTTGTGTGGTGGGCCTTGAAGAAAAAAAAAATTATTTTGTCCGAAGTTGTCGGCTACATCTCACATACGTTTTTGTGTGCAGGAGAACTCGCCAGCATTTCAAAAACAAATATGGGATAACAATAAATCGGCAAGGGACGAGGATTGACAGTGCTCGACTGTTGTATCGAATACTTTCCAGAAAAAAATCGTTCTGTACGCCTGAAGGTTCTGGCTACTTCTTCCATGAATCTCAATGTGTAATGAAACTCTCTGGTACGCTTGATAAATCATTAGACAACAATCGATCAACAAGGGATGAGAGCTCAGACTGGTGTCCCGCCGTGTGTTACACTTCGGATCGAAACAATTATTTCGTGCGTCGGAAGTTTTTGGCTCTTTCTGACATCGCTTTTTTCGTGTTCTAAGAGTCTCTAGTAGTTGAAAAAAAAATATTTGTCTCAACTAATCGGCGGAGAGGGAGACAGAACGTGAATCGAATGTTGTATGGTACAGGTTTAATTTAACAAAATCGATTTCCCATGTCTGAAGCTTCTAGTTACTTATCAGAAATGCTTTTGTGCGGTGACACTGCTCGATTGTTCCACCGTACAACTTCTATGAAAAAAAATCATTCGCGCCTCTCAAGCTTATGGCTACTTCTCAGTCATCATTCTGTATGTACTGTAACTGTCTAGTACTATAAAAAAGTGCTAGACAACGAGAAGTGATGACGGGAGAGAAGGTACCACAGCGCGATTGATGTGTGGTGGAGCTTGAAATGAAAAATTGTTTCGTGTGTCCGCAGCTTTTGGCTACTTCTCATATACGTCTTAATGTATTGAAGAACTCGCCAGGATTTCAAAAACACATACTGGACAACAATGAAGCGGCGAGGAATGAGAAATAACACTGCTCGAGTGTTCTATGGAACGATTTTCAGAAAACAATCATTCGCGATATCTGAAGCTTCTGGCTACTTCTTTCATGTGTCGTTCTGTGTACTCAAACTCTCTAGTATGCTAAATAAATCGTTAGACAACAACTAGTCATCAAGGGATGAGATGCCAGGCTGCTGTCAGGTCGTATGGTACACTTCCGATAAAAAATCTCATTTCGTGAGTCCGAAGTATCTGGCTCCGCCTGACATTACTTATTACGTATACTATAAGTCGCTAGTAGATAAACAAAAATATAAGTGTCAATAAATCGGCAGAGAAGGAGATAGATGAAAAATCAAATACTGAACTTTACGCCTCGTAGCAAAAAAAAAATGCGACGGCGTGAATATTCTGCCGACTTTTTAGATCTATTTGTATACGTACTAGAACTCTCCATAAATTCAGATTGAATACTGAACAACAATAAATTGTCAAGGCATGAGATGTGAGACTTCTCGATCGTTGCATGGTAAAGGTTTAATAAAAAACAAAAGATGTCCCGTGTCTGAAGCTTCTAATCACTTCTCACATATGATTTTATACGCCCGAGAACATTGTGGTATGGTAAACAACCATTAGACACCAATAGGCAATCAAGGAATGACAGTAGACATTGCTCAATTGATCTACCGTACAAGTGTAATGAAAAAAAAATATTTCTCGCCTCTCAAGCATATGGGTACGTCTCTGTCATCTTTTTGCGTGTACTGTAACTGTCTAGTACTGTAGAGAAGTGCTAGACAGCGAGAAGCCATCAAGAAGCCCTGCGCGATTGTTGTGTGGTGGGGCTTCGAACATTTTTTTGTTTTCGTGTGTCAGAAACTTTTGGCTACTTCTCATATACGTCCTAATGTGTGAGAGAACTCGCCATTATTTGAAAAACAAATATTGGACAACAATGAATCGGCGAGGGATGAGAAATCCCACTGCTCGACTGTTGTATGGAATACTTGCCAGAAAAAAAATCATTCTCTATTTCTAAAGCTTCTGGATACTTCTTCCATGCTTCTTTCTCCATGCGTACTGAAACTCTCTAGCACAATAATAAATCATTAGACAACAATCAGTCAACACGGGGTGAGAGCTCAGACCGGCTGTACCGTCGTGTGATACACTTCCGATGACAATAATTATTTCGTGCGTCCGAAGTTTTGGGCCCCTTCTGACATCGGTTCTTTCTTGTTCTAAAAGTCTCCAGTCGTTGAGAAAAAATATCAGTCTCAATGAATCGGTAGAGAGGCCGAAAGAAGAAGAATCGAATGTTGCATAGTACAGGTTTAATTTTAAAAAAATCGATCCCCCTTGACCGATGCTTCTACTTACTTCTCACATACGTTTTTTTTATATTTGAGACCTTCCTCGCACTATAAAAAAATTATTAGACAACAATGAGTCATTAAGGGATGACAAGTGACGTTGCTCGATTGTTCTACGGTACAACTGCCATGAAAAAAATTCTGTCGGGCCTCTCAAGATTATGGCTACTTCTAAGTCATCTTTTGTGTGTACTGTAACTCTCAAGCACTGCAAAGAAGCGCTCGACAACGAAAAGTGATGAAGGGAAAGAACGTACCACAGCTCGATTGTTGTGCGGTGGAGCTTGAATTTAAAGAATTGTTTCGTGTGTCTGAAGCTTTTGGCTACCTGTCATATACGTCTTTATGTGTAGGAGAACTCACCAGTACTTCCAAAACAAATATTGGACAACAATGAATCGGCGAGGGATGAGAAATCACACTGCACGACTGATCTTTGGAATACTTTACAGAAACAAATAATTCTCGATGTCTGAAGCTCCTGACTGTTTCTTCCATGTGTCTTTGCAAGTACCGAAACGCTCTGGTACGCTAAATAAATCATTACATAACAACCCGTCATCAAGGGATGAGAGGCGAGGCTGCTGTAACGTCGTATAGTACACTTTCGAGCAAAAATATTATTTCGTGGGTCCGAAATTTCGACCTCCGTCTGACTTTAATTGTTTCGTGTACTAAAAGTCGCCAGTAGTGGAAAAAAAAATATTAGTCTCTATAAATCGGCAGCAAAGGAGATAGATCAAAACTCAAATGTTGTATTGAACACCTCGTAGAAAAAAAAATCGCGTGCGCCTGAATATGCTGCCGACTTTGTAGATTTATTTGTATGCGCACGAGAACTCTCCAGGAATTCAGAACAGATAGTGGACAACAATAAATTGTCCAGGCATGACAGGCAAGACTTCTCGATTGTTGCATGGTAAAGGTTAAATAAAAAAAAATTATTTCCCGTGTCTGAAGATCCTACTAACTTCTGACATGTGTTTTCATATATATGGGAACATTGCGGTACCGTAAATAAATATTAGACAACAATAGGTCATCAAGGGATGACAGGTGACACTGCTCGGTTGTTCTACCGTATAACTTTAATGAAAAAAATTATTTTGCGCCTCTCAAGCTTATGACTACTTCTCTGGTTCTCTGGAAAGGAACCGCTGCTCAATTGTTATGCCATGGGGCTTGAATACAAAAAAAAAAAAAATTCGCGTGACTGAAGATTTTGGATACTTCTTATGTACGTCGTTATATGTAGGAAAACTTGCCAGTATTCCAAAAACAACTATTGGTCAAAAATCAATCGGCAAGGTATGAGAAATCCGACTGCTCGACTATGGTATGGTACAGCTTTCATAGAAAAAAAAATCATGCTGTATTGCTAAACCTTCTCGCTACTTCTTTCACGTGTATTTATTTGTTCTAAAGCTCTCTGGTACTTCAAATAAACCATTAAACAACAATCAGTTAACAAGGGATGAGAGGTCAGTGCGCTGTAACGTCGTATGATACATTTTCGATCAAAAAAATTATTTCGTGCGGCCGAAGTTTTCTGCCTCCATCTGACATCGGTTCTTTCGTGTTCTAAAAGTATCTAGTAGTTAAAAAAAAATATATTAGTCTCAATAAGTCGGCAGAGAGGGAGATAGAACACGAATCGAATGTTGTATGGTACAGGTTTAATCAAAAAATATCGATTTCCCGTGTCCGGTTTTGAAAGAAATAAGATCTTGAGAGCGTGAGATCAATTTTTCACTTTTCGATACGTGTGGACTTTGGAAATCCAAACATGTTGCGACTTCATTTGTGCTTTCTCTTAAGAATATGTGAATACCACCGTCGCCTAAAACGTAAAAAGTTGCGCGACTTTATCGAAGAACCTTGCTTATTTATTTATTTTACTTGTTGTCAATTTATTGCTGTCCAATACCACTGCTCGATTGTTGTACGGAGGAGCTTGAAAAAAAAAATTACTTTCGTGTGTCTGAAGCTTTTGGCTACATCTCATATACGTATTTAGGTGTAGGCGAACTCACCAATCTTTCAAAGACAAATATTGAACAACGATGAATCGACGAGGGATGAGACGTAAGACTTCTCGATTGTTGTATGGTACATACAAAAATAGCTTTCATAGACGAAAAAATCATGCTGTACATTTTTCATGCGTATATACATTTCATGCGTACTTCGGACGCACGAAATAATTTTTTGATCGGAAGTGCATCACACGTCGTTACAGCACACTGGCCTCTCATCGCTTGTTAACTGATTGTTCTTTAATGGTTTATTTTACGTACTAGAGAGCTTTAATACGCATAAGGACACGTGAAAGGAGTAGCCCGATTCTTCAGCAATACAGCATGATTTTTTTTTTCTTTGACAGCTGCACCATACGTCAGTCGCGCGGTCGGATTCCTCATACCTTGCCGATTCATTGTTGTCCAATATTTGTTTTGAAGTACTGGAAAGTTCTCGTACACATAGAGACGTATATGAGAAGAAGCCAAAAGCTTCAGACACACCAAAAACATATTTTTATTCACGCCCCATGACGCAACGATCGAGCAGCGGTACCTTTCCTCCCTTGACGACGTCTCGATATATAGCACTTCTCTACACTACGAGAGAGTTACAGTACACGCAGAAACATGACGGAGAAGTAGCCATAAGCTTGAGAGGCACTAAATAATTTTTTTCATTACAACTGTACGATAGAACAGTCGAGCTGTGTCACCTGTCGACCCTTCATGATTTCTTGTAGTCTAATATTTTTTTTCCAGTACGAGGAAGGTCTCGTACAAATAAAAACACATGTGACAAGTAACTAGAAGCTTCAGACTCGGAAAATGGATTTTCTTTAGCAAACCTATACCATACGACATTCGATTCTTGTTCTATCTCCCTCTCTGCCGAATTATTGAGACTAATATTTTTTTTTTCAACTATTAGAGACTCTCACAACACGAAAGAACCGATGTCAGAAAGGGGCAAAAACTACGGACGCGCGAAATCATTTTTTTTATCGGAAGTGTATCACACGACGGTACAGCAGCCTGACCTTTCATCCCTTGTTGAGTGATTGTTGTCTAATGATTTATCCAGCGTACTAGAGAGTTTCAGTACACATGGACACACATGAAAGAAGCAGTCAGATGCTTCAGAAAGGGAGAACGATTTTTTTCTGGAAAGTGTTCCATACAACAGTCGAGCAGTCGGATTTCTCATCCCTTGCCGATTCATTGTTGTCCAAGATTTGTTTTTGAAATACTAGCGAGCTCTCCTACACATAAATACGTAGTTGAAAAGTAGCTAAAAGCTTCAGACACACATTCTGAAGAAAGAATTCAGAAGAAGAACACATTTATTCAAGCCCCACCACACAAGAATCGAGCAGCGATACCTTTCCTCCCTAGGCAACTTCTCGTTCTCTAACACTTCTTTACAGTGCTAGAAAGTTACAGTATACACAGAAAGATGACAGAGAAGTAGCCATAACCTTGAGAAGGGTGAGATATTTTTTTTTAAGTTGGACGGTAGAAATATCGAGCAGTGTCACCTGTCATTCCTTGATGACCTATTGTTGTCTAATATTTTTTTTTACGGTACCACAAAGTTCTCGTACATGTAAAAACATGTGAGAAGTGACTAGAAGCTTCAGACACGGGAAATAGACTTTTTTTTTATCAAACCTGTACTATGCAACGATCGAGAAGTCTCGCCGCTCACGCCTGGACAATTTATCCTTGTTCAGTAATCTATCTGAATTTATGTAGAGTTCTAGAACGCATGCAAGTAGATCTAAAAAGTAGGCAGAATATCCAGGCGCACGCAATTTTTTTTACTACGAGGTGTACAGTACATCATTTGATTTTTAATCTATCTCCGTCTCTGCCGATTTATTGAAACTAATATTTTTTTCAACTACTAGCAACGTTTTGTATACGAAACAACTAATCTCAGACAGAGCTAGAAACTTCGGACGCACGAAATGAGATTCTTCATCGGAAGTGTACCATACGACGTTACATCAGCGTGGCCTCTTATCGATTGATAACTGGCATCGTGCTAATGATTTATTTAGCACACTAGAGAGTTTCTGTACACATGAGGACACATGGAAAAAGTAGCCAGAAGCTTCAGAAAGCGCGCATGATTTTTTTTCTGGAAAGTGTTTCATAGAACACTGCTCGATTGTTCTACCGTACAACTTGCATGAATTATATATACATACATACATATATATGTGTGTGTGTGTATATATATATATATATATATATATATATATATATATATATATATATATATATATATTTCGCGCCTATCAAGGCTCCTTCTCAGCCATCTTTCTGTGTGTACTTAAACTGTCTAGTACTGTAAAGACGTGCTAGACAACGAGATGCAATCAAGAGAGTAAAGCTACCACTGCTCGATTGTAGTGAGGTGGGGCTTGAATAAAAAAAAATTGTGTCGTGTGTCTGAAGCTTTCAGCTACTTCTCACAAACGTCTTTATGTGTAGGAGAACTCTCCAGTATTTCAAAAACAAATATTGGACAACATTGAAACGGCAAGGGATGAGAAACCGCACATTCCCGACTGTTGTGTGGAATACGTTAAAAAAAAAATCATTCTGTCATTCTACAGCTTACGGCTATTTTTTCCATGTGTCTCCATGTGTACTGAAACTCTCTAGTAAGCTAAATAAATCATTAGACAAAAATCAGTCAACAATGGATGAGCGTTCAGGTTGCCGTACCGTCATGTGAGACGCGTCCGATCAAAATAATTATTTCGTTCGTCCGAAGGTTTCGGCTCCTTCTGACATTTTTTCATTCGAGTTCTCAAAGTCTGTAGTAGTTGAAAAAAAATATTACTCTAAATAAATCGGCATAGAGGAAAATGGAACAAGAATCGAACGTTGTACGATACAGCCTTAATAAAAAGGTTCGATTTCCCGTGTCTGAAGCTTTTAGTTACTTCTCGCATATATTTTTATATGTATGAGACTATCCTTCTACTGTTAAGAAAAAAATATTAGGCAACAAGGCATCAAGGGATGCCATTGGAACGACAAGGGTACAATATTCATGAAAAAATATTTTCGCGCCTCTCCAGCTAATGGCAACTTCTCAGCCGTCTTTCCGTGTGTACTACAAATGTCCAGTACTGTGAAAAAGTACTAGACAACGAGAAATAATCAAGCGAAGGAAGGTACCACTGCTCGATTGTTGTGTGGTAGAGCTTGAATGACAAAAAAATATGGTTCCGTGTGTCTGAATCTTTAGGCTACTCTCATAAACGTCTTTATGTATAGGAGGTTCAAAATTCTCGACAACAATAAATTGTCGAGGCATGAGAGGTGAGACTTCTCGATTGTTGCACGGTACGGGTTTAAGAAGAAAAAAAATCTTCCCGTGTCTTAAGCTTGTAGTTACTCCTCTCATATGTTTTTTTTATGTACGGAAATTTTCTGGCACCGTTAAAAAAATATTAGACAACAAAAGGTCATCACGGGATGACAGCTGACACTGCTCGATTGTTCTACCGTGCAACTGTAATGAAAAAAATTATTTTTGTTTTGAAATACTGGCTAATCTGAAATTAAATTGTTTTCGAAATACTGGCGAGTTCTCCTACACATAAAGACGTATGTGAGAAGTAACCAAAAGCATCAGACACACGAAAATTCTTTATTTTTTCAAGCCCCACCACACACCGATCGAGCAAGGCTACCGTTCCTCCCTTGATGACTTGTCGTTGTCTAGCACGTCTTTACAGTAACAGAAAGTTACCCTTCGCACAGGAAGATGGCCGAGAAGTTGTTATAAGCTTGAGAGGAGCGGAGTATTTTTTTGTCATAGAAGTTGAATACTTATTGTTGTCTAATATTTTGTTTACAGTACGAGAAAGTTTTCCTACAAATAAAACCATATGTGAGAAGTAACTAGAAGCTTCAGACACTGGAAAACAGATTTTTCATTAAGTCTGTATCACGCAACAATCGAGAATTCTCACCTCTCATGCCTGGGCCATTTATCGTTGTCCAGTATTTTTTACGAATTCTCCGAGAGTTCCAATACGCATATAAACGGATGTACAAAGTGGCCAGCATATTCGGACACACGCGATTTTTTTCTGCTACGAGATTTACATTACAGCATTTTCTCTTCGATCCATCTCCCTCTCTGCCGATTTATAGAGACTAATACCTTTTTCCCCTACTACTCGCAACTTTTATCACACGATAAACTAATGTCAGAATGAGCCATAAACTTCGGACGCGCGAAATAGTATCTTTGATCGAAAGTGTACCATACGCGGTTGCAGCAGCCTGACCTCTCATCCCTTGATGACTGTTTGTTGTCTAATGATTTATTCAGCGTACTACAGAGTTTCAGTACACATAAAAACACATGGAAGAAGTAGCCAAATGGTTCAGAAATCGACAATTATATTTTTCTGGATAGTGTTCCATTGAACAGTCGAGCCCTGTGATTTCTCATCCCTCGCCCATTCATTGTTGTCTAATATCTGTTTTTTAAATACTGGCGAGTTCTCCTACACATCAAGACGTATATGAGATGTAGCCAAAAGCTTCAGACACACGAAAGTAAATTTTTTTTTCAAGCTCCTCCGTACAACAATCGAGCAGTGGTATTGGACAGCAATAAATTGACAACAAGTAAAATAAATAAATAAGCAAGGTTCTTCGATAAAGTCGCGCAACTTTTTACGTTTTAGGCGACGGTGGTATTCACATATTCTTAAGAGAAAGCACAAATAAAGTCGCAACATGTTTGGATTTCCAAAGTCCACACGTATCGAAAAGTGAAAAATTGATCTCACGCTCTCAAGATCTTATTTCTTTCAAAACCGGACACGGGAAATCGATATTTTTTTATTAAACCTGTACCATACAACATTCGATTCGTGTTCTATCTCCCTCTCTGCCGACTTATTGAGACTAATATATTTTTTTTAACTACAAGATACTTTTAGAACACGAAAGAACCGATGTCAGATGGAGGCAGAAAACTTCGGCCGCACGAAATAATTTTTTTGATCGAAAATGTATCACACGACGTTACAGCGCACTGACCTCTCATCCCCTGTTAACTGATTGTTGTTTAATGGTTTATTTGAAGTACTAGAGAGCTTTAGAATAAATAAATACACGTGAAAGAAGTAGCGAGAAGGTTTAGCAATACAGCATGATTTTTTTTTCTATGAAAGCTGTTCCACACAATAGTCGAGCAGTCGGATTTCTCATACCTTGCCGATTCATTGTTGACCAATAGTTGTTTTTGGAATACTGGCAAGGTTTCCTACATATAACGACGTACATGAGAAGTATCCAAAATCTTCAGTCACGCGAATTTTTTTTTTTTTTGTATTCAAGCCCCATGGCATAACAATTGAGCAGCGGTTCCTTTCCAGAGAACCAGAGCAGTAGTCACAAGCTTGAGAGGCGCGAAATAATTTTTTTCATTAAAGTTGTACGGTAGAACAACCGAGCAGTGTCACCTGTCATCTCTTGATGACCTATTGTTGTCTAATATTTATTTACGGTACCGCAATGTTCCCGTATATATGAAAACATATGTCAGAAGTGAGTAGGAGCTTCAGGCACGGGAAATATTTTTTTTTCATTTAACCTTTACCATGCAACAATCGAGAAGTCTTGCCCGTCATGCCTGGACAATTTATGGTTGTCCACTATCTGTTCTGTATTCCTGGAGAGTTGTCGTGCGCATACAAATAAATCTAGAAAGTCGGCAGCATATTCAGGCGCACGCGATTTTTTTTCTACGAGGTGTTCAATACAACATTTGAGTTTTGATCTATCTCCTTTGCTGCCGATTTATTGAGATTAATATTTTTTTTCCACTACTGGCGACTTTTAGTACACGAAAGAATCAAAGTCAGACGGAGGCCGAAATTTCGGACCCACAAAATAATATTTTTGCTCGAAAGTGTACTATACGACGTTACAGCAGCCTCGCCTCTCATCCCTTGATGACGGGTTGTTATGTAATGATTTATTTAGCGTACCAGAGCGTTTCGGTACTTGCAAAGACACATGGAAGAAACAGCCAGGAGCTTCAGACATCGAGAATTATTTGTTTCTGTAAAGTATTCCAAAGATCAGTCGTGCAGTGTGTTTCTCATCCCTCGCCGATTCATTGTTGTCCAATATTTGTTTTGGAAGTACTGGTGAGTTCTCCTACACATACAGACGTATATGACAGGTAGCCAAAAGCTTCAGACACACGAAACAATTCTTTAAATTCAAGCTCCACCGCACAACAATCGAGCTGCGGTACGTTCTTTCCCTTCATCACTTTTCGTTGTCGAGCGCTTCTTTGCAGTGCTTGAGAGTTACAGTACACACAAAAGATGACTTAGAAGTAGCCATAATCTTGAGAGGCCCGGCAGAATTTTTTTCATGGCAGTTGTACCGTAGAACAATCGAGCAACGTCACCTGTCATCCCTTAATGACTCATTGTTGTCTAATAATTTTTTTACAGTGCGAGGAAGGTCGCGTAAATATAAAAAAAACGTATGTGAGAAGTAAGTAGAAGCATCGGTTAAGGGGGATCGATTTTTTTAAAATTAAACCTGTACTATGCAACATTCGATTCTTCTTATTTCGGCCTCTCTACCGATTCATTGAGACTGATATTTTTTCTCAACGACTGGATACTTTTAGAACAAGAAAGAACCGATGTCAGAAGGGGCCCAAAAGTTCGGACGCACGAAATAATTATTGTCATCGGAAGTGTATCACACGACGGTACAGCAGTCTGAGCTCTCACCCCGTGTTGACTGATTGTTGTGTAATGATTTATTATTGTGCTAGAGAGTTTCAGTACGCATGGAGAAAGAAGCATGGAAGAACTATCCAGAAGCTTTAGAAATACAGAATGATTTTCTTTCTGGCAAGTATTTCATACAACAGTCGAGCAGTGGGATTTCTCATCCCTCGCCGATTCATTGTTGTCCAATATTTGTTTTTCAAATAATGGCGAGTTCTCTCACACATTAGGACGTATATGAGAAGTAATCAAAAGTTTCTGACACACGAAAAAAAAAAAAATGTTCGAAGCCCCACCACACAACAATCGCGCAGGGCTTCTTGATGGCTTCTCGCTGTCTAGCACTTCTCTACAGTACTAGACAGTTACAGTACACGCAAAAAGATGACAGAGACGTACCCATATGCTTGAGAGGCGAGAATTTTTTTTTTTTCATTACACTTGTACGGTAGAACAATTGAGCAATGTCTACTGTCATTCCTTGATTACCTATTGGTGTCTAATGGTTGTTTACCATACCACAATGTTCTCGGGCGTATAAAATCATATGTGAGAAGTGATTAGAAGCTTCAGACAAGGGACATCTTTTGTTTTGTAATTAAACCTTTACCATGCAACGATCGAGAAGTCTCACATCTCATGCCTTGACAATTTATTGTTGTTCAGTATTCAATCTGAATTTATGGATAGTTCTAGTACGCATACAAATAGATCTAAAAAGTCGGCAGAATATTCACGCCGTCGCATTTTTTTTGCTACGAGGCGTAAAGTACAGCATTTGATTTTTCATCTATCTCCTTCTCTGCCGATTTATTGACACTTATATTTTTGTTTATCTACTAGCGACTTATAGTATACGAAATAACTAATGTCAGGCGGAGCCAGATACTTCGGACTCACGAAATGAGATTTTTTATCGGAAGTGTACCATACGACCTGACAGCAGCCTGGCATCTCATCCCTTGATGACTAATTGTTGTCTAACGATTTATTTAGCATACTAGAGAGTTTGAGTACACAGAACGACACATGAAAGAAGTAGCCAGAAGCTTCAGATATCGCGAATGATTGTTTTCTGAAAACCGTTCCATAGAACACTCGAGCAGTGTTATTTCTCATTCCTCGCCGCTTCATTGTTGTCCAGTATGTGTTTTTGAAATCCTGGCGAGTTCTTCTATACATTAAGACGTATATGATAAGTAGCCAAAAGCTGCGGACACACGAAACAATTTTTCAATTCAAGCTCCACTACACAACAATCGCGCTGTGGTACCTTCTCTCCCGTCATCACTCCTCGTTGTCTAGCACTTCTTTATAGTACTGGACAGTTACAGTACATACAGAATGATGACTGAGAAGTAGCCATAAGCTTGAGAGGCGCGAAAGATTTTTTTTCATAGAAGTTGTACGGCGGAACAATCGAGCAGTGTCACCGCACAAAAGCATTTCTGATAAGTAACTAGAAGCTTCAGACATGGGAAATCGATTTTTTTAAATTAAGCCTGTACCATACAACATTCAATTCACGTTCTGTCTCCCTCTCCGCCGATTAGTTGAGACAAATATTTTTTTTTTCAACTACTAGAGACTCTTAGAACACGAAAAAACCGATGTCAGAAAGAGCCAAAAACTTCCGACGCACGAAATAATTGTTTCGATCCGAAGTGTAACACGCGGCGGGACACCAGTCTGAGCTCTCATCCCTTGTTGATTGATTGTTGTCTAATGATATATTAAGCGTACCAGAGAGTTTCATTACACATTGAGATTCATGGAAGAAGTAGCCAGAACCTTCAGGCGTACAGAACGATTTTTTTCTGGAAAGTATTCGATGCAACAGTCGAGCAGTGTCAATCCTCGTCCCTTGCCGATTTATTGTTATCCCATATTTGTTTTTGAAATACTGGCGAGTTCTCCTGCACACAAAAACGTATGTGAGATGTAGCCGACACCTTCGGACAAAATAATTTTTTTTTTTCTTCAAGGCCCACCACACAACAATCGAGCACGGGCACCTTTCCTCCCTTGTCTCATGCCTGGACAATTTATTGTTGTTCATTGTTTGTTCTGAATTCCTGGACAGTTCTAGTACGCATACAAATAGGTCTAAAAAGTCAGCAGCATATTCAGGCACACGCGTTTTTTTTTGCTACGAGGTGTCCAATACAACACTTCATTTTTTATCTATCCCCTTCGCTGCCGCTTTATTGATACTAATATTTTTTTCCCACTACTAGCGACTTTTAGTACACGAAATAATTAATGTCAGACGGAGCCAGAAACTTCGGACGCACGAAATAATATTTTTGATCGAATGTTTAAAATACGACCTTACAGCAGCGTGGCCTCTGATGCATTGATGACTGGTTGTTGTCTAATTATTTATTTAGCGTACTAGATAGTTTCAGTACACACACAGACACGCTGAAGAAGTAGCCAGAAGCTTCAGACATTGAGAATAATTTTTTTCTGGTCAGTGTTCCATAGAACGGTCGTGCAGTTTGATTTCTCATCCCTCGCCGATTCACTGTTGTCCAATATTTGTTTTTGAAATACTGACGAGTTCTCATACACATAAATACGTATGTGGGAACTAGCCAAAAGCTTCAGACACGCGAAACAATTTTATTTTATCCAAGCCCCACCACACAATAATCCAGCAGTGGTACATTTCCTCCCTTGATGACTTCTCGTTTTCTAGCACGCATTTACAGTACTGGAGAGTACTGCACTAGCACTTGGATACATTTCCACCTGTATAAATCGAAACGGATTGACATCGATTGAAACGGAGATTGACACGAGATACGAAACTTGTTTCTTGAAATCTTTTATGCCCACGCATGTATTAAACGTTTTTGATAGGATCGAGACGAATCCAATATGAAAAAGCATTTATTCATGTGATCTTTTACGTTCTAATATCGAAATCGCGATAAAAGAGTTTGAAGTCGTTTCCGATGATTTTTTTTGTAAAAAATCACCTCCCTCGCTATGGAGACCAGCGTTTCAGAACTACTACTGCTGCAGTAGTAGTTCTGTGCAGTAGTAGTTCAGTACAAAGATACGAAAGCAATCTATTGCGCAATGTTTTCTGATTGAAGACATTGCTCCGCGACGAGACCACTTGCATTTGCACTTGGTTTAATACCCACCTGTAGACAACATTGATCCAAACGGAGATTTACAAGAGATCCGGCTTTTACTTTTTTTACCTTCGATAAATGAGCAAACAATAAATATTTTGTTTGCACTATGGAGTCGAATGCAATGTGCAAGACGATTTGTTAGAACAATGTTTCATGTTTATTTATTGGAAGCGCGTTTACAGTGGTTGGATTCTTTGCCTTTGCATAATGTCGAAAAAACTTACGTCGACAAAATTAAACACCACAATGTGTATTCTTCAACAAATAATAGTTGTGTTCGTCGAAAATCGCATGCATGGAGATATCGGCTTAAAGAAAAAATGTTCAAAGGCAATGGAGATTCAAAATTAAATACATTAAAATCCAATACGAAATGTGTTTTATCGCGGCAACTTTTTCATAGTATCTCATAGTGGTTATCATATATTTTCATCTATGATAATCACTTGAGCTTCGTTCTGATGAGCCATCTCGCACGCCTCGGGGCATATTCAACGAAACTTAAGAAAAAATAGATGGGAGTTAAGATGAGTCCATTTCAAGTACGTGAAGGGGGGCGCCGAAACACCAGGCGCGGAGTCGATTTCATCTTCGTCGTCTGCAGAACGCCACTGCCGTTTTACGTGCGCAGCTTCCAAGCACCGGTCAAGCGATGTACTTGCTCTGCATGAGCGACGATGAAATCGAGAACGAATTTGGGCGAACCATTGCCCGAATTGTTTTTGTACCCTTCTTGGCAACTACCTCGGCTTCAAGAACGCACCGTGCACGCCCTGGGAATAATTTGTTCGATCTTAGATAATATCCAGGACTGCTATGACGAGGATTTTCGAACAACGTTAAATGTTTCTCGCAAACACCATGCGCGACGCTAATTTCGTCTTCATGACGGAAACGATGATCCTGTCGTCGTACTGACAGCTTGCGACCACGCGCGTCTCTCCTACTCGCTCTGAGCGGAAATAGTAGGAAGTCGAGGAACAATTCGGGTGGTTTATTTTCGGATTATCTATTTTACATTTCCATTGAAAAAACGCAACAAACTTAGAACACTATATACGGTTTGATGTAAATGCTTTAATATTTACAATAAGGACGCTATAACAACAACAATGAACGCAATATTTACAATTTTGACAATATGTACAATATGTACATTGAACACGAAACAATAACATAACAGAACAACAAAACACACGAAACAATAACAACAAAATAACAATGGACACGAAGCCAATATGTACAATAGATACATGCCGAGACAGAGCCACCAAACCAAAAGACCTACCGCTATCGAAACTTTCGGTTCTGGGTTTCGGTCTTACTTGTATCGATCATAGAAATGCCTCTGCATTGTCGGTGACGGGAAAATATATTGACTGGAGGACTCAATGATAGGCTATTCATGATTTTTTGAGAGCCCTATGAGTAGCGTAAAGTAAACGACCTTTTAGAATGCGCGCCTTTTTTTTAACATTCGGTAAAGAATGAGGTGGCATTTCGCCGTTCATATAGCAGAAGCTTGTCAGTCTTTCTACGTCAATTTTAAAATCGTTTTTTCGACTTAGATGGAACGTTTCGTCGTCAGCAATATCCTCCAATAAGATCCCCTAATGTCCTTTTGTATGGTGAACTCAAAACACTTTACAATATCAGAATCGACTGTGACAGATGATATGAAAGAGAGTTGGCTACTGTTGCAGACCACAGTGAACATATCATAAAGATAAGAACTGATCATGGAAGAGAATGAGTTCGCATTAAGCACCTCCCGAAGAAATGGAATTATGGGTTCCATCGCTTAATAAGGTGCTCAATGTGGGCCCCTTCTCTATCTACGCATAATTCTAGTTTTTTTGTCATGTTGGCTCTAGTCCGCCGCAGCATACGTGGGGTTATCGATGCAAATGCACCCCTTATTCTCTCTCGCATATCGTCTTCCGTAGTCGGTTCTGTCCTGTAGACAATGTTTTTTTATTGTTCCCCATACGAAAAAATCGAGGGGTGTCAAATCGGGAGATAGTGGCGGCCACGGAATCGTTCCATGTAAAGCGAGAACCCGATTGGGAAAACGCTGACGCAGAATGGCTCGCACGTTTCGTGCTGTATGAGCCGGGTGTCCATCTTGTTGCCACCCCATTCTTAGCCGAACGGCCAAAGGAACGTCTTCTAGAAGGTCGGGGAGAACGTTTGTTAACACTTCTTCGTACTTAACGCTGTCCATATTGCCCTCAAAAAACCATGGACCGACAATTCTATCGTTGAGAACACCGGCCCACACATTGACCCGCCAACGGTTCTGCAGAGGGATTTCGATGACCCATCCTGGATTTTCCTCAGCCCAGTACCGGACGTTTTGACGGTTGACCATCTTGCGGTTTGTGAACCCTGCCTCGTCAGTAAATAATACAAATTTCAGGAAGTCCGGGTCTTGTACCTCCTGACCAAGGGCCCACGCGCAGTATTCGAGCCTTCGCTCGTGATCATCGGCATGCAATTCTTGGCTAGCGTGCGCTCGATATGGGTACCGCCGCTGCCGCAATATTGTTCGCACCGTTTCGCGGTTCACATCTGGACAAAGAAATGTGCATACTATATGTAACTGTCATTCCCCCCACCCCTCTCTCTCTCCCTCCCCTTGATTTATCCGAGCTGGGGCAAAAACTTGACATTGGCGCCCACCCCCTTCAGCATGGGAGATTAATCATTTTAGAACCCTTAAATAAATTTGCGCCATTTATTACCTATTGGCTAAAAACTTTTCCTTGTGTGTGATATTAACATAGAATGCATATAACCAGTGTAGACAACGCACAAGTCAGATTGTACACACACCACCAATCTTTAGGTCACAGCAAATTTTACTATCTAATCTTGCTACAGCTTTACACGTCGAGCTTTCAGTTCCGCGACAGAATCTATTACCTCATCAAAGCTCGTCTCATAGGCGGTTTTATTTTCTACGGCTAAGATCGCGAGGCCGTCGAAACTCACTTTCACTAAAGCGCCATGAATGCTACGCGCTTTAGTGAAACAATTTTTTTTCTCAAACACTTGAATTTGGCTCTCTGTCATTCTCTCTCGATATCCCTATCAGATTCTATTCGATTCTCTCGTATCCTATCTCACTCTCCCTCACATTCTCTCTCGATCTCTCTCTTTATCTCTCGATCTCTCTTTGATTCCCTCTTATTCTCTCTTATTTTAATCGCAGGTCTCTCTCTCTCTCTCTCTCTCTCTCTCTCTCTCTCTCTCTCTCTCTCTCATTACGGAGCGTACATAAATTACGTAACGCTGAATTTCCCAAATATTGCCCCCCCCCCCCCCCCCCCCCCCCAAGAAACAGAACCGTAACGCGTGACCTGAACTCCCCTCCAACCCTTTAATCTCGATTCGTGCCGGGTGCTTTGTCGTCAATTACGATTTTTTTCATAAATATGAAGTATATATTCATGTAGTATTATACCAATTTATATTAAAAAATCTTTAAAGTTGATCGAGATGTATGCTTTGACATGACGGTGAAAAACAAATTTCTCGTCATTGTATCATCGATGTCTTTATGAAAGATTATCTGTAAATGAAAAGTCAACAATTTATACAATTCCGATACAAATGTAGCTATCCTTATGCGTAGCCGTTTTTTTTTTATTCCGGTTTGTTTTTTTACAAAACGCCGACGGTTTCGAATTTTTTGTCTATTTTAGAGACCCTTTTTGTAGGAGTGTGCGGGTAGCAGAATTGGTCGAGTCAGGTAGGGTAATTAGACTATTATTCGGATTGAGTACCCGATTTTTTCGGGGACCCGTGACCGGACGGGCATGCTCGAACTTTATCGACTACCCGAGTTCTTCGAGCACCCGTTTAATATCGGGTACTCGAGAAGCTTTGTTGCCGAAACATAATTTCAAATTTCGTTTCATAGTAGATATCACCACGAAAACGTACCAAAACGGACAAAATAGACCCCAGCTCTAACCTTCACCGATAGGTTGGAATTCATAAGAAATACAAATAATTGATTTAATAATTTTAGTACTTTTGTTATGTGTATATTTACAATTTTTCCGGCAAACTTCTTTTACGACACTCGCATTTCAGGAAATATCGCGATTTTTCACTGCCGAAAAACTGAATAAAGGCAAGATTCTTTGTTGAATTTTTATTAATTCTGTCTAGTGCTAACTAGTAATTTCGGCGACTCATTCTTCTGAATATA
The DNA here is from genome assembly GCA_964007375.1 of Ophion obscuratus. Classification (NCBI taxonomy): domain Eukaryota; kingdom Metazoa; phylum Arthropoda; class Insecta; order Hymenoptera; family Ichneumonidae; genus Ophion; species Ophion obscuratus. Next base: position 9,823,213 of record OZ023317.1, read on the forward strand.
ATTTTTGGTCCATTTATAATTTTTTTCCCAGAAAAAACTTGTTCTTCAAACGCTTATGTCTCCGAAACTAATCAAGATATTTTCAATTTTTAAACGTCAAATAGAAGCTACATTTTTCTCGCTTCGAATAAGCGCTGGGCGTTGAATCTTGGTCTGTTGGGGATTTTTTCTCCATTTAAAACACAGGTTCAAAATTCAAAACTTTAAGGCGTTTGCCCGAAGGGAAAATATTCATTGTACATTTTTTCCCTTCGCCCACTTTGTAGTGATGGCAAAACGCAACTTTCCCGCGCTATTACGATACGATACGCCAAAATTGTCCGTTTTTCACTCCGCCGTAGCACACAAACACACACACACAAGCGCGCGCGCACGCACGCATGCACTCACGCACGCACGCATGCACCCAGGCACGCACGCACCCACGCACGCACGCACGCAGAATGGAAAAGTGAGACGAAAAAAGATGTTTACAGTATAATCATTTATTCGTTTTATCGCCTTCGATTTTTCGTTTTCTCCTATTAGTTGATCGATACGCCTAGATAAAAAATAAATATAAATATAAATAATGGATACGGATCTTAGAGTCGTTCACGAGGACTCGAAGTTTAACCCATTAACGCCCAAGAATCGCGATTTTTTCCTTCATTTTCAAGCCAGATTTTTATTATATAAAAAAAATCATAAAAAATGAAGAGATACGTTCCTTAGTATTTTCGGGGGTGCTCCTTCAGAATCTGGGGTCAAAATCGGGTTTTGTCCATTAGGAAAACAAATATGGCGGGTTTTAAACAAAAAAAAACAGGAAAAATCGATGACACTTTTTTTTCAAAATTTTTTTTCACCTCGAAGCCGTTGAAAAGTCCGGTTTTTTTTTCAACCATGGGTGCATAGAATAGTGACGATTGAACAATCAATTTTTTTATTTCGTCGTTGTCAAAATTTTCACCCCCAAAATGGCGCTTTTCACCCCCTCAGTGACACGAAAAATTTCACGCTCGGTGTCCCAAATGAAAAGTAGTTGGATTTGGACGAAAATTGGTACTCGGAGGTTTTTGAGGTCGCTGATTACGATTCTGTTCTCAAAATTCCGAAATTCAAAACGGCCGATCCAATATGGCGGACACAAATGCAAAAGTTCGTTTGAATTGGATAAAACGTGGCACTCGGGGGTTTTCGAGGTCGCTGATTATGATTCTGCTCTCAAAATTCCGAAATTAAAAATGGCGGATCCAATATGGCGGACACAAATGCAAAAGTTCATTTGAATTGGATAAAACATGGTACCCAGGGGTTTTCGAGGTCGCTGATTATGATTCTTCTCTCAAAATTCCGAAATAATAAATGGCGGATCCAATATGGCGGACACAAATGCAAAAATTCATTTGAATTGGATAAAACGTGGCACGCGGGGATTTTCGAGGTTGCTGATTATGATTCTGCTCTCAAAATTCCGAAATTCAAAATGGCGGATGCAATATGACGGACACAAATGCAAAAGTTCATTTGAATTGGATAAAACGTGGCACTCGGGGATTTTCGAAGTCGCTGATTATGATTCTGCTCTCAAAATTCCGAAATTCAAAATGGCGGATCCAATGTGGCGGAGAAAAATGCAAAAGTTCATTTGAATAGGATAAAACGTGGCACTCGGGCGTTTTCCAGGTCGCTGATTATGATTCTGCTCTCAAAATTTGAAAGCCTTTGGGTATTCAAATACCTGAAAATACCAGGTATTTAAATACCCAAAGGCTTTCGAATTTTGAGAGCATAAATATAATAAGCGATCTAGAAAACCCTCGAGTGCCATGTTTTATCCCATTCAAATGAACTTTTGCATTTGTGTCCGCCATATTGGATCCGCCATTTTTAATTTCGGAATTTTGAGAGCACAATCATAATCAGCGACGTCGAAAACCCCCGAGTGTCACGTTTTATCCAATTCAAATGAACTTTTGCATTTGTGTCTGCCATATTGGATCCGCCATTTTGAATTTCGGAATTTTGAAAGCAAAATCATAATCAGCGACCTCGAAAATCCCCGAGTGCCACGTTTTATCCAAATCAAATGAACTTTTGCATTTGTGTCCGCCATATTGGATCCGCCATTTTGAATTTCGGAATTTTGAGAGCACAATCATAATCAGCAACTTCGCAAATCCCCGAGTGCCACATTCCATCCGATACAAATGAACTTTTGCATTTTTGTCCGCCATATTGGATCCGCCATTTTTAATTTCGGAATTTTGAGAGCAGAATCATAATCAGCGACGTCGAAAACCCCCGAGTGTCACGTTTTATCCAATTCAAATGAACTTTTGCATTTGTGTCCGCCATATTGGATCCGCCATTTTTTATTTCGGAATTTTGAGAACAGAATCATAATCAGCGACCTCGAAAACCCGCGAGTGCCATGTTTTATCCAATCCAAATGAACTTTTGCATTTGTGTCCACCATATTGGATCCGCCATTTTTAATTTCGGAATTTTGAGAACAGAATCATAATCAGCGATCTCGAAAACCCCCGAGTGCCACGTTTTATCCAATTCAAATGAACTTTTGCATGTGTGTCCGCCATATTGGATCCGCCATTTTGAATTTCGGAATTTTGAGAACAGAATCGAAATCAGCGACCTCAAAAATCTCTGAGTACCAACTTTCGTCCAAATCCAACTACTTTTTATTTGAGACACCGAGCGTAAAATTTTTCATGTCACTCAGGGGGTGAAAAGCGCCATTTTGGGGGTGAAAATGTTGACAACGACGAATTATAAAAATTGATTGTTCAATCGTCACTATTCTATGCACCCATGGTTGAAAAAAAAACCGGACTTTTCAACGAGGTGAAAAAAAATTTTGAAAAAAAAGTGTCATCGATTTTTCCTGTTTTTTTTTGTATAAAAGCCGCCATATTTTTTTTCCTAATGGACAAAACCCGATTTTGACACCAGATTCTGAAAGAGCATCCTCCAAAATACTAGGGAACGTATCTCTTCATTTTTTATGATTTTTTTAATATAATAAACATTTGGCTTGAAAATGAAGGAAAAAATCACGATTCTTGGGCGTTAATGGGTTAAGAGTACTCGACGTTTACGAGTACCCAAAATTTGAAAGTACCCGATAACCGAATTCGGATACCCGATAGTGGCGGGTGATGTAAAAACGTAACCCGTCGGGTACCCGATCAAATCGAGTACCCGCGCCCCACTACTTTTTTGTATTGAAGTAGTCTTTAAAAATAGTAATTATCGAAGTGTACAAAATCGGCTACGTGCAACCGTAGTTGCACTGAGATTACAAAAATTTCAAAAAAGAGTTGAAAATCGGTCGCTAAGTTTTCGAGCATTCGCTGAGAGAAGGTCGAAAAAAATGCTTATAAGAAAAGCGCATTAAAAGTTTTCGTTCCGTTTTTCTTGATAAAATGGTACATTTTTTTTTCTAGAATATTGATACTAACATTAAAGTATCTAGCGACGCGCGGTTGGCGATTTGACGTTTCTTCATTTTCATTATATTTCACAAAATAATAAGAGCCTGTGCTTTATCTATTGTGAACGATGCCGCACCTGTAGGGACTGAGGGCAGTAACCGGTCGCGCTAACTGATTCCACTAAAGTGACTCTAACACCGTCAATTTTCGAACCTGTGAATAAAAATTTCACCCTAATGTCTTTTAATATGTGCACCTTCAAGAATTATAAAGAAAAAAAAATCCAAATTTCGCTTGGGGAAAGTGGGGAAGCTACTGTGCAAGTTTTGGTCATTGTACGCACCTAATGCACGAGCGAGGCCTCTTGCACTCTGCACGGGGTTTTCCTCGATGGCCTGGAGTACGGGTGCCTGGACTTCGTCGGTGACTGGCTTCACGCGCGGTCTCCGCGGAGCTTTTAACGTGTCGTGCTCTGCCATGGTCTCTGCAAGTCTTTTGCAAAAAGATTCTCACTCAATGTACTCATTCCCGGTTCACTCAATGTATTAACCCCCGAAACTCAATGTAGTCGAGATCCACAAAGTAACACGTTTTGGATCCCGTAACATATACGTACCGTCGGAAACTTTGGCGCGAAGGAGTCGGTTCGCCGTATTCTTCGCGATACAGGCGCTCGCACAGCGAATAATTACCATTCGATCGCGCTATTACCGCATGCATTCTAACACGCCTTTCCTCGGCCATGATGGTAACGCCGAGAATGAATGCTCGCGACGAGCCCATCGAGAAACAAATGCCGATCATCGCTAGCTTTTGCCGAAAATTGTCGTACACACCAATAATACGACCTCGCGAGAACGACGAGCATGTTATGAATGTATAGATATATAGTATATCCCCGAATAACGGGGCCGGTTAAAAGAAAATGTGCGCACGTAAAACCGCACACAATTATCGAGTCGCTGCCGCGCTTGGACACGAAAATTGCCATGAAATCGGATGTTCTTCCGTAATCACTCCAAATCAATTCAACAAATACTTCCGATCAAAAAAATTATTTCGTGCGTCCGAAGTGTTCGGCTCTTTCTGACATCTGTTCTTTCGCGTTCTAAAAGTATCTAATAGTTGAAAAAAAAATATTAGTCTCAATAGATCGGCAGAGAGGAAGATAGGAAAAGAATCAAATGTTGTATGGTACGGGTGTAATAAAAAAAAATTGATTTCCCGCGACTGAAGCTTCTAGTTACATGTCGCATATGTTGTTATATGTACGAGACCTTCCTCGTACTGAAAAAACTATTCGACAACAATAAGTCATCAAGGGATGACAGGTGACACTGCTCGATTGTTCTACCGTACAACTAACATGAAAAAGATTATTTCGCGCCTCCCAAGCTTATGGCAAATTCTCAGCCATCTTTCTGTGTATACTGTAGCTATCCATTACTGTAAAGAAGTGCCAAACAACGATAAGGGATGAGGAGAGAAAAGGTACCACTGCTCGATTCTTGTGTGGTGGAGGTTGAAACAAAAAGATGTTTCGTGTGTCTCAAGCTTTTGGCTACTTCTCATATACGTCTTGATGTGTAGGAGAACTCGCCAGTATTTAAAAAAGATATTGGACAACAATGAATGGGCGAGGGATGAGAAATCACAGGGCTCAACTGTTCAATGGAACACTGTCCAGAAAAATATAGTTGTCGATTTCTGAACCATTTGGCTACTTCTTCCATGTGTTTTTATGTGTACTGAAACTCTGTAGTACGCTGAATAAATCATTAGACAACAATCAGTCATCAAGGGATGAGAGGTCAGGCTGCTGCAACCTCGTATGGTACACTTTCGATCAAAGATACTATTTCGCGCGTCCGAAGTTCATGGCTCATTCTGACATTAGTTTATCGTGTGATATAAGTCGCGAGTAGTAGGAAAAAAAAGGTATTAGTCTCTATAAATCGGCAGAGAGGGAGATGGATCGAAGAGAAAATGCTGTAATGTAAATCTCGTAGCAGACAAAAATCGCGTGTGTCCGAATATGCTGGCCACTTTGTACATCCGTTTATATGCGTATTGGAACTCTCGGAGAATTCATAAAAAATACTGGACAACAATAAATGGCCCAGGCATGAAAGGTGGGAATTCTCGATTGTTGCGTGATACAGACTTAATGAAAAATCGGTTTTCCAGTGTCTGAAGCTTCTAGTTACTTCTCACCTGTGGTTTTATTTGTAGGAAAACTTTCTCGTACTGTAAACAAAATATTAGACAACAATAAGTATTCAACTTCTATGAAAAAAACACTCCGCTCCTCTCAAGCTTATAACAACTTCTCGGCCATCTTCCTATGCGAAGGGTAACTGTCTATTACTGTAAAGACGTGCTAGACAACGACACTTCTTTCATGGGTCTAGACAACGGCTAGACAACGGCTACTTCTTTCATGGGTCTTTATGTATATTGAAACTGTTCGGTATGCTAAAGAAATCATTAGAAAAACACAAGTCATCAATGGATAAGAGTTCAGGCTGCTGTAACGTCGTATGGTACACTTTTGATGAAAATTATTATTTCGTGCGTCCGAAGTTTCTGGCTCCGTCTGACATTAGTTCTTTCGTGTACTAAAAGTCGCTAGGAGTTTAACCAAATATTAGTCTCGATAAAGCGGCAGAGAAGGAGATAGATCAGAAATCAAACGTTGTATTGTACCCCTCGAGGCAAAAAAAATGCGTGTGACTGAATATGCTGCCGACTTTTTGCATATATTCGTATGCGTACTAGAAATCTCCAGGAATGCAGAAAAAATTCTCGACAACAATAAATTGTCGAGGCATGAGAGGTGAGACTTCTCGATTGTTGCACGGTACGGGTTTGAGAAGAAAAAAAATCTTCCCGTGTCTTAAGCTTGTAGTTACTCCTCTCATATGTTTTTTTTATGTACGGGAATTTTGTGGCACCGTTAAAAAAATATTAGACAACAAAAGGTCATCACGGGATGACAGCTGACACTGCTCGATTGTTCTACCGTGCAACTGTAATGAAAAAAATTATTTTTGCTTTGAAATACTGGCTAATCTGAAATTAAATTGTTTTCGAAATACTGGCGAGTTCTCCTACGCATGAATACGTATTTGATAAGTAGTCAAAAGCTTCAGACATACGAAAAAAAATGTTCTATTCAAGCCCCACCACACAACAATCGAGCCGGGGCACTTTTCCTCCCTTGACGACTTCTCGTTGTCTAGCACTTCTTTACAGTACTAGAAAGTTACAGTACACACAAAAAGATGACAGAGGAGTAGCCATAAGCTTGAGAGGCGCCAAACAATTTTTTTCATTAACGTTGCACGGTAGAACAATCGAGCAGTGTCACCTGTCATCCCTTGATGACCTATTGATGTCTAATATTTTTTGTACAGTTCCACAAAGGGAAATCATTTTTTTTTATTAAACCTGCACCATGCGACAATGCAGAAGTCTCATATCTCATGCCTGGACAATTTATTGTTGTCTCGATTTTTTTCTGAATTCCTGGAGAGTTGTAGTACGCATACAAATAGATGTTAAAAGTCGGCAGAATATTCAGGCACACGCATTTTATTTGCTACGAGGGGAACAATGCAACATTTGATTTTTTTAACTGTCTCCTTCTCTGCCGATTTATTGAGACTAATATTTTTTTCCAACTACGACCGACTTTTAGTACACGAAAGAACTGTTGTCAAACGGAGCCAGCAACTTCGGAAGCAAGATATAATATTTTGAATCGAAAATATACCATTCGACGTTACAGCAGCCCGGGCTCTCATCCATCGATGACTGGTCTTGTTCTAATGATTTATTCAGCGTATTGGAGACCTTCAGTACACACAGATACATGGAAGAAGTAGCCAGGAGCTTCAGGAATCGAGACTGATGTTTTTCTAGATAGTATTGAATATAGCAGAGGAGAAGTGTGATTTGTCATTCCCCGCTGATTCATTGTTGTCCAATATTTGTTTTTGAAATACTGGCGAGATCGCTTACACATGAAGACGTGTAAGAAAGGTAGCGAAAAGCTTTAAAGACAAGAAACAATTTTTTTTCAATAAAGCTCCGCCACATAACAATCGGGCAGAGGTATCTTGCATCACCTGATCACTTCTTGTTGTGTAGCACTTCTTTACAGTACTGGCGAGTAAGAGTACGCACAGAAAGATGGCTGTTCATTAAAGTTGTACTGTAGAACAATCGTCCAGTGTCGCCTGTTGTCCCTTAATGACCTATTGTTGTCTAATATTTTTTGTACGGTACCACAAAGTTCGCGTACACAAAACAAAAAACATATCTGAGAAGCGACTAGAAGCTTCAGCCACGGGAAATCATTTTTTTAAATTTTTTATTAAACCTGTACCATGCAACAATCGAGAAATGTCACCGCTCATGCCTGGACATTTTATCGTTGACCAGTATTTTTTCTGAATTTTTCGAGAGTTGTAGTAAGCATAGGAAGAGATCTAAAAAGTGGGCAGAATATTCAGGCACAGGTGTTTTTTTTGCTACGAAGTGTACAATACAACGTGTGATTTTTTATCTAGCTCCTTCTCTGCCCATTTACTGAGACTAATTTTTTGTTTTTAACTACTAGCGACTTTGAGTACACACGTGAAATAATGTCAGGCGGAGCCATAAACTTCGGACGCACGAAATAAGATTCTTTATCGGTATTCTGCCATACGACGTTACAGCAGCCTGACCTCTCATCACTTGATGACTGGTTTGCTTCTAATGATTTGTTTAGCAAACTAGACAGTTTGCGTACATATAAAGACACAAGGAAGATGTAGCCAGAAGCTTCAGAAATCGCGAATGATTTATTTTTTTGTAAAGTGTTCTATAAAACAGTCGAGCAGTGTGATTTCTCATCCCTCGCCGCTTCATTGTTGGCGAATATTTGTTGATGAAATACTGGCAAGTTCTCCCATACCTGAAGACGTTCATGAGAAGTAGCCAAAACCTTCAGACGCACGGAACCATTTTTTTTTTTTTTTCATTCAAGCTCCACCACACAACAATCGAGCAGTGGTACCTTCTTTCGCTTGAACACGTCTCGTTGCGTAGTACTTCTTTACAGTACTGGACAGTTGAAGTACACACAGAAAGATGGCTGAGACGGAGCCATGAGATGGAGAGGCGCGAACTAATTTTTTTCATGGATATTGTACGGCAGAACAATCACGCACTTTCGCCTCTCATCCCTTGATGACTTGTGGTTGTCTAATATTTTTTTTAACAGTACGAGGACGGTCCCGTACTTATAAAAACATATGCGAGAAGTAACTGGAAGCTTCAGACACGGGAAATCAATTTTTTATTAAGCCTGTACCATACAACATTCGATTTTTGTTCCATCTCCCTCTCTGCCGATTTATTGAGACTAATAATTTTTTTTCACCTACTACAGACTTTGAGAATACGAAAGAAAAGATGCCAGAAGGAGCCTAAACCCTCGAACGGACGAAGAAATTGTTTCGAGCGCAAGTGTCCCACACGACGGTACAGCAATCTGACCGCTCATCCATTGTTGACTGATTGTTGGCTAATGATTTATTTAGCATACTAGAGACATTCAGTACACACGGAGACACATGGAAAGAGCAGCCAGAAGCTTTGGAAATACAGACCGACTTTTTTTTGGAAAGTATTCCATACAACAGTCGGGCAGTGCGATGTCTCATCCCTTGCCGATGCATTGTTGTCTAATATTTGTTTTTGAAATACTGGCGAGTTCTCCTAAACATAGAGACGTATGTGAGAAGTAGCCAGAAGCTTCAGACACACGAAAAACCCATTTTTATTCAAGCCCCACCAGGCAAAAAACGAGCACTGGTTTCTTGACTACCCCGATCACTTTCTGTCGTGTAGCATTTCTTTACAGCACTGGAGAGTAACAGTACACACAGAAAGATGGCTGAGAAGTGGGCATAAGCTTGAGAGGTGCGAAATAATTTCTTTCATGGATATTGTACGGCAGAACACTCACGCAGTTTCGCCCGTTATCCCTTGATGACTTGTTGTTGTCTAATATTTTTTTTAACAGTACGAGGATGGTCTTGTACATATAAAGACATATGCGAGAAGTGAGTAGAAGCTTCAGACACGGGAAATCGATTTTTTTTATTAAGCCTGTACCATACAACTTTCGATTCTTGTTCCACCTCCCTCTCTGCCGATATATTGAGCCTAATATTTTTTTTTCGCCTACTACAGACTTTGAGAATACGAAAGAAGAGATGTCAGAAGGAGCGTATACCTTCGGACGCGCGAAATAATTATTTCGATCGCAAGTGTCTCACACGACGGTACAGCAATCTGACCGCTCATCCATTGTTGACTGATTGCTGGCTACTGATTTATTTAGCGTACTGGAGACATTCAGTATACATGGAGACACATGGGAGAAGTAGCCAGAAGCTTTGGAAATACAGAATGACTTTTTTTTGGAAAGTATTCCATACAACAGTCGAGCAGCGTGATTTCTCATCCCTTGCCGATGCATTGTTTTCCAATATTTGTTTTTGAAATACTGGCGGGTGTTCCTAAACATAAAGACGTATGTGAGAAGTAGCCAAAAGCTTCAGACACACGAAAAAACCATTTTCATCCAAGCCCCACCACACAACAATGGAGCACGGGTCACCTGTCACCCCTTGATGACATATTGTTGTCTATTTTTTTTTTACACAGCACGAGAAAGTGCTCGCACGATGTAACTCGATGCCTCAGACATGGGAAATCATATTTTTTAAATTAAATCAGTACCATGCTACAATCGAGAAGTCCCACCTCGAGTGTCTGGACGATTTATTGTTCTCCAATTAGGTGTCTGAATTCCTCGACAGTTCCGGTACGCATACAAATAGATATGAGATGTCGGCAGAATATTCGGGGACACGCAATTTTTTTTTGCTCCGAGGTGCACATTACAACATTTGATTTTTGATCTACCTCCTGCTCATCCGATATATGGGGACTAATGTTTTTTTTTCTTCAACTACTAGCGACCTTTGGTACATGGAAGGCCCAATGACAGACGGTGCCAGAAACGTCGGACGCGCGAAAAAAAAATTTCGTTCGAAAGTATACCATCGGAGGATACAGCAGCCCGACCTTTCATCTATTGATGATTGGTTTTGTTCGAATTATTTATTTGGCGTACTAGAGACTTGCAGTACACGTAAAAACACACAGAAGAAGTAGACAGAAGCTTCAGAAATCGAGAATGATTTTGTTCTGGAAAGTGTTCCATGGAACATTCGAGTAGTGTGGTTTCTCATCCCTCGCCGATTCCTTGTTGTCTAATATTTGTTTTTGAAATACTTCCGAGTTCTCCCACACATGGCGACGTATATGAAAAGTTGCCGAAAGCTCCGAACACAAGAAACAATTATTTTCATTCAAGCTTCACCGCACAAGAATCGAGCACTGGTATCTTGCCTCCCCTGATCACTTTTTGTTGTGCAGCACTTCTTTACAGTACTGGAGAGTAACCGTACACAGAGAAAGATGGCTGAGAAGTGGGCATAAGCTTGAGAGGCGCGAAATATTTTGTTTCGTGAAAGTTGTACGGTGCAACAATCAAGCAGTGTCGCCTGGCATCCCTTGCCGACCTATTGTTGTCTAATATTTTTTTTCCGGTACCACAAAGTTCTCGTAGATATAAAAACATTTGTGAGAAGCAGCTAGAAGCTGCAGCCACGGGAAATCCTTTTTTTCTTTTTATCAAAGCTGTACCACGCAACAATCGAGAAATCTCGCCGCTCATGCCTGGACATTTTATTGTTGTCCAGTATTTTTTCTGAATTTCTCGAGAGTTGTAGTAAGCATACAAATTGATGTAAAAAATGGGCAGAATATGCAGGCACGGGTGTTTTTTTGTTTTGCTACGAAGTGTACAATACAACATGTGATTTTTTATCTATCTCCTTCTCTGCCCACTTATTGAAACTAATTTTTTGTCTTCAAGTACTCGCGACTTTCCGTGCACACGTCAAATAATGTCAGACGGAGCAAGAATCTTCGGACGCACGAAATAAGATTTTTTATCGGAAGTGTGCCATACGACGTTACAGCAGCCTGACCTCTCACCAATTGATGACTGGTTTGCTTCTAATGATTTATTTAGCATACTAGACAGTTTCAGTACACATAGGGACATATGGAAGAAGTAGCCAGAAGCTTCAGAAATCGCGAATGATATTTTTTTGTAAAGTGTTCTATAAAACAGTCGAGCAGTGTGATTTCTCATCCCTCGCCGCTTCATTGTTGTCGAAAGACGTTTATGAGAAGTAGCTGAAAGCATGAGATATCGGCAGAGTATTCGGAGACACGCAATTTTTTTTTTTGCTACGTGGTGTACATTCCAACATTTGGTTTTTTATCTATCTCCTGCTCAACCGATTTATGGGGACTAATTTTTTTTTGTTTCAACTACTAGCGACTTTTAGTACACGAAAGGGCTAATGTCAGACGGGGCAACAAAGTTCAGACCCACGAAATAAGGTTTTTGTTCGCAAGTGTACCATGCGACATTACAGCAGCCTGATCTCTCATCCATTGATGACTGGTTTTGTTCTAATTGTTTATTTAGCGTACTGGAGACTTTCAGTACACATAAAGACACATGGAAGAAGTAGCCAGAAGCTTCAGAAATCGAGAATGATTTTTTTCTGGAAAGTGTTCCATAGAACATTCGAGTAGTGCGGTTTCTCATCCCTCGCCGATTCCTTGTTGCCTAATATTTGTTTTCGAAATACTGGCGAGTTATCCTACACATGAAGACGTATATGAAAAGTAGCCTAAAGCTTAAAACACAAGAAACCATTTTTTTAATTCAAGCTCTACCACACAACAGTGGAGCAGTAGTATCTTGCCTCCCCCGATCACTTCTTGTTGTGTAACACTTCTTTTCAGTACTGGAGCGTAACAGTACATACAGAAAGATGGCTGAGAAGTGGCCATAAGATTGAGAGGCGCGAAATAATTTTTTTCATGAAAGTTGCACGGTAGAACAATCCAGCAAGGTGTCGCCTATCATCCCTTGATGACCTATTGTTGTCTAATATTTTTTGTACTGTACCACAAAGTTCGCGTACACAAAAAAAACACATGTGAGAAGTAGCTAGAAGCTCCATACACGGAAAATCGATTTTTTTTTATTACACCTGTACCATACAACATTCGATTCTTGTTCCATCTCCCTCTTTGCCGATTTATTCAGACTAATTTTCGTTTCTTCAACTGCCAGAGACTTTGAGAATACGAAAGAACCGTTTTCAGAAGGAGACAATATCTTCGGACGCACGAAATAATTTTTTTGATCGGAAGTGTACAGCAGTCTGGAACACGATGGTACAGCAGTCTGACCTCTCATCCCTTGTTGACTGATTGATGTCTAATAATTTCTTTAGCGTTGTAGAGTGCTTCAGTACACATGAAGCCACATGACAGAAGTAGCCAGAAGATTCGGCAATAGAGAATGTTTTTTTTTATGGAAAGTCTTTCATACAACATTCGAGCAGTGTGATTTCTCATCCCTTGCCAATTTATTGGTGTCCAATATTTGTTTTTCAAATGCTGGCGAGTTCTCCTGCACATAGAGATGTATTTGCGAAGTAGCCGGAAGCTTCCGCCACAAGAGAAAAAAATGTATGCAAGCCATATCACACAACAATCGATCAGCGGTACCGTTCCTCGCTTGGCGACTTCTCGTTTTTTAGAACTTCTCTGCAGTACTAGAGAGTTACATACAGTACACACAGAAAGATGACAAAGAAGTAGCCATGAGCTTCAGAGGCGCGAAATATATATATATATATTTTTTTTTCATTTCAGTTGTACGGTGGAACAATCGAGCAGTATCATCTGTCATCCATTGAAAACGTATTGTTGTCTCATTTTTTTTAAGGTACCACAAAATTCTCGCACATATAAAAACATATGTGAGAAGTAACTGGAAGCTTCAGGCATGGGAAATCATTTTTTTTTTAATTACACATGTACCATGCACCGATCTAGAAATCTCACGGCCATGCCTGGACCAATTATTTTTTGTCCAGTATTTTTTTCTGAATTCTGAAAATTTGATTTTTTTTATCTATCTCGTTACTTGCCGATTTATAGAGATGAATATTTTTTTTTTTCAACTACTAGCGACTTTGAGTACACGAAAGAACGAATGTCTGACGGAGCGAGATTCTTCGGACGCACGAAATACGATTTTTGTTCGAAATTGTTTCATACGACTTTACAGCAGCCTGACCTCTCATCCATTGATGACTCGTTCTGTTGTAATGATTTATTTAGCATACTGTGGAGTTCCAGTACACATAAAGTAACATGAAAGAAGTAGCCAGATGTTTCAGAAGTCGAGAATGATTTTTTTCTGAAAAGTGTTCCATCGAACAGTCGAGGAGTGTGATTTCTCATCCCTTGCCGATTCATTATTATCCCATATTTGTTTTTGACGTTCTGGCTAGTTGGAAAATACACGTACACATGAAGACGTACGTGAGAAGCAGCCAAAAGCTTCGGACTCCCGAAACATTTTTTTTTATTCACGCCCCACCACACAACTATCGAGCAGTGGTATCTTCCCTCCTTTGATGGCTTCTCGTTGTCTCGCACGTCTTTACAGTACTAGAGAGTTCCGTACACACAGAAAAATGGCTGAGACGTTGTAATAAGCTTGAGAGGAGCGAAATATTTATTTGTTTCATAGAAGTCGTACGGTACAACAGTCGTGCAGTATCACCTGTCACTCCTTGATGACTTATTGTTTTCTAATATTTTTTCACAGTATGAGAAAGTTCTTGTACATATGAAAACATATGTGAGAATTAACTAGAAGCTTCAGACACGGAAAACCAGATTTTTTCATTAAATCTGTACCGCGCGACAATCGAGAAGTCCCACCTCTCATGCCTGGACAATTTATTGTTGTCCAGTATATTTTCTGAATTTCTGGAGTATTCTGGCACGCATACAAACATATGTAAAATGTGGCTAGAATATTCGGGCACACGCATTTTTTTTTCTACGACGTGTACAACATTTGATTTTTTATCTATCTCCTTCTCTGCCGATTTATTATAACTAATATTTTTTTTCAACTACTAGCGACTTTTAGTACACGAAAGAGCTAATGTCAGACGGGGCAAGAAACTTCAGAACCACGAAATAAGGTTTGGGTTCGCAAGTGTACCATGCGACATTACAGCAGCCTGATCTCTAATCCATTGATGACTGGTTTTTTTTTCTAATGATTTGTTCAGCATACTAGGGTACACATAAAGACACGTGGCATAAGGATTTGAGAAAGTTCCCCTTATTCAGCTGTGCTGGGACTGTACAGACCACATTTCTCAGCTTAAAAAAAAATTGAGCCGCACTCGCTTCTCTCCTGGCGGTCTGCGCCTCGTCAGATGCGGCAGACGCCCGTCTCTTGGACCATTCTACAGTTGTCCCAAATCCCGAATAGCCGGCCATACCTGAAAAGAATGTCTGGGGACTTTAGGGGTTGGATTTGTTATAGTGGTACACCTAATATGTATTATGACCGTCAAGAAAGGGGAAGCGTCCCTACCTGGCTTAGGAACGCATTCCGTTCGTGAGAGTCGGGCCTGCTGCGTTGTTTACTCGTCGTGCGTCGAAAATAACCCAGAGTTCAAGCGCGTGTAGAATCGCGAAAAGTTTACGGATTTTGATCCTTCAAAACGGATTTTTCCCCTGAAAGTAAATACAATTTCAATGTGTTGCTCGAAATTATTATTATCAAAGATGTATGAATAGTAAGTCATTATCAAAAATAGTGGTATTTTTCTTCGTCACATTATGAAAAATCACGTTAAAAAAGGCAATAAGTGGAAACCCTTGTCGACCCCGGCTCTCAAACCAAATGGAAATTGTTCCCTAGACATTTCTTCAAAACAAACTCAAAAAATTGCTGCAACTAGCTGCGACATCGGTTTCGGTTATAATTTTTATGCGATGATGTGTATACTTTCTGCACTTCTTCGTAATTTTTGCGGCTGCAGTATTGTTTATAGAAAATTGATGAAGATAATTCTTCTATTAATTATATTTTTTCATCTTCTACAGAACCTCTGGATAACACCGAAGAAATTTCTTTCACGAGAACGTAAACTTTCATATTTGTGAAATCGGTATTGAACGGAAATATCAACGTCATCACTGACATTGTTGAAATGGAGGTGTTAAAAAGATTGAAGCATTCATACATTTTGCCGAAAAGTCTGAAAGATGCCATGGGTAGGTTGGTATCGGAATTCAAAAATAGATAGGAACAAGTGAGCAGGAACGACATCAAATTCTTCCAAAAATTCGACGAGTGGCTCAACGTTCCTGTGTCTTTCACAATTGAAAATGAAGGTTCGAAGACTTCCACGGAAGACACAATGGGGCGTCCTTCCACAAGCTGGGACGATTTGAGTGATCGGCCAAAGCGTAGGGGGACAGAAAAGGTTTGAAATGAACAAACCGTCCACGAACTGGTCTACGCTATACAAATGGGTCTCCGGGCTTCTGGACATTTACATGTTTCAGATGTAATTAGGGATGTCACAGAAGGCAGTTCATCAAAAGCAACACAGTAGTGGAAATCTATGAAACGCGTTCCAGAAGATGTGCTGTTAGGCAACGAAGCATTGTCACTTGTAGTAGAAGGTAAAATTGCCCTGTAAAGTCAGAAATTTCTGTACCTAAAGTGGAGCCAAAGTTGGACTTCAAGCATTGCTATATCATACAGCTGAAATAATATTAATGGTACAATCGGACGTTATTGGAAGTATTCTCAAAATAAAGTTGGCAGTTTAGAATTAAAATGCAAGGCGGGATGCGATGGCACGTCTGATCGAAGTACTCACAAACAAAAATTTAGCGATGGAGGGGACAATAAATCGGATGCCAACATTATCATTATTTCACTTCTTTCCTTTCAAACCTTTGATAGCGTCAATCCCACGCGTGATTATTTTGAAAAATCCACGTCCTTCGCCGCCAAAATTTTGTAGCCCAGTTAAAATTGAATTCTTGCACGAAACTGCCGAAGCAACTAGGGCAGAACTTGATTGTATCGAAGCCCAAGAGAGAAACCTCGTGCCCAAACAAACTGTAGTGGGTGGCAAGGAAATTGACATCAATTTCAAACTTGTGTTGTGATAGATGGTAAAGTTTGTAATTCTATTACAAAAACATCGACAAGTATGCGTTGCTACCTTTACGGTCCTACGTCCAAATAATTTAATGGTAACGACGGAAATACGGCACGGAGTTTTTTTCGAAAATTCTGATATTTTCGCCTCGATAACGGGAATTGATGAAGAATGGATAAAGCGATGTCATGTTGTATTCCACGTAATTTCTTGTGGTTTCGAAAACAATATACTCAAATTTCGCGAATATACTGAAGATGCTGCACAAAAATTAGTCGAACTCTATTCGTGGTACTTCGTGCCAACACGTACATCAAATTCTTATTCACGGTCACGGAATTGTGGAATCTTCGTTACTTCCTGTCGGACAAATGCCTGAAGAAGGTCAGGAATCATGTAATAAGTATATTAAAAGATTGCGAGAAGATTTTTCACGGAAATGTGACTGCATCAAAAACATAGAAGACATTTTTTGCAGACTTCTAGTAACGTCAGATCAGCTAACGCCAGATCAACGTTTAGATAACGTCAGCTGTTCACTTATACGTCATCAGTGATCTCGAAAATCTCTACGAAGGAAATTTAAAAGACATTTAATGATTACTCGCCGCGACGCTATTTTTTAAGCTATACTGGACCAGCATTTTTTTTTTCGTTCGACATTTGACTTTGAATTCGTCGTTAGCGACCCCAAAAGTCCACGAGTACAGACTTCGACCCGAATTGTGTACGTTTTTTAAGAAATTTTCCGCCGTATTTTATCCGCCATTTTGTTTTTCTACAATTTGACCTCTAATCCGTAATCAACGACCCCGAAAACGCTCCCAATCCAGACTTTCACCCGAATTGAATAAGTTTCCGAATGAATTTTCCGCCGTATTTTATCCGCCATTATGTTTTTATAAATTTTGACTCCGAATTCGTAATCAGCGACCCCGAAAACCCCCGAGTCCAGACTTTCACCCGAATTGAATACGTTTCCGAAGGAATTTTCCGCCGTATTGGATCCGCCATTTTGTTTTTCTACATTTTGACTCCAAATTCGTAATCAGCGACCCCGAAAACCCCCGAGTCCAGACTTCCACCCGAATTGAATACTTTTCCGATGGAATTTTCCGCCATTATGTTTTTATAAATTTTGACTCCGAATTCGTAATTAGCGACCCCGAAAACCCCCAAGTCCAGACTTCCACCCGAATTGAATACGTTTCCGAAGAAATTTTCCGCCATTTTGTTTTTATTTTAATTTGACTTCGAATTCGTAATCAGCGACCCCGAAAACCCCCGAGTCCAGACTTCCACCCGAATTGAATACGTTTCCGAATGAATTTTCCGCCGTATTTTATCCGCCATTATGTTTTTATAAATTTTGACTCCGAATTCGTAATCAGTGACCCCGAAAACCTCCGAGTCCAGACTTTCACCCGAATTGAATACGTTTCCGAAGGAATTTTCCGCCGTATTGGATCCGCCATTTTGTTTTTCTACATTTTGACTCCAAATTCGTAATCAGCGACCCCGAAAACCCCCGAGTCCAGACTTCCACCCGAATTGAATACGTTTCCGATGGAATTTTCCGCCGTATTTTATCCGCCATTATGTTTTTATAAATTTTGACTCCGAATTCTCAATCAGCGACCCCGAAAACCCCCGAGTCCAGACTTTCTCCCGAATTGAATACGTTTCCGAAGGAATTTTCCGCCGTATTGGATCCGCCATTTTGTTTTTCGACATTTTGACTCCAAATTCGTAATCAGCGACCCCGAAAATCCCCGAGTACAGACTTTCACCCGAATTGAATACGTTTTTGACTTTTGGCCAGGCCTTTTGGGATTTGGGACCACTGTGTGGCACCTTCAATAACGTTCCGGACTCGAGGCAAAGTTAAGTCGCTATTTTGCATCTGAAAAGAGTAGATTGATTCTATTCCATTTTTTCACAACCCCATTAAACCCGTTCCACGATAAATCGCGAATGCCGTATTTCTTCTTAATTTTGCCGCTTAAATGCGGTTTCCCAAAGGCGAGTTTTCGTTCAAGCTTCAACTGCCACCGCACAAGTCGATAAATGTACCCTATGTCGTAAAAATTCTCTACTTCGACTCAAAATAAGATTCGCGCGTACGCTTCTTCAGCGTGAACACCTTAACATTTTTTTATCGATAATCAACATCTCGCTAAGGAGCTTTCTCACACCCAAAATCGATACGTTCGCCCCGTTTGAAGGAAGTCCTCTGAACCGTTTTCCGCCTCCTCTTGCCGTAAAACTCTAAGATGAACTTACTTCCTCATAATCTTTAAAACCGCATTCACTTTTAATCGTCACGCATTCTTTGTTATCTTAATTGACCCCTTAAACCAGATTTCGGGAAGACCGCTTTCTTTACGTTCCCAAACGGTACATCCACCCAGCGCGGCTCGAATCGTTAGGCCAGTCATCGACTGGCAACGATTCAACAAATGAAGCCCGTTCGACATCCATATTCCACGTTACACTCGCACACCCGAACGCCTGTCATCGTAACGTCAGCCACGACCCGACATCTCTCGGTGACTTCTGAAACCTCATGACAACCACGTCAAGAAGATAGCGGCGAATGCTCTAACGCCCACTCCGTTCCCGGCCATTCCAGCTTCGCCGTTCCTCGGAGTTCAGTTTCAACTATCGTTCGATATTGATTTTTTAACTGTCTTTTTCTCAATGGTACCATTTTTTTGAGGCCCTCAACCGGGTCCTACGTGTTCAGAATCAAGCCCACTTTGCTTCTGTAAGCCCTCAATGCCATTTTTAGTTTTAACCAGAAAAAAATATTTTTTTTTGGTGGAATATACTTTTTCCACATAGGCGCTATATTTTTTTTCAAAGAGTTCTCGAAAAACCATTTCAAACGCGCGCCTTCGCCGTCCCAAAATGGCCGCGTAAGAATTTAAAAAAATGACTGGCCACTTTATAATTGTCACCCTGTATATATATGGGATAATCACACGGGAAAATGGATATGGAGATTTGTAAACCGAAGGACCGACCATTGATGCAAAACGAATCCCAGGAGGGATTTGATCTTTTAATGGGGAGGGATGTTGTGTCCGCAAACTTGTGTAATGCAAAAGTGTTTGCGCAACTGCGAGAGTTCCACTTTTTTGCCCTCCTTGCGAAAGTGACACTTTATTGCCCTCCTTGCGAGAGTTACACTTTTTCCAAAATGCAAACGTCAAAAAGACACTTTGCGACACGTCCTGACTAAGCATCTTATAATGCTTGATCTCGGGCAAATTACGACAGAGCCGACAATTAAGAGAAGACACCAGGGAACAGATAGTCCTTGGTTGGCTTTTGAACGGTTCGGTCCTAAGGTACGATCGACACACTGTAAATTCAATTAGAAAACCAGCCCAGTAATAATCTTATATTCCTATTCAACAAACTTGAGTTTCAACTCTTAATTTCGCAACGATCCCAAAAATACCGATCCCGGGTTTTCTTGCCGGGGATACAACGTACGGTATGAAGATAGTCATCTGTTTTTGGCGTTGCGGGGAAACCAACTACAAAGAAGACACGGAAAAAATGAGCGATTCGCGTTTGCTGGAACTCACCCTTATCGGGGGTGTATATATAGATAGTCATAAATTGTTGAATTCAGGAATATTAGTTTGCATTTCATTCCAATTTTGCAGATCTCAACCCCATGTTTCTCCTTTTTTTATCAACACAATTGTATCCTTGACAATTTTATATCTAGAAAGGGATTTCTGAAAGGGTTTACTGTATTTAAGGCGTTCGTATAACGTCCAGAAAGCGATCTAGTTTCATATCAATGTGGCGAAAACTCTCAAGCGAATTCGATGTATAACGGACTAAATTTCTGATAATCGAAAACGGGATCACAGATTTCAATGAAATATGTTTCATGTATCACTTTTGTAACGTTCATGTGCCCCAAACATTCTACATAAATACCTTTCTACGTAAAGAAAATTCCAAGGAGCGCGTGGCACAGCGAATACGGTCTCTGCTTCATAAGCCCATCGTCCTTGGTTCAAATGTCACTGCTGGCCACTTTTTTCTTAGTCAAATGTTTATACAGATAATTTCCAGCAATCCGTTTCAACAATTACGCATATAATACTTTTTTTTAATGCTTTTTGTTGTGGCAAAGTCGACGCTTTCGAACTTCATTATGTTGTTCGTAAACAGAGTTATGTTTCAAAAATAGACGATGTTGAAGTTTGCATCGTTGGAATGCAACAAAAATTATTATTTTTCTATTTCGTCCTTTTTTTTAAGATCCAGAATCTTTTCTTACATATTTAGGCTGCAAATATGTAATGAGGTTCCTGAAAAGCGTTTGAGTGAAATCAGAGGGCTAAATGTGCCAAAATAGGTCGGGCTCCGAAAGTTTCGTTGCGTTCCAACGATGCAAACTTCAATATCATAAAAATAGAAATACTTGCTGCGGCAAATATGTCTATTTTTCTACATATAACTTTGTTTGAGAACAACATAATGAAGTTTGAAAGCGTGGGTTTTCCACAACAAGCGGCATTTAAAATACTTATTATATTATCCCTTACTTATATTGTATATAAGATAGAAATGCTTGCTGCGGCAAGAAATACGAAATGTTCGTAGCCCAACCCAATTCCTGTGCTCATATTATAGATAATATAATAAGTATTTTAAATGCCGTCCGTTGTTAAAGAAACAAAAACGTCGGTTTTTCCACAACAAAGGGCATTTAAAATACTTATTATATGCATAATTGTTGAAACTGATTGCCGGGAATTATCTGTATACACATTTAAAGTAAAAAAAAGTTGCCAGCAGCGAGATTCGAACCAAGAACGACGGGCTTATGGAGCAGAGACCTTGCTCGCTGCGCCATGCGCTCCTTGACAATTTTTTTACGTAGAAGGGTATTGCAATGCACCGGAATATTTCAATGCCGATTTTCTCTACAACGTCGAAGAAGCACACCTTATTGATTTGCCACATAACACCTCTTGTCATGAGCTTCTATTACACGCAGTATGAATAGAATATGAATTTGACAATTGACAGCCTCCCCTTGAGAGAGACCGTCGGCGCCTTTCGTTACTCGCAGACGCCAACCCTCGCCTAAGCGGGTAACCCGATCGCAGCGACTCTAGTGGCTACTACAATATTAAACAATGGCTACGAACCCGACTGTAAGACCGTAGTAAAGAGCGAGTGCGAGAGCGTAAATGCTCGACGGATTCACGTGCTTTAAACGTGCGAATTCTGTTTACACTGAAATGGACAGCGTTCAATATTTATTTAGGGTTGAAATGGAATGAAAATTAATACTTTTCAAGTGATCCAATTTTTTTGCCGATTTGGGGCATCGAAATAACTCCAACGTTTTTACGTATTCTTATTAGAGATTTTCGACCCCAATTTGCAAAAAAGGCTTTGAATAACAATAAAAATAATAAAATGAGGAATTCTGAAAGTAGATCGTTGCGTGGCCAATACTCAGAGTGGTGATTGCTTAGCCGCGTACTGGCTGGCGCATCTACCAGCGAGTGGGAGGCCGATACTTTTTTTACCTTGGCGTAGATGGCTGAGTACGGGTTTTCGAAAGTTTCTCCGTATCCTCGGCAAATACGGTATAGCTTAAGACGGCTGTGGACGCAACAGAAGCCAGGTTCGATCAGCGATGTGCAGGTAGGAAGTGATAGGAACGGGTTCAGTTAAGATGGGTTATCCGTTAAAACCCATAACGATGTACGTTCACACTCAGCAATTAATTGGGATCTCAATAAATATGAATATAACTAATAATATGTAGATAAATACATCTTTTACTGCTTACCTAATGGAATATAACTGTTAACACAAACGTTTTTCACTTATATACGATGCAGCACAAATGTTTTATCTTTCATTAGATTCTCATAAAATATGTCATTAGATATTTGCAGCCTGAATGTGTAAGAAAAGATTCTGGATCATAATGAAAATGAATAAGTAAATAAAATAAGGAATTGTCGTTCCATTCAAATGATGCAAACTTCACCATCGTTAATACATGGTCTTCCAGTTTGGATCGTTGGAATGCAACGAACATTATTTTTTATATTTTGTCTTCCTCATTTTTATTACTTGACTAAATGATTTTTGCAGATTTTATTCCTAGATCTCTAGATAAGCGACTTAAAAAATGATTGAGTATTTCAAAAATTATCATTTTGCATGCATTCCAACGATGCAAACTTCAATCTCATCGATAATAAGGATCTTCAAAAATGTTCCAGGGATTATCGTAGCCTAAAAATTTCTTGTATCCCAAATAGCCAAACTTAAACACTATTGCGCACGCGCGTTAAAGCTTACATCCTTGAGATGTAACGGAATTCTTTTTTATTTTGGGGTTGGGTGTATATAAAAAATCTTAAAATGCTTGTCGAATAATACGTGGTATTTTATATCTTTGTTTATTTTATTACGTTTGGTAAATTTTTAGAACATATTCCAAATTTTGATTTTTTTCTCCTATTTTTCCCCTTTTTATTAATGGCATCTCATGTAGCTGCAGCAGGAATTCTTAAACGAACAAACAAAAATTGGGTCCGTAAACATCAGTAGCTTTTTTATTTACCACGTTCAATGTGTTTAAGTAACAAACCTCACATTACTACGCTGTTCCGACTCATATTTATCCTGATACCAGCGGTTGTCGACATTCAGACGTCTAACACCTCGGCGTTTGTGTTGTAATTTCTAAAACAGTAAAAATCATCCAGCATTTTAGATTTATCAAAATTTAATATACGATTATCATCATTTGATCAATTTAATATACTATTCAACTTGAGTTGGAGAGCGTAGATTTGCCACGATTTTTTATTTTATTTTTATGCACCTAATAAAATTCAGAAGGGTGAGCAATTTCTAGTTCGACATTTTCTTACCGTGTGTAGCCGCTCGACTTCTCTCTCCTACCATTAAATATCGGCCATCGCTTTTTCAAGTTGCCTAGATGAAACAAAAGAAGAAGGATTAGTAAATGAGCCTAAACAAATAGCACACATTTCAATGATTGTTGTTTTTAAATTCGAAACGATGGCCTTGGACTAATTTTACTTGTTATCAGGATCTAGCCATGGCATATTATATCGTGACGAGTCGATATTTCATCCACTCTCTTATACTTTTGACATTTGCATCGTTGGAATGCTATGCAAGTTTTTTTCTAGACTTTAAGTTTTCTTTTATTGATTATTATATGCTATATTTTGTTACAGATGTGAATTGCACATGGGAGCAATACAAAAAACATTTCGTAGCATTCCCACGATGCAAACGTTAATCTCTGTTTTTTTTGCGTAACACTCAGCTGGCTCGCCGGGCACACCAAGAGGCCCGGAGGCCGTCCTCCGGCTCGGCGCCGCCATCATCCCCACGACACGATTCCATAGGGTCCTGAGTAGCCATATATTGTTTATTAATTCCGTCTGTATTTATTTTTATTTTTTTATTTTACAATGTAAACCCGATTTCGAGGTTTCTCCCGTGGAAGGAAGTACGCGCCGTCAAGAAAGGAAGCATCCGAGACACCGGTGATGGCGAAGTCGAATGTTCGCCCTGGGCTGGAGATCGGGAAAGCGCGGGAGACTTGTAGACGGCTGTACGATCGGGGAGGCCAAGATTCCCGCGAAAACTCCAACGTTCGCGTCTCCCACATTATCCGGAGAGAATATATTGACGCCGGATCCACGCGCAGACTTTTGCCCCCCCCCCCCCCCCCCCCTCATAACGGGTTCCTCGCATCTCGTATAACACGGAAGATCGAAAGGGTCGCGATTTTTGTTCCCACCAATACCCGAGCCTCGTGGGGCCAGTGCGCTGATTTTATTCTTTCGTTCCGGGACTTATAAAATTCGAAATTCGCGCTGGAATCATAGGCGAACTCCCGAAACAATCGGCACGCGACTGCCCTCTCGCGCGAAGCTACAGAAAAAGGAGAGGAGCGGGGAGGGGCATGGGTACGCGTCCCGCACGCCGGCTGGCTTGCCGGGCAGCTTCTCGCAAGGTACCGAGCCGGAAGGACGTGTAACGACCAGCGTAGGCGGCCATTTATTCTTGCCGGTGAGCTCAGCGTTGCCCGTTGCAATAGTCCGCGTAAATATCTGACCGCGTGGTCGATCCTCGATCTCGGATATTTATCTCGTGACCACGGCCTCTGTCGCGTTTTCGTAATTACCAAACTCCCTCTCACGTAGCAAGCGCGTATGGTCGGGTAGTCGTGTCGTGGTTGCGCGCGGGAAGCTCAATCCCGTTTCGCGTCGAGCCTCGGCTCGAATCCTTCGTTTAGTCCGTAAAAAGTGTGAGTAAGAGAGTGTTTGGACAGTTGGGACGTGTCGTCCTCGGTGATCCCTCGGCCTGCGGCGGGGCTTGAGCAACGGGGAAAGGGGGAGACTACCCTCAAGTCGGGACGTCTTCGCGGAGAACTAGCCTCCCGTTTATCATCGGGGTGCCGGTTCGAACCCGTGCGGGCTCCCGTCCATATTAACTGCATCTACCTGGTGCCCCTTCCCCCGGTGTCAGGATTTTCCCAGCTTCGTCGTGGGGGAGAGGTTGCTGAGCGTCGGCGTCCACGTAAGTAGCGACCGGGGCATTTTTCCTGGGATCTTTCTTTTATTTAAAGCTCGGCCGGGTAACCGATTAGCGGGGGCCCGGGTTTTGTAATATTAGAGTAGCCGATAGGGGAGAGAGAGGAGAGGCCAAAACGAGCTCGACGTAGATTGTGTGTGTGTGTGTAGGCCCCGGTCGGAACTGGTGTATGTGCGCTCGACGTAACTGTCTCGCGAGGTTTCAGCCGTATTGTATATATTTTTGTCCCGGTGTTCCTTGCGAAGGAGGGGAATTATCAACGGAATGTAGAATAAATTCCCTGACGATACATTTTTCTTCCTGCGCGTGACTGACACCTGACCCATCCCTTCTACCTGTTGTATCCCCGGCTCGAGAACCCGGGATGGGTATTTTGGGATCGTTGCGAAATTAAGAGTTGGAACTCAAGTTCGTTGAATAGGAATATAAGTTTATTACTGGGCTGGTCTTATAATTGAATTTACAGTGTGTCGGTCGTACCTTAGGACCGAACCGTTCAAAGGCCAACCAAGGACTGTCTGTTCCTTGGTGTCTTCTCTTAATTGTCGACTCGGATTGTCGTAATTTGCCCCAGATCAAGCAGCATAAGATGCTTGGTCAGGACGTATCGCAAAGTGTCTTTTTGACGTTTGCATTTTGGCGAAAGTGCAACTCTCGCAGGGAGGGCAACAAACTGTGGAGTGGAACTCTGCAGTTTCGCAAGAGTGCAATACACTTTTGCATTGCACAAGTTTGCGGACACAACATCCCTCCCCCTTAAAAGATCAAATCTCTCCTGGGATTTGTTTTGCATTAATGGTCGGTCCTTCGGTTTACAAATCTTTATCCATGTTCCCGTGTGATTATCCCATATATATAGTTATTATTTCTTCTTAAAATAATTCTTGCATAATTATAACACATTTTTTTTTCAATACATTTTTCGTATGATCATTTTACACGGAACTCGTTGTTGCTGTGTTTCGCTTGATTTTTAGTGTTAATTTGGGCACGGGCAGCTTTCTTTTTGCTGACTGTGCTTCGCTTGGTTGCGCCGGCTCGGCGCTGTTTTGGTCCTTGTCGTGGACAGGTTTCCTTGCGCGCTTTATGCGGTAATAGCATACATAGGCTATTCCGAGTATTATCGGCGCGACTGTGCTTAGCGAATAGTTACCTATTATATGTTTATATGTGTTTGAATCGCTAGACTCTTTGTTTAACTTAATCTTTATGTTTTTTACGCGTTCGCTGATCCTGTTTAATTCTTTTGGATCGTTTATGATTTCGTGAGGTAATACAATTTTTGTCGATGTGTGATCGAGTATGTTCATATCTGTAGACAAGAATGATAAATTATATTGCGGTAGGAAATCGGCGTATACGTTCTGTCTTATTTCGCCGACGGTTTCTAGTCTAAAACTAGGGGCGGTGACGGAACATTTTCCGTCCAAAGCCAGAGTCCCTGCACCCGTAAGGGTCGCGTGTGCGGTTGGTTGTTTTCCGCAATGGATGAGAAGCGTTTCGGGCTCCAGTGCGACGTATAGCCACCTACCATGGCGTTCTAACGCAATAATTAGAGTGTTATTTATCTGAGCAACTCTTTGGTCGCAATTCGCATATTTATCTTTAGGTGCAATGTACGATGCCACCTCGCACGATGCGCAAGTATGAGCGGGACGCGCTGCTTGCTTTGGCCGGCAATAATAATGTGACGCTACGGCCTTACAATTTTCTAAATCATTTTTTGTTATGTGTAAGCACGATTCTCTTGTGGCTTCGACCGCGACAAGGTCATTCTTTATTTCTACAAAATGATAACTATGATTTTTTATTTTGGCAGGCAGAGGATAGGCTTTGCTGATTTTATATTCCTCAGTGCCAATTAACGGTATTTTTATTATAAGTACCATGTACGTTTTCGTACTATACGCGCCTACTTCTGACAACTCCAATAATGTTGGCATTTGCGCGTAGTTTATCACGGTAGGGAACGTATGCCCTATTGGCAAATTGGGTAAAGCGTCAGTCAAATAATTTGTCAGTTGTCTTGGAGATAGTATGCTTGGGCTGACCATTCCTCTCGTGAGTCCTATTAAAAAATTAACTATTTGTCGTACGTCATTTAGTAATGATTCTACGATGAGGCTTACAGCCGCTATTCGTTCATCCAATTGTTGTCGGGTGTTTTGGTCGTTGTACTGGTTGACCACCCGTTGTTCGATCTGTTTCACGAGAGCTTGTAGCACCTTCTGATTATCCTCCAAACGGTTTGATGATCGATTAAAAAGATCTATTGTTGAGTTCAAAATTTGCACATTTCCCTTTAAGGCGTCTTCTACTGTTTTTTGCTTTTTATTTATTTTGTTTATTTCGTTGCTGATTTCGGATGCGTCTTGTGTATCCATATTTCCTGTGATTGCTTTTATTATTCCCCCTAATCCGTCTATCAAGCCTCGTCGATAACGAATTTTTTTAATTCCTGTTATGTCGTATGCGGCTTGTAGTTCGTTGTTGATTTTATCGACCATGCGAGTCGTTGTTTTTGTCGCCATATGACAGAGTAAGTTGGCCCGCAGGTCTTGAGCGCATAGGTCTACTATTTTCTTCATAGCTTCGGTGATCTGCGCTTCCTGTTTCGCTATTCCATTTAGATCCATTTTTACCGCTAGTTTCCACACCTCGCGGGTTATTGACATGGTCCCGATTTCTTCATAAAAAATTCCGGGTGAGACCGTAAACTTTTCTATCCGGTATGATTTTTCCGGCGTATCAGCTTCACCTGAGCTCGACCCTGGGGCCAGAGATAGTAACCTGCGAAAATGCTTCGCGTGGTTAGATACTTCGGACCTGTCGTTTTTTTTTTTTTTTTTTTTTTTTTGAATAGGGAGTTTCTTTAGATGTACATATAAGCCTATTATTTTATCTTTAGAATTCTTTAATTCTTTTCATTGAAGACTTTCGACTTGGGCTCGTTGCTGGGTCCTGAGTTTATCGCTCTTCCTTTTCTGCAATTCTGCGTTTTCGTGCTTTGATCGGGTCGCTCGTTCAGTGCTCGAACGGCGACGTTTTCAGTGTTACTTCGACTTTCGACAGGAAACAACGATTTATCGGTAAGTTTTTATACTTCTTTGCTTTCTTTTCATACCTTTTTGCACGACTATTTTATTGTAATTTTACTTTTCTTCCCCTTTTCTCAGATAATTATAATGGACTACTCCCGGTATGAGGGTGAAACGGTAGTCTTCGGAGCTGAGGAGGATGGCCTGGAATTTGTTGTTGTGAGTAGAGCAATTCCCCCTCCTTTCCGTTTTTTTTTTTTTTTTTGATGAAAATGTCTTCCTATTAATGTATGTTCTTTTGTTTCTTTTTCCTTTTAGACCGCTCGGACTCCGAAACGGACGCGTCCCTCCTCGAAAGGGTGGTGGCGGCGGCTGTTTATCCAGCACGCTGTCGGAGTTCGCCGCCGTCGCGCCCAGGTCCGGGCCAATTTACAAAAACTCTGGGCCGAGGATCCTGAAAGTGTGGAGGCCATGGAGTGGGGCTGGGAGCCGGCCGACTTGTTCGGGTTATGCCGGCTCTTTTATGACAGCCTGGAGGAGGGTTGGTGGCTCAGTCGGCCCACCATGTGGTGGCTGCCAGCCCTCTTTCCCACCCCCGGGTCGGAACCGGACCCCATTTGGGTGTTCGGTTGATACGACGATTAATGAAAAGTATATATAACATAGACATATTGTAACAATATATTTCCTTTCTTTATTTTTAAATATGTGTTCGCATTGTGCATTTTATTTTTCCCTTCCTCTTTTCAGGGCGTCTTGCAAGAGAGCCTTTGTGGCCTCCCTCGATTATAAAATTAATCATTATTCTTTTTTTTGTGTCTCCTCTTTTTTTTTTGATGCGTGCTCTCGTCTTTCGCACTTCCTGTGCGATATATATATATATTCCCTTTTTTTTTTTTTTGATGACGGGGCTTCGTGCGGTCGAGCCGCGGCCCCCCTTTCTCCGCGCACCCGCTGGCCATCGAGACGGCTAGTGGGTGATATATTTTTTTAGGCGGTTCGCGTGTACGCGTGTTTCTTTGCGTCCGCGGCCGATACGGTAGGTTTCGCCTGCCTCTCGGCTTCGGACCGTGTAAGGCCCTACCCATTTCGGGGTAAGCTTGGCCGATCTGCCCCTCCTCACGGTCTCGTCGTAGAGGAGGACTTTATCACCCAGGCGGTACTCTACTTTACCGGCCGTGTGATCATAATGATGCTTCGATTTCACCTTTCCTTTTTTCAGCTTTTCTTGTGCCTGTTGCCATGACGCCCTCAGGCGTTCACGTAATTCTGCTGCATAATCGTCGTATGAATATGTTGCTCTCGGTATTTCTTGCAACGCGGTCGGTAATTTAGCCTCTTTACCGAATACCAATTCATACGGCATAATACCTGTAGCCGTGTGTGGCGTGGTATTATATGTGAACATGGCGTATGGTATCCATTCGTCCCAGTCCCTTTGATCCTCACGTACAAAATTTTTCAGGTATTCCGCAAGGGTCCTATGGGATCTTTCCAGGGCTCCATTCGATTGCGGATGGTATGCCGTGGTTTGCAACTTTTTGCCTTGATCCGAAAGGATTTCGGACGGGGCACCAAATTTACAAATGATTTCCGTTACGAGGGCCTTTGCTACCGTTTTGGCTTCTTGGTTTTCTAACGGAATTGCTGCACTATATTTTGTTAATAAATCCTGGAAAGTCAAGATGTATTTGTTGCCTTTTTCTGTAACAGTCAAGGGACCTACAATATCGACAGCAAATTTTTCGAACGCTCGGCCCGGTGTGTCTGTTATGACCATCGGTACCTTCGTATTTTTTCCTGATTTATTACGCTGACATTTGTCGCACTCTTGAATGTGTGCGGTGACGTCTCGTTTCATTCCCGGCCACACATACTGTTGTCGTATTCGCTGCAGCGTCCGTGTGATGCCTTGGTGCCCACCTAGAGGGGCATCGTGATATTCCTGCATTATCTTCTCTCGGTCTTCCTTGCTGGGAGTGCATACGCCAATGCTGCCGTTTTCTTCGTCGCTCGCGCTCGTGCTCGAGCATCGCGACTCTTTTAACTCACGGGGAGATTCCCCCTGTGCCGCGCTTCCACAGGTGGCTTCTTCTCCACGTGCTGCCTCGTAGCACGGGGAGTTGCATTCTCGGCCTCTCCGCTTTGTGCGGGTATTCGTAGCGCTGTCCTTCTTTTTGCGCTCTCTCTCTCGGGCGCTCTTGCTCGTGTTGTCTCTGTCCGAATCCATATTGTCGGACTCGGTCTCTTCCCTCTCGCTTGCATAACGGCTGGCGGCCATACTGTCTTCCTTTATTATTTCTCTCGCGCTGCCGCGCGGAGTCTTCTTTCTTTCTCTATTTAATTTTTCTTGCTCACTTTTGCCTGTATCTTCTTTCTCTGTCGCGCTACCGCCTTTCTTTATATTTCTTCCTTTATTATTTTTCTCTGTTTCACTACCGCGCTTTTGTGTAATTTTTTCTTTCTCTTGTGCTTGAGCTCGTGTGAAGGCATATATGCGGCTTAACGCATCTGCGTTCGTGTTTGATTTTCCCGTTTTATATTGGATCTTATAGTTATATTCCTCCAATTTTATTCGCCATCTCATAAGCCTTGATCCTGGATCCTTTACGCTGAATAACCATGTCAATGGTTTGTGATCTGTAATTATGGTGAATTTTGTGCCATACATATACGGTCGAAATTGATGTACTGCCCACACGATTGCAAGCAGTTCCTTCTCTGTAGTCGAATAATTAGTTTCGGCTTTGTTGAGAGTTCGGCTTGCGTAACATATGGGTAAATCCTCTCCAATTTTCCCTTGAGACAGGATTGCACCAATTGCCTTATCCGAGGCATCCGTGGTCACGATAAACGGTTTCGTGAAATCAGGATACTGGAGTATGGGCGCCGTTGTCAGGGCTTCCCTTAAATGATCAAATGAGCTATGGCATAATTCGGACCATTCGAATTTGACACCCTTTTTGATCAAATTCGTCATTGGTTTAGCGATCTTGGAAAAATCTTTAATGAATCTGGGGTAGTACCCGGCTAGTCCCAGGAATGATTGTATTTCTTTTACATTTCTCGGTATTGGGAAATTTTTTACCGCTTTTAGTTTTTCAGGGTCAGGTTTCACACTGACTTCTGTTATAATATGACCGAGATATTGCGTTTCCTTTCGCATAAATTCGCATTTCTTGGGTTGTATTTTTAAATTAGCCTCTCTTAGCCGCGTCAGCACTTCACGTAACCGGTTGTCGTGCTCGGCGAGTGAGGCTCCGTGTATGACAATATCGTCCAAATATACGTAGCATTTTAGGCCCTGCAAACCGGCCAATACTGCGTCCATTAATCTTTGGAACGTAGGAGGTGCATTTTTTAAACCAAATGGCATTCGATTATACTCGTAATGCCCGAGCGGCGTTGAAAAAGCCGTTTTCGGTTTATCTTCCTCCGCCATTGGGATTTGATGAAATCCCGAAGCGAGGTCGAGGGTCGTGAAGTATTTTGCCTTTCCCAACTGGTCCAGTATCTCTGCGATATTGGGCAGTGGGTAAGAGTCGCCTTCTGTAGCCTCGTTTAATTTCCGAAAGTCAACGACCACCCTTTTTTGGACTATTCCATCCGCATCTGGTTTTTTCGGCACTACGAGCAATGGGGCATTCCATGGGCTCGTGCTGGGGCGGATTATATCCTCGTCTAGCATTTTTTGTGCCTGTCGTTGAATTTCCTTTTTGTGCTCCTCCGGCAGTCGATAAGGTCGCACCTTTATCGGCATTGTCCCGTCCTTGAGGGGTATCCGATGCTCGACTGCTTTTGTACAACCTAGTACTTCTTCGAGATGAAATACGTCGGGGAATTCCTCGCAGATTTCTCGCAAAATTGCTTCTTCTTCTGCGTTCAAATGCGAGTTCCCCTTAATCTCGCGTCATAATTTTTCCATCCTTTTCTTTCGTATTTCCGCGTTTTTTCCGGCATCTTCTTGAGTTTCCTCTTCTTTCTTCTGTTTGTCACGGTTTTCTTTTCCCAAGCTAACCTTGTCGATTTCCATTTTTTCCAGCTCGACCGTAGGTCTTTTAATAATTTGCTCTTTCTCGAGCACATTCATTATTATTCCAGGGCAAGTGTTTGCCTCTGCCTTCACGATGGCCTTTCCCATCGTGATTCCCTTTTGGATTTTTTGTTCCCTTGTAAATCCTTGGCCTTTTTCCATCGTCCTCGCCTGCACAATACATTCTGAGCGGGCGGGTATTTTTAAATATTTTGTGCCGTGTACAAACGGTATTTTGTGCCCTCGAATTTCTATCATTTTTCCTCCTAATATATTTATTCCCTTTTCGACTATACAGTCCATTCCAAGGAGTCCATCTACTGCTAACGGTACTTCCTTGCCGACCACGTGGAACTTGTGCGTTATCACAGCGGCCGGGGTATCCAGTTTTAGCTCAGCTGTGCAGAGCGTGCGAAACGCCTTGCCCCCGAGGCCGTGAAGTTCTATTATCTCGTCCCCGATGGGTGTTTCCGGATCCAGCTCATTTACCTTTACTATGCTGCACTGGGCCCCTGTGTCACAACGGAGCGTCAGCATTTTGTCGCGAGCCTGCTTTGACGTTATATGTAGGTCACTGGCATGCACTCGCGGCAGCTGAGCGCTGACGTGGTAAATTCTTCTCGGCGCCTTGTCATTGTGTACATATGGCTTTCCGAGTAGAATGCCCATTATTTTTCTTTACGAATATTTTTTCTCGTTCACTTGAACGCATTTTGTTTCTTTCTCTATTGAGAGAACGCCGACTGCTAATGAACTGACGGTTCTTTTGGGCGCATTTTCTTGGTTTTTTTTCATTTGGCCTATACTCATTTTGTTTTCTTTGGAACTTATTGTTTGGTGCGTAATTGTAACGCTTCTGTTGATAATTCGGGCCTTGCCATCCTGGCCGTCGTCTACAGTCGTTGTATCTGTGACCCGGTTTTTTGCAATAATTGCAAATTATTTCTGCTTGATTTATTGTTTTCGTTGGCACTGGCAAGCTATAACGCGCTTGTGTTTGCGCCTGATGCGACGCGGGCCTTTGAAATGGGAACGATTTTCGCCCCTCGTGGGCGTGTGACGGCGCGGACTGTCCGCTACTGTGGGAAACGCTCTTCGCGATAGTTTTTGTTCCTTCGACCGATTTTTCCTCTTCGATTGCTCCGCGGATTGCTTCTCCTAAGTCGTGGTACCCGCGTAACCTGACCATTATCTGCAGGTCCTTGCGAAGTCCGTGTTCGAAATTGTTTAGGGCAAAATGCCTAATTAGCTGTTCGATTGCTTGTCTACCAATTTCGGAATTGACCATGGGCGTGCAACCCTTGATTAAATCCATCATTATAGATTCGACGCGGTTTGCGTAAGCTTGTACAGTCTCGTCATGTTTTTGTCTACAGGAAATGAATTCGATTTGTAGCGCAGGGACTGTTCGCTTCGCCTCGTACAGTGATTTTAATAACGTCAGCAAATCGTCGAACGTCTCTATGTTTTTGTAACGCAGGTCCGCCGCGGCTTTGCCTTGTAATTTGAGATGCAATATAGCTTGTAATAAATCCGCGACATTTTCGGGACGGACTCGAGTTGACGCGTATTTTATTGCTCGTATAAAATCTGTAACGGCTTCCTGTTTTGATGCGTCGAATACGGGGATGCTCATTCGAGCCTCTTTCATTGACATATAGTCGTCGTGTTCGGCCATTGTTACTGTCCGTTGATTTAATAGCGTAAAATCTTGGTGATTTAATTCGCGATTTCTTTCGGTTTCAACGGGATTAAATGTACCGTCAGCACTGGACGACGCGTCTGACGAATTGTGTTCCGAAGGCTGATTATGCTGACGCTTAGGATTTAAATATTTCGCGTACGTTACGGGAGTCAAATCTAGTTTTTCTGTGCTTGGACTTTCCCTACGACGCTTTCGGCCTAAATCACTCTCACCGTCGTACCTTACGACAGTGTTAAAAAACGAATCTAACGATCGCGATAGTTCGTCTCTCCCGGGCAATCGATACCGGTCTGCTTTTTCTTCGTCCGACATAGACGAATTCTCTGGCTTTGGAGGAGTTTATTTAATAAATGTTCCGTCACTTACAGGTAGATGATCGCAAGATGCATGCTGATAGATGATCTTCTGATCGTCCTGGTCTTCGTCCCTTCGTTTCGTACTCTGCTTCTGGGTACGATTTTTCTGATTGTTGAGTCCTTCTTCCGTTGATCCTCGGGATCCGGGGTTTCTGGGATTGGCTCTGCTTGGCTGTAGCCTTTCCTCTGGATTCCTCTTCCGACTCGGTCGGGATGTCTCACTCCAGCACACGAGTTGACTCGGTCACTCGCTTATGGTGCTTGAGTGGTTGTTGTGCGTGTCCACACACAAGGAACGAACTTTTCGGCAGATCCCACCGCTGCCACCAATGTTGTATCCCCGGCTCGAGAACCCGGGATGGGTATTTTGGGATCGTTGCGAAATTAAGAGTTGGAACTCAAGTTCGTTGAATAGGAATATAAGTTTATTACTGGGCTGGTCTTATAATTGAATTTACAGTGTGTCGGTCGTACCTTAGGACCGAACCGTTCAAAAGCCAACCAAGGACTGTCTGTTCCTTGGTGTCTTCTCTTAATTGTCGACTCGGATTGTCGTAATTTGCCCCAGATCAAGCAGCATAAGATGCTTGGTCAGGACGTGTCGCAAAGTGTCTTTTTGACGTTTGCATTTTGGCGAAAGTGCAACTCTCGCAGGGAGGGCAACAAACTGTGGAGTGGAACTCTGCAGTTTCGCAAGAGTGCAATACACTTTTGCATTGCACAAGTTTGCGGACACAACATACCTTATCCACGAGGCTGCAGTTTGGCTGGATACTGCCTTCCCTTTTCTCATCCCGACAAGCCGATTTCCGGCTGGCGTCCTATATAAATTGTCGGGACGGGAGAAGGGGAGTTTTGTGACTTTGTTTTGTAATGCTTACCCTTGCAGTGTTTGAACGTATGCTGACGAGTACCAATATCTGCATAAGAGAAATACGAATAAGGTTTCAAAAAGAATTATACATTTAACGCAATATTAATATTTGTAAAGTGTATGTCAACATGATGTTGAAGTTTATAATAATTCGTTGTCTTTCTTTTTTTTATCACATTATAATCGATTTTTCGTCAGTGAGAAATATCCGTGCTGAATTCGAGTTCATTAACCGCGTAATAAAAATTGGACAAACCATTATCGAGCACATTAAAATTATCGAAATCTAATATACTATTATTTCAACCTGAGTTGAAGCTCAGATTCAGCACTAATTTTTGGTATTTTTATCCGTACTATCGTCTAAATTTGTTTTCATTGTAGCTTCAGGTCGTAAATCTCGAATATGTATATAGCGAATTTTATTTGTGATCTTCAGTAGTTTATACTCGACCCGAAATTGAACGCAAAAATAATTTTAGGAACAAAAAAATTCAATTTCTGTTTTTTCCAACGATGCATACTTCATATCGTTAAAAGATCAAAGTTCGAGAAGTTGGGATCCACAATGAAAATTAATATTCCTGAGCCTGCAAAAGAGATTTTGTATATTGATAAAAATAATAAAATTGAAATATAAAAGAAACTTTTGTTGCATCGGTGGAGTCCAACGAAAATCGTATTTTATATTTTGATTTCCTCGCATATTGTAAAGGGTCGGAATTTGTTACAATTCAATTTATTTGTTCGGGACTCGATGAGTGAGGAAATTAGTTGAGACTCAGTTGTTTTATGGTATTTTATAATAAAATGTTTTTCATTCAATTTTATGACTCGATATAATCTAAAAAACTCGCAGTGTACAAGTGTTATGTGTTTTTTGTGTCGCTGTGTGTGTTTCGTGTGCTTATACGCCGCTACTTCGTCGGTAAAGTACTCGGTTCGCGGATTGACCCAGATGGTAAGGATGTTTGAGCGCGGTTGCCCTATTATCCATCTATACTTTCTTTCCCCTCTCCTTTGTGTATTGTCGCTCGCGGCGTAGTGAGTTACGGCGCGCACTCGCCGATGGCGCTCGGAGTTCTCGACGCGCTTCCTCCTCTTACGCTACCGCTGGTCGTGGCGCGCGGTGCCGAGCGAGCCCTCGATTGTCGCGCCGCGGCGCGCTTTCTCCTAATCTCTCTGCGTGAGCGTGATCGATTATCGCGCGTTGATAATCGATTATTCTAGTTATGGATCACGACGCCAGAGGTCGCCACGCACCTTGCAATGGTCAATGCTCGAACTTGAGATACGCTCTTGACCTTCAGGGTCTCCTGATACACGTCCTTTAATATCCTTGTCGCTATGATTGTATGTTACAGGTGTGTGTGTGAGTTTGTGTGTGTGTGTGTCGTTTGCAAGTTTCCTACCTCCTCTCTCTTTATATTTTCCTAATACTAATTTTATATCTAACTTCTCGTAATTTATTCCTTCGCCTTTTGTTCTTAATGTTTTTTAGTGATCTCTTCTTTATTTTTATCACGTTTTCTATTTTTGTATTCAATGACTTAAAAAGAACTTTGTCCTAATTCTTTCTTTTTTAAGTTTCTTAAGGGTCCCCTCAGGTTTTCCCCTCCGAGAAGGTGGTACTCTGCTGAGCGGTACTTTTTAATCCAAGTAAAAAGTCTAACTCTACGATGACGACTCCTTATTTCTCTTGTTTTTTCAAGGTTCCCCTCTTTCAGCTTTTCCCCTCTAAGGAGGTGGTACTCTGCTGAGCGGTACTTGTTGATCTACAAGGGATTGAAGAAGTGACGTTCCTCCAACTTTCCCCTCTTTTATACCCATATTTTATTGATCATTGTTCCCCTTCCCTTACTAATTACCCATCATCCCATTTATTGTTAACCTTTTTTCATATTTTAGATAAATTTTACCTTCCCTTTGTTTTTTGTTGCTTTATCTGTTTTCTTTCCATCGTCCTTTCCCCTTCCCTTACTTATTACCTATCGTTACCTTTTTCTACTGTTTTTGTTCTTTTCTGTTTTTCTCGCCCTCGTCTTTCTTCGTGCTTATGGTTTTGTGATCTTGTACACTGTTTGTGTTCACTTGTGTCCTTAAAGGTCGTACCTGTCCACTTGAGTTGTTATGATTTATTATTGCTCCTCCTCTACTCTCATAATGGGTCGGTTTGTTTGAATTTGTGGTGGGGGTATGGCGCTTAAGACGGACCTGTACGTCTCAATATATTATTTTATAAAATCTTTTTTGGCGGTTTTAAATTGTAGATCTCCAAACAAGTGACATAAAACATAATAAAGAAGTTTGCGTCGTTGGAATGCAACGAAAATGATTGCTTTATATTTGCTCAAATTTGTTTTCTGTGGAAATCGCTTACACGTTTTTATGTATTGTTATTAGAGAATGACGATCGCAATTTGTAAAAAGCAGGTTCTGGATAAGCATAAAAATAAAGAAATGGAAGATTAACAAAAAATCTATACATTCCAACGATGAAAACTTGAACGTCATAATCATATTGTGTTAAAGTTTGCATCGTTAAAAGGCAATGGATATTCTCCTCTATCATTCCAATTTTTTATTTTCATTACTTTCTCAACAGATCTTTAAAGATTCGGCTTCGGTCCGGCCAATGAAGGTTTTTCCAAGGTTATCGATGGAAATAAGATGTTTTTCTAACGTTTCGGCCCTCTGGTTCGGATCCTCTTCAGAATATATATTTTTTCTGTATAAATGATAATACATAGTTTTTAACAATCACGTTTTAAAAAAAAGTTGTATATATGAGTGTTGTGTGTTATGGTTTAGTTATCTAAATGTTGTGTTATTTTGTGTAATAATCATGTTAGTTCTGTTTTAATTATAATTATATAAAGAAAGTATGGATGATTCCTATATTGCGGTGCTTATTGTTATGTGTATGTATAGGTGTGTGAAATATACGAAGTGTGGAAATATAAAGAAATGTGATACGATAGTTAACTAACCTCGAAGTAGTGCTATTTCAGGTTTTTTACACATGTTTGGAAAGATGTTATGACCAAAAACATTATTTATGGATATAAATGATGTTTTGTGAGAAGATGCTCAATAGATGGAGTTATTATCGTTTATGGGCGATTTTTCTGATCTGTAATGGATAGGTAATTGTAAGTAATTTTTATGTTTCATTATTGAAAATTTAAGTATAAGAAATTGATCTGAGAAAAGTTTTAGTGAGGAATCAAAAGACTATGGTAGTTACCTATTGAGTTTGTTCTTAGGAATTTGTTTTCTTTCCAAAATGAGAAAAAACTCGAAATTTAGAATTTGGTTCGTTACATATTGAGTTGTGTAGCGGACGAAAGTTCGAGAAAAACTGAGTGATGTATTACTTTCCTGTGGCATATTCGAGTCTCTGTATTATGAATCGGGGGAAAGATCATACCGGCAGTGATGTGTCAATGAAAATAAATTAGGTGCGCCAAGTTGGGGGTATTTAAAATTAGTTTGTAATGTCCTTAAAATTAGCTTATCATGTCAATATATTAGTTAGTTTATCGTGTCAATAATTTTAAAATAGTTATGTGAGGTAAAATACTGTAGTGTGTTGATAGTTATATTGTAGAATTGTAGATAGAGCTAAGTTTTTGTATGTCTGTTCTAAAATTTATGGCGTTGGGGTGTGCTTTAATTTGTATCATTTCCAGAATTAGTCTTTTTGAGCCAACTTTCATTGTTTAGTATTTTTGCATTATCAAATTGAAAGTCATGTTTTTGTTCTATTGCATGTTGTGCTAAAGCTGTGTGTATCTCCGTAGTATGTTTTATGCTATTTTTCCGTTCTTTTAATCGGGTTTCAAGGTATCTTTTAGTTTGGCCAATGTATGTGGCGTTGCAATCAATGCAGTCGATTTTATAGACGATGTTGGATTTTCGATTGTTGTTGATTTTGTCTTTGGTGGAGCTAATAATGGATGAAATATTGTGTTTGTTTTTTGTGACTAATGTTATTTTATATTGTTGGAAAAGACGAATTAGTTGATGATGTATGTTTTTTGTGTAGTGGAGATTTATTATTCTGGAAGAATCAAAGTTGTTGTTGTTCGTTGTTTGTTTGTTGATTATGGAAAGTCGATGTTTTATTACTTTGTCTGTGAAAGAGATTGGATAGCAATTTTTTGTCATCGTGTTACTGATGGGTTGGAGATTTTCTTTGTGGAATGAAGGATGAGATAGTTTTATTGCTCTGTCAACCAACATGTAGATTGTGGCTTTTTTTGGGAGAGTGGGTGGTGTGAGAAGAAATTAATGAATCTGCCAGACCAGGTTGGTTTCCTATACCAATTTGTGATAATTAAATTTTGTTTACGGATTAAACGTAAGTCAAGAAAAGGGATTTTGTTGTCTATTTCATTTTCAAATGTACATTGTAGTTTTGGATTATAGGAATTGAAAATCTTTTTGGTGGATTCAAGTTTGTTACTTGGTAGAGCAATAATAACATCATCGACATATCTTTTATATAACGGTAGTGAGAACTTCAATTTTTCTAGACAATTTGTTTGAAGATCGATCATGACAATGTTGGATAGTATTCGAGCTAAAGGTGATCCCATAGGTAACCCTGAGATTTGTTGGTAGATTTTATCTTGGAATGTAAAAACGGTTGAGAACATGATATATTCTATAGCTTTAATTATTTCATGTAAGGGAAGCGCTTTTGAGAATAAGTTTGATATTTTTTATAGGCTATGGATAACTAGTTGTAATGGAATGTTGGTATAGAGAGAAACGACCTCAAATAAAAATAGTTTGTAGTTGAGTAGGATTGAGAGGTTGGAGAGTGAATGTTTCAGGTGGAAGCTGTCTTTGACGTGTGAGTTGGTCGTACAGATTAATTTAGAGAGTTTTGATTGTATGAATTCAGCTAGTGTGTGTGTTAGACTATTTATTGATGATAGTATTGGACGAAGTGGATATTTTTTTTTCGTGAATTTTTGGCAGGCAATAGAGACGGGATAGGTTGCAATTTTCAGCTTTTAAATATTTGTATTTTGTTTCATCAATGATTTTTAAGGTTTTCCATCTGGAAAGAATATTGTTGATACCTTTTTGTAGAGAGTTGATGGGATTTTTATTTGTTAATCACGTTTTTTTAAAAAACGTGATTGTTAAAAACTGTGTATTATCATTTATACAGAAAAAATATATATTCTGAAGAGGACCCGAACCAGAGGGCCGAAACGTTAGAAAAACATCTTCTTACTTCCATCGATAACCTTGGAAAAACCTTCATTGGCCGGACCGAAGCCGAATCCTTAACGATCTCTTGTCGCCTACACGGCCGCACACTTCTTTGATTCATTTTTTACTTTATAAACTTTTTTTGCAGGTTTAGCTTATGGATTCCGAGTGAGGATCTTTAAAAATGTTACGGTTATTTTTGGAGATTAAATGTGCCAAATAAAAATTGGGCAATACGGAAAAAAAATATTTTCTTTGCATCCCAACGATGCAAACTTCAATACCATAACATCATTCGGACGTTGTTACCTATTTTTATTACAGGTTTACCAAAAGTCGCAAAAAAGGGTTTCGAATAATAACAAAAACGACGAAAAAAAAAAAATATTTGCGCTCCAACGATGCAAACTCCGACGTCATTAAAAAAGCTGTTGGATTATTAATAATAAATACCTTAAACATCACGAAAAAAATTTATGGATTTCAACAATGTTGAAATGACATTAGAAATTGCACTGTTGGAATACAATGAATTGTAGTTTTAATTGAAAGAATGAAAAAGTAAGACTACTTTTTTAATTCCTCAAGTTAAATAATTATAATTTCAATTGTATATCAATAGCTCAAACTGTAATCTTGTCACGTCGTTGAAATTCGAGGTTCAAAAAAATATATTTTCAATATTTCCAATCGGAATCAGGGAAATAGATCTTTTATATCATGAAAAACAAAGAAATTAGATTAAAAGCACAAATGTTTGATGCACTCTGCAATGCGAACGCCTAGGAAGACGGACACCCATGAGAGCGAGTGAGACTGGGCGAGATGGAAACAAAGTGTCCGCGACTACCTCTTGAACCCCCCAGTGACTAGCAGTATTTGTATCCCTCTCGCCCTGTCTCACTCGCAATTATGGATCTGCGTATTCCTGGATGTTTGCATTCTAGCATGCATCGAAAATTCGTGTTTACGATATGATTTTTTTATTTTCATTTATTATATAAAATGTTCATTTCGCTGATTGCGGTTGGAGATCTTGGAAGTAAGTTTTTTTTTAAATTCTTGCATTTCAACGATACAATGAGATGACAGTTTGCACTGTGGACATACAATTCAAATGACTATATTTCAATTTAAGGAGTTACAAAATAATAAATTAATAGTTTGATTTTTTAATTGAAAGAAAATTTCATTCCATTCTGTTGGAATGACAAAAAATCGGTGAACTTCAATGATGTTGTCAGATTACGTATTGCACTCTTGGTGCAATATGTAATCTAATAACATCGTTGAAATTCATCGATTGTTTTTCATAAATCGTCATAATCGCGAACAAAAAAACAATATAAAAATGTATGATAAGATATATCATTAAAAACGTTTAATTTTAACGACTCAACACGATGACAGTTTCTTAAAATCCTTGACATTCAACGATTTTTTTCGTAATTTTTAATTTCTTCATTTCTAGTAATCCAAAAATGTCCTTTTCCTTACAAATCGAGGTCGTAAACTTCCGTAAGACTCTACACAAAAAAATAATAAATGTCATGAATAAAGCGTTGAATTTCAATGACTTAATGAGATTGCAGTTTGACTGGATGGTTGAAATTCGAGTTTCGTTTAAATCTACAATTGGTATTAGCCGAATAAATATTTGATATAATTAATAAAATCAATAAAGGGAAAATAAAGAAAATAATTATCACTACAATCTAACAATGTAAAGTTCAACACTATAAAACGTAAACATCAGCGTAGTACCCCTACGAAGACGCACACCTATAAGCGCGAGTGAGACAAAGCGAAGAGATATGAAGTGTCCGCGTCTAGCTCCCGAACTCTCCAGCGACTGTAACGGTTTATATGCAAAGACAACAGGTACAGACGGTTCGAATCTCTCTCGTCCTGTCTCACTCGCACTTGTAGGTGTGCACCTTCCTAGGCGTACCATGCTGATGTTTACGTTGTATGGTATGAAAGTTTGCTTTGTTGGAATGTAGCAAACATTTTTAACAAATCGTTCCATTCAATTTTAATGATAGTATCAATATTTATTCCGTTAATTCTGATTGAAGATCTTTAAAAAAAACATGAATTTCAAAAATGAAATCAAACTGTAATTACATTACATTGTTGAAATGTGCACTGGCCTATTATGAGAGAAAAAGCATTACGAAAAAAATCGTAATGCTTTTGAATTTTAGCGACGAATGAAATTACAGTTAGCACTGTTGGAATTAAATGATTTTTTAAAAATTAAGGACTTACACCACTGTAGAATTAAAAAAAAATAATATTTTGAAAATCGATTTAAGAGACGATGCTGAAGTTTCTGACGTTGGCCTGCAACGAATTTAATTTCTTCCGACAGATCTACAAAAGACTTTAACCATTCTTGAAGATATTTATTTAGCAATGTACAGGATAAATCTATTTAAAAAAATCGCCTATAATAAATAAAATAGAAATCGAAATATGAAACAGAATTTTCGTTGCGTTCCAACAATGCAAACTTCAACGCTTTCTTAAGAGATACTTTGAACCATCTAGAATAAAGGAAAAAGTTTAATACCTGTAAAACAACTAGGTTCAAGTTCGCATCATTGGAATGGATTGAAAATTAATCTTTTTCAATTCCTCTTTAATTCGTGTTGTTAAGGAATCAGCTTCGATTCGACCAATGAAAGTTTCCAAGGCCGGGTGGAGAAAAGTTTTTCTGTTACGTTTCGATCCTTGATTCGGATCCTCTTCAGAATTTTAGTTGTTCTGAATATTGTCGATATTTCCAGTTTTTTTTGTTTGTGCTTGGAAGATGATATGGATATATAGTATTTATGTTGGTCCAATACTGTCTCATGAAGGTGAAGCGGAGTGTTGATTCGAACCCTTTATTTTCATTTTCCAGAAACTCGAAGTTTTTCTCCAACTCTCAGAGACTTCACTACCCGACATGTGGAACAGAGAAAATTTATAGTTTTCTTCCTTGTGTTTGCGAAGATATTGTTATTTTTATTTGAAAAATCTAAAATGTAAATTGATAATAGAAATCGCCAAAAAACGATAAATTATTTCCATTGATTGGAAATAAAAGATCCGAATCAATCCTCCGATTCACCTTCATGAGACAGTATTGGACCAACATAAATATTGTCTATTCTAATCATCTTCCAAGCACAAACAAAAAAACTTGAAATATCGACAATATTCAGAACAAATAAAATTCTGAAGAGGATCCAAATCAAGGATTGAAACGTAACAGAAAAACTTTTTTCCATCACGACCTTGGAAACTTCCATTGGCTGAATCGAAGCCGATTCCTCAACAACACGTATTCGTCAACATGGCCACACCCTACTCGTAATGAATTGGAATTCCTCTTTAATTTCTTTCGGCAGATTTTGCTTATAATAATCCTTTAACTATTTTTAAAGAAATTTATTCAGGACTCTACAATATAATTTATTGAAAAAAGATCTGGTATAATAAAAAAATGTAGAAAAAAAATTTTTTTGTTGCGTTCCAATGATAAAAACTTCAAATGACATCTCAATTGGAGACCTTTCAACGCACGCTTGCTCTTCGTTCTTTGTACTTACGCGTTGTACGTGAACTGCGGGGACTGTGATTGCTGCGTGGTCCCGAACGCCGCGAAATTCTGTTGCGCGGTGCGCGCTAAATTCTGCGGCTGCTGCGGGATCCGGGTGCCCGCGATGTTCTCGGGCTGCTGCACGCTTCCGCAGCCCGCGTCGTTGTGCGGCTGCTGCGGGATCCCCGTGCCCGCGATGTTTGGCGGCTGCGGCCCGATCCCGATATCCGTGATGTTTGGCGGCTGCGTCGCGATCCCCGTGTCCGTGATATTTTGTGGCCCACGCTCGGTGCAATGACGACACTCTTTACTCATCTTGTAGATAATTTCTATATTAATCCAATAAAGGATTAATACTTAAGAAGAACTAATAAAATAAAATCAGGAAACGCAAAAATGTTACATACCGTATTCTCGGGGGTCAATCGCTTACTGGTCCTCGCACAGGCCCGTCCGAACAACAGCGGTTCCCGAGGGCGGGGTAAAAGAAGGAGAAGTGTCCCACACAGCCAACACCAGAAGTAATAAAAACTGCGGGAAAAGGATATAGCTCTCAATCTACTTTGTTCCTCTCCCGCCCATTCGCGCTTAGCGTACGCAAAGATATGCTCTTCTCCAGCACATCGC
Source organism: Ophion obscuratus (assembly GCA_964007375.1). Lineage (NCBI taxonomy): Eukaryota > Metazoa > Arthropoda > Insecta > Hymenoptera > Ichneumonidae > Ophion > Ophion obscuratus. The sequence continues at coordinate 9,867,946 of OZ023317.1, forward strand.
TCATCACACAAACTTGTCCTTCGTCGTACAGTTTCGAGCAATCGGATGGCGATGTTGACGCGGTAAACCAATCTCGACCTATCCGAATAACGAAAATTCTCACGCTTATACTTTTTCTCAAAGTGGTTGGTTACCCCCTTTCACTCGTTCGCGAGCTTTCGCGTTTCGCCGGGCACATTTCGTCGGCAGTTCCCAGTTGATCGCGTGCCACAGTAGATGTACTAGGCCGATTCCAACGCAAGTGGCGGCATCTCGGGAGGGCGCCCTCTGCCCCCCGGGCACCCCGCCCACTGGTCCAAAGGACGTGGTGTCCGCGGGGGCAGAGGGCGGGAGGGTCCAGGGGGCGGAGTTTGGGAGGGGGTCCAGAGGGCGGGGTATCCAGGGGGGTCCGGCGCGGTGAAGCCAAGTGCGCGGATGCGGCGAAGGGTGTTCGCCGGGCACGTGTGACGTCAGAGAGGGGCCTCTGTGGAGGGGGGCCATGGGATCCCTGGAGCGACTGGTGGGGAACCCGCCGTCGATAAGTGTTGTCTGTGTGTGTGAAGGGCGGTCTTTCAAAGCCCATTATTTAGGACATGTAGCTGTTTCAATTCCTAAACAAAATGTCAATTGCATCCACCCCGTCTCAAAGCTCGCCGACACTCGAAACAGGTCCTGACAGGTTTATTGAAAAAGTGTGCGTGGGTGCGTATGTGACCCATGGGTCGGAAAATTTTCGGTCATATGGAAACGCTAGGCGCCATATGAAGGGCAGCGCCTTTCAAAGCCCATTATTTATGACATGAAGCTGGTTCCATTCCAAAAGACAATGTCAATTGCATCCGCCCCGTCTCAAAGCTCGCTGACACTCGAGAAAGGTCCTGACAGGTTCCTCGGAAAAAACTATAATCTTTAGGGATCAAAGGCTGTGACCGCGGATGGACCACTTGAGCTGCACTCTTGAAAAGTCTCATCGTGGTCTCCATTTCGAAATATAACGTCAAGATGTTCGCATGTGCGAGTATGTACGCAGTGCATCCGGCCAAGCACCCCCTGGACTTGACCAAAAACGAGCTCGAACAGGTTCCAAAGGCCTTGCTCTTAAAATATTGGGGTAAATATGTTGGCTTATTGTGGGATCGTTTGCCAGAACATCATCGGAACGACAGTGAAGTGATATCATATCTTCCATGCTTGGAGCATTATAATACGCCACGTATGAAAGATCACATCGATGGCCCTCCACTTCAACGTCGGGAGTGTAAAAAATGCTGTGAAAATTCTTCACGTATTGGGTTCTTCGAACGTGTTTGAGCCTGTTTTTTAGGAGCGTGAAAAATTTCGGGGTAAAATTCCCCACGGTTCGTCGAACGTGTTCAAACCTGCTTTTCACGATTGGAAAAGAAGGGAGAGGTTTGAAAAATTGAGTGGAAGGCTTACGAGAGAGCTTATAATTTGTGGACCAAACTTCGACTACACTATTTCACTACACCATCTACATCTCTCAGAAAAAAAAGAACTTTGAAAGTGCGGGAAAAATGGATCTCTCGAGTATCAACAAAGTTGGCCGGATGGCGGAATTTCTCCCAACGCAGAAGCTGTCAGAACTCCCCGTTAAGTCAGAACTAGTAATCTCCGACATGAGGGCCGTACAAACCAAATTTCGGTAACGCTACATCGCAGACATTGCGAATGAGTTCTCTGTCTTCTTACCGGCGCGACTTGTGAAGGCCTTCGACCAAGATCCGACAATGTTCGAGAGTATGCTGCAAGTGGCAGGCGATGATCAACTCTGCATGCAGTATATTCCGTCGTCTCTGAACATGGTGGACGGGGGAAAAAAATCGTTGGAACACCATCGTCGAACGGCTGTCCGCATCATCGAGAGTATGCTGCAAGTGGCGCGCAAATGGCTACATGCAGTTGTGGGAAATACAACAGCGTTCCATCGTCTACGAGGCGGAGGAAAAGACCAAATTCATTGGGACACCATAATCGAACTGTTCGCATCACAGTCGCCTTGCCATCATTTTCGACGCTTAGTGTTGACCATGTAAAAAATGTATATGTTTGATCAAATTGTAAATGATGGATGTTTTCGCCGTACAATAAAGAATAGAAATCATATATATTTTCATCGGAATGCGTTTTATTCATTAAAAAAAAATCCCTCGCTCACGCTTCGTATACGCTCAACCAGCTTTTCACCGATTTTACATTCTCATGGGCGCAGTTCACGTTGAAGGGATGCTGGGGGGAGGTCATTTGGAGGTTGTGATTTTCGGCAGCTTCTGTAGCGATGGACAGTGCAGAGTCTCCAAGTCGATGACGTTTGTCGCAGGATCCGAGAATGTTGAAACATCTCCTTCAGGACAAATTCTTTGACGGGTCTCTTAAAGCCCTGCACATCGACGAAAAGCTCCATGTTGACTGAAGTGAACGCGAATCATCGGCATGATTTTATACCAATTTGTTAACTATACGATCTTTTAAAAATACGATAATGGAGGACCATGCAAGGCGCCAACGATTATCAACTAAACATCAATAGTCATTGATAGTCCAAATACCGCATCTCGAATGATTGAAGTATTCCATGTACAGGCATTTTTATCCATGGGTGCAGGACACAGCGGTGATGAGTTGATGTGGCGAGAAATCGACTTGAACCCACGATGGTCTATACTTTAACCTCTGCTCGATGAATTTCGATAACGTGGAATTGGTTGAGCTTTACGAAAAATACGTAATCTTACAATAAATGTAAATAAGTATGAATCAATACGCGTTGAATATCATTGTCACTGGAGATAATGATTATGAGGGCTGCGATTAATGTGCAATCAAGAGATAATACGCGTTTCGCATGGGTGACAGTCGCAGCTTTATACCCCAGCTGAACGAAACAGTGACGATGCATCTTCTTACATGCATTATTCAAGGGTATTGAATCTATATAATATTGGATGCCGAATGACTATAGGCCAAATTAAAAAAAAAATTGTGCTTTAAAACAATTCATCTACCAACATGTATACCACCAAAGAAGACATTGCTCCGATACGCGAGGCTCAACAAAGAAGACGAAAAACGTATCAATTTGCTACAAGATACCGAGGATAACAATGTATGACATTTCACATATACCAAAAACCTGTCAAGCCTCGTGAGCGCAGGACTAAACAGAGACAGCCATTAAAAAAAAATATATATATATATATGCCATCGGTGTGTGAAACTAACATAATTACTATATCGTTATATGTGCTAGATGAATCAAACAACAATCCATTATTTCGCAGGTATCGGCATTACTTTATATCAAAGGATAAACTGCAATCAAATGAGATCGATTGTAGAGCAGTAGGCACTGCCCCATCCGATTAACAAATAATACCAATAAGTGGCTTCAAATCATCAACTCCAGTCGGAAAGCACGACATCCATTCATTGAAAATGCCTATTTGGAGTGTTTTTTTTTTACAAATGATAGAGAGGAGATGAGGATATGCAAAGACTGATGAGAAGAACGTAGCAAAGGATGTGTATCAAAATCACGAAGTATTTAGTATTGATAACCACATGTGCTTTGCATATGATGAATCGCTATCATAGTATCAATCACATCACAGCGCTGATTCCATATCATGGTTTGTGGTAGAACTGGAAAAACTAGTAATGTGCATAAAATACATTTTCAACGAAAATTAATGCTCATAATGAGTCAATTCTAATACGGTCACGCTATGGCAATAATTGTGTATTCAGTCATCGTCAACCAATAGACGTAAAAGTTGAATTACTCAAGATACAATGGCGTATGCCCCACATAATATTAGATGAGATCAATAAATTATCATTACTTTGAACATTGGAAAGTGTGCGATACTTGAATATGAGTTTTCACTTTTGGGATCTATACGAATGTCCACCGCTTCAAAGCACAACGAAGCATTCATGGACCGTAAAAGCTGCCTCCCAACTAGAAAAATCAAAATATGTAATTGGTGCGGCGCAGACTGGTCAAAAAGATAAGCTATTGCAATGGACATTATATTATTCACCGACTGCAAACTCACAAGTGTTAAACTTTATCTCTATTCAGCATTATTTTCTCAGGAGGACTCGCATTTGGACTTCAAAAAAAGTTTCGCCATTTTGTTCGGTTTGTACTCTCGATTTCGTAAATACCATCACGACTGCAATAGTGATCGTTCTTCAATAAACATCGCCAAGTCTTAATGTAATGGCCCTCTCGCGGATAATGATTGATTGCATCAGAACGAGCCTGTAAAAAATGCTGCTGTAGGTGTGTGAATAAAGTTCGAATGAAAAGAAGATTCACCACCGAATACGACTGTTTATTGTTTTAATCTTACATAATCGCGTTATTGGATATTGTTCATTGACCGACATTATCCGTAAAATTGTATAGATAAGCAAAATTCCGAGAAATACGTAGCATCATGGTTTATTCGCAATCGTCATGGTCTAAAAAGGGACTATGGAAACGTTCCATATAGCGTGCCTGGAGGTTTAATAACAACTGCAGTTGAAGGTTCAACGAAAGACGACATGTGTCCAATCGTATATGTTAAGGGTCATGAAAAACGAAAATGGCTCGCTGATATACTAAAATATGAAAAATGAGGTATTTATTGAGTCGTTGTATATAGACTATGACGATATGGATGTCTCAAGTAAATTAGATGGAAGTTCTACTCTACGATGTGAAAAGCATACAAACAATTGTGCCCTACAAAATGTATTTAAAATCTTTAATTGGTGGTTGAATCATAAAGATTCGTGCAAATAAAAGAAATGCACCACTATGTACTTTTGATTTTCCTCACCCCATACTTAGTTATGTCAGCATCATCTTATATCGGATTGTGCATCAGTAGTATAGCTATGAGAGTTCTAACGCAGGTCCTCTGAGGGGGGGGTACGGGGCGGGGGGTTCACGCGGGGCGTGGTATGACGACACGCGGGGAGGGGGACTCGGTGGAGAGGCTGACGTCACGCGGGGAGGGGGAAATCGTTGGAGCGGAGGAAGGGGGTATATATCGATTATTGATCATCGATTATTGATCTTTATTTAAAATTTATTGTTGATTTATTTTGTCTTATATTGTTTACTTCATGGATTTTATTATTTAGCGACTCTCGCCAGAGAGCCAAGTTGGTTGACCCATGTCGCTGAGAGAAGCGATCGGATTACACGTATGCATGAGAGAGAGCGAGAATGAGAGATGGAGCAACCGCATCGCATGCATGTGAGATAGAGCGACTCATCTGCATGAATAAGGACATATGCACTTTAGACATGCAACGATTAAAGCGATTGGGTTTGTTTGGGTGAAATCTCAAACAAACCGCCGCGCATGTCTTCGCACATCTATTGCATCTCAAGGCCAAAATGCCTGGGACATTCGCAAAAGAATAAAATTATGCGAATGATATTGCAAGCGCTTCGCGGATCTCGTCGAAAAAAAAGTTGATGTCAGCAAAAATCGAAAAGTCTATATAAAAATATATAACGAACAAATGCACACGGCACCAAGGCTACAGTTGTTGTAGAAAATAAATATAACTCGTGATTGAGAGGTACACACTTTCAGCGTACATAGGAAAAAAGCACCGCTAAAATGTCGATTCAGCATCACGTGTCATCTCAAGGTCAAAATGCCTGAGACATTCACGAAAGAATAAAATTATGCGATTGATTCTGCGAGCGCTTCGTGAATCCCGTCGAAGAAGTTCATGTCAGCAAAATCGTGAAGTCTGCAGAAAAATATATAACGAAAAAATTCCCACGGCACCAAGGATGCAGTTGTTATAGAAATGGAATATAAATCGTGATTGAGAGCTACACACTTTCAGTCAATGTTTGAATTGATCGCGGAGTGCCTCGCGCAGTGACATGACGGATAATATTGAAAAAAATGGGAACAACGATGTGACGAGTATATCGAGTCGTTAGAAGAACAAAGTCGAATTGAACGACCGCGATTATCGATTGGAAATCGTCAATCGTTGGTAGCCCAAATTGCGCGACTTGAAGGCTTCAAGAATTCGGTGCGTCAACGTTTCATACACACGGGTGCTGGATATGACAATCATGGATTCATATGGCGAGAAATTGATACGGCGTTCGAGGGTCGTATCTTGACTGGTGTAGTCACAAATCACTACCACATCGAACCTCAACAATTTCTCAAAGACGCTGGTGATGTCGTGCTTTCACGCGTTCAAACCATTATCAATAATCATGGTAGTGTGAAAATTAATACCGTTTTTAACTGTGAATTTGTGGCGGGTGACAAGCGTGCAAATAAGAGCATTAATACTAAAAACTATGAACTTTTCAATACGTCTGATTTACGCGAGTGGTACGATCAAAGAGTTTCTGACCCCATTTCAACATCACTCGAAGAGTTTCAGGAACGCGACAGCGGGTGGGCATTGTCACGAACATATAACTTGACTATGAATATAAATAAATATAATCCAATGCGTGCGGGATGCCACATAATGTTATCGCGGTCGATAATGCTGAAAAGAGCAGTTGTTAATGTGAAATCGAGTGATCAAGCATGTTTCGCATGGTCCGTAATCGCTGCTCTGTATCCAGCCCAACGTGACAGTGCGCGTGAATCTTCATATCCACACTACTCGACAGTGCTAAATGTTCAAGACATTGAGTTTCCAATGACTCTGAATCAAATTAAAAAATTTGAAATTCGTAATAACATTTCAAGCAATGTATACACCATTGAGAACGATAGTACTCTTCCAATTCGCGTGAGTGAGCAAAAGAGAGAAAAGCATGTCAATTTGCTCTACGTGGAAGATCCGCAGCAAAACATCGTTGGACATTTCGCGTGGATCAAGAATTTATCAAGGCTCGTCAGCTCACAGTTGACTAAACACTATGGACAGAAATATATCTGTGATAGGTACGTAGATTTGATATGATTTAATGTATCAAAATAATTAGTTCGAAACTGACTTTTTGTTTATTTTCGAAGATGTATACACTACTTTCATTCGGAGCAAAAATTGCAAGGGCACACTGTGGACTGTGGCCAGATCAACGACTGTGCCGTCCGTCTATCGAACGATGTGAACAAGTGGCTCACTTTTAAAAACTTCAATCATAAGGAGCGACTTCCATTCGTAATATACGCCGATCTTGAGTGCGTTCTTGCGAAAACGAATAAACAAAATATGTACCAACACCACGAGGTTTCTAGTATTGCATACTACGTACATTGTTCATACGATCAATCGTTATGCAGATATGAATCGCACCGTAGTAGCGATTGCATTGCATGGTTCGTCGAAGAACTAAAAAATGCAGCTTTGCATGTAAAAGATATTTTATCTTCAAATATCCCCATGGTACAGTTAACATCCGACGAGGAGCTTGAATTTCGAAGCGCGATTAAGCGTCACATATGTGAAGAAGATTTTGCACAAACCGATACACGAGTTCGCGATCATTGTCATTTAACTGGGCGTTACAGAGGCCCCGCCCATTCGAATTGCAATCTAAATTTCAAACAATCATTTTTCATCCCGGTAGTTTTTCACAATTTGTCTGGCTATGATGCGCATTTTATAATCAAGGAAGTGGCCACCGCATTCGAAGGGAAAACGTACGTGCTTCCAATAACAAAAGAAAAATATATTTCGTTCACGAAAACTGTTCAAACTACTACCGAAGAAACAAAAAACCAAATTAAATTACGCTTCATTGATGCATATAAATTTCTAACCACAAGTCTTGAGAAATTGGCATCATTTTTGACGACGGACAAACTAAAAATTTTACGCTCACAATTTGATGGCCTACCGATGCATGATTTTACATTATTAACACGAAAATGTGTCTTCCCGTACGAATACATTGATCATGTCAGCAGATTGGAAGACACGTGTTTGCCGCCGCGCGACTCATTTTACAGTTCCTTGACCGGGGAAACGATCAGCGCGAGCGAGTACATTCACGCTGAGAATGTCTGGGAGCGGTTTTCCATTCAAACGCTTGGTGAATATAGCGATTTGTATTTGAAGACGGATGTCTTGTTATTAGCAGATATTTTCGAAAATGTCCGTGATACGTGTATTGAAAGTTATGGGCTTGATCCGGCGTATTATTACACCCTTCCCGGATATACTTGGGACGCCATGTTGAAATATACGCACATTACGTTTGAATTATTGACCGATATCGACATGATTTTATTCATCGAGCGAGGTATACGCGGAGGTTTAAGCCAATGTTCAAACAGATATGCACATGCTAATAACAAGTACATGCAATCGTACGATCCGTTGAAATCATCAGTATACCTGATGTACTTCGATGTGAACAACTTGTACGGTTGGGCAATGTGTCGACCTTTGCCTTATGCTGATTTTCAATGGATCGACAACACATCGGATTTTGACGTATTATCCATAGCGCTAGATTCGCCTGTAGGGTACGTTCTCGAAGTCGATCTCGAATATCCACAACGTTTGCATGATTCGCACAGTGACCTTCCGTTTTGTCCTACACGCGACAAACCTCCTGGCAAGCGCCAGGAGAAATTGCTCGCAACCGTATGTGATAAGAAGCGTTACGTGATACACTATCGTAATTTGCAGCAGTGTATGCGTCATGGACTTAAAGTAGCGAAAATACACAGAATTTTGAAATTCACTCAATCCCCCTGGTTGCGTTCATACATCGAATTAAACACACAGTTTCGAACACGTGCTACAAATGATTTCGAGAAAAATTTGTATAAATTAATGAACAATGCAGTATTTGGTAAAACGATGGAAAACGTGCGAAACCGTGTAGACGTGAAACTTGTAACAAAGTGGGAGGGACGGTATGGGGCAGAGGCAATGATCGCTAAACCAAATTTTCACAGTCGAAGTGTCTTTTCGGAAAATCTTATTGCCGTCGAATTGCGAAATCTGGAGGTAAAATTTAACAAGCCGATTTATGTGGGTATGTGTATACTCGACATTTCGAAAACATATTTATATGAGTTTCACCACGAATTCATGATTCCGCTGTATCAGCAAAACTGTAAGGTCTTGTATAACGACACCGATAGTCTCATATACCACATCAAGTCTGACGACGTTTACGACGATATGAAGCGTAACATTGACAAATTTGATACGAGCGATTACCCGATGGAAAACGTGTACGGTTTACCGTTAGTCAACAAGAAAGTGCCCGGTCTCATGAAAGATGAAAATAATGGTATGGTAATGACGGAATTTGTGGGATTGAGAGCAAAAATGTATGCTTTGCGAGTCGATGGTAAAAAAGACACGAAAAAGGTGAAAGGTGTGAAAAGTAATGTCGTCGCGCGAACAATAAATTTCAATGACTACACTCGCTGTTTACGGGAAGAAATTGAGATGACTCGTCAGCAGTCTTGCATAAGATCGAAGCTGCACGAAGTTTACACTATTTCAGAGTCAAAAATTGCTTTAAGTCCACACGATGACAAGCGGTATATCGTGCCGAAAAGTGCGGACACTCTACCCTGGGGTCATTATAAAATAGCATTGTAAATGTGTTTGTTAGGCTACATTGTATATATTGTTATAAAATAAAAATGGATAGATATAATGAATGTAGTAATGTAAATTTGATATATATTGGAAAATATGCATGTTATATATAATGCGAGTATGTTAATGTTTACAGGATATAATAATTTATTTTTATAAGGAATGGTGAATTTATACATAAATAAAATGGTATGCCTATTGTAAATAAACTTTATTGAATTTTTCATATACTTTATAAAAGTTATTACAATATGTTATTTTTGTGTATCCACGAGTTTTGAGATTTATCCATTCCCAACCATTTAACATAAACATCATTGCCCTTTTTGCGTATTATCTTCTCCACGAGATATATGTTTGGATTGGCAACACGTTGCAGTTCATATTCGTAGAATCCTCCGGCTATTGGATTTCCACTTGAGTACTCGACTAGGTACATTACAGGATACGTTTGCTGCACCTTGACGATTTTAAACACTTCGGTGGTCCAATTTGGTGTGAAACCTTTTTCAAATATTGTCTTGAATTTGCTTACGAGCACAAAATCATTGACTTTGAATCTTGCAGGAGCTGCAATTTTTACATTGCTGTATACGGTGGTTAAGAGTTTCTCCGCGATCGCAGGAGTAACGTCGATGGGCCTCATGCCAATCGTACGATGCTTTCGAGCATTGTACTTCATAACGAGTTGCGGTAACGCATCGATGCACTTGTAATTACCATTGAGTGTAAACATTTTCCACATATTATTTTTGAGAGTGCGATTGAATCGTTCGACGACCGAGGCCCTCATAATAGAGTACGTCGAATAATGATTGATGTTGTATTTCTCCATGAGTCGTTGCACGTTTACATTGTAAAATTCTCTTCCTTTGTCGGTCTGGAGATTTTTTGGATATCTGCTATGATCGTGTATGATTTTCGCGATCGTTGTACCCATTTCGTTGCCGGTTTTACTTTTCAAGGGTACGGCCCATGCATACTTGCTCAACACATCGATGACGGTGAGGATGTAATTGTAGCCTTTGTTGAAACGCGAATACGACCGCATTTCGACTACGTCAGCCTGCCACAAATCATCATACCCACGTACGATGACACGTCTTCGCAGAAAGTTTTTTCTTGCTGGTGCATGTAATTCCTCCACGAGCTGCTTTTCTTCAGACGTTTTTTCTTCTCCGAGCATATCGTGTGTTCGACCAGACGAATTTTACATATCTTCCTGCGTTGTGTCAGCGACAGCGTCGGTTACATACTGAATCGTTTTAGACGTATCGTTCATAGTTATTCGAAGCGTATCCTCTAGTGCGATGAATTTCTTCTCAAATTCATCCAGGCGTTCTGTTAACAGCTTAATTTTCATTTCCACGTAACGTTTATTAGCAGCATCGTAATCCCCTTCAGGTAGGGCTACGCCTCGTATTTTACGTGATCTTGCATCGAAGCCACTAGAGGTTAGACGGAGAGCATTATGTTGTGCCCCGGCTTCTGATGATGCGCGAAGAGCACGGAAATTCGCTCTCGAGTAAGTTGACACCGTGGGTTGTCGGATGCTCGAGGGCGAGGGTATGTGGGGACTTTTCCCGTTCCGAGTAAATCTCCAACTCGGGATATTGCAACTTCAACAACTTATATTTTATTTAAAATTAGGCAACAATATTACAATTCTTTTTTATGCCTTGAGACCGACCTCCTCGGCTTCTGGCCGAAGACTGCCTTCCGATTGAATCTTTCGGCTAATTGTTAACTCGGGTTTTCGCAACCAATCGTTCGAGAACGTTCGATTCGTTCGATTGCGATTCAGCGCTTTTCCGGCTGAGTCGAGCGGAATATCGGGCTTGTGAAATATCGCGCTCGATATCGTCGCTTGGGGTCTTTGAACCTCATGCGTTAGCAATATGAAAATTCCTGTCTTTTGAGGGCACATCATTCCTCCACCTTGGGAAGACGAAATTCCCAATTTCGGCGATATAATAAAAAAAATTTTTTTTTTTTTTATAGCTTTGGCAAGTTTTGTCTCTCGGTCGTCTCTCGGCTTACAATAATACAATAGATTACGAAGGTACAAGTGCCTTTCTAATATTATATTATATACCCCTTTTTTTTTCGATTTTCCTTTTTGATTCATACACATTTACGTTGTGCGTGTGCGAGGTGCATTTCGCGTGAATATGACTCGCGGATTTTGTGAGTCAGCTGTTGCCTTGCGTTTGGCAGCTCGCGGTCTGGCCGGAACTACGTCAGCAAGATCGTCGTTCGGCGATGTAGCATTTAAACGTCGCCGTTGCAACGCTTTAATTCCGAAATATGATATAATCATTGCGAAGGGAATAATTCCGCTGAGGGCATAATTCCCTATAATGTGACTCTGTGTTGTCATATGATCGTAATTTTTGTTTAATTTTGTCTTCAATATTTCTATTCGTTCGCCAATTTTGTTAACTTCGTATGGATCATTGATTATCGTATGAGGAATATTTTCCAATATTAAAGGTTGGGGTGTTTCGTTTTCTGTAGTCAGAAAAGATAGGTTGAATGGCGGTAAAAATTGTAGGAATTTTTCGTGTACAGTTTCCTTCAAATTTTCAATCTTAAAATCTATGGAGGTGACGGAACATTTCCCATCCAAAGCCAATAATCCTGTTCCAGTAATTGTTGCATGAGTCGTCGCAGAGTTTTTACAGTTTATCGTGAGAGCTATTGTCTCTGGGGCTACATATATCCATTGCCCTTCTTGTTCCAGAGCAATGACCAAAGAATTTTCTAATTTAACTAAACGATGTGTACAATTCGCTTTTTCGGGGTCTCTTCCTAAAAATATCGATAGTTCGCATGACACTCCTGATCGTATTATTTGTCTCGCGTTTTTCGGATGACAGTAATATTGATAATTTTGTCGTTTACATTTGGATAATTCGTTTTCTGAGAATGACAGATATTCTCGACGCTCTTGATCAATTATAACATTTTTTACGGTCGTTTCTATGAACTGAAACGTGTCTTTTTCTACTCTTACGGGTAGAGGATAAACTTTATTCACATTGAATTCGTTGTTGTTGATTAATGGGATTTTTATCACAACGGTGAGGGTATTCTGAATACTATATGCGCCTAATTCAGAAATTTCCAGTAATTCGTTAATTTTTTCTGGACGTATTTTTGTCGGAAAATTCAATCCTATTGGTAGGTTTGGCAATGCTTCTATTAGATACGCGTAGAGTTGTCTAGGCGGCAATATTGTAGGATTAACGATTCCTTTTGGCAAGCCTACTAAAAAGTTAGATAATTGACGTATGTCGTTTAATAAGGATTCGATTATTACGCTAATAGTTGTTAATTTCTCGTCCAATTGTTGACGTGTTAAAATATCTATTACGAGATTTTGCACTCCATGGTGTAAATTATTTACTAAACGGCCTAGTGTTTCCTCGTTTGCCGCGAGGCGATTCGTTGTGCGATTGAACATTTCCAGTGTAATTTGCTGGATTTGCAAATTTTCTTTTAACGCATCTTCTGTTGTTTCTTGCTTTTTCGTTATCGCTGTAATTTGTCGTTCGATGTTCGCAGCGTCATTCGCATCTAAGTTACCTGTTATCGATTTTATAATGGATCCTAATCCGTCTATTAATCCTCTTTTATTTATTCTACCTTTTGTGCCGGTAATATCATAAATGGACTGCATTTCAGAATCTATTTTTCCTTTCATGTTTTCGAAAGAGCTCGTTATGAGAGAACATAGCTTGTCCTCTGGCATCGTTTTACATAATTTTAATAGCTTTTCCAACTTTTCCCTAATACTCTTTTCTCTATTTGCTATTGGTAGAAGATCCATGCGGATTACCAGTTTCCACATTTCCTGAATCGTGTGTAGTTTTCCGATTTCCTCGTAATAAATTCCTGGGGTTGAGGAAAATTGCGTTGCGTGGAATTCTTCATTTTCCTTTCTTTCATTAGTCCCTTCTGTTGTCCTAACTGTTGAGATTAATAACCTGCAAAAAGGGTTTGCCTTTTTATTTTCAATAATATATTTATTTTGGGTTGGTTCCCCTGTGCAATACTTTTTTTTTCTCTAAGAGGCGATGCTTCGTCAGCGTCGCGGTCAGGGACCGTACGGGTCTCCTGATGCAGGGTCAGCTCGTTTAGCTGGCCTTGAGTGCACACTGCGCTCGGTATAGCTTGGTGCCGGGCGCGATTAATGGAAAGGTGGGGAGACTTTTGGGGTTTAAATAGCTCCACTGTTCTGTAGGGGTTACATCAATCATTCTACCATCTTCCACGTGAAGTCTTCCGGAAAGGATAAGAATTCGAGTGAGTATTTGTCTTTGTTTTCCCTTTTTCTTGTTTACTCTCTATTATTTCTTTTCTAAAGTGTTTCTGTATTCTTATTTATTTGCCCTTTTTTCTTTTTCTTTGTTTTAGAATGGAACCCGCATTCTACCACGGCACCCAGCTGACGTTTAAGAGCCAGAGTTTCGATCTCGTTTTAGTGAGTATTCAGAATTACATACATATATGTTTTTTTTTTTTTTCTTTGATACTAATAGGTCCTCTCTTTTTTTTCAGTCGGTAAAACGGCCGTCGTCTGGCCGGCGTGTGTGGAGGGGATCGTGGCTTCGCAATTTTGTCGCCCTAGCCAAAGGCGTTCGATCCCGACGGCGAGCGCTCCGGGAGGCCCTCACCCGTCTTTGGGGTGATGACGCCTTTTCTCGTGAATGCGTCGAGTGGGATTGGGAAGGCATCCCGGGTGATTCCTTCGGGCTGCGAGCCCTATTTGGTCTGGAGCCCTTACCTGGTTTTATGTCCGATCCGAGCTGGGAGGCCTATGTGGCCTGCATGAATTAGTTATAAGGTTTTTCTTGACTGTAACAATATATTGAAAAAAGGAATAATTTGTTTCTTTGATTTTTTCCCGCGCGTTTTTCCCTTTTTCCATTTCAGGCTTTTATTCTAGTTCATTTAGGACTTCGTTTTTTTTTTTGTTTTTATTTATACATGTATATATATTATTATTATTATTAATTTTTTTTTTTTTTTTTTTTTTTTTTTTTTTTTGAACGGGTGGCGGCTCGCCACCCGTACGCGAATCCGTTGCGTGACGTCGGTTGCTCGGGCGCGCACCAATGGTGGTGCTTGCCACCTACTCCTCACTCGGGAGCGAGTGGCGGGGGTACCTCGCGGTTCGGCCTCGCTGGCCCCGCGATAATGTATCTACCCTATCGGTTAGTGGGTAATGTAGGGCTTGATGCGGTCTACATGTACCCGTACAGCCTTGCGTCCGCGGCCGATAGTGTAGTTCACGTCGGAGTCTTTGTTCCGCACTGTGTAGGGCCCTGTCCACTTGGGGGAAAGCTTTGCTGATCGGCCTCGACGTACAGTAGTGTCGTGGAGGAGGACTCGGTCGCCGGGGCGGTACTCCACCGTACCAGCGGCGATATCATGCCCTTCTTTTACCCTTTCCTTTCCTTTTTCCAGTCGTTCTTTCGCCACGTGCCATGTGGCTCGGAGCCGTTCGCGTAACTCGGAGACATAATCGTCGTATGAGTACGTCTTTCGTGGTGCTTCTTTGAGCGCCGTCGGTAAATCGGCTACCTTACCAGTGGTATTGTAGGTGAACATCGCGTATGGCAACCACTCATCCCAATCCGTTTGATCCTCTTTTATGAAACATTTCAGATATTCTGCGAGGGTTCGGTGTGAACGCTCCAATGCTCCGTTTGATTGGGGATGGTATGCTGTCGTTTGAATCTTTTTAATTCGGAATAACTGGCACATCTCCTTGAATGTTTCGCTCAGAAAATTCGTTCCTTGGTCGGACAATAATTCTTTCGGAGTGCCGTACTTGCAAACAATTTGAGTTGCAAATCCTTTAGCTACTTCCTTGGCTTCTTGCGTTTTTAGCGGTATAGCTGCGCTATACTTGGACAATGCGTCTTGAAAAGTCAGGATGTATTTATTCCCGGCTTCGGTCTCGGGTAAGGGACCTACTATATCGACTGCACATTTGACGAATGGTGTCTTGGGTGTGTCGGTAATAGTCATGGGGGCATGCTTGCGTCGCGAGATTTTATTTTTCTGGCATTTGTCGCATGATTTTACGTAGTTTTTTATTTCGTTATTCATTCCAGGCCAGCTATACTTTATCTTTATTCGTTGTTTCATCCTTTTTTCGCCTGGGTGGCCTCCGAGAGGGGCGTCGTGGTATTCTTGCAGAATCGTACCTCGCTCCTCTTCACTCGGGCACTCTCGATCTCCTATTTCCGTCTCTGTCTCGCTATCGCTTGTTGTCTCGCTTGCGCTTGAGTCTTTTTCTATTTCCTTCTCCTTTTCGCTCGGGCCTGCTGCCTGGTCCGCCTCCACTGGTGGGAGTGGCGGTCCGTTCTCGCTCGCGCGGGCCTCTGTCGCCTTGTGTGGGCGTTCCTCTCTAGCGGGCTGCATTGTTTTTTTCGGCCGACCACGTGCTCGCGGGACCAGCTGACCACGGCCATGCTGGCTCGGGTCTGTTGATGCGGCCGGCGGTGGCGCGGAGCGGGGGGCCTTCCGCGGCCTTCCTCTACCACGCTTCTCGGCGTCCTTGTGACGTACCACCGTCTCGGTTTCTTGCCGCGTCAGCATCAACACATACATACGGCTTAAAGCATCCGCATTCGTATTCTTCTTGCCAGCCTTATACTCGATGGTATAGTTGAATTCCTCTATTTTTATTCTCCAGCGCATCAGTCGTGATCCTGGATCTTTTACGTTGAAAAGCCATGTGAGGGGCTTATGATCCGTCACGATGGTGAATTTTGTTCCATATATGTATGGTCGGAATTGCGCTACTGCCCAGATTATTGCTAGCATTTCCTTCTCCGTTGTTGAATAATTCGTTTCTGCCTTGTTCAGAGTACGACTCGCGTAACAGACGGGTAGATCTTCTCCGATTTTTCCTTGCGATAAGATCGCGCCGATTGCCTTGTCAGAGGCATCAGTTGTCACCACGAAGGGTTTCTCGAAATCCGGATACTGCAGGATCGGTGCAGTGCTGAGAGTTTCCTTCAATTTTTGGAAAGCTTGTTCGCAGTTTTCGTCCCAAATGAATTTGTTTTCTTTCTTAATCAGTTCTGTTAACGGCTTTGAAAGTTTTGAAAAATCCTGTATGAATTTTCGGTAATATCCGGCTAGTCCCAGAAATGATTGAACCTCTTTTACGTTTTTTGGGGCTGGAAATCGTTGTACAGCCTCTATTTTTTCTGGATCCGGTTTTACTCCTACTTCGGTAATAATGTGTCCCAAGTACTGGGTTTCTTTTCGCAGAAATCGACATTTCCTAGGTTGAACCTTTAATTGGGCTTCTCTCAGTCGATCGAATACTTCTGTCAGCCGTTTGTTATGTTCTTCGAACGATGATCCATATACTACTATATCGTCGAGATATACGTAGCATTTTAGTCCTTGTAATCCAGCAAGCACAGCATCCATCAGCCTTTGAAAGGTTGGTGGGGCGTTTTTTAATCCAAATGGCATTCGGTTGTACTCGTAATGTCCAAGAGGAGTGGAGAAAGCGGTTTTCTCCTTGTCTTTTTCGGCCATTGGGATTTGATGAAATCCCGATGCCAAATCGAGAGTCGTGAAGTATTTTGCTCGTCCCAATTGGTCCAATATTTCGGTAATATTAGGCAATGGATACGAGTCTCCTTCCGTTGCTTCGTTGAGTTTTCGGAAGTCTACTACCACTCTCTTGCGTATTTTTCCGTTGGCGTCAGGCTTTTTTGGAACGACGAGTAGAGGAGCATTCCATGGGCTCTTGCTCGGTCGAATTATTTCGTTTTTTAGCATCTCTTTTGTCTGCGCCATTACTTCTTGCTTGTGGACTTCTGGTAATCGATATGGACGAATTTTTATTGGCATTGTCCCTGATCGTACGCTTATGCGGTGCTCCACTATAGCGGTGCACCCAAGCGACTCTTCCTCCAAATGGAAGACGTCTGCGTATGCGTCAGCAAATTCGCGTAGGAATTTTTCTTCTTCTGGGTTTAAGTTCGAATCTCTTTTGATTTCTTCCCATATTTTGTCTTTTCTTTTTAATTTTTCTTTGATCGTTACAGCACTTATTTCCTTTTCTTCGGTTGGCTGTTCTTCTTTAATTTCTTCAATTTGCACGGTTGGCCTTTCTATTTCGATTTCTTCATTGTTTGAGTTTCGCACTACTATGAGGCAGGAATGTCCTTCTGGGTGGACGTAACATCCGCCTATCTTTACTCCTGGTCGCAGTTCTTTTGCTGCGACACAGCCTATTTTTGCCGTTAATGTTTTTGCGTATAGCATTTGCTCTGTTCTGGGAGGTAGTTTAATTTTATTCGTTCCGTCCAGCATGGGGATCGGATGTCCGTATATTTTAATATGTCTTCCGCTTAGGATGTCGACATTGTGCTCTCTCATGAAGTCCAAACCCATTATTCCGTCTACTTCCAGTGGTACTGTGTCATCTATTACGTAGAATCCGTGTTCTACGTTTACTGCGGGTGTTTCTAGCACGAGCATAATTTTGCACAGTGCGTAGAATTTTTTTCCTCCGATTCCTTTGAGTTCGATCGTTTCTTCTATTATTTCTGTGTCCTTTTTTAATACACTCTTTTTTATGAGACTACATTGTGCTCCGGTGTCTCCTTTCAACGTGAGGATTTTGTCTTTAGCCTGGGGAGACGCGATGTGGAAGTCGCTAGCGGCTCCTCCAGAATTGATCGTCGTTATCCAGTACGATTTTATTTTCTTCCTTGTATTTTTTCTTTTGGACGGACCTGTATTCGATGCTTCGGTTATTTTTCTGACGTTGCAGTTTTTGTCTCCGCTCGATGTCGTTGCCATATCGAGCGAAAATGACCTAATTGTTTTCCTGTTTTCTCTGTCGTTGCAGTTATATTCTCTTGGCCTGTTTACGTTTGTTGTCGTTACCATATCGAGCGTAAATGATCCAATTGTTTTTTTCTTTTCGCTGTCGTTGCGATTTTCTTCCTTCGGTCTGTCTTCTTTTGGCCTATTTTTATTTGAGTTCCAGTGGTACTGATTTGGGCGCCCTGGGGGCCCACTCTTGTTGTAGTAGCTGGTTCCTTGGCCCTGCTGATAATTCGTTTGATGATTTTGATGATACCCGGTTCCCGGTGCCTGTCGGTATCCGTTTCCTTGTCCTTGTTGCCAATTCCTTTTTCGGCAATCCTTGTACGCGTGTCCCGGTTTCTTGCAGTAATTGCAAGTAATGTTGAATTGTTGCACGCTTTTCGATGGAGCTGGTAGACTGTATCGTCCGTAGGACGATGTGTTGGATCGGCAATCCTTCGCTAAATGTCCCATTTTGTGACATTTATTGCACGTCATCGGCTGTCGTTTTTCCAGATGAGTCTGTTTGTTTATAGATTCGCCTCCTTGTAGCGATTTTTCCTCTTCCATTGCTCCTTTAAGGGCTGATCCGAGATCCTTGAATCCTCGAGCCTTTACGATGACTTGGTATTCCCTTCGAAGTCCTCTTTCGAAGTTGTATAGGGCTAATTGCCTTACATATGTCTCTATTGTTCTTTTTTCCGCAGGCGATCTTGCCTCGGTTGTGCTGGCTTCGATTAATTCCATCATTATGGCCTCGAGTCGTTGACCGTATGCTAACACGCTCTCGTTGTATTTTTGCTTGCACGTATTAAAATCGACCTGTAACGCGGCTACTGTTCGTCGCGTTCCATATAATGCTGTCATTTCTTCTTTAAATTGTTCATACGATTCTATTTCTTTATATCGGGTATCTTTTCGCGCTTTTCCTATTACTTTTGTTGCTAACACGGATTGTAAAAGGGAATGTCTATCGGCTGCTGCAACGCACGCGTTTGCATAACCGAATGCTTCAATTATATCGTCGACTTCTTCAGGTTTTTCGCCATCAAATCGGGGAATGAGGCTTCTCGCCTCCTTTAGGGTCATGAAAACATTTTCTTGTGCCATGTTATCTGAATTAAGTTGGAGTAGGGAAAATTCTTGAATTTCTATTTCGCGACCACGCCTAGTGTCTATATTTTCTGAAGATTGATCAGAATCTGTTGATTGATCAGAAAAATGGACGGTTCGATCTGCTGCGGATCGAATTTTGGTACGTTTCGCAGCTGTCGGCCTATTTGAGGAATTTTGTGAATTTGGGCTTTCGTCTGAACTTGTTGCGGATCGAAATCGCTTTTTCCTAGGTTCCTGTAGTTCTTGTTCGACTCTTTGTTTCTCGGGACGATCTCTTACAATGAGTTCGTCGAAAATTGAGTTTAATGAACGCGATAATTTGTTGTTACCCGGTAATCGGTATAATTTACGACGCTCGTCTTCGTTTGACATTAATGTTTAATTGTTTGGCTTTGGAGGGTGTTTTTTTTTTATAAATGTTCCGTCACTTACAGTACGATGATGCGCTTCATGTTGATCGATGCTTCGTAGTCGGTTGTTCACAAGATGTTGACCTCGTTCTCGTAGCTGTTTGGCAGGAAATTGCCAGTGTTGTTCCCTGTTGTCGTGTTGCTTTGGTTTGCTGTTCTCGTGCGCTCTGTTGTTCCGTTGTAGAAGTTATCTGGTGAGTCTTCGTCCTGGGGTCGGTCTGGTATCGATGATCCTCGGGATCTGGTTGCTTTTGGACAGCTCTGTACGGTTGACTCGGGCGTTTGCTTACGCCGCGCGTTTTCTTTTTATTTGTCCGGTTCGACGGTCGTCGATCGGGTTACTCGTTGACCTCCTTTTCAGCACTTGCTGCGTTTAGTTTATTTTGGACGTTGGATAGGATGTTTCCTTCTTCTTTTTTTTTGAAGTTGTGTAATGCAAGGTTGCGGTATCCCTAATTGCGGGAATCCCACCGCTGCCACCAATGTTGTGCCCCGGCTTCTGATGATGCGCGAAGAGCACGGAAATTCGCTCTCGAGTAAGTTGACACCGTGGGTTGTCGGATGCTCGAGGGCGAGGGTATGTGGGGACTTTTCCCGTTCCGAGTAAATCTCCAACTCGGGATATTGCAACTTCAACAACTTATATTTTATTTAAAATTAGGCAACAATATTACAATTCTTTTTTATGCCTTGAGACCGACCTCCTCGGCTTCTGGCCGAAGACTGCCTTCCGATTGAATCTTTCGGCTAATTGTTAACTCGGGTTTTCGCAACCAATCGTTCGAGAACGTTCGATTCGTTCGATTGCGATTCAGCGCTTTTCCGGCTGAGTCGAGCGGAATATCGGGCTTGTGAAATATCGCGCTCGATATCGTCGCTTGGGGTCTTTGAACCTCATGCGTTAGCAATATGAAAATTCCTGTCTTTTGAGGGCACAACAATTATCACGTGTATAATTTCTTATTAGCCCAGTCCACTGATAGTATGAGTTATCCTGCGCTCCAAGCGATGATGCGAATTTATTGATTGACATCTCGGTATCAATAGTGATGAAGGAATGATCATTATCATCGATGCATAGGTTAATTTATAATGAGGCCCGCGTCGCGAAGTTCCTCAATAATCGACATTATCTCATTGTCGTGAGCACTGTTACCCGCGTGTCGTGAAGCTTCCAACAAGCGCAAACGATCGACCAATTCATTGGGATCATTCCAATGCACGTAATCGATTTTGTTGTTATTTAACGTCATGGCGAGCGGTATTTCTATACCTCTTCCAGTTTTTCGATCGAAAGTTAATGGTCCAATTATATATTGTGACGTGACAAATTAGGGGGTCACGTCCATTCTCGAACGGTGTCGACCAGTGGGTCGGGTTTACGACCCTGAAGCGTCCTGGTTCGATTCTGGGTGGCTCCGAAATCGTCGACTCACTACGTGGCGGAATATTATACCTTATTTTTTTTGTAATTTTATTCCAGAAACCGCCACGTATTACCTGTGTGTTTACCTACCGGCTCGTGAGCCGCGGATAAATGGACGAAATTAAAAACCTGTAAATAAAATGTTTGGGACAGTTTTTTTAGGACGAATAGTATGGAGGACGGAACGATGTATTGGGGAACGATCGCTCGCGCGTCCATATTACCCCGAAAGCACGTAATATCGATACCCGAGACGTCCCGGCTTTCGGTTTCGCGCTCCGCAAAACCTCGCGCGGGTTGGTCCACGAGGACACACACGCGCCTCCACTCAGAGGCAGGCGAGCGTCGGGCAGCAGTGCTCGCGGATTGGATGCCGGAGGAGACGCCGGAATAAGGCCAAGTTTACCGTGTCGCCCGTCCCTCTCGACTTAGCAACCCGGAGTTGCACCATCCCTACTGTCCCCTCGGGCCTCATGGACCGCGTCAGACCGGCGCCCCGTCGAAGGGGGTCGGGGCGGTGGATCGGCGACCGGGGGTGTAGTTCACCTGGTGGTATATCGCGTGGGCCCACCGCTATTCCCAGGACGCTGGGGAAATGCGAGGGAGGCCTCCCCCCCGCGTTCGAGGTCCCGCCTCGGTTCCTAGGGGAAGAGGTCCGAGGGGCAGTCCATTATTCGCTGCGAGGACAGGCGCGTACGCGCGGGGTAGCGCGGTAGAGCGGGGCCGTGGCCGTGGCATCGGAGGGAAATAGGAGAAAATCTCCTAGACGGAGAGGAACGCGATCCCACGTGAGCGCGTGAAAAGAGGGGAGGGGCGCGTGAGTGGGGCACGCGAGAGCCGGGAGCACCGCGAGAGCGCGGCGAATTAGGGCAGTCACGATTTCGGAGTCAACGAGCCCAGCCGCGTCACTCCGAACAAAAGAAAGCCGATCGATCGACCGCGAGGCAGGATCCTCCCGATCAGCAGCGAGCGTCTCCGTGCTGCGACTCGTCAGCGGTGAGCCCGATCTCTCTCGTCCCTCTGCGTTCTTAAGGTACGAGCTCTAAGTTAGGGTTATTTTCCGTTCATTTCACTTTTATTAATTGCGCCAAGTGGCGACGGGTTGCCCCATGGAGGGAAATTTTGTGTCCCCAGAGGGCCGGAACCCGGCGGGAGTTTTTTTGGCGATGAAGTCGCGTTTGTTCCCGGGTTTCCGCCTCTGGGGGAAGTACCTATTTAGTTGTAAATTTTGTAAGGGAGCTAGTACCTTAGTCTCGGTCGTTCCGTCAAGTTCCGGTCAATTTTATTGTGTATCGCGTCAATTAACGAATTGTTTATTTATTACCGATCATTAATTAACGTGATCGTTCGTTAAGCCTAGGGCGTAAATTAAAAATGTGTCCTGATGTCCCGCGAAAATTGGCCCAAAGAAAAGTACGAATTTTCGCGAGATTATGTAATTTGGAGTAATATTTTATTTCGAGTCGGAAAACGTAATACGACATAGTTCGTGCGTATACCTCTCGTCCAGTCTCTCCGCGCGCTCAGGGCCATCGAGCGCTTGGTCTCGTGTTTGTTTACCTTTGCGCTTCTGTCTTTGTTTTCCTTTGTTCTCACGCGCTGTTTACGAGTTGCCGAAATCCAGCTAACTCGAGAATTATACTCACGTAAAACCTTTGGTAATATTCACCCGATTATTATCGACCTTGCGACAATTGTATTTCGGGCGAATATATCGGGTGTCCGGAAAGTCAGAAGATAGTATACGGACCCCCGGTCGCCCCTAACGTGCGTTGTATTTCGAGAAAATATACCGGGTGTCCGAAAAGTTTTTCGATAATATTAGAGCTTCCGGTCACCCACCATGAGGCATTGTGTTTCGAGTGAATATACCGGGTGTCCAAAAAGTTAGTCGTTAATAGTTGAGCTTCCGGTCACCCACCATGAGGCATTGTGTTCGAGCGAATATATCGGGTGTCCGGAAAGTCAGTCAGTATTAGTTGGGCTTTTGTTCGTCCACCATCGTGCGTTGTATTTCGAGCGAATATACCGGGTGTCCGGAAAGTCAGTCGACATTATTCGGACTTTCGGTCACCTAGGTCATTATTGGGCCAAGGGAAGCGCATATATCGGGTGTCCGAGCCGGCGACCATGCGTAATCGAGTTCCGTTGTCCGGGCGTACACTCTGCTAGTTAGTACACGATCACAATTATCCATATTATTTACAAATTACTTACAAATACACAATTATCCACACTCGTCTACACAATTATCTACAATCTTTTGCATGACTACACGGATTATCTACACCATTACCTACACTCTGCTAAATTAATACACGATTACCTACACAATTACCTACACTCGGTTAATTTAATACACGATTACCTACACAATTACCTACACTCGGTTAAATGAACACACGAATTACCTACACAATTACCTACACTCTGCTAAATTAATACACGATTACCTACACAATTACCTACCCTCTGCTAAATTAATACACGATTACCTACACAGTTACCTACACTCCGTTAGATTAATACACGATTACCTACACAATTATCTACAATCTTTTGCATGACTACACGGATTACCTACACAGTTACCTACACTCTGTTAGATTAATACACGATTACCTACACCATTATCTACAATCTTTTGCACGACTACACGGATTACCTACACAGTTACCTACACCCGGTTAGGTTAATACACGATTACCTACACAAGTATCTACACTCTTTTGCATGAATACACGGATTACCTACACAAGTATCTACCCTCTTTTACACTAATACACGAATTACCGGCACAATTATCTACACTCTTTGGCATGAATACACGGATTATCTACCCAATTATCTACACTCTTTCACCCTAATACACGGTTTATCTACACGACGGCCTACGCTCTTCGGAGTTAGTACCCGAGTACCTACACGATGGCCTACACGGTGATCCACACCGTTGCCTACTCCAGCACATACGCCCTTCGGACCGAACCCGGCCGCCAACGTCGCACCTGGCCATATCCCCCTTCGGAACTGGGCGTGGTTCGGACTGTCGCCGGTGCACCAATAGCTTATCCAAGCGTGGATAGAAATGGAGTTATGTCGAGCGCCCATGAATTGTACCCCGTACTGGCGGGCCTCGGGCCCCAATAAACGAATACCAGTCATACTACCAAGCCCGTGTTAATTATTTCAGCGGACACCTCCTATCAGGTGTCATCCTTGACACTCGTCTTTCGACCCTGCCCCTCTACCATATCCTCCGGCGAGCAGAGCTAGTTGGACCGCCCAGGTCGTGCCGTTCCACACCGGGTGTCCCAACACCAAAGGACCGCGCTCGGGTGGACAAAATCACAAGTCGACCCTCGGTCGGCGGTACTCCGGTACCTGGCGCCCACGTCCACCCGGCGGGTTCTCGGACACCCGGTAGACTTCGGGAGCGGTACGGGCCCGGAAGTGTGCGGACCAGAAAACCCGTTACAATATTTATACTTGAAGCCTTTGTTACCCAATACAGGATTGAGTATATTGCTACCACGTCGATGTGCATTTGTTGCCAACAATATACTTTTATATTTGTTTTTTTCTTCCGCGGTGTATATTGCATCGTCGGGAATTCGCTTGAAAATTAGCTCATAGAGTCCAGGGGTTCCCAAGTATTTTATGCCATCGATGAATATATTATCATCATTATCCACATCGAAACGCTTATCGCCTAACATCATTCCTTCATTGGTAAATTTGACGCCATACACGTAATCCATGCTGGAATTTTTGTCTTGTGAAAGAATAGATGAAATATATTGTTGACCGAGAGGACCGAAATGTTCGCGCAATGTATTTTGACCTTCAGCCGTTTGTAATTGACGTTGAACTGTAGACACGAATGATTCGGGCGTAGTCTCAAAAACGTCTTCTTCAACAATGGTGGCTGGTTGCAAGGGTACAGCAGCCATCGACGTATCATCCAGAGATTCCTTTCGTCGCTTGCGTTTCAACTGATACGGTGTAGAAGTTACCAGCGAATCTTGAAATAACGAACGTGTGCGCTTTGTTCCTTGTTTCACATCCTTCTCTAGGTCCTTTGGTTCCGACATACATTGCGACATAGATTGCTCAACAATCTGCTTGAGAGGTTCGGTGATTGGCTTGAAGTGTTTCTCCAATGCAAGATCTTCCATTCTTCCAGTCTTCAAAGCTCGATATTTTTTGCGTATTGAGTCGCTTGTTTTCGCAATTTCCCTGGCAATCTTTTCATCAGTATCAATTGTCGTCATCATGCCCACACGAAATTATTTGTCGGTCGTTGCACAGCTGATGTCTCAATGCCGACTGACCACATTACGGTATTGCAAACTCGTTAAATCCATTTCTATATCGACCACCGGACAATGAGCTATCTTTGTCAATCACCATGAAGCCATATTTGTGTTGCCAACATTTTTGACATAACACCAGAAAATCTTCACACGACATGTCCGTATTTACATGTTCATTGTAAACATGTTTCAAGTTTGTACGATCTTGTTTAAATAAAATAAGCAGATTCGCATTGTCGCGTATAAGATGCTTGGGAACCTTGGCATATGTTTGGCAAAAGTAGAAACAATCAACGCTCGAGTGTCTGCCCATCGCAAAGTACTCTCGTACTGTATTTTGCTTGTCACATGCTACGTCATCGAAAATAAAAATGGAGTTCGGAAGCGCTTCGTGCGGTGGGATAACATCACTATTATTGGAGAATTTAAAATAGCCGATTTCGTTAATCGATGTCAGCAGAATTTCCAAATATTGATATTTTGGCTGTTGAAGCGATTTCGAGTATACATATAGGTTTTCAAAACGTACACCATTTGGACTTTCTATTAAACTTAACAAAACGTTGGTTTTCCCACAATTTGAAGGACCGCAAATAATGCTGCGTATCGTAAGTGGCAGCATGTCTCCATGCTTGCGTACTTGTTGGCTCTCCATTACTCTATCGTCGAAATTAGTCACTTGAATCACCGTCACTTGTTGCACGAAACGCATGTTTTTTCTCTCGAATCCAAACACACATTCGCCCAAAATGCGTCGTGTGAGGAGTATTTATAGGAGTGCACCGAGCCAAATCTGCTCAGTACTGAGAATGTTTTTGTACCTATCGGACGACTGCAGTATTCTCCGCTTAACGGCTCATCAACTACAGTTTATTCAAAAAATTGTTTTGTTACAAAATTTTCATCACTTCGTTGACATTTTGTGGGAGAGGCTTCCCGAACATATAAAGGCTGATTCGGAAGTACAGCAATATCGCCGATGCACGCGCCATTGGAATTTACCGGGACAGCTAATACACATTGACGGTCCAGCACCGTTTATAAATAATTGTGCCGAATGTCAAAGAGAAAAGGCAACGGTTTGTTAAATCGTGCAATAAATGCACTTCCAATCGAGTTACATATTCCCGGATACCAATTTTGTGGACCAGGCACTCAGTTAGAGCAGAGATTGGCACGGGGTGATCGTGGGATAAATCCATTGGGTGCCGCTTGTCGCGACCACGATATAGCCTATTCTCGCAGCAATCATTTAGGCATAAGACACGCTGCGGATAATATACTTGCAACAACGGGACGAAAACGTATTACTGCGAGAGATTCGACTTTTGGCGAGAAAACAGCAGCGACCGCTGTTTGGGCAGCTATGAAAGCAAAAACGAAATTCGGCATGGGAATGAAGATAAAGAACTCATCGACAAAGAAGAAAAAACCCGTTAAGAAGAGAATACTGCCGATAGCAAAGCGTGGCGGAATTTTGCCAATGTTACCATTACTGGGAGTTCTTGGTTCACTGGCTGGTGGGGCAGCTGGGATAGCAAAGGCTGTGAATGATAGCAAAGCGGCGCAACGTCAACTTGAAGAAATACAACGTCATAATCGAGCTATAGAAGGCTATGGGCTCTATCTCGCTCCCTACAAGCGTGGACAAGGATGTTCAACTAAGAAAAAAAAAACGCCAAAACTCGGTGAAAATGCCCATGGGTGTAACAACTAATGTACAATTGGAATGCTTAGCCAGACGCATGCGCATACCATTCTTCAGAGGGGTCTTCATGCGCAATAATTTACCTGTTTATGGTGGCGTGCAACTAGATGAGAGCGGTATAGTAAATTTGGATGATGCCGATGGCCCCGGTACGCATTGGGTAGCCTATGCCAAGAGGGGGAGTCATATAATATATTTTGATAGTTTTGGAAATCTTCGACCGCCCAAGGAGTTGGTGCGATATTTTGGACCAAATACCACAAAAATACAATACAATCGAACATCTTATCAGAATTATAATCAGAGTATTTGCGGACAATTGTGGTTGCAATTTCTCCAAAACGTCAATGATCAATATGTATTTAAGCCGTGACAATGTGTCAATCAACTCAGTATTCGAGGGAAACATGTCACTGACGCTTACGTTGACCGGCAAGAGTCGCCTTCTAACCGCAAATTACTTTCCCGCTATATATTTCAATGATGGCTGTTATGAACTCGGTTTGCCTGATTTCGAAACTTATCACACAATACCAAATGTGAATTCATCAATCAACAAATTTTACTTTGACAATGATGACAAGGAAATTATAATCCCTGAAGGATCGTATGAACTGAGAGCCATAAATGCGTATCTGAATCGTGCAATTTTACTCAAAGGGGTTGGTAGCGGTGATGATGCTGAAAATGAAATTGTTCCTCGAAAGGTTGATAACGATGACCTCGATGTAAATGGCGAATGCTCAATCGTGCTACGCGCTAATCATAATACACTAAAGAGCGAAATCAAATGTGCGTACAGAATAAATTTCAGTAAACCTGACAACGTAGGATCCCTGTTGGGATTTTCATCAAATCGAATACTGCATCCCTGGAAATGGTAGGAATCTGATGTACCAATAAACATAATGAATGTCAACATTATCCGCATAGAATGTAGTGTCACCACTGGTGCGTACTGTAATGGCGAGCGTATACATGATAACACACGATACATGAATTTTCGCCGAGCGTGCCACCAGGATATAAGATATCGGAAACGCCTGCGCAAATAATTTATCTTCCGATCGTTGTGCGGAGCATTACGGATCTAACGATACGTATCGTGGATCAAAAGGGAAAACTACTCGATTTTCGAGGAGAAGAAATTACGGTGGGATTGCACATACGAAAGCGACGCTTGTGATGCTCGTTCTGTACGACACAGAATACGCCAGAGACAATATTTCTACGCGAGATAATAAGATCCCACACGATAATACTCTTGCAAGAAGACAAGCGGCATTGAGTGTTAAATTACCCGCAAAGAAGAAACTCAGTGCAGCGAATCGTGAATTTTTAGAATCTCTGGGATTTATTGTACGACATACTTGAGGCAAAAGAATGACTGACGTTCTGAATATCAGTGGGGAGCCAATCTTTGACGATCGTATCATCAACGTTTGGACACAGCGATGAAATACGAATTCCTATACAACACCAAGACTTGTACACCCTACCATCTGAAAGTTTTCTCTACGTTGAGGGAAAGTTCACGGTGCTTAAAAATCCAGATGATCAAGCAATAGTAGTATTGGGAAACAATTGCGTTGCATAAATGTTTGATGAAGTTCGTTATGAGCTCGATGGTGTGGAGATTGATCGCAATCGAAACGTTGGAATAACAACCACGATTAAAAACTACATCTCTCTAAACCCTGAGAGGAGTCATACTTTGAAAAATGCTGCGTGGGATGTAACACATAATAATGGGGGAAAATATTTCAATTTTTGTGTACCTCTCAACATATTGCTAGGATTCTGTGAAGATTACAAGCGCGTTGTTATCAATGTTCGGCATGAGCTAATTCTGATACGTTCGCGCAATGATAACAATTGCGTATTCAGTCAGCATCCATTAGTAGAGGCAGAAGTTGGATTGCTCAAAATACAATGGCGTATGCGTCACGTAATATTAAATGAGATAACTAAATTGTCATTACTTCGAACATTGGAGAGTGAGCGATACTTGAATATGAGATTTCGCTCTTGGGATCTATACGAGTATCCACTGCTTCAAAGCACAACGATACACTCATGGATTGTGAAAGCTGCCTCCCAGCTAGAGAAACCAAAATATGTAATATTTGCGCTGCAGACTGGCAAAAAAATTATATGGCAAAGGACATTACACTATTCGACGACTGCAAGCTCGCCAATGTTAAACTTTATCTCAACTCGGAATCCTATCCTTACGATGACTTGAATTTGGACTTTGACAAAAATAGATTCGCCATTTTGTTCAATATGTACTCTCAATTTCGTAAATCTTATTACGGCTGTAATAGTGATAATTCTTTGCTCACTATTGCATAGTTTCAATATAACGGCCCTCTCACGGTTATCGATTGCTCGCGTCAGAACGAGTCGGTGAAAAATGCTACCGTGGATGTGCGAATAGAGTTTGAATGTAAGGAAGATTTGCCACCAAATACTATTGCCTATTGTTTGATCTTGCACGATCGCGTTGTTGAATATTGTCTATTGACAAACATGGTTCGTAAAATTGTATAGATCAGCAAGTAACCTTCCCCTCGATAAATAAATGATTTAAAGACGAGTTTCTTAAATATTGACGTCAGTCATCAATTGATCTTGCTATCGACTTGATCGAGCCAATACATCTTCGTTATGTATGTACCTACATTTTTCGATTTACAAGGGTTCATTGTTGGGAGAAACTTTGTCGTGAAGGAAGTAGCTTATCTGAGAGCGGAATGTGTGCTCTCTCATTACATTTTCGCGAGTATCATGCCATGGAGACTTCTCACAAAATTTGAGAGATACGAAACGTCATGGTTGATTCAGAATCATCATGGTCTAAAGTGGGCCTATGGAAACGTTCCATATCGCATGGCTCAAGGTTTAATAACGGCTGCAGTTGTAGGCCCAACGGAAGTCGATATGTATCCCATTGTATATGTTGACGGCCATGAAAAACGAGAATGGCTAGCTGACATATTAAATATGAAAAATGATCTAGTTATTGAAACGTTGGACGTGGACTTTGGCGATATGGATATCTTAAGTAAATTAGGCGTAAGCTATACTCTACGATGCGAAAAGCATGAAAAAAATTGTGCATTACAAAATGTATGTAAAATGTTTAATTGGTGGTTGAATCATGAAGATTCATGCAAATAAACGAAATGTGACATTATGTGATTTTTTAATTCTCCTCACCCCTTTCTTTGTTACATTATCTGTTATGAGATTACACAGTTGTATAAAATATGTGATGTGTATAATGTAGTTATGTTTGTGAGACGTTCATGAGACGTTCGGAGACGTTCGTGAGACGTTTGTGAGACGTTCGTGAGACGTTCGTAAGACGTTCATGAGACGTTCGGAGATGTTCGTGAGACGTTCGGAGACGTTCGAGAGGCGTTCATGAGACGTTCGGAGACGTTCGTGAGGCGTTCGGAGCATTCGTGAGACGTTCGGAGACGTTCGAGAGACGTTCAAGAGACGTTCGGAGACGTTCGTGAGACATTCGGAGACGTTCGTGAGACGTTCGTAAGACGTTGTTCGGAGATGTTCGAAGACGTTCATGAGACGTTCGGAGACGTTCGGAGACGTTCGTGAGACGTTCAAGAGACGTTCGTGAGACGTTCATGAGACGTTCGGAGACGTTCGAGAGACGTTCATGAGACGTTCGGAGACGTTCGTGAGACGTTCAAGAGTCGTTCGTAAGACGTTCGGAGACGTTCGTGAAACGTTCATGAGACGTTCGTGAGACGTTCGGAGACGTTCGTGAGACGTTCAAGAGACGTTCGTGAGACGTTCAAGAGACGTTCGGAGACGTTCGAAAGCATTCAATAGATGTTCGAAAACGTTCGTGGGTTTGTTTGGGTTTGTTTGGGATTTCACCCAAACAAACCCAACTGCTTTAGTCGGTGAATGTCTGAAGTTAAATGTATATCTCGCTCTATCTCACATGCATGCGATGCGGTCGCTCCATCTCTCATTCTCGCTCTCTCTCATGCATACGTGTAATCCGATCGCTTCTCTCAGCGACACGGGTCAACCAACTTGGCTCTCTGGCGAGAGTCGCTAAATAATAAAATCCATGAAGTAAACAATATAAGACAAAATAAATCAACAATAAATTTTTAAAAAAGATCACTAATCGATAGTAGTAAGGGGGCCACTATGGCGACCCCCACTCCTATCCCCACTCCTCGGCCCGTAGTGGGGGCAGCCGAGGTGGTGGGGGTAAGAGTGGGGAGGAACGGTGGTGTCGCCATAGTGGCCCCCTTTTTTTATTTTTTCTTTTTTCTTTTTGTTACATATACATACAGGTTTATTTACAAATATCCATTATATTGATTATGCGTTTCAATTGATGATTTATGAGATTATCGGTGACGATTGTTCTGGTGTGTGTGGAAAGGTTGCAGGAGGCACTGGATAACGTGCGGTGAACGGCCTCCCGAATTTTAGCGTGTTTCTTTCTAATCCGACGCCGTAAACGTCCCGCCGTGGTGTTGTAAATTTCCGATGCAATGGCGGTGACAAGCGCATCCTTACATTTACCCACGTCGGCCGAAGCATTGTTAAGCCATGCGGCGTACGCATTGATACGATCCTCCAATAATTTCAATGCGATGAAGTCATCTTTACCGAAGGTGAAGTATGGCGCCGCACGGTGTACAGCGTGTACGCCGTAGTCGTTGAAATTTTGAATCGTTACGGCGGGCTGGGCGAAATATTCGCCGTATTCCAGAATGTAGTCATCACAAGCGACCACCGTATGAACAGTAGGGTAGGCGGAGGCGCATGCAATGTTTTCTTCGTTGAAGTATGCAGCGATGGTGGTGTTGAGCTGTTTTTGAAACGCCAGCCATGATGTTGTATTTAGGGTTGTCCAGCCGTTGGTATCACACATGAAACGAATAACGGGATGCAGCTGGCCGGTGTCGTCGACATCTATGCCTAGCCACACATTTTTCGTCATTTGACTATTCAGACTGTAAAACGTCTGCAACACCAATGGTCGTAGATTATAGGCCCGTTTGTTTTGTACCGAGAGCGTGGAAGATGAACGTTTGCCCGCCATGGCTTCTCCCTGCAGACTGACGCACTCTGACAAATCTGATGTAGTATACGAGAGCTGTTGCGCAGAGTTATTTGACAGGTGGCTTGACCTCCACATTCTTGTATTCGGAGCCAAGGTATTCCATAACGAGATTACCTGCATGGGCCGCTGCTACCATCTGCTTGAACAACGCCACGTCTTCGTCAAGAGCTTTCATGAATCTCGCCGGTACACAGCAAACGAACGTCTTGTCCACTTCCACGATAAGACGTGACCCGAAGCGCGTTTTCACCACTCGTATATCGGAAATTTTGTAGTCCGTTTTTAGGGAGAGTTCTGCCAACTTCTTCGTCGGCAGGAAGTCGGCCATCGCTCCGACCTTGTTGATACGCGTAAAGTCCATCGCTGATTTGAAGTTTCGTGATTTTTCGTGTTAAAATATTTAACGCCCTTCTCTTTTCTATGAGCCTTTGAAGAACTGCAATATTTTGCAAGAAAACTTCTATACGTGCTTTCAACTCGCGTCTTTTTTTCTGCATTAAGCTCTACTGGGGGGCTCCGTAACAATTGCAGCCTGACTATCGAAACGGATGGCCTATTTCTAGTACTGTCCCCACTACAACCGCTACCCCAACAATCACGAGAGGAGGTGTGAGTAAGGCCTCGCCAAGAGAACTGTTTCTCGGCGATTTCGCAAAATCTGCTGACTTAGCGGTGTGTGAATCACCGCAAGACTCTCCATCGCTGCTAAAGCTGTACGCTGAAACGATTAAGCTATAAGAATAAATACACAGAATATTTGAAGACAATTATTTATTAAAGTAACATGAGGGGATTACAATTAGCGCGTACGCGAACAGCAGCCTTGTACACAATGTAAACTTTTATGATTAAAAGAGTCGCAATTATTGCGACGGCTGCCACGGCCGACGGTCCCGTCTGCATCTTTATATTTACCGTTCTTATTGGCGAAAGCATTGTAATAGCGATTGACTATTTTGTCTTTGCGTGATAAATCATTTGAAAATACACTTCTAAACTTATGCATACCGAAGCCAGTACACATATAATGAAGAAACATAATGCAATACTGTCCGCAGCATTGCGAACCCCGAGCTTGAAGTTGATGAGCGCTGTACCGGAAGAGTTTACAGTTTCTACGGAGTCGAATGAGGTGTTGCGGGACAATGGGGGGCAATCCGTAGCTGTCGAAGTACCATCCGTGTCCAGCTCGATCGACGTACATAGCGATCCAGTGGGTTCCCGGCTGTTTATGTCCATCGGTGTTCACAACAAACGCTGTTGGTTTCGTCCAGATCTTTGGTATGCGGTCGGCAGGGTACACACCCACAGAGTGGTTCTGTATATCGCGAAGAGAGGCCAGAATCTGAAGACTGTTCATAACAGGCGGGTGTCGGTCAGGCCTGGAGACAGTGCGGTGGTAGTTCTATATTCCCATAAAGAATCGTAACGCTCGCTATGACAGAACCATGCTTTGATTCTCGTCACATTATCCAGAGCACACGTATGCCTTTTTTTGCGTATCATAGAGTGGTACGAGCAACATGTATCGGTTCCTGGGAGATGTTCAAATGACGCTACGTCGTCGTCTTCCTCCAAATTTATAATGTAGCAGTCGGTGAGTTGGGCCAGGTAGGATGATTTATCGGCACCCCTTACAAATACCCGCCTAGAACCGGCGACCATTGTCCTCAAAATTCTGGCGATCGTCCATAGCGGTGTATAGCCCTCGAACCATGCTATCCCGTGATGATTGCTCGTCACCCACTCGTTCGTTCTTTTCACATCCGGGGGTAATTGACGGTACGCGTGAGGTGGTGCAACGATCCAATGATCAGAGTACGATGAATCAAGTGAAACGATAGCCACTTCTTTGGGTATAAAATTATTATATTTATCCCTTAGACCTTGTACGTCAATCGCGATATTCATGATCCGGGCTTACGCTTTGAATGCTTAACGAGAAATGAAGACCACCGCAGCGCTCAACCGCTGAAATCTACAATGACCTGCCTGGATGCATCAATCTCCAGTACGTTATCATATTCCGCATACACGACACAATTAACCGTTGATGTTAGCGCTTTGTCGAATCGTACTTCTATCCTGACGCTACCGTGTTTCATCAGATTCCAATGACTGGCGCTGTTTGCCGAAAGATCGGGCGTAAGATCAAGCGCAAAAAGACAATAACCGTAAGGGTACGCGGTGCGTGTGATTGAATTCCCTTGATTGAGAAAGTGAATACCCGTACCGGAAAATAACGTATGATGCGCGTCCACATATAGGGCCGTGTCGGTGAAGTTGGGCTGGAGAGCCTTTGACGGTATCTGTACACCGTCAGCGTACAAAGCAAGATAATTAATTTGATAATTCTGAAAGTTGAAGGGGTTGAGGGACCGATTACCGTTGAACGCTTTATTATCGACAAAACCGATACTTATGCGCTTCGGTAGTTGTCCTAGTATTACATTGTCCAGGGTATCCCCGTGTACACCAGCATGCATCGATATAGTTTTAACCTCTACGCGCGTCAACGGGTATTTTGCCGTCGATTTGGCCAATGCTCTCGCATGAGCTAAAAGCATACCTGAGGCAATTTTTGCACGACGCACAAGGAGTGACGCCTCGGTAATGTGGATACTGTAATCTTTTGAAGACGTCATAAGACAGAAGGCGTCACTGGTATGCACAAGACGTAAACGCATCTCAATGCCGTTTATCAGAAATCTCTCCTGGTTAAAGATATCGCAGTGCAAATGACCGAGCAGATCAATCTCCCCGCGCGCATTTAAAACCGTTCGACGATTAGAAAGACCAATGTTTGCGTCTGCTATATCGTCCATTTTACCGGCTGAATCACCGTACCATAGACAGCTTGTGAGATGAGAGGTTTTCGCGCCCTGCCCATAATTCAATAATGTTTCAATGTAGGCTCTGTATGCATAAGCATTATTGGGCGGTGCTACAAGTTTTTGATTCAAGAATACATCGACCTGATTAAACATTGAGTGGAGTAAATTATTAACAGGCCCCACTTTAACTGTAGGGTCGGGTTTTACAGAGTTCGAGCGTATTCGAACACGCATACTTACCATGGTATGTGCAAGGTCAATGTACTCGTCACCCTGGCCAGGTACCACGAACTCGATAGGTGAATCGTCTGTTAGAGACGAGATCGGCTTGTAGTGCAACCATTGTGTCCCCTCGATGGTAGTTTGAGTCGGCGGTAGTGTAAATAGCTCCAGTTCCGACTTTAAGCACTCACACGAATGAGTGTGTAAGAAAGCCATTTTTTCACGAGAAGATATCGGCCACGTTCCTAGGTCGTGACGTTTTTTTCTTCTGTGTTCTTTTGGACGTCTTTCTACTTGCTCTTTTCACTGTTGTTCTCTTCTTCTTTTTAACACGCCCGACGTGTTTTTTTTTATGTCGCGGGTTTCTTTTTTTGACCGACCCTACGCGTACCGTAGCTGTCGACCGAATGCACAAGTTTGCGAATTTTCGAACGTTTATATCCCGAGCCCTGCATGAGGCAATTGAGTTTTTCTTCAGCCTTTCTCTTCAAATTCACACCCGATTCGCGCAAACGTGATTTAAAGGCCTCTCTAGGATGCATGCCTGTATCTATTATATCGTTTGCGACATTAATTCCCGAACGTATAGCTTCTTTGCCAACAGTGCGTGCTCCCTGTTTTAAGAGTGGTAAAATTCGGCGAAAAAGACCACCGAGAAAGCTACCGATGCCATGGCCCCTTTGATTCGGCGAGCCTATGTACACCTGACTAATTCCGCCGTAGCCTGTTCTAGCTCCACCCGTCTGTGTATCAAAGTACACATCGTAGTAATCCATTTTCTCTTTCTGTGATGCTGCGGCTAATCTATACGCTTAAACTGTAGCGTCACGGTTAGTGTTCCTCCTTCGAATAGCACCGGTTGCCCAAATTCATCCCTTATATCGATATCTATTGTTTGGAAGCTTGTGCGTAAAAGAGGCACGTAGCGAGGTGGTGAAAAACTTTTGATTTTCACAGAGCCGTAATTATAATTATTATCCGCATCAGAAGGAACGACACGTAACAAGGGTGCGTGCACATCTCCTGTGATGTATGGTTCGCAAATGTCGGTATAAACAAACAGCATGTTAGGGATCCCGTTGGTGAGACTAGCCGGTTGCGGTGCAACATACTTAGAACCACTCATCGCCACAATCCCTGTACTATGGGTGAACCCTAAAATTTTACTTAATATCGAAGAGAAGTCGAAAGAGTGCTCCAGATTTTTACACGCGGTACAGATACGCTCTACCGAGACAGCCGTTACGCGTGTATTGAAACCTCAAGTGTCCCATCACACACGGGATTTCGTTTATTGACTCGAGTAACGCATTTACGTTGCGATATACTCCAGCTGGCACGCATGCACGCTCATCTTTGAAATCGATGTCGGCCTTCGCACCGGGTGTCGTAATGTTCGTTACCACGCTGACAAAGTTTTTTTCACCTTCAGGCGGTACATGCAAAATAGTCATGGGTATGTGTATCTCGGCTAAAGAAACAGCCCACTTGCCCTGCAGGTTTACGCTTTGCGGCAAATGCGTCGTATAGTGCGTGGTCCTGTTTTCAGGATAATACTTCATGCTAATATTGCTAGGTAAAACAACATAGAACTCATCCTTCATCTCGCTCACTTTTTCCTACGGCCTTTTGCGCTCACTTGGACTCTCGATAATTCAGCTTCGTAAAAAATACCGTCAATCTCCTCGTTGTTAAGGTCACGCAAGATGTATACGACAGGTCTGCTACTCAATGATAGGCGGTGTATCTTAAACAGTTCACTGCTCCACCCACTCTCGTATCCTTTTGCAAAGGCCGCCTTTGCACTACTGATACGAACAACATCACCCAACCTGTATTTAGGAGGTGGCCATCGTTTGGGCTGATTATATCGCTGCAAAACATTATTTCGCGCTTTGGCCGCTGAAAGAAGCGTCACAGATACGGGCGTCATTTTAGTGCCGCTGTGTAGTGTATGATTATAGGCAGAAACTATATTCTGCAAAACATCAATATAGCGTTTTTGGCGAGAGTACGTGAAATACCGCCACATTCTTTCTTTCAGTGTTCGATTGAATCGCTCTACAATGGCGGCTTTTATATCGGGGTTGCGTGTCGCGCGAAACTGGATATTATTTTTCTTCAGGAACGCCTGAAAGACGGCGCCCGTAAACTCTCTGCCCTTGTCTGATTGCAGACAAACGGGACATCGCCCATTTGTGCTCTTTAGGGAGAGTATGTGTGTCAGAGCTTTAGCCACTGTCGCAGCAGGCTTATCGCGCAAGGGCTCGACCCACGCGTATTTGCTGAGTACATCTATGACCACAAGAAGATAAGCATAATCGTCATTATAACTTTTAAGTGAGCGCAGATCTACGAGATCAGCTTCCCATACATCATCAACGGTCCATACGCTGTAGGACCGACGTGGGAACCGACGCCTTACAGGTCTGTGCTTCGTATAAGCATCCTGAGCTTCAAGCCACTGTGTCGTTTTAGCAGGGGAGATATTTTTTTGGCGGTTTACGTGTAACAGCTTTGCAGCAGCTCCGGTGAAAGATGCTTCATGGGAAGGATCAAAGTATACTTTTTCGAGTACTTTCATACTGATAATTTTAGGCTAGTCCAGGTCACTCGTCTCCTCTTGCAACTGCCGCCGGAACCGTTCTGTATGCTGCGGTCGGATTTACTGCTCTCGCTGCCGCTGTAAAACTCAGAATGACCAATATGGCTGATAGCCCCGTCATGTTCATCGGTGGCACTATCACAGCGCGATTGTAATGTTGAATTTGCTCGAGACTCCAGCCAAAGTTCTTTGTTTCTGACAAATTCTCGAGGTGTCTGTATGGACCGCAAAAATTTTGCAAAGACTTTTCGGCCCGCCGGCTTGGCTACTTTTCTCGCGCGCATTGCGCCGTTCACGAGATCAATGATGTTTGAATCCTTGATCGGTTCCCCGCTGGCCGAAACCACACCGGCCGAATCCCAAGAAAAATCTGACGGAGGTGCATCATGCAAACGTCGCAATAAAAGTTTTGCTTTATTGCGAAATTTCAACGGCACACTCTCAATGATAATGGAACCATTCATTCGGGCCGTAGGGATGTCGCTTTTGGTTGGGGCGAATTGCGCACTTCCCTCTTTCTTTTTCATAAGAGTATGGTACTAATGTGCTCGTTCCTCATCAGCGAAATGCAAGTACCGTTGCAGTACACTAAAATATGCCAGCCACTTTTCACGCTCATCCGCGTACGCGTTAAATTTCAAAATCTCATTCATCTCCGCATCTAGTCTGCTGAGAGCCGCCTCGATTATTTTCTCTGCTTGCTTTGCTGACCCCTCGTTATCATTGGTAAAATTATGCGGCCTATGACTACTGAACTGTAATATGTTTTCCTCAGGTACCAAAACCATTTTTAGGGCATGCTCCATCATCCACGATCAGCAATCAGATTAGACAACACAGTACCAAGTATAGGGGCAAGTAGAAGGGGTAAAAAACCACCACTTTGAACGACAAACTTCTTCTTACTCTTCCAACACCCGTTTTTCGAGGCTAAGCGGCGAAGGAGGGGAGCGTGACGGCGCAGTTTTTTCCTCTGACCAGACTTGAGCGGTGTATTGCCTCGAAGAACGTTCAAAGCACACTCGCAAACGCAGCGTATCATGCGAGGATCTGCTTTTCGCAAAATGGCCTCGTGCTGTTCTTTGCTGAGATACTGAAGGGCGTTCAATATCGCAATGCTCTTCCTGCAGAGAGACGATCTGTTGCGTGCCATTACAGACGTAGAACTGGCAATTCGCCTCTCGTGTTGCCGCTTTTAAATTTTTTCGCGGCACGTAAACGAAATGATGAGGGCCATCGGGAAAAATACATGCGCGGAATCGACAATTGTCGGGTGTCGATTGCTTCAGATCTAGTAGCAAATAACCATGAGGCTTACACGTTGCGTCGTAATAAACCTCTTGCAGAAAGCGTGGGTTCTCAGGACATACCTTCCTCGCTAGGTGCTGTATTTGGGCACGATCGCGAGGATTTTTGAAAATAACGATATAACCTGCATTCAGAGAGATATCTCTCTGCCCATGACCCTGATGGAATAAGTTCTGCGTTATAAAAATAACACTCAAATTCTTATGATGACTACCCTTGGTGAAGAGATCGACAACGCTATTGTTCGATGCTTCACGCATCAGATCATCGATAATTAAAAGCTTGGCGCGAGGGTCGTTTGAGTAATCGGTAGATTGGGGTAATCCCTCACGAAATTCAATAGAGGTGCCGTACTCCGCATATGCCGTCTGCCACTCGGAATAATAGAATATTATCCTCGCAAACGGATCGCTGCTCATACGCGTGATGAACTTTAAAATTTTTTTTACAAAATACGTCTTACCGCAGCCTGTAGGTCCGCAGATCATTGAAGTCCACGGATGCGTCCACCACACGACCATTGTGATGAATGAGAAAAGGTACTTCTGAAGTAGCAATAAATACTCTACGGACGTGGCGTTTCTTTTTACAAATATATTTGCAGGTAAAATATATTTTACAATTTCTAATGACGATAGCCGTAAGGCAGCGAACCGTATTCGCTATAACGCCTTCGCTTAACACTCGACGGTTTACACGATTTTGTTTCGAAGCGCGTAACAACATGATGGAACTCTGTACGTCTAATAGCATCGTAGCGCAACACAATAGGATCCTCTTTGTCCCCGACAATGAAGGACCGTACAGATTGGTAATTTATTAACGCATTGTTTGCAAAATTAAGCGTGATACCCTTAACCTTACAAACTTCGCTCTCCGACCCGTCAGGAGCACGTACTATAAACGCGTAAAATTTTGGCCCACCGGAAATGAAACTTTTGATATAGCTACCCTCCCCATAATCACTCAACTCATCCGTTAAATCACCTAAGAGCTGGCCTACAGGAGGTTCATATTCATTAGGTTGCTGTCTCGTTACATAAATAACAGAGTCTGTGTCGCAGTACAAGGCACGCCGATCGAGACGTTCCAGATAGCTGTAAAGCTTTAGACGCGCCTGTGCCGTGGTGTATGCAGCAATTACAGCATTCGCTATATTCGAGGGCATCACGGCCTCATCCGTATTAGTATAGCTTACATACAACGTTTGATTATTCACAGAAAGCATGCCGGTAATTTCGCACCCGGGGTCGGTCAATAATTCCATAAGTTTTCTTCGCGTCGATACCACGACTGTTTGCGGAAGATTCTCGCGTTGGCCGAATTTTCCCCAGAATGAATTTAGACAAAGCTTTGCGAGCGAGCGTAACCCGGGGTTTTTGGCTATCGCCTGCCTGTTCAAGCGAACAGCCTCAGATCGTTCAAAATGCGCGATATAACGTTCTTGCTGTGTTTCATCGTCTGCGCAGTTTTCAGGCCACCCGCTCGCCTCTTGCTTGATTTTCAAAAACGTATTGATGTATTCGGCGAACAACCCGCCTGATTGCGTATTACGGTCGAATTGTGTTACTTTGTATTGCTAAATTTCGGCTATAGAGAGTATTGTGTAGCCGCACGAAACAGCTTTACGCAGCTCGTCAACTACCCGTGTGCCCTCGAACACACGGTCAGCGATATCATCGTGTGTGCACTCTTCCTGATTGAATGATGAAGAGAACAGCCGCTGATGCATACGAACGGGTAATACAGGATGATAAAGATTGCGCGGCGGTAGCACAGTGCATTTGACCAACCCCTCAACGCGCGTTAAATCGTTAGTTCCCCCCGTCAATTCTAAGCACTCTTTAGCAAT
The DNA here is from genome assembly GCA_964007375.1 of Ophion obscuratus. NCBI lineage: Eukaryota > Metazoa > Arthropoda > Insecta > Hymenoptera > Ichneumonidae > Ophion > Ophion obscuratus. Next base: position 9,909,276 of record OZ023317.1, read on the forward strand.
AAATACTTTTGGATGGCCCACGGGGTATTTACCAAATTTGCAGATATACGGATACAGAGAACAGACATCTACGTAGCGTATACGCTCCCCCTCCCTTGCATCATAGAGTGTTACCATGTTTTCTGTACGCCCGCCGAAGAACGCATCACGAGGGTTCAATGGATCTTTTGCCGTTAGAGGATGATCCCGCACGAGCTCACGAATTTCAGAGTTTGCTTCTACATGACGATCCCACTCGCATTCCCAAATCTCCACTAACTGGTAACCGCTCGAGCGAATTCTCTGTGATATGGCTATGGTTCGTTCTAGACTCTCGTCCATATACAGGCCATTGCGCTGTTTACGATCTCTATTGAAGATGTAGCATTTGGCGCAGCCGTGAACCTGTAATACATGTGCTATGCCGTTTGTTTCGTAGTAGCCGTCAACTAGTAAATTCTGAGGTAATTTAAACTCGCGTGATCGGCCTGCGTGTATAATGGGGTGCCCGAGAGAATGCTCCATCCAGACGAGCCATGAGATTGCTTTTTTCGACTGATTATGAGCCCATCTATAGCCACCTAGAGGTATAATACCGATCGTGTTGTCTTTTAGGAAATTTTTACGAAAGACGTGAAAACAGGCTGACGCTATTGTTGTGCTCTCGTCAAAAGGACAGACGCGACCGTTGGCTATAAACATAGAGCGAAAAGCCATGCACGCACGTCGTAATATCGTAACATCGTCCGAGCAATAGCTTACAAGCTCTTTCGAAAAGTCGAACACGTAATTGGCGTCTTTTGACTCCCTGTACCAGGCTAGAAATTTTTCGCGCTCTGCAGAGCGCATCGTGTCAGCGGAGTAATACTCTATAGACGGCAGTGGCCCGACATAATTTTGATTTTCCGGCCTGTTGAACAAATGGGGGAAAATACCTTTAGTGATTGAACCTGTGAGGCCGAAGGCTTTAGGTAGTGCGCTAAGAGGCATGTGGAAATAATTTAGGCTGTCGAGAAATACCAGTTTTTCAAGGCGCATCGAGATGATCTTTGTACCGTTCATAATTATACACGGTAGTTGAGTCTTTCTTTCCTCGATCAAATAACGCAAAATGAATTGCGCGTCAAAACCCCCGGCATTGTGAGCAATACAGATCGTACGCGAAAAATTATTGACCCGCTGCATAGCAAACTCGACCAGCTGACCCACAGGATGATGACTAAAGACAAACTCATGGGGGCCGCAATGTTCACAAGGCTCATCGATAGAATCACGCGTGCAGCAATATGTGCAAACGCGCTGCGCTACGCACAGGTTTGGCTCGTATATAAAGGTACCAGCATCGCCGTGTACATTTGTGCATTGCTGCGTCTCAAAATCATAGAATATGAAAAGTATTTTAGCCGCCTCTTTGTCGTCGCGGATGGGTTTCATGAAGCATGCGTCGTTATTGGAATTGTCTGTTCTACATATTTTGCAAAAGATCACGCCACAAACATGTTTTCTTCTTCTATCCAACGGCCGTAGTATGTTCAAGCATCCGCGGCACCGTTTGAGAGAGCGAAAAAAACTATTTGATTTTCGTCTTTGGGTCTGCTTAACAACCAGATGGTTTTCAAAGCATTGCCGACCGTAAAATGTGCGAGCGCACATTTCACACTCGAGTGTAGTATTTACGTTGGGATTGCAAGGCGGGGCCGTCATGCAGCGAGGGCACTTCTTTTTTGAACATCTATGACTTAGTCTACGATATTGCAAATTACACGAGGAGCAAAAATCGCGGCTTCCGACAGCACCTCGTAAATTTAATATCGGTTGAAAGTGATGCGAGCGCTCGTAATACAATATGTACAGAGTGTGCTGGATGCTACCAAAAGTGGTCAAGGCTTTTTGCGTGCCATCGAACAAAGGCTGGACCCCACGTCCCAGAGTTAAAAATTCGTAAACCACTACCGCAATACCGTCTTGCGCTAAATAATTTTGAAATAGAGCAACCTCACGGATAGCACAGCCATTCGCGGGTACTGTAACATGAGCGGCGTTCGTTAATTCAAGAGCTGCGTTTCTCTGCAGTGAACCGTTAATCTGTCTCATACGCTGCCAATTTGCATGTAAGTTACCCGAGCGTATTTCACCCCTCTCGGCGTAGGCGCGCGCAGCAACCAGTGATCGCGGTAAACACAAATTATCATTATTCCTAATCGTGAGAATAGCTTTTTTTGCAACACCCTCGTGTGTTAGTTTTTTTCTACCGGAACCTTCGACAGCCTGTATAATACTAACTTTTATCGTACATGCATCGTCGATATTTAACAATGCTGCACTTTGGGCAACACTAGCTATTAATTGCCAAATATCGTTCAAAGTGCAGTCTCTGACGGGCCGAAAGGAGAGCCATACGGGATCATGCGGTCGGTTACTTGAGGTAAACGATATACCTATATAATCGCTAGCTTCGCAGGAGGTTGTTATGTGCGTCAGGAGATCGCGAAACGCTCCTTCAAGCCATTGTAAAATGTGGCAGTCTGGCGGTGGTTGACAAATGCGTACGGTCAGTTCCCGACCGCGGAGTTTGAAACGCTTGAAGTGGCGGCGAGCATCCCCGATGATTTCGATGCGGGTACCGGGCGGCTGCACATCGCCAAAGGGCTCATCGGTAGGGGTCTCGCGCTGGCGTCTAGGTCTTCCGCCGCCATCCTGTACTTCTGTAAAATGGGTAAGATTGTTTTAAAAAAATGTTAACACTAGCGGATAAGGGCGTGCAACCTACAACTGATATTATCGTTCATTTTACTACAATGTACCTGCTATTATTGTTAATTTTAACCCCCACGGGCGTCTACAAGAGCTCTTCATCAGGTATTACGGACGCCGATGTATAACCTGCCATAAAATAGTATTGCTCACTTTTCTTTTTAAATCCCCAGAAATACAAAGAATAAAATAGACCAATAATTGAAAAGAGGAAATATGAAAATAGATGTGTTGCGAGAAAATAGACGCCCTTTACCTGGGTCAGTGGTAGAATCTAAGAGACGATTTATCCAATTATCGTTGAGCTCAACGATATTCTGTATATTCGCGTCTTCAAACGGGTAGTTCAATCCGAGACCCATAGGATACTCCCACTCTTGATTTTCTCGGTGGTCATATTCCTCAATGGGATTGTCCTCCTGCTGAGCGTCACCATTGTCGCCGACATCGTTCTCTTCGTTGTTCGCCGGGTGCAAAGCTGTGTATGTGCCCCCCCCCCCCCCCGCTTTATTAATCATCTGTTCAAAATTATTATGATTATTTTTCTGCTTACCCTCATTACTACCCGTAAATATCTCGGCAGGATTGTACACGCTCGATGTAGGTGATGCATAACCGACGGGTCGGTCGCGCGACTAGTGCTCTTCTATAATGCTACTTCTAGCACTTACAGTTTCATCATCGTCAATGCAGTCGTCATTATTTACCTCTCCACTGCTCGCATGGCTCTGTAAATCTAATTATATTTCCGCTCTGTTATCAAATGTTCAAAAATATTTAGTATAATTTTTTTTTATTTATCCCTACTTACTCTCATTGCCGCCCGTAAAATTTCGGATTGTTCGCGTATGCCTGGTGTAGACTCACGCTCCTCGGTATCCGCAAAAATATCAGAGGTGCTTGATGGATAGGCAGCCCGCTGTGTTTCTTTTTCTTCATCATCATCGTTTGACACAGGCGAAAGATGCTGATAATCAGGGCGCCCTCTAGCACATTGAACCGCCCTAGCTTCTTCTTCTTCCACGGCACGCGCCTCCTCAATAAGCATAGCTTCTTCATCGCTCGACGCACCTAAGAAGCGTCGATAATCTGCGGTCGCACAGATATTATCACTATGTGTTCCTCACAAAAAGACGTCTTACATTACAGGGTGACCCAAAGCCAACGATAATATTGCAAATACTATTGGAAATGACATTATTATTTTTTTTTTACTAAATGTATTAAGTGACAAAAAATAGCCCTGAATATGTAGCTGCTGATTGTTATCGGTAGTATGATGTTTTATTAATAGGCAGATAAAAGTCGGCCCGAAAAAATAACAGCATCTGCAATATTCGCGATGCTTTTTGGGACATCCTGTATATTAGGTACAGCGTACCATTTATTTCGCTAACGAGCTTTCGAATACACGGCACGTTCACAAGATTTCTACGCTATAACTCTTCGAATGCACATGTAAGAACTCGGTAGCCCTTTAACATCCCTCTGTTGTGAGCCGTAACGATGGACCGGAGCGGTGACCACCATAGCACATATTTCAAGCGTTTCAACAAAGAGGTTTCCGGTAAATAGCGTAACTCACTGCACCAATTATCATTGCACCTTCGTCGAAGCTGACTGCTTTGAATTTTTGATACCCGTAAAAGATCTAAAATAGATGCACGAAGGTAACGGCCGGCCATTATCGCGGCAAAGAAATGTACTGTTAGCTGGTTGAATCACGACTGATAGTCGCTTCAATTTTGCGAGTACCATTGATATTGTGAATCATGTATACACGTACATCACAGTATGTGCAAATGATACGCATTTTGAAAATCTTGAGATTTCTCGGCGGTCGGTATGTAAGACGATATTTCGCAGCAGCAGCAGTTTTGCTGAGCTGTGAAAATCGTGAACGAGCTCATCATACCTTCTCCATCGACTCGTTATGACCATTATAAAGTATCGGCGCATAATATTCATTTTTAAAAGCGTAACATTTTCAAGGGCCCTAGGCGCATCTGTATTTTGCCGTGCTTCCTTATAAATGTTATAGTTTTAGGGTAAACTACATTGTGCATATGAATAGAGTAGAGTACGATCGGCCATATATATGTGTGTGTGTGTGTGTGTGTGTGTGTGTGTGTGTGTGTGTGTGTGTGTGTGTGTGTGTGTAGCTCGCAAACGTGCGAAGATGAAATATAGCTATAGCGGTAGAGAGAAGAATATATATATATATATATATATATATATATATATATATATATATATATATATATATATATAAATATATATATATATATGCCGCACGCCCATAGAGTAAAGCTATACGCGTACCTCGCGCGTGGGCGGCGATGAAATATAGTTATAGTGGTAGAGCGCGAAGAAGAATATATATATATATAGGTCGTTCTCTCTTCGTTTGCGCTGTAGGTCGCATGCTCACATACACGGCTCAACGTTGTTGCGTCTGTGGTCAACAGATTGCACTGCCGCCCGCACACACAGAGGCCTCGTCGCTGTACCTGTGATCGGTATAGCTATAATAGAAAAGATATATAACGTGCTCCGCTGCATGAAGACAGCACAGTATAGCTATATATTCTTTCTCACTTCAGTTGCGTTGCAGATATATATTCTTTCTCTCTTTAGATGCGCTGCAGACCGTACGTTCACTTACACAGTGTCTCGTCGTTGTGCCTATGGTCAGCTGTTTTACGCTCGCTACTACATCTTTATATCAGGCTCTTTCCCAATGTATTGTTATTCGCTCCTGCGTGTACATGGAGGCTCCGCTGTGTCAATGACTGGCGCTCGCACGTCTCTCTCTCATGCCTCTCTTTCTATATAATTTTCTTTTTAATGCACGCGGTGTATAGAAAGATGTTTCAGCAAAAATGTGGCTATGCGTAATTCTGTCACAAGATGTTCATCTTTCTTCATTCGAGACGCAGCCACCGTCGTTAACATAAGTACGATTTTTCACCGTGTAATAGCCGTGAAATATTTTTTAAAAGAATAAAATAATTTATATGCCTCCGTCTGTTTTCAGAATGGAGGAGTATTATTTTGAAAATGACAACCTCGTCGTGTACGACATCACGGCCGAGCGAGAATTTATTCTGGTGAGTTGTATTTGTTTTTATTTAATAAATAGGAAAAATTGTATATATATATATATAAAGTGAAAAAAGACAGCGCGACGCTTAGCGCGAAAGAACTCTCTCTCTTTATAAGTATATCTATACCTTATGACCGTGCAACGCCGGCACGCGTCGCACGGCGAGAGAGTTGTCTATATAGTAGGAAAGAGAGGGTGTGATATATATATATATTGTGACGTGACAAATTAGGGGGTCACGTCCATTCTCGAACGGTGTCGACCAGTGGGTCGGGTTTACGACCCTGAGGCGTCCTGGTTCGATTCTGGGTGGCTCCGAAATTGTCAACTCACTACGTGGCGGAATATTATACCTTATTTTTTTTTTGTAATTTTATTCCAGAAACCGCCACGTATTACCTGTGTGTTTACCTACCGGCTCGTGAGCCGCGGATAAATGGACGAAATTAAAAACCTGTAAATAAAATGTTTGGGACAGTTTTTTAGATGAATTAGAGATGTGTGCGGCCGTGTGGATGAAAATATAGTCTTCGAGGATTCGGCTTCGATCCGGCCAGTCAAGGTTATTCCAAAGTCAATGGAGATACGAGATGTTTACGTTTCGGCCCTCTGGTTAGGGTCCTCTTCAGAAATTTTATTTTTCTGTATATAATATGATACACATTTTATAATATTATAATGTTTGAAAAGGTAGTAAATATGAGTGTTTTATGTTTATGATTCAGTTATATAAGTCATAGGTCTTATAATTTTTAGTCGTTTGGTATAATAATTTTGTAAGTTCAGTTTTAATTATAATTACGTTAATGTGATGTGTATAATGTAGTTGATTGCGTATTTATTATGTTATTTATTGTTTTCGGTTTGTTAGTGTTTGAAATGTATGATGTGTGGTACAGCGGTTTTATTAAATTATGGAATAATAAAGAGATGAAGTGTAAGAAAAGACTAACCTCGATATAGTTGATATTTCAGATTTTGCTGATGTTTAGAAGGTTGTTTCGAGGAACATTATTTATGGGTGTAAATAATGTCAAGTGAAATGTTAATACATCAATAGAGATGATATCGTTTATCGGCGATTTTGCATGTCTGTAATCGATAATTTATTGTATAGTAGATAAAATTAAAAATAAATAAATAAATAAATATATATATATTTTTTGATAATTACCTATTGAGTTGTTTTTTTTAAAAAACAGTTTTTTAGGACGAATAGTATGGAGGACGGAACGATGTATTGGGGAACGATCGCTCGCGCGTCCATATTACCCCGAAGGCACGTAATATCGATACCCGAGATGTCCCGGCTTCCGGTTTCGCGCTCCGCAAAACCTCGCGCGGGTTGGTCCACGAGGACACACACGCGCCTCCACTCAGAGGCAGGCGAGCGTCGGGCAACAGTGCTCGCGGATTGCATGCCGGAGGAGACGCCGGAATAAGGCCAAGTTTACCGTGTCGCCCGTCCCTCTCGACTTAGCAACCCGGAGTTGCACCATCCCTACTGTCCCCGCGGGCCTCATGGACCGCGTCAGACCAGCGCCCCGTCGAAGGGGGTCGGGGCGGTGGATCGGCGACCGGGGGTGTAGTTCACCTGGTGGTATATCGCGTGGGCCCACCGCTATTCCCAGGACGCTGGGGAAATGCGAGGGAGGCCTCCCCCCGCGTTCGAGGTCCCGCCACGGATCCTAGGGGAAGAGGTTCGAGGGGCAGTCCATTATTCGCTGCGAGGACAGTCGCGTACGCGCGGGCCAGCGCGGTAGAGCGGGGCCGTGGCCGTGGCATCGGAGGGAAATAGGAGAAAATCTCCTAGACGGAGAGGAACGCGGTCCCACGTGAGCGCGTGAAAAGAGGGGAGGGGCGCGTGAGTGGGGCACGCGAGAGCCGGGAGCACCGCGAGAGCGCGGCGAATTAGGGCAGTCACGATTTCGGAGTCAACGAGCCCAGCCGCGTCACTCCGAAAAAGAATAGGCCGATCGATCGCGAGGCAGGATCCTCCCGTTTCACGCAGCGAGCTTCTCCGTGCGGCGATTCTCCAGCGGTGAGCCCGATCTCTCTCGTCTCTCTACGTTCTTAAGGTACAAGCTCTAAATTAGGGTTCTTTTCCTTTCATTTTATTTTTATTAATTGCGCCAAGTGGCGACGGGTTGCCCCATGGAGGGAAATTTTGTGTCCCCAGAGGGCCGGAACCCGGCGGGAGTTTTTCGGCGATGAAGTCGCGTGTGTTCCCGGGTTCCCGCCTCTGGGGAAGTACCGTTTGAGTTATAAGTTTTGTAAGGGAGCGCGTACCTTAGCCTCGGTCGTTCCGTCAAGTTCCGGTCAATTTTATTCTGTATCGCGTCAATTAGCGAATTGTTTTGTTTATTACCGATCATTAATTAACGTGATCGTTCGTTAAGCCTAGGGCGTAAATTAAAAATGTGTCCTGATGTCCCGCGAAAATTGGCCCAAAGAAAAGTACGAATCCCGCGAGATTATGTAATTTGGAGTAATATTTTATTTCGAGTCGGAAAATGTAATACGACATAGTTCGTGCGTATATCTCTCGTCCAGTCTCTCCGCGCGCTCAGGGCCATCGAGCGCTTGGTCTCGCGTTTGTTTACCTTTGAGCTTCTGTCTTTGTTTCCTTTGTTCTCTCGCGTTGTTTATGAGTTGCCGAAATCCAGCTAACTCGAGAATTATACTCACGCAAAACCTTTGGTAATATTCACTCGATTATTATCGACCCCGCGACAATTGTATTTCGAGCGAATATACCGGGTGTCCGGAAAGTTAGTCGATAGTATACGGACCCCCGGTCACCCCAACGTACGTGGTATTTCGAGCGAATATACGGGGTGTCCAAAAAGTTAGTCGTTAATGGTTGAGCTTCCCGTCACCCACCATGAGGCATTGTGTTCGAGCGAATATATCGGGTGTCCGGAAAGTCAGTCAGTATTAGTTGGGCTTTTGTTCGTCCACCATCAGGCGTTGTATTTCGAGCGAATATACCGGGTGTCCGGAAAGTCAGTCGACATTATTCGTACTTCCGGTCACCAACCACCCCACCTTGTACCTCGAGTGGATATACGGGGTGTCCGGAAACTTAGTCGACATTATTCGGACTTTCGGTCACCTAGGTCATTATTGGGCCAATTGAAGCGCATATATCGGGTGTCCGAGCCGGCGACCATGCGTAATCGAGTTCCGTTGTCCGGGCCTACACTCTGCTAGTTAGTACACGATCACAATTATCCATATTACTTACAAATTAATTACAAATACACAATTATCCACACTTGTCTACACAATTATCTACACACTGTTAAATTAATACACGATTATCTACACAATTACCTACACTCCGTTAAATTAATACACGACTACCTACACAATTACCTGCACTCCGTTAAATTAATACACGATTACCTACACAATTAACTACACTCTGTTAAATGAATATACGATTACCGACACGATTATCTACCCTCTGTTAAATTAATACACGATTACCTACACAATTACCTACACACTGTTAAATTAATACACGGTTACCCACACAATTACCTACACTCCGTTAAATTAATACACGACTGCCTACACAACTACCTACACTCTGTTAAATTAATACACGATTACCTACACAATTATCTACACACTGTTAAATTAATACACGGTTACCTACACAATTACCTACACTCCGTTAAATTAATACACGATTATCTACACAATTACCTACACTCCGTTAAATTAATACACGACTACCTACACAATTACCTGCACTCCGTTAAATGAATACACGACTGCCTACACAATTACCTACACTCTGTTAAATTAATACACGATTACCTACACAATTAACTACACTCTGTTAAATGAATATAATACACAACTGCCTACACAATTACCTACACTCTGTTAGATTAATACCCGATTACCTACACAATTATCTACAATCTTTTGCATGAATACACGAATTATCTACACGATTGCCTACGCTCTTCGGAGTCAGCACACGAGTACCTACACGATTGCCTACACGATTATCTACACCATTGCCTACACTTTGTTGCCTTAATGCACGATTATCTACACCGTTGCCTACTCCAGTACATACGCCCTTCGGACAGAACCCTACTGCCAACGTCGCGCCCCCGGCCGTAATCGCTTTGGAACTGGGAGTGGTCCGGATTGTCGCCGGTGCACCAGTAGCATATCCAAGCGTGGATCAAAATGGAGATTTATGTCGAGCGCCCATGAATTGTACCCCGTACTGGCGGGCCTCGGGCCCCAATAAACGAATACCAGTCATACTATCAAACACGTGTTAATTACTTCAGCGGACACCTCCCATCAGGTGTCATCCTTGACACTCGTCCTTCGACCCTGCCCCTCTACCATACCCTCCGGCGCGCAGAGCTAGCTGGACCGCCTGGGTCGTGCCGTTCCACACCGGGTGTCCCAACATCAAAGGACCGCGCTCGGGCGGACAAAATCACAAGTCGACCCTCGGTCGGCGGTACTCCGGTACCTGGCGCCCACGTCCACCCGGCGGGTTCTCGGACAACCGGTAGGCTTCGGAGCGGTACGGGCCCGGAAGTGTGCGGACCAGAAAGCCCGTTACAATATATATATATATATATATATATATATATATATATATATATATATATATATATATATATATATTGTGACGTGATTTTTTGAGCCACGTCACAGAAATGCTACCGATGATCAAGATATGCTCTCGATGCCCGGGTTGCGACCCATCCGTTTGTGTTAAGGGTCTTTTCTCTAGAATGTCTGTCTTGTTACGTATGAGGTTTTGGGTTATGTTTCCGTTTTGGTTAGGTTGGCGTGCGGAATTCGGTCGAGCGGCGTGTGGCTCGACGTACTGAGCAATCCCGACCGAGGGATGCACCCAGTGAGGCCTCTCGGGGAATCGGTGCACGCCCGGCTGAAACGCCGGCGCCCCACCGTAGTGGTGCATCGTGCTGGAGAGCGGGCCGTTTGGGTTACGGGCGGAGGCTGGAGATCTCCGCGCCGCGCTTCTGGACAGAAGCTTTACCCGCTTTCGCACGGTGACCCGGGGATGCGATTTCCGAGAGCCTCCATGTTACCGATGAGAAAAGGTCCCGATTTGTTACCGTTCCGTTTTCGGGGTAACTCGGGCAGAAAATATAGATTCCGAAAGGAATATTCTATTAGAATATTCCAGTTCCCGAAATAATATTTCAGCTCTCGATATTATACGAGATAAAGTTCTCGCTTGAACCGGCGATTTCGCATGGTCCGATGCCGCGAGCGCGTTGACATTTTTTCTGTTAACGCGCTCTGTCTCGCTCTCGCATAATCCCTCGCGCGCCGGTCTTGGTCGCGCGAGGTACATAGAGTTGCTACCGAACCTTCGCGTGAGACGGTTGTCTCCAAGATCGCGATCGCTCCCGATTTTGAGGTCGTCGATCAGACGCCGCGATGGAGAGACGTGTCGTGTCTCTCTCGCGCTCTCGTTCTCGCGTAAGAGACACGTCGTCGTGCTCTCTCGCTCCCGTGCGTATGTCGTTTCGCGTGCAGTTCGCGTTCGCGTTGTTTTGTCTACGTAAAAAGTTCACGGGTGGTTAACCCACCAGCTCCCGCACAATAAAATAAAACTTCGTTTTATTTTACTTGTGATGTTACCGGTGTCGCGTAAGTGACAGATACCGGTGCAAGTGAAGCTACTCCCCAGTGAATCCCGACCCCTCTACCACAACCCACAGCCTGAGCGGCCGTGCTTTACCGCAACCGTCCTCCCGTGTAAGTGCATCCAGTTAGTCCGGTTATGCTTCCGGCGATCCAAAAATCAGGGAGGTCTCCAGACTCCCAGGTCGTACCGGTTATGATTCCGGTAAAACAAAAATCAGGGAGGTCTCCAGACTCCCAGGTCATACCGGTTAGGATTCCGGTGAAACAAAAATCACGGAGTTCTCCAGCTCCGTTTGGTGGGTCGGGTTTGATCGCCCCGACCCCAGTTATTCCGGTTGAGACGAGCGGAGAAACAAAGTCTCTGACGGCCCGGGTATTGCGGATGCACGCGCGCGGGGTGGACGGCCGAAGGTGACGGTTCTCGCACCAGATCCCGGTTTGAGTTCTCGTCCAGTTCTCGTTTCCGGTTAGAGAAATATCTCCCGTCACAATATATATATATATATATATATATATATATATATATGCAGACACGCGGCGCGTGGTGAGAGAGAGGGTGTGTGTTTGTATGTATGTATTGAAACGTTTCGCGATTATTGCGAAAGCTTTTCGAGCCCCACGTTGGGCGCCGTTGTAACGATTCGCGAAAATGTGACATTTGTGACAGTTCGTTAGAACGAAGATGAAAATAAAATTGAAAATGATACGTTTCGTGATTTCCACGAGAGTTTCATTTCGTACATTATCAGGATATTATGCAAGGCTTTCGGGCCCCACGTTGGGCGCCAATGAAACGTTTCGCGATTTCTTGCGAAAGTTTTGGTTTCCTTTTTGGACCGTCGTTTACGCGGACTATGAGGAAACGTGGTTGAGCGGCGAATATTCTGCCGAAGGATGGTTTTTGGGGTTCCCGTAGCCTCCTGAAGGGCGATGAACGTTACGTGTGCCGGAATTGATGATTGGGATTTTGAGAAGTTTTTTTGAGATGCCTCAGTGGTAAGAGGGTCTCAGAGACGCCTGTCTCAATCCGTCATCATCGGCATTTGATGTATCGGTTTGTCGTATTTGATATGAATAGGTGGAAGAACAATTATGGTCGTTAGTACGTTAGTTCAGTGATTCTAAAGAGATTAGTTTGGTGTAGCGACGTTTACAGGGATCTGGAACGGGTGGCGAGAAGCGCAGTCGTGTTGGAAAGATAAGGACAGGAAGAGTCGTGCGAGGTGTTGTACGCCCGCGATTCACGGACGCGGTCTCTCTCTCCTTCGTTCACTCTCTCGCTCGCACTCGCACAGGCCGCGAGCGTCGTCGTGTACGCGTTACGCCGGAGTCGGGGTCGCTTCTGTAAAAGAATGCGATGGCCCTTGAATTTACTGTTGTTCGGTTTATGTGGCGATACTATCGATTGGCACTGTTGCCAAAATGCAACTAAGCGCACGGGTGCCACGCCGTGTCGCTCACGCGCTAGATATGCTAGCGTTTGAAATAATGCGCGAGCTCGAGGTAGATTTATTCTCCTCGAGAGCGTATAGCGGGGCCGTCCGGAAGGAACGGCTGACCTCCTCGGTGCCAGGCGAGGAGGACCAAAAACCAGAGAAGCTGGTTATAGAATTTTCTCGTGTGCAGCGAAGCGCGATCGGCACTCCACGGACTGCACACTCCGAGTATTTGTGCGTGAAAAGCGTAGTCTGGCGATCGAACGTCCTAACGACGATCGATCGGATGTTATTGAGTATTCCCTGAATAGCAATCACCACGACGACTCTATTTCCGAGGTCGGACTTCCAGCGCAGTGCTGGGGCTTCCCAAGGAAATAGAGTATCTAACCCGAAGCTGAGGTCGTTCTAGGATGGGACCAGGGCTACGGCAGCACGGCCTCCATCCTGTGATCCGAGGTTTCGGATGACGGTGACCCCACGTAATATGTTGAAGAATTTGCGATAGAGTGCCGCTCCGGCTCGTGCACGCCCTTAAATAGCCCCAGGCCCGTCAAGAGAAATTCCATTTCTCTTGCGGACCCGGAGTGCAAGTAGGGAATCACGCCGCCGAGGAACACTCCGTTGGTGGGGTTGACAGCGTTGGTGATTTTGAGGACGTTCGCATACTATAGCCATTTCGCAGGACAAAATATACCCGGTTATTCCTCTCTAGGATATTAGGCGCGCATTCGGTGTGAAGAGGCGTCGCGATGAAATTAGGTCGCACTCTTGATCTTATAGGAGTGGTCACAACACGGGACGCGCGAGATGTACGACTAAAGGCGGGGACTCCTGCGAGTCCGCGGTGGTCTTGCTCCTCGCGGTGGGCGGAGCCCTTTGCGAGGTGTCGCGGGCTCGCCCCAAATTCTTAGCGCAAGTGACCTGCCCCGGCCGGCGGCATGGCCGGTCGCTCCGAACGCTGGCCAGAATACGCGAGTGTCTCGTAAATGGGTTGACACTATCGTATTCTGTGTGACGGTGGCTTATCTGTACAGCCGAACCGTTACAGTATATATATATACCAGGTGTGTAAGTATGACCCCGGAATTTTTGTACAGAAAAAACACGTTTATTGTAATGATATGATACAAAGTATTATATCATTACCGTAGGTACATCCGCCAGTTGTTGTTGTGTTTGAGCATCGTCTTCGTCCAACAAGGCTTGCAGGTCAGCGTCTTCAAACTTTTTCGATGGTCTTCCACGTTCTTCGTTCCTCACGTCAAAATCGCCACTTTTGAACCGTTTGAACCATTCGAAACACTGTGTTTTACCGAGAGCATGCTCACCAAACGCCTCCACAAGCATTCGATGCGATTCGGCTGCGGTTTTCTTCAGATGAAAACAGAAAAGTAGTGCTGTCGGCAAATCGTAATTTGTTGGCACAAAACTCGACATGTTTATCTCTAATAAACTAATGCTACTGAATGAAACTCGTGTTATTGTGAGTTGGAAATCTTTGTCGGATATCAATACAATAACAAGACACCGCTGACGTGATGTGTCGGTAACTGCATCGACATCTAGCGCCACCTATGGGCAAATTCCGGTTTCATACTTACACACCTGGTATATATATACCGCACTCCCAGGGCATAGACACTGTGACACATCTTAACCATGTCGCCTTAACGCTATTATAAACATATATGTACGCCCTCTCTTTCCTACTATATAGACGACTCTCTTTCACCGTACGTACCTGCATTGCGCGGCCATAAAGTATAGGTATACTTCCTCCCCCGCTCATGTATGCAGAATTATATATAGAGAGAGAGAGAGAGAGTCCTTTCGCGCTAAACACAGCGCGGTCTTTTTTCTCTCTCTCTCTCTCTCTCTCTCTCTCTCTCTCTCTCTCTCTCTCTCTCTCTCTCTCTCTCTCTTTGATATTTACAAATTATATTTTTCAAATTTATTTACAGGCATCGCGGCCTCATCGGAGCGAGGGGCAGCGGAGGCATTTTTGTTCGTGGCGGCGAAATTTTGTCGCCCACGCCGTCGGGGTGAGGAGACGACGCTTCAAGCTACGGGCAGCCGTCGACACCCTCTGGGCCGACGATGCCAACTCGCGGGAGATGATGGAGTGGGGCTGGGAACCAGCCGATATTTTGGGGCTGTGTCGTTTATTCTACGACGACGTAGCCCCTGAAGAGGGCTGGTGGCTCAGCCGTGTACGGCTGTGGTGGCTACCGGCCCTATTCCCCAGCGCAAATACCGCAGCGCCTTGGCTCTAAATTAATGGCTCGCATGTTTTATTTTTGAAAATAAAATAAAAATTCCATCATATTGTCAGATTTTTTTTTCACTTCGAAATGTCCATAGCCCCTATGCCAAGGCGTTTGCTGACTCCGCAGAAAAGACGACACACGCACGTAAGTATAGCTCCCTCTTTCCTCTTCTCAATCGTAGCGGGCCACTATGGCGAGCCACCACAATTTGCCCCACTTCTACACCCACCTCGGCTACCCCCACCACGGGCCGAGGAGTGGGGATAGGAGTGGGGATAGGAGTGGGGATAGGAGTGGGGGTCGCCATAGTGGCCCCGTTACTACTATCGATGATCAATAATCGATATATACCCCCCTCCTCCGATCCAACGATTTCGCCCTCCCCGCGTGACGTCAGCCCCTCCACCGAGTTCCCCTCCCTGCGTGACGTCATACCTCGCCCCGCGTAAACCCCTGCCCCGCACCCCCCCTCAGAGGACCAGCGTTAGAACTCTCATAGCTATACTACTTGCATCTGAATACAATATTACTGTAGAATGTGAAACTCTAATTTTTTGTATAGAATTTGATTGAAAATAGAGTATCATAATCGCTCAATGATGATCGAAGACATTCATCGGTATACGTTCGATAGATGTTCGTGAGCCGTTTGTTGGAAGTTTGCGAGGCATTCGAAGATTTTCGACAGTCGTACGTGAGACGTTCCACAGACTTCCGAAGAAATTCATAAGACGTTCGAAGACATTCAAGAGACGCTCGAAATCATTCATATCATGTTGAAGACATGCATGTGGGGTTCAAAGAGTTTCAAAAGGCTTTCTATGACGTTCATGAGACGTTTGAAGGTGATCGTGAGACGTGCAAGAGACTTTCGAAAACGTTTATAAGACGTTTGAAGACATTCATGAGAGGTTCGACGACGTTTAAGAGACTTTCAAAGACATTCACGAGGGATTTAAAGACGTACAAAAACTTTAGAATTCGTTCAACAGGCTTTTGACGACATTCATAATACGTTTGAAGACATTCATGAGGGGTTCGAAGACGCTTAGGAGAGACTTTCAAATACATTCACGAGGGGTTTGTCCGAAGACGTATATAAGACGTTTGAAGACATTCAAGAGACGTTCGGTAACATTGATAAGACGTTTGAAGACATGCATGAGGGGTTCAAAGAGTTTCAAGAGACTTTCTACGACGTTCATGAGACGTTTGAAGATGTTCGTGAGACATTCAAGAGACTTTCGAAAACGTTCATAAGACGTTTGAAGACATTCATGAGAGGTGCGAAGACCTTCAGAGACTTTCGAAGATATTCAAGAGATCTTTGACGATATTCATAATACGTTTGAATACATTCATGAGGGGTTCGAAGACGCTTGAGAGAAATTCAAAGACATTTACGAAGGGTTCGAAGACGTTCAAGAGACTTTCGACGGCATTTATAATACGTTTGAAGACATTCATGAGGGGTTCGAAGACGCTTAAGAGACTTTCAAATACATTCACGAGGGATTTGAAGACGTTCAAAAAACTTTCGAATTCGTTCAAGAGGCTTTTGATGACATTCATAATACGTTTAAAGACATTCAGGAGGGGTTCGAAGACGCTTAGGAGAGACTTTCCAATACATTCACGGGGGTTTGTCCGAAGACGTATATAAGACGTTTGAAGATATTTAAGAGACATTCGGTAACATTCATAAGGCATTTGAAGACATGCATGAGGGGTTCAAAGAGTTTCAAGAGACTTTCTGCGACGTTCATGAGACGTTTGAAGATGTTCGTGAGACATTCAAGAGACTTTCGAAAACGTTGATAAGACGTTTGAAGACATTCATGATCGGTGCAAAGACCTTCAGAGGCTTTCGAAGACATTCAAGAGATCTTTGACGATAGTCATAATACGTTTGAACACATCGATGAGGGGTTCGACGACGTTTTAGATACTTTGAAAGACATTCACGAGGGGTTTGAAGACGTTGAAGAAACTTTCGAATACGTTTCAAGAGACTTTCGACGACATTCATAATACGTTTGAATACACTCATGAGGGGTTCGAAGAGGCTTGAGAGACTTTCAAAGACATTCAAGAGCGGTTCGAAGATGTTCAAGAGACTTTCGACGACATTCATAATACGTATGAAGACATCCATGACGGGTTCGAAGACGCTTGAGAGACTTTGAAAGACATTCACGAGGGATTCGAAGACCTTCAAGAAACTTTCGAATACGTTCATATTGCGTTTGAAGACATTTATGAGGGGTTCGATGACGCTTAAGAGACTTTCAAAGACATTCGCGAGAGGTTTGAACATGTTCTAGACGCTTTCGAAGACATTCAAAGATCTTTGGCGACATCCATAAACCGAAGACTTTCATGACGTTTGACTTTCATGACGTTGAGTTTGAGTTTGTTTGGGTGCGCAACCAAACACACCCATACACATTTCACCAACACTGTGAAAATCCCAAACAATTCCAGCGAAACTCAAACGTCATGAAAGTCTAGGTTTTAGTGAATCATGTTTGAGTTTATTGGGTGCGCACGCAACACTCAAACACATTTCACCAAAACTGTGCAAATCCCAAACAAACCCAAACAATTACAGCGAAACTCAGACGTCATGAAAGTATTCGGATTATGGATGTCGCCGACGATCGTATTATGAATGTTGTCGAAGATCTCTGAACGCCTTCGAAAGCCTCTCGAACGTCTTCAAACCTCTCGCGAATTCCATTGAAAGTCTCTTAAGCGTCTTCGAACCCCTCATGAATGTCTTCACACGCAATATGAACGTAATCGAAAGTTTCTTGAACGTCTTCGAAACCCCCGTGAATGTCTTTAAAAGTCTCTCAAGCGTCTTCGAACCCCTCATGAATGTTTTCAAACGCGTTATGAATGTCGTCGAAAATCTCTTAAATGTCTTCGAACCCCTCGTGAATGTCTTTGAAAGTTTCTAAAGCATCTTCGAACCCCTCATGAATGTCTCTAAACGGATTATGAATGTCGGCGAAAGTCTCTAGAACGTATTCGAAAGTTTCTTGAACGTCTTCAAACCCTTCGCGAATGTCTTTGAAAGTCTCTAAAACATCTTCGAACCCCTCGTCGATATCTTCGAACGTATTATGAATATTGTCAAAGATCTCTTGAATGTCTTCGAAAGTCTCTGAACGTCTTCGCACCTCTCGTGAATGTCTTTGAAAGTCTCTCACGCGTCTTCGAACCCTTCATGAATGTATTCAAACGTATTATGAATGTCGTCGATATCCTCTTGAACGTATTCGAAAGTATTATGAATATTGAGAAGAGTATGTGGCTTCCGGATGGAGGCCGTGTTTAGGATCAGCGTTATGCCGACGTTTCGCAAACGTTACAGTCTGCATCATCAGGGCTGAGAGCTCCGATACTGAAGCTCTCGTGTCTCAGGCATTCCTTATATAGTTGCAGTCATCGTTCTGGATCGCTGCACCAGCCAATCAGATGTTTTAATTGATCAGCTGGTCAATTAAAAAACCGGGAGGACGGTGTGCCAAATAGGATTGACGTGATATCCTCCATCTCTATTTAGATTGTCCGGATGTTTTCGGATTTCCAAGCCTTCTCGGTGTTTCCTGGAAAAATAGCTGTTTGATGGGGCCAGGCTTTGGGCTTTGTCGAACTGGATGGCATGACCAGTCTCCATCCAATGTTCGGCCAGCGCTGATTGTGTAATATGGCCATATTTGATACACCGTTGATGTTCTTTGATCCGTGTACTGATCTTCCTCCCGGTTTCTCCTATGTACACTTTACCGCATGAGCAGGGTATCTTGTATACTCCTGGTGCACTTAATGGTGGTCTTTGGTCTTTTGCACTCGGAATCACTTGTGCTAGTTTCTTCTGAGGTCTCAACTGATCAATCTGATCCTCAACACGGCCTCCATCCGGAAGCCACATACTCTTCTCATTACATAAAGAGCCGTGAAAGCCTTAAAACTAATATTATGAATATTGTCACAGATCTCTTGAATGTTTTCGATAGTCTCTGAAGGTCTTCGCACCTCTCATGAATGTCTTCAAACGTCTCTTAAGCGTCTTCGAACCCCTCATGAATGTCTTCAAACGCATTATAAATGCCGTCGAAAGTCTCTTGAACGTCTTCGAACCCCTCGTGAATGTTTTTGGAAGTCTCTCAAGCGTCGAACCCCTCATGAATGTATTCAAACGTATAATGAATGTTGTCGAAAGTCTCTTGAACGTCTTCGAACCCCTCGTGAATATCTTTGAAAGTCTCTCAAGCATCTTCGAACCCCTCATGAATGTATTCAAACGTATTATGAATATCATCAAAGATCTCTTGAATGTCTTCGAAAGTCTCTGAAGGTCTTCGCACCTCTCATTAATGTCTTCAAACGTCTTATGAACGTTTTTGAAAGTCCCTTGAATGTCTCACGAACATCTTCAAGCGTCTCATGAACGTCGTAGGAAGTCTCCCGAAACTCTTTGAACCCCTCATGCATGTCTTCAAACGCCTTATGGATGTTACCGAACGTCTCGTAAATGTCTTCAAATGTCTTATATACGTCTTCGGACAAACCCCTCGTGAATGTATTTGAAACTCTCTCCTAAGCGTCTTCGAACCCCTCATGAATGTCTTCAAACGTATTATGAATGTCGTCAAAAGCCTCTTGAACGAATTCGAAAGTTTTTTAAACGTCTTCAAATCCCTCGTGAATGTCTTTGAAAGTCTCTTAAACGTCTTCGAACCCTATCATCGATGTCTTTAAACATATTATGGATATTGTCACAGATCTCTTGAACGTCTTCGAACCTCTCATGAATGTCTTCAAACGTCTTATGAAGGTTTTCGAAAGTCTCTTGAACGTCTCACGCACACCTGCAAACGTCTCATGAACGTCATAGGAAGTCTTTTGAAACTCTTTGAACCCCACATGCATGTCTTCAACGTGTTATGAATGTTTTCGAACGTCACTTGAATGTCTTCGAACGTCTTATGAATATCTTCGGAAGTCTCTGGAACGTCTCACGAACGACTGTCGAAAATCTTCGAATGCCTCGCAAACTTCCAACAAACGGCTCACGAACATCTATCGAACGTATACCGATGAATGTCTTCGATCATCATTGAGCGATTATGATACTCTATTTTCAATCAAATACCATACAAAAAATTAGAGTTTCACATTCTAAAGTAATATTGTATTCAGATGCACAATCCGATACCAGATGATGCTGACATAACTAAGTATGGGGTGAGGAGAATAAAAAGTACATAGTGTTGCATTTCTTTTATTTGCACGAATCTTTATGATTTAACCACCAATTAAAGATTTTAAATACATTTTGCAGGGCACAATTGTTTGTATGCTTTTCACATCGTAGAGTAGAACTTCCATCTAATTTACTTGACACATCCATATCGTGAAAGTCTATATTCAACGACTCAATAAATACGTCATTTTTCATATTTTAGTAGATCAGCGAGCCATTTTCGTTTTTCATTACCCTTAACATGTACGATTAGACACATGTTGTCTTTCGTTGAACCTTCGACTGCAGTTGTTATTAAACCTCCAGTCACGCTATATGGCACGTTTCCATAGGCCTACTTTAGACCATGACGATTGCGAATAAACCATGATGCTTCGTATTTCTCGGAATTTTGCTGATCTATACAATTTTACGGATAATGTCGGTCAATGAACAATATCCAATAACGCGATTGTGTGAAATTAAAACAATAAGCAGTCGTGTTCGGTGGTGAATCTTCTTTGCATTCGAACTCTATTCACACATCTACGGCACCATTTTTACAGGCTCGTTCTGATGCAATCAATCATTATCCGCGAGAGGGCTATTACATTACGACTTGGCGATGGTTAGTAAAGAACGATCACTATTGCAGTCGTAATGGTATTTACGAAATCGAGAGTACATATTGAACAAAATAGCGAAACTTTTTTTGAAGTCCAAATGCGAGTTCTCCTGAGAAAATAATGCTGAATCTCAATTATATTATTATCAATATAATCTTTATCAATATTATAATATTATATTATAATCTCAATTATAATATAATTGAGATTCAAATTATATTATTACAAATTATATTATTCACCGACTGCAAACTCACAAGTGTTAAACTTTATCTCAATAAAGTTTAACACTTGTGAGTTTGCAGTCGGTGCAAAATATAATGTCCTTTGCCATAGATTATCTTTTTTACCAGTCTTCGCCGCACCGTTTACATATTTTGGTTTTTCTAGTTGGGAGGCAGCTTTGACAGTCCATGAATGCTTCGTCGCGCTTTGGAGCGGTGGACATTCGTATAGATCCCAAGAGTGAAAACTCATATTCAAGTATCGCACACTTTCCAATGTTCAAAGTAATGCTAATTTATTGATCTCATCTAATATTATGTGGGGCATACGCCATTGTATCTTGAGTAATTCAACTTTTACCTCTATCGGTTGACGATGACTGAATACACAATTATTGCCATAGCGTGACCGTATTAGAATTAACTCATAATGAGCATTAATTTTCGTTGAAAATGTATTTTATGCACAGCACTAGTTTTTCCAGTTCTACCACAAACCATGATATGGAATCAGAGCTGTGATGTGATTGATACTATGATAGCGATTCATCATATGAAAAGCACATGTGGTTATCAATACCAAATACTTCGTGAGATTGATACATATACTCTGCTACGTTCTTCTCATTAGTCTTTGCATACCCTCGTCTTCTCTCTATCATTAGTACAAAAAAACACTCCAAATAGGCATTTTTAATGAATGGATGTCGTGCTTTCCGACTGGAGTTGATGATTTGAAGCCACTTATTGGTATTATTTGTTAATCGGATCAGGCAGTGCCTTAGTGCTCTACAATCGATCTCATGTGATTGCAGCTTATCCTTTGACATAAAGTAATGCCGATACCTGCGAAATAATGGATTGTTGTTTGATTCATCTAGCACATATAACGATATAGTAATTATGTTAGCTTCACACACCGATGGCACACCGAGGATAACAATGTATGCCATTTCACATAGATCAAGAACCTGTCATATATATATATATTTTAATGGCTGTCTCTGTTTAGTCCTGCGCTCACGAGGCTTGACAGGTTCTTGATCTATGTGAAATGGCATACATTGTTATCCTCGGTATCTTATAGCAAATTGATACGTTTTTCATCTTCTTATGTTGAGCCTCGCGTATCGGAGCAATGTCTTCTTTGGTGGTATACATATTGATGGATAAATTATTTTAAAGCACCATTTTTTTTGTTGTATTTGACCTATAGTCATTGGGCGTCCGATATTAGATAGATTCAATACCGTCGAATAATGCATGTAAGAAGATGCATCGTCACTGTTTTATTCAGCTGGGGTATAAAGCTGCGACTGTCACCCATGCGAAACGTGTATTATCTCTTGATTGCACATTAATCGCAGCCCTCATAATCATTATCTCCAGTGACAATGATATTCAACGCGTATTGATTCATACTTATTTACATTTATTGTAAGATTACCTACTTTCGTAAAGCTCAACCACTTCCACGTTGTCGAAATTCATCGAGCAGAGGTTAAAGTATAGACCATCACGCGTTCAAGTCGATTTCTCGCCACATTAACCCATCACCGCTGTGTCCTGCACCCATGCATATAAATGCCTGTACATGGAATACTTCAATCCTTCCAGATGCGGTATTTGGACTATCAATGACTATTGATGTTTAGTTGTTAATCGTTGGCGCTTTGCATGATCCTTCATTATCGTATTTTTAAAAGATCGTATAGTTAAAAAATTGGTATAAAATCATGCCGATGATTCGCGTCCACTTCAGTCAACATGGAGCTTATCGTCGATGTGCAGTGCTTCAAGAAACCCGTCAAAGAATTTGTCCTGAAGGGGATGTCTAAACATTCTCGGATCCCGCGACGAACGTCGCGCAAAACGCATTTCGATGAAAATATATATCAGGTTGATAAAAAAGTTTTGTCGAAAAATTTTTAAAAATGTCTTTTTACGTATTGACGCAATATGACATCGAGCTATTTCGAGAATATTCTATAATGTTTTCTACTCTTCCGCGTGACAGGGTATAAAAGGGCGAGCGCGCGTTCTAGTGGACAGAAATGGCTTCGATCTCGCAGAAGCAACTTCGAGCGATCATTTTTTACGAGTGGCGGCGCGGCACGAACGCAAGCACAACTGCTAAAAATATACAAGATGCATTCAGCGAGAACGTAGTTTCTCATCGAACAGTCCAGCGTTGGTTCAATCGTTTTAAATCTGGAGAAACAAGCCTTGAAGATAAGGAACGTCCCAGACGACCGTCGATCATCGATGATGAAGCATTACTCTGCTGCATCAAAGAAAAACCGGAAGCAAGTACGCACGAGCTATCAAGAGAACTTGGCTGCACCCAACCGTCAATAGTCAATCACTTACACAACTTGAGATACAGGAAGGTTCTAGCTCAATGAATACCACACCGTCTCACCGACGACAATAAGAACTGTCGCGTGACCATCTGCCAGTCTGTCCTGATTCGCCACCATCGCAAGGAGTTTTTAGAAGGTCTTGTGACGGGAGATGAAAGCTGGATCTTGTGTGATAACAGAACGCGTTTAGCCTACGGGCTTCCTATCGGAGAAAAACCGCCACACCAACCGAAATCTGATCGTCACTCACAAAAGGTTTTGTCGTGCTGTTTCTGGGACACAAAGGGAAAGCTGTTCCACAATTTTCTCCCTGTAGGTAAGACGATCTCCTCTACACGATACATCGAGAATCTCCAGGAATTGGCAAAAGCTATAAGAAAAAAACGACCAAGACGCGCGACTGTGCACCTTCTCCACGACAACGCGAGACCCCATGTCGCAAAGGAAACCCACAAAACAATCACTGAGCTTCACTGGAATACCGTTCCTCATCCACCATACTCTCCCGACATCGCGCCATCTGACTACCATTTGTTCAGACATTTGAAGGCATATTTGAGAAACAAAACTTTCAAAAACGTCGACGATCTCAGAAGGGATATTTCAAATTTCTTTGTGTTCCAGCCGCCGCAGTTTTCGGCAAAGGGAATAAATGAGTTGCCAACTAGATGGTCGAGTATCATAGAAACCGATGGCGAATATATTGTTGATTAGAAATGTTTTGTATAAGATATATAAATAAATAGATTATATTGAAATTATTGCGACAAAACTTTTTTATTAACCTGATATGATTTGTATTCTTTATTGTACGGCGAAAACATCCATCATTTACAATTCGATCAAACATATACATTTTTTACATAGTCAACACTAAGCGTCGAAAACGATGGCAAGACGACTGTGATGCGAACAGTTCGATTATGGTGTTCCAACGAATTTGGTCTTTTTTCCGCCTCGTAGACGATGGAACGCTGTTGTATTTCCCACAACTGCATGTAGCCATTTGCGTGCCACTTGCAGCATACTCTCGATGATGCGGACAGCCGTTCGACGATGGTGTTCCAACGATTTTTTTCCCCCGTCCACCATGCTCCGAGACGACGGAATATACTGCATGCAGAGTTGATCATCGCGTGCCACTTGTAGCATACTCTCGAACATTGTCGGATCTTGGTCGAAGGCCTTCAAAAGTCGCGCCGGTAAGAAGAAAGAACTCATTCGCAATGTCTGCGATGTAGGTTTTCCCAAATTTGGTTTATTCGGCCCTCATGTCGGAGATTACTAGTTCCGACTTAACGGGGAGTTCTGACAGCTTCTTCGTTGGGAGGAATTCCGCCATCCTTTGTTGATACTCGAGAGATCCATTTTCCCCGCACTTTCAAAGTTCTTTTTTTTCGGAGAGATGTTGATCGTGCAGTGGAATAGAACAGTCGGAGTTTGGTCTACAAAATTATAAGCTCTTTCGTAAGCCTCCCACTCAAATTTTCAAATCTCTCCCCACTTTGCCAATCGTGAAAAACAGGTTTGAACACGTTCAAAAAACCATGGGGAATTTTACCCCATTTTTTCACGCTCTCGAAAAACAGGTTCAAACACGTTCGACGAACCCAATACGTGGAGAATTTTCACAGCATTTTTTACACTCCCGCCGTTGAAATGGAGGGCCATCGATGTGATCTTTCATCTGTGGCGTATTATAATGCTCCAAGCATGGAAGATGTGATACCACTTCACTGTCGTTCTGATGATGTTCTGGCAAACGATCCCACAATAAGCCAACATATTTACCCCAATATTTGAAGAGCAAGACCTCTGGAACCTGTTCGAGCTTGTTTTTGGTCAAGTCCAGGGGTGCTTGGCCGGATGCACGGCGTACATACTCGCACATGCGAACAGATGTTATATTTCGGAATGGAGACGTTCAAGATTGACGTTATATTTCGGAATGGAGACGTTCAAGATTGACGTTATATTTCGGAATGGAGACGTTCAAGATTGACGTTATATTTCGGAATGGAGACCACGATGAGACCTTCCAAGAGTGCAGCTCAAGTGGTCCATCCGCGGTCACAGCCTTTGGTCCCTAAAGATTATAGTTTTTCTCCGAGGAACCTGTCAGGACCTGTCTCGAGTATCGGCGAACTTTGAGACGGGGGGGATGCAATTGACATTGTCTTTCGGAATGGAACCAGCTGCGTGTCATAAATAATAAGCTTTGAAAGGCGCTGCCCTTCATTTCGCGCCTAGCATTTCCATATGACCGAAAATTTTCCGACCCATATATGGTTGGCACACACGCATGCACGCACGCTTTTTCAAGAAACCTGTCAGGACCTGTCTCGAGTGTCGGCGAGCTTTGAGACGGGGTGGATGCACTTGACATTGTCTTTCGGAATTGAAACAGCTACATGTCATAAATAATGGGCTTTGAAAGGCCGCACTTCACACACACAGACAACACTTATCGACGGCGGCTTTACAGAGGCCCCCCCCTTTGAAGAGGCCCCTCTGTGACGTCACACGCGCCCGACGAACACCCTCCGCCGTATCCCCGCACTTGGCTTCCACGCGCTGCACCCCCCTGGACACCCCGCCCTCTGCCCCCACCGGACACCACGCCCTCTGGACCCTCCCCGCTTCCCACTGAGATGCCGCCACTTGCGTTGGAATCGGCCTAGTACATCTACTTTCCACGAATACGATAATCGTGAAAAAATGTTCTTTATATTTTGAATTCATTTGATATACCTAGTTGGTACTGCAGTATTAACTACAGGATTCGTGGAAATATTTATTCTACATTTGAAATATTTGAATAATAGGAGACATTCGAAAATAAGTTTCCTTTTCTCATTGTGATAAAACTAAAAAGGAATAATGAGGAAAAAAGAGTAACTTTTGTCGGTCGATGAAGTCGCCGCAATAACTGCAAAAACTGTCAACGATGTGCAGGAGATACATTTCTACGGCCGAGGAAAAGGGGCGCTCGTCGATAAGGTCCGTCTCGTTTTTTTTTTATATCTATTTAAAGGTGGCATCGTTGGAATGCAACAACAGTACGTTTTTTCGCGTTCCCGATTTTTTTGGCACTTTAGGGTACGAAAGGCACTGAAATATTTTTGAGGATCCTGATTGACAATTTATGACCAAAAGCTGCACATTTTTTAAGGGGTAAGGCCACTGTAAATTTTTTGAAAAATCGATTTTTTTTTATTGGCTTAAAAAATAGTTTAAGTTTAAAATAAAAAATAGTTTAAGTTTCTCCGAAACTTCTTTTTTAAATTTTTTCCAATAAAAAACTATTCGCAAAACTTTAAACGCGTTTTTCTCGAAACATGGTTTTTCAAAATGGCACGCAGCATAACTCGAACAATTTTCATTTTTTTTACTTGAAATTTTAACCAGATGTGAACCTTTACATTATCTTGAGAATGTCGATCGGAATTTTCAAGAACTTTATTTATTGATTTTTTATTAACAAAAAACTTGCCGTTTTTTTCGTCAAAAATCAATTTTTTTTTCAAACGAACGCCAAATCCACAAAAATTGATACTTTTTAAAATCCGATCGACATTCTCTAGCTATAGCCCTCTAGATTAATGGTTTTTTTTTTGTTCTAGATTCAAAAGTGCACCAGTGGTGCTGCGTGCCGCGGAGCCCTGGAAGCAAAACATGTCCCGGGAAGATAGCTGTGGAACCGCCATTTTGTTTTTTTTACTGTAAAAAATTTTATAATAAAGTTTAATGTATGCCCGATAACACCATTAAAAGTTTTTTTTCAAATACCTTCAATTTCGGGAGCAAAAAATTAGTGAAAAAACCTTTTTTTTTGGGTCGTTACAGTGGCCTTACTCCTTAATACTCGTAAAATGAAATAATTCCTACGAAAATCCCGCGACCTTAAAGAAAACGCGATTTAGAATTTAAATCTGTGAAAGATATTTTTGGTATATTCATAAAATAAAACTTTTGATGCATCGGTGGAATCAGTCGAAAATTCATTATATTTTCCTATTTTTCTTCTTTTATAAAATCTTTTTTTGCCAATATAAATTCTGAATCTCTAAATAAGCGACGCGAAATACAAAATTCAAACATTTCTGTACCATCCGTTTGCCAAAAAATTCTAGCAGTTGAAAAAAAAAACAATTTTCATTGCATTTTAACCATCCTAACTTTAATCTCATCGAAAGCTGAGTCTGGATTGTTTAAGTCTGCATCGTCGCAATGCGACACAAAATCAGGTTTAAGTTTGCATCGTTGCAATGCAATGAAAATTAATATTTTTTAGTTTCTTCAATTACTCTTGACAGATTTCCTACAAAAATTCCTACAGAACTACCTACAAAAATTCTTCATCAATTTTTTAAGATACTTATTTAGCGATAGACAATATAAATCTATAAAAAGAAGATGTTCTGTGATGATAAATGGAATGGAAATAAAATGGAAAAAAAGATCTTTCATTGCGTTCCAACGATGGAAATTTCAAAACTATGACACAAAAGTTTCTTTTTTTTTACCATTTCATCTCTTTTCTTATAATACAAAGGGACGTTTGCGTATTTGTATAATTGATCAAAATAAATACAGTATATTCATCAAAATAATACCCCTGCGATATTAAAGTTTGCATCGTAAGAACGCAACGAAACTTCTTTTTTACATTTTATTTTCTACATTTTTATTATTATACGCGATGTTTTTTCATAGATTGATATAGTAGATTGCTGAATGGACTTCTTGAAAGATGGTTGCAGGATTATTGTGAACCAAATCTACCGAAAGAAATTAAAGAGTAATTTGGGAATATTAATTTGTATTACTTTCCAATGAAGCAAAATTCAACCTTTCCGCCCCTTCGGTAGCCGAAGAGAAAAAACAAGGAATTTTCTTCTTATTTGAAGGCTGGTAAAAATTTATGATCATGAACCTGCAGCGAGTGTCCGTCGACGAACATTTTCTCAGCCCTCGAACCCCATATGCAAATTACATATTTTTTTCTCTTAGGTATGTAAGGTCTGGAATCATTGCCTATCGTCGAAGCGGGAAAGAGCAAAATAATTGAGTCTCCAGTGCATAAAGGTCCAAATTTCTTCTACCCCTTTAGCCACCCGCAGCACGTGTTCACAAATAAAAGTTTCAATGTGAATGAAGTTTGAATAATTGAAATCGAATGGAATCCATATTCCTCAATTGGGTTAATTTATTTCATGACGTTGAAGCTCGTATTGTTGGAATGCAATAAAATGGATTTTTTTCAATTTCCCAAATTTTATTGGGCAGACTTCAGCTGCGAAAATTACGCAAACATTTTTCAGATTCTTGTTTAGCAATTTACAGCAAATATACAAAATACGATTTCGCATAAATTGAAAAGAATTTTCATTACATTCCAACGATGCAAACTTCAACCTTGGATACCTCTTGAACGGATTAGCAGTTTTTTTGCAAAGTTATTTCATTTTTGGATGAAGACAAATTTGGAAAAATGCAAAGGTATTCAAAAACCAAAGGGTTTAAGAGGGAATGTCAATGTCACGTAAAAAGTTGTGTAAGTTAGTATACAGGATAGCCTGGAATTTTTGAAGAATTTTTGTGTGAATTTTTTTTTTTTTACTATTTTCGCTCGACACTGATACGAGTAGGGTGGCTTAACTCGAAAAGTATAGCGTTTGGGACAAAATATGAAGAGAATCTGATTTAATTTTAGATTCTAAATTTGCTTGACTTTTGGCAGAATTTTTTTTTCAATTTTTTCGACCTAAATTCGTCCAAAAAATTGATCGTCCTATCTCGAAAACTATTGAGGTAGAGACAAGATATCAAGAGGGGAAAATGTTGCAGTCTCGTTTTAAAAACGTTGACACTTTTTGAATTTTTTTCAATTTTTTTACAATGTATTAAAAGCACCTTGATGACTTGAAAAAAAAATGTAAATTTTTTTTATTTGCAAAAATTTCACCGTTTTCAAAACGAAACACTGCAACATTTATCTTCCTTGATATTTTGTCTCTACCCCATAGCTTTCAAGGAACGCCAATCAATTGTTCAGGCGTGTCTACGAGGTTTGGTAAAAACAAAATTCCGTAAAAAAATCCGAAAGATTTTAAGCGAAATAAAAATCGAAAATTATAAGTTTCTCCTCTTGATATTTTGTTATAAACGCCATACTTGCCCAGTTAATTTATCCTACTTATCAAAGTTTCGAGCGAAAAGAGTCAAAAGAAAAATCCTCAGAGGAAAATGTTAAAAAAATTCCAGGCGATCCAGTATAAACTTACGCAACTTTTTACATCTTTGACAGTTCCTCGCAAGCCCTATAGTCCTGCGACGTTGAAATTTGCTCCGTTGAAATGCGACGAGTTTTTCGTTTCTTTTTTTATTTTTACACTCATCCAAAGCCAGTTTTTTTTACAATTGAGGTCGTGAGTCTCTTATAACAATGGGCAGAAGCGGTTGAGCGATTTTACGATCTAACGAAAGTTTGAACAGTTGAAAATAATTAACTTATGTTGCATTCCAACCACGCAAACTACAACATCATATAGTCCTTGAGGTACGTTGCATTTTCCAAAATATGTCTTTTTTGGCCAAAAATGACATGAATTTGCAAAAATAAATCGTAGGACACTTAAGAAAAAATGGAGCTCCTTCTACCCCGTTCAATTTTTTATGGATAAACACAACCAAAAAAAATTCTATAAGTCCAATTCTTGATGGTCGCAAAAACCGGAAAACACTCATGTACCGAAGTGCGTACCGGATAAAAAAAAATCGTAAAAAATATTTCAAAGCAAAACAAAGCTGAATTTGTTCCTTCCAAAACGCCGTTCGGTAAATTGGGTTATCGTTTTTCTGACGAAGCCATGTAACTTTTAGTGCGGCAAGAAATATCGACTGGTGTATCCAAACTTTTGCGCGACAGTGTGTATGTTATCGCAGCTCTTTATGAAAAATTCTGTTTATTTTTATTTTTCTCCAGGTTTATTGTTATCCAAAATCATTTTTCATGGATTTAGGTTGTAAGTCTCTGACAAGGATCTTAGAAAAGATCGGAGAAGCTTTGATTTGCCAAAAAGAAATTGGCAATTGGATTTAAAAAAATCTCTTCGGTCCAACGATGCAAACTTCAACAACATTTTTGGATGAAGTTGAAGTTTATATCATTCGAATGTAATAAAAATGAAAATGTCTGAATTTCTTTAATTTCTTCTGGCAGATTTTGCCAACAAAATTTTTCGACCTTTTTCTAAGATATTTATTTATCGTTCTACAATATAGATCTATAAAAAATTATCTATAATAATAAAAAGAGCGAAAAAGAAATGCAAAAATGCTTCCGTTCTAACGATGCAAACTTTAACACCATATTCTCCTTTAGTCGTTGTGAGCTATTTGAAAAACTTGAGGGAGATTTTAAAATAACACAACAATTTTTTGGCAGATTGCGGAAGGGTTTAAAGTTGCTTGCAGTGATGGCTTGCGAATATGTCTGCCGCATATGTGGGATTGCAAAGGCAGCCCCCTGAGGTCAGCGGTGGTAAGTTTAATGCATGGAAACGAGAAAGTGCACCAAAGTGTTAAAGTGATAAAAGGTGCAAATGAGGGTGATGCAATCCCTCGGCCACGGTATTCGAAAATAATTTCAAAGTCGAAAAATCCTGAGAATCTAATGAAGAAAACCGAGAACCATCACAAAGTAGTCGTAAATGACGGAAAAGATTGTTTCCAAGTAAAAAACGTTGCCGGTGATGGTAATTGTTTATTTCAATGCTTTGCGTACTACTTGTTCAGTAACGAGAAATCGCATGATCAGATTAGACAAGAAATCATCAACTATACAACAAAAAACTGGCAAGAGGAATTGAGCTTACTTGCAAGTGCTTGCGAGGAAAAGCAGTATACAGATGCTGCTGAGTACGCACGAGTTATGGGGTCAAGCGAGACCTAAGGTACCGATTATGAGATCAGTGTTTTCATACGATTGTACGGAATGTCAGTGACAATATTCCGTCAAGAAAATGAGAAAAAATGCATCCATAAAGTTGGCAGATTTGAAGGTTTCAATGATAAATATTTACAAATAATGTTGATCGGACCCCAACGTAGTGGTCATTGGGTAGTCCGCGAGGTAGAGCCTCACGAAGTGTCCGTTCAATGCAATGAACAAGTAGCAAATTCGGTTGTAGAAAACGTTATTAAGGGGCCGGTCTATTTTGGAGCCACGAAAAAGGCTATTTTTGCGATTTTTTCAGGATCTTATAAAATATATGAGTCGGGCTTGATAAAAAAAAGTTGTTGGGCTTGATAAATAAAATCTTGAAATACATTTTAAGTGATCCGAAATGGAAAAATGTACTTATAATAGTATAATAATAAATATTCCGTTCAAACGTATATTTTTTTGAAACTGAAAAATTACGAAAATCGCCAGCAGTAGAAAAAAGTTCCATTTTTGGAAAAAAAACAACTTATGGGGCCAGCCCACTTTGGAGCCACGAAAAAAGGCTATTTCCGCGATTTTTTTTTGAGGATTTTATAAAAGATATGAAGATAAAAGTTGTTGGGCTTGATAAATAAAGTCTTGAAATACATTTTTTTTTAATTTATTCATTTTTAAGTATACAAACTACAGTTTAACGTATCGCCTCAAAAATAGGTGGGCTAGGTAGCTCCATCACAACTCGGCAACGGCTTGTCTGAAACAAAAAAAACCAACGTCTATTAGATTCAGTATGACACCAGTTACAAAATGACCATAGGATATAAAGTTTTATCAAACAATAAGTAAATGGCAGATGAAAAACGAAAAAAACTGTTTAAGATCGCAGTTTTTCGCAAAATAGAGTAAAAATCAAAATTTTAAAACCATCGAGGGTCATCTTGTTGCGAATCGTGTTTAAAATATGTGTTTCAAATTTCGAGAGAATTGGTTTATTAGTTTTACAGATACGATTGAGCTAGATTTTGAAAACGTTGTTTCGAGAAAAACGCGGTCGAAGTTTATACTGTGAAAAACTCTTACCTAAACTCAATCGGCCATTCCTGCATCGTACGAAATCCCTTCTGATTGCTCATCATCGTCGATTTCTTCAACTCTTTCTTGCTTTCGATTTTTTGAAATCTTCAAAGTGGACTGGCCCCTTAATGAAGATAAAATATATCTTCACCGGGTAGCGGTATTTTCAGCATTCAAAACGAGTGCACCGAAAACGTTACGACTCTCAATGAGCGTAGTACATCTGTACAATCAGAAATTGCGGGGTTGGTCAAAGTTGATCTAACAGTAACGGGCGACTCAGAAGGTACAGTCATGCCGAAAAGGGAACAAAGCATA
Source organism: Ophion obscuratus (assembly GCA_964007375.1). Classification (NCBI taxonomy): domain Eukaryota; kingdom Metazoa; phylum Arthropoda; class Insecta; order Hymenoptera; family Ichneumonidae; genus Ophion; species Ophion obscuratus. Next base: position 9,942,295 of record OZ023317.1, read on the forward strand.
AATAAAGCCATAGAGAATAGTATGGATAAAAAGATAATTGTCTATTCACCACCAAATAAATTATTTCGAAGCGAAAATAGTAAAGTAAGAAATGGTGAAGACATTGATGACTTTGACAAAAGCGCAAAGCAATATCGACCATGTTATAAGGACATCAAAGTGTATTCCAGAAAGAAGACGGAGTGTATTCCAAAAAGAGGATGGAGTCCGTAAAAATTTCCTTCCAGCAGTAGCAAAGAATCTGCTTCTGAATTGTCTGTGGATACTTCAGTTAACTCCTACGAATTGTCGAAGAGTGCAAAAAATAAGAAAATACCAAAGAGGCCCACCAATCAAATTGGAGGGCAAAGTCTAAGCGGGTGCGACAACGCCCGTTATACCGATAGTAATGGACGATCTGCAGAAAATGAGAATAAGCAGGTGAAGAAGAGTGATCAAAACCCAAGAAGAACAAACTTCACAAGAGTTCTAGGTACAGTGGAAATTTCGTCCACAGAGTTTAAAATGTAGATTGGATATACCCAGCAAAGTATAGTACGAAATGTCATCGAGGATGTAATGGAAGTGACATTGAATTGCACTTGTCAATTACGGTTCTATGGACCCGTGCGATATAACCAGTTAGACGTAGTTGCTTATGGAAGGTGCAAAAAGCCAGGCCATAAGCAGAGATATCACTTTCGGATCGATGATCTGGAAGAATCAGTAGTCCGACTTCACATTAGAGCAACAAAAAGTTAAAGTATGTTCACAAAGACAGTCCAAAGGCAAGACAATACAGACAGCTAAGAGGCCCGGAACGGAAAACGTGGAAAATCAAAATGAAGGACCGAAGCATCGCAGATATGCATGGTGCATATTGCAAAAGAAATAAGCACAGAAGTGAAAGGTGATGGAGGTAATTCAAGATTGCGTAATCTTGAAGTATATTATAAAGCCAAATCCGATGAGAATTGCAAGCACCGTTTACCTCTAAACTCAAGGGATTTGTCGGACCTAATCGAACTGTTTATTCAGGAACAGAAGCTAAAAGATTCGTTTCTGAGATACGTTGCTTTACCACTTACGGCGATGATGTTTACTGCCGCAGATCTGCTTGCACTAATTGATCAAAAAATAATTATTTTGCATATGGATGCGACAGGTTCGGTTTTACGCAAGCACCAAGATTTGGCATGCAAACGAATCTTTTATTACTGCATTTTAGCGAAACATAATGTGGAGATTTTACCGCTAGCTCATATGCTAACGTCTGAGCATGGCGTTCTTTCGATAAGCACGTTCTTGAAACAGTATGAATACTTCGTGTAGGCCACGTATAAAAGGTGGCCTCTCGCAGATATAGTTACTGTGGATTGATCTTGGGTATTTATTCAATCGATTCTTCAAGAATGGAATGCAACAACAATTAAGGGGTACTTGAAAAATATCTACACATGTTGCTTGAAGAACGATACGCCGCCAAAAGGAATGTCCTTTGTGAACATTTGCCTTGCACATTTCATGAAAATTGTTTCGGGAACGATCCACGAATCTTATCCCGAATACAAACACTGAAGTGTTTGTATTCGATTGGTTTGTATTTCAGTTGTTCTGTTGGAGTGTATGGCTCTAATGTATATGAGTAGAAACTTTAGACAATTAGATGAGATATTCAAAACTGTATGCACACTTTTGAAGTGCAAGGATGAAAAGGAAGCGAATGAGAGTATTGTTGTCATTACGAAGCTTCGGACGCAAAATTCTGAAAAAATAAAAGGCGTTCGCGACGTAGTGAATGCTACAGAGACTGTTGAGTTCGTATACATACGTTCACCAAAGGAAAAATGAAAAAGGAGGTGATACGATTTATAGGAACTCGCCATTCTTCCTACGATACAGTGACATAATGTCGCGCTTACAATTCGAAAGTGAAATAGCGTATGACTCCGACATTGAAGATATAGACCATCAAGTCCGAAATAAATATTATGCACCGAAATTTGCGGATCATATTTTGAGTACATTGATGCCATATTTAGTTATGTGGAGTTCATTGGATCTCAGCTTCGTTGACCCAACAATTTCTCCAATAAGTAATGCGTTTGCTGAAAGTTATTTTAGGATTACAAAAAATTTGACGTTTAAAGGATTGACAAACTCGTCGATAGCAGATAGACTCCGACAACTTAAGACAAGTCGTCTGGCGACAATTGCAAAAATCAATTTAAACGCAATTCAAACGCAGGATCCATTGGAACGTTGTTCATGAAAAAACTGTATCGTGAAATTAGCGAAACAAAAACGAATGCAAAACGGATCACAGCCGTAGGAGACAAAGAAAACGAAATCACTCAAGAAGGAACGGTCCCAAAAATTGAAGAGACGAAGACAGTAATGAAAAATATGAATGGAATTGACCGTCTGATTGAAAATGATAATGGACTTGTTAGACTGGAGACAGCAATAGAACAGAAGATACCACACCAAAAATTTAAAAAGTTTCACAATGGGTTGATAAAGGACATACATTATTACATGCAGTCAACATCTTCTTTACTCGCAGTTGGGCGCTACTGTACGACGAAATCAATATCGATCGATACATTCGAAATCAATGCTGAGCAATATTCTACCCTTCTTAGTCCCAGATATATCGACGGAATAGTAATGGACTCATTGGCGGCTGCAAACCTAGACGAATGGTCGGGTATATCGTACATACCGACAGATGACACTGTTATGATCATAGGCAAATACAGTGAGAAAATTATCGACCGCAGCAGAATTTTTAAATCTAATAAGAATATCGAGAATAAGTTGCTGATGCCATATATTTTTCACGGTCATTGGCGGTTACTGTTCGCTGACATAGAACATGCAACATTAACGTTATTGGACTCGTTAAAAATCGGAACGGATAATGAACGAATAATGATTGCATTCAAAGACATCCACCTTTCTGCAGTTCCAGCTCGTCAATGGGGAAGTTACAGAATATTGAGTGGAAAGAGCATGAAATTCAAGCACGTCCATATCAATCCAAAAACGACGGACCCAGTTGTAGAGTATATGTATTAGATTATATGCATTGCTTGGGAAATGGTAAAGCGTTGAATATAAAAGATCGTTAAAATTTCGGCTTCGGTCCAGCCAGTGAAGGACTTCCAAGGTTGTCGATGGAAATAAGAATTTGTGTTTCTTTACGTTTCGGCCCTGTGGTTCGGGTCCTCTTCAGAATATGTATATTTCTTTCTGTATAAATGGTAATACACAATGTTTTACAATCACGTAATATCTAGATGTTGTGTTATTTTGTGTGACAATCGTGTTGGTACTGTTTTAGTTATAATTATATACATAAAGTATGGATGACGTCTTTTATTAAGTTATTTATTGTTATGTGTAAGTATTGGTGTATGAAATGTACGGAGTGTGGAGAAATTATATAAGTACGATATGATAGTTTACTAACCTCGAATTAGTGATATTTCGGTTTTTTTAAACACATGTTTGGAAAGATGTTGAGACGAACAGAGACATTATTTGTGGAAATAAATAATGTTTTGTGAAAAGATGCTCAGTAGATGGAGTGAATATCGTTTATGGGCGATTTTTACTAATCTGTAATGGATAAGTAGTTATGGGTAAATTTTTTTTTATATATATGTTACATTATTGAGAATTTGAGGATAGGAATTTGATCTGCGAAAAGTTTTAGTGAATAATCTAAAATTATGGTAATTACCTATTGAGTTTGTTCTTAAGAGTGTGTTATCTTTCCAAAATGAGTAGAAAAATCGAAATTTACATTGGTTCGTTACATTTTGAGTTGTGTAGCGGACGAAAGTTCGAGAAAAACTGAGTGATGTATTATTTTCTGGTGGCATATTCGAGTCTCTGTGCTATGAATTGGGGGAGAGATCGTGCTCGCAGTAACGTGTCAATAAGAATAAATTGGGGGCGCCAAGTTAGGGGTATTTAAAATTAGTTTGTGATGGCATTAAAATTAGCTTATCGTGTCAATATGTTAGTTAGTTTGCCATGTCGATAATTTTAAAATTGTTATGTGATGTAAAATATGGTAGAGTGTGTTGATGGTCATATAATCGAATTGTAGATTGACCTAAGATTTTTTATGTCAGTTCTAAAATTGATGGTGTTGGGGTGTGCTTTGATTTGTATCATTTCCATGATTAGCCTTTTTTTGAGCCAACTCTCATTGCTTAGTATTTTTGTGTTATCGAATTGAAAATCATGTTTGTGTTCTATTGCATGTTGTGCTAAGGCTGTGTGTATTTCGGTAGTGTGTTTTATGCTATTTTTGTGTTCTTTTATTCGGGTTTCAAGATATCTTTTAGTTTGGCCTATGTAGGTGGCGTTGCAATCATTGCAGTCGATTTTATAAACGATATTGGATGCTCGATTGTTGTTGATTTTGTCTTTGGTGGAACCAATGATGGATGAAATATTGTGTTTATTGTTTGTAACTAATGTTATGTTGTATTGTTGGAAAAGACGGATTAGTTGGTGATGTATGTTTTTTGTGTAGGGGAGATTTATTATTCTGGAGGAGTCAAAATTATTGTTGTTCGTTTTTTGTTTGTGTATTACGGAAACTCGATGTTTTATTAATTTGTCTGTGAAGGAGATTGGATAGCAGTTTTTTGTCATTGTGTTGCTGATGAGTTGGAGATTTTCTTTATGAAATGATGGGTGAGATAGTTTTATTGCAAAATCATTTCATAAAGAAAATTTTCATCATCATCATTTCATAAAGAAAATCTCCAACTCATCAGCAACACAATGACAAAAAACTGCTATCCAATCTCCTTCACAGACAAATTAATAAAACATCGAGTTTCCGTAATCAACAGACAAAAAACGAACAAGAATAATTTTGACTTCTCCAGAATAATAAATCTCCCCTACACAAAAAACATACATCACCAACTAATCCGTCTTTTCCAACAATACAACATAACATTAGTTACAAACAATAAACACAATATTTCATCCATCATTGGTTCCACCAAAGACAAAATCAACAACAATCGAGCATCCAATATCGTTTATAAAATCGACTGCAATGATTGCAACGCCACTTACATAGGCCAAACTAAAAGATATCTTGAAACCCGAATAAAAGAACACAAAAATAGCATAAAACACACTACCGAAATACACACAGCCTTAGCACAACATGCAATAGAACACAAACATGACTTTCAATTCGATAACACAAAAATACTAAGCAATGAGAGTTGGCTCAAAAAAAGGCTAATCATGGAAATGATACAAATCAAAGCACACCCCAACGCCATCAATTTTAGAACTGACATAACAAATCTTACCTCAATCTACAATTCGATTATATGACCATCAACACACTCTACCATATTTTACATCACATAACAATTTTAAAATTATCGACATCGCAAACTAACTAACATATTGAAACGATAAGCTAATTTTAATGACATCACAAACTAATTTTAAATACCCCTAACTTGGCGCCCCTAATTTATTCTTATTGACACGTCACTGCGAGCACGATCGCTCCCCCAATTCATAGCACAGAGACTCGAATATGCCACCAGAAAATAATACATCACTCAGTTTTTCTCGAACTTTCGTCCGCTACACAACTCAAAATGTAACGAACCAATGTAAATTTCGAGTTTTCTACTCATTTTGGAAAGATAACACACTCTTAAGAACAAACTCAATAGGTAATTACCATAATTTTAGATTATTCACTAAAACTTTTCGCAGATCAAATTCCTATCCTCAAATTCTCAATAATGTAACATATATATAAAAAAAAATTTACCCATAACTACTTATCCATTACAGATTAGTAAAAATCGCCCATAAACGATATTCACTCCATCTACTGAGCATCTTTTCACAAAACATTTATTTCCACAAATAATGTCTCTGTTCATCTCAACATCTTTCCAAACATGTGTTTAAAAAAACCGAAATATCACTAATTCGAGGTTAGTAAACTATCATATCGTACTTATATAATTTCTCCACACTCCGTACATTTCATACACCAATACTTACACATAACAATAAATAACTCAATAAACGACGTCATCCATACTTTATGTATATAATTATAATTAAAACAGTACCAACACGATTGTCACACAAAATAACACAACATCTAGATATTACGTGATTGTAAAACATTGTGTATTACCATTTATACAGAAAGAAATATACATATTCTGAAGAGGACCCGAACCACAGGGCCGAAACGTAAAGAAACACAAATTCTTATTTCCATCGACAACCTTGGAAGTCCTTCACTGGCCGGACCGAAGCCGAAATTTTAACGATCTCTTATCACCTACACGGCCGCACACTTCTTTGATTCATTGAATATAAAATTTGATCCTTTGGCATATAGGCTCGAAATTGCATACGAATTGCTCCTCAAATCTGAAAATATGCATGCCATTGTGTGTACACTGCTTCGTATCAGCGCGCACAGGTACAATAAAATGTAAAATGTGTTAACGGAAGTCCCACGCGAAATGTGTATACAAATCGGAGATAAGCGACGAGTAACGAAAAGCTTTGCGTTACCCGTTATAAAAATATGGAGTATCGGAGAAATTTTCGTTCCTTGATACGGAGAGGTTCGATTAACAAAAAGTTCCTCGATACTCGATACAATAAGTATCGATCAACAAAAGTTCCTCGATACTCGATACTGGTTCATGAACAATTTACACAATAAATTCTCGCACAAATTTTTCATACAAATTTTGCGGTAGGGGCCCAAGGGGAGAAGGAACTGCTTTGCATAACGGAACCTGTCCCTAATTTCACGCCGCCGTTCCGAGAGCGTCGAACATTTTATGTGGGTGCATCGCTTTTTCGAGACAAAAAGTAAGTTTTTTTAGTATTATTATTTTGCGTAATGCTCCAAAACTATTGTTTCTTTTTCAGCGTTGTTTGCAATCATCATTACTGTCAATATCCTAGTGAGTTTATTGTGGTCAGCGCCTACCTACAACATTTAGGTTCTTTATTATTTGATGAATCATTGGAAGCGAGGGTATGGGGGCTGTTGAAACAAACGGTTCGGGGTCAATTGAAACGTGTTTCTATTGATCCCGAAAAAGACATTTTATACGCAAGCAAGTTTTCCAAATTTTGTTTTTCTTTTAGATGCCAAAATATGTATGTATAAAAGGGCAAGCCTGAAGAGAAAGACCGCAGAAAACAGGCTAAGAGAATAAAAGAGAACCTTGAAGACTAAATAAGTCGGTCTCATTGAGTACCTCGCTAGTAACCAAAACTATTCTCTGACTGATTATCCTTAGTTAATTAAAACTAGATAAGTAAAATAATATTGAAGCACCTCAATATACCTTCGGTGATATCAAAACTAGAATGAAAAGCAATAAAACCGAATATTTTAATCTAAAGTGTATTTTATTCACACAAAACATACTTTATCACTTCATACACATCATTAACAGTACCTGGGTTTAGTAGAAACATCAGTTACATCAGCTGAAAACACTTATTTCAACTAACCCCAGGCACTGTTTCGATTGACCCCGACACAGGTTCAAAAAAAATGTTTTCCGAGAGTTTTTAAATAGTTTCTACCGAAGTTCAGGGCATAGTAGAAGCAAAATCAATAATGCTATCATATAGTCAGATAATGTAGCTATAATTTAAGACCATTACCAAACAGATAAGGTATAAAATGAAGCCAATTTTCTCAATAACGTTCCAATTGACCCCAGCCTTCCCTACTTGTTACATACATTCAAACGATTAAATGGTCACAAGTAGAGGAGCTAGGGCGGTTCTGACGCAAGAGGAGGTGGTGTGTCAAGAGTGGTGAAGCCAAGGTGGCGCCACCGTCGACGGGAGGTCGCCGGGCGTGACGTCACAGAGAGGCCTATGTGGAGGGGGGTCATGTGGTCCGTGGAGCGACTGGTGGGGGGGGGGGTCGATGAGTGTTTTGTGTGTATGTGCGTGCGTGCATGTAGGGAAGCCAAGGTGGCGCTACGGTCGTGGGGAGGTCGACGTGTGTGCGTGCGTGTGTGTAGGGAAGCCAATGTGGCGCTACGGTCGTGGGGAGGTCGGCGTGCGTGCGTGCGTGCGTGTAGGGAAGCCAAGGTGGCGCTACGGTCATGGGGAGGTCGGCGTGCGTGCGTGCGTGCGTGCGTGTACGGAAGCCAAGGTGGCGCTACGGTCGTGGGGAGATCGCCGAGGCGCGTGTGACGTCACAGAGGAGCCTATGTGGAGTAGGGGGGGGGGGGGGGTAAAAGAATGCATCGAATGGTCAATATTAGGATAATTAAACAATAGTTTATTCACAATAAAATTAAACAACGGATTTACATAGTATGTATTGTTAAATCGTATTTGTGTGTGTGTGTATGTGTGTGTTAAGTTTAAGCAAGTGGGGCACGTGTCGCGCATCGAAACTTGGTGGGTCGGCCTGCCGCAGTTGGTACGAAAGATCCCCTGGATGTTGGTGAATCGTTCGCTCAGGGGGCGATGTCCAGGGTGGCGGGGTCGCTGGGCGCGAGTGACGTTACAGAGCGGCCTCTGTGGAGGGCCAAGTGGTCCTTGGAGCGACTGGTGGGGACGCCGTCTCAAAGCTCGCCGACACTCGAGACAGGTCGTGACAGGTTTCTCGGGAAAACTATCATCTTTAGGGATCAAAGGGACCGCGGATGGACCACTTGAGCGCAGCTCTTGTCGAGGTCTTCATTCCGAAATATAACGTCAAGATGTTCGCATGTGCAAGTATGTATGCAGTGCATCCGGCCAAGCACCCCCTGGACTTGACCAAAAACGAGCTCGAACAGGTTCCAAAGGTCTTGCTCCTAAAATATTGGGGTAAATATGTTGGCTTACTGTGGGATCGTTTACCAGAATATCATCGGAATGACAGTGAAGTGATATTATATCTTCCATGCTTGGAGCATTATAATACGCCACAGATGAAAGATCACATCGATGGCTCTCCACCTCAACGTCGGGAGTGTACAAAGTGCTCTGAAAATTCTCCACGTATGGAATTCTTCGAACGTGTTTGAATCTGTTTTTCGGGAGCGTGAAAAAAATGTCTGGGGAAAATTCTCCACGGTTCTTCGAACCTGTTTTTCACGATTGGAAAAGAGGGGAGAGGCTTGAAAATTTGAGTGGGAGGCTTACGAGGGAGATTATATTACTATGGACCAAGCTTAGACTGCACTATTCCACTGCACCATTAACATCTAAAAGAACTTTGAAAGTGCGCGGAAAATGGATCTCTCGAGTATCAACAAAGTCGGCCGTCAGAACTCCCCGTTGAGTCGGAAGGACTAATCTCCCACATAAGGGCAGTACAAACCAAATTTGGGAAACGCTACATCGCAGACATCGCGGATGAGTTCTCTGTCTTCTTACCGGCGCGACTTGTGAAGGCCGTAGACCAAGATCCGACAATGTTCGAGAGTATGCTGCAAGTGGCACGCGATTGTCAGCTCTGCATGCAGTATATTGGTGGAAAATACAACAGTGTCGAGTTCCGTCGTCTCTAAACATGGTGGACGGAAAAAAAAATCGTTGGAACACCATCGTCAAACGGCTGTCCGCATCATCGAGAGTATGCTGCAACTGGTCAACTCAGTGGTTGGGAACTACAACAGCGTGCCATCGTCTCCAAGCGTGGGACAAAATTGCGCACCGCCGTTCGCATGGTTTTTTTTTAAAGTGCTGACTATGTAAAAATGTATCTGTTTAATCGAATTGTAAATAATGGATGTTTTCGTCGTGAAATAAAGAATACAAATGACATTTTCATCGAGATGTGTTTTATTCATTCAAAAAATCCCTCGCTCACGCTTCGTATACGGCCAACCAGCTTTTCACCGATTTTACACTCTCATGGGCGCAGTTCGTGGTGAAGGGATGATAGGGGCATTTGGAGTTTGTGATTTTGGGCAGCTTGTGCAGCGATGGACAGTCCAGAGTCTCCAAGTCGATGACGTTTGTCGCGGGATCCATGAATCTTGATAGCCATGCGCATTTTCCGAATCCCTTCGCATAGATGGTGGGGGCTCCTTGCAAGATTTCTCGAATTGTCTTTCTAGCTGCCTCGTATGGTATGCCATTATGATCCCATCGAATTCCATGGAAATTGCGTTCCAGCCACTTGTTTGTCATTTTGTAATTGGCCGGTAAAGAGTCCCATGCAAATGGTGCGTCGAAGGCGAGCGTCAGCGGTTCAGCATTCTTCTCATGGAGTTTGACGATGGACATCTCCTTCAGGACAAATTCGTTGACGGGTCAAGACATTCATGAGGGGTTCGAAGACGCTTGAGAAACTTTCAAAGACATTCATGAGGCGTTCGAAGACGTTCAAGAGAATTTCAACGGCATTCATAATACGTTTCAAGACATTCATGAGGGGTTCGAAGACGCTTGACAGACTTTCAAAGACATTCACGCGGCGTTCGAAGACATTCATGAGGGGTTCGAAGACGCTTAAGAAAGACTTTCAAAGACATTCACGAGAGGTTCGGAGACGTTTAAAAGACTTTCGACGACACTCATAACACGTTTGAAGACGTTCAAGAGACTTTCAACGACATTCGTGATACGTTTGAGGACATTCATGAGGGGTTCAAAGACCCTTAAGAAAGACTTGGAAAGACATTCACGAGGGGTTCAGAGACGTTTAAAAGACTTTCGACGACACTCATAATACGCTTGAAGACGTTCAAGAGATTTTCGAATACGTTCAAGAGACTTTCAGAGACATTCGTGACAGTTGCGGAGACGTTCAGAGACTTTCGAAGACATTCAAGAGATCTTTGACAATATTCATAATACGTTTGAAGACATCGATGAGGGGTTCGCCGACGTTTTAGAGACTCAAAGATATTCAAGAAGGGTTTAAAGATGTTCAAAAGACTTTCAACGACATTCGTGATACGTTTGAAGACATTCATGAGGGGTTCGAAGACGCTTGAGAGACTTTCAAAGACATTCACGAGGCGTTCGAAGACGTTCAAGAGAATTTCAACGACATTCATAATACGTTTGAAGACATTCATAAGGGGTTCGAAGACGCTTAAGAGAGACTTTCAAAGACATTTACGAGAGGTTCGGAGACGTTTAAAAGACTTTCGACGACACTCATAATACGGTTGAAGATGTTCAAAAGACTTTCGAATACGTTCAAGAGACTTTCAGAGACATTCGTGGGAGGTGCGGAGACGTTCAGAGACTTTCGAAGCCATTCAAGAGATCTTTGACAATATTCATAATACGTTTGAAGACATCGATGAGGGGTTCGCCGACGTTTTAGAGACTCAAAGATATTCACGAAGGGTTTGAAGATGTTCGAGAGACTTTCAACGACATTCGTGATACGTTTGAAGACATTCATGAGAGGTTCGAAGACGCTTGAGAGACTTTCACAGACATTCACGAGGCGTTCGAAGACGTTCAAGAGAATTTCAACGACATTCATAATACGTTTGAAGACATTCATGAGAGGTTCGAAGACGCTTAAGAGAGACTTTCAAAGACATTCACGAGAGGTTCAGAGACGTTTAAAAGACTTTCGACGACACTTATAATACGTTTGAAGATGTTCAAGAGACTTTCAAATACGTTCAAGAGACTTTCAGAGACATTCGTGAGAGGTGCGGAGACGTTCAGAGACTTTCGAAGCCACTCAAGAGATCTTTGGCAATATTCATAATACATTTGAAGACATCGATGAGGGGTTCGACGACGTTTTAGAGACTCAAAGACATTCACGAAGGGTTTGAAAACGTTCAAGAGACTTTCGACGACATTCGTGATACGTTTGAAGACATTCATGAGGAGTTCGGAGAAGCTTAAGCGAGACTTTCAAAGATATTCACGAGGGGTTCGAAGACGTTCGAAAGACTTTCGACGACACTCATAATACGTTTGAAGACATTCATGAGGGGTTCGAAGATGCTTGAGAGACTTTCAAGACATTCACGAGAGGTGCGTAGACGTTCAGAGACCTTCGAAGACATTCAAGTGATCTTTGACAATATTCATAATACGTTTGAAGACATCGATGAGCAGTTCGACGACGTTTTAGAGACTTTCAGAGACATTCACGAGAGGTTTGAAGACGTTCAGAGACTTTCGAAGACATTCAAGAGATCTTTGACAATATTCATAATACATTTGAAGACATCGATGAGGGGTTCGAATACGCTTGAGAGACTTTTAAAGGCATGCACGAGAGTTTCGAAGACGTTCATGAAACGTTTGAAGACATTCATGAGGGGGTTCGAAAACGCTTAAGAGAGACTTTCAAAGACATTCACGAGGGGTTCGAAGCCGTTCAAGAAACTTTAGACAACATTTATAATACGTTTGGAGACATTCATGAGGGGTTCGAACATGCTTAAGAGAGACTTTCAAAGACATTGATGAGGGGTTCGAAGACGTGAGGTGCGAAGCGAGACTTTCACAGCCATTCACGAGAGGTTTGAAGACGTTCAAAATACTTTCGAATATGTTCTAAAGACTTTCCACGACACTCATAATACGTTTGAAAACATTCATGTGGGGTTCGGAGACGCTGAAGAGACTTTCAAAGACATTCACGAGGGGTTTGAAGACGTTCAAGAAACTTTCGAATACATTCAAGAGACTTTTGACGACATTCATAATACGTTTGAAGACGCTTAAGAGACTTTCAAAGACATTCACGAGAGGTGCGAAGACATTCAGAGAGACTTTCGAAGACATTCAAGAGATCTTTGACCATATTCATAATACGTTTGAAGACATCGATGAGGGGTTCAACGGCGTTTCAGAGACTTTCAAAGACATTCACGAGGGGCTCCAAAACGTTCAAGAGACATAGGACGACATTCATAATCCTTTTTTCAGACATTCATGAGGGGTTCGAAGATGCTGGAGAGACTTTCAGAGACATTCGCGGGAGGGTGAATCCCTTTTTGGCATGAATGTTTGGGCGAATCCGAAACAAACCCAAACAATGCCAGCAAAATTCAAAAGTCATGAGAGTCTTCGGTGACGTTTGAGATAATACGACTTTCGACGACATCCATAAACCAAAGACTTTCATGACGTTTGAGTTTTGCTGGCATTGTTTGGGACCATGTTCGAAGAATTCCATACGTGGAGAATTTTCAGAGCATTTTGTACTCCCGACGTTGAGGTGGAGGGCCATCGATGTGATCTTTCATCTGTGGCGCATTATAATGCTCCAAGCATGGAAGATATGATATCACTTCACTGTCATTCCGGAGATATTCTGGTAAACGATCCCACAATAAGCCAACATATTTACCCCAATATTTTAGGAGCAAGACCTTTGGAACCTGTTCGAGCTCGTTTTTGGTCAAGTCCAGGGGGTGCTTGGCCGGATGCACTGCATACATACTTGCACATGCGAACATCTTGACGTTATATTTCGGAATGAAGACCTCGACAAGAGCTGCGCTCAAGTGGTCCATCCGCGGTCCCTTTGATCCCTAAAGATTATAGTTTCCCCGAGAAACCTGTCAGGACGTGTCTCAAGTGTCGGCGAGCTTTGAGACGGCGTCCCCACCAGTCGCTCCAAGGCCCACTTGGCCCTCCACAGAGGCCACTCTGTAACATCACTCGCGCCCAGCGACCCCGCCCCCCTGGACATCGCCCCCTGAGCGAACGATTCACCAACATCCAGGGGATCTTTTGTACCAACTGCGGCAGGCCGACCCACCAAGTTTCGATGCGCGACACGTTTCCCACCTGCTTAAACTTAACACACACACACACACACACACACACACACACACGCACGCACGCACGCACACGCACGCACGCACGCACGCACACACACACACACACACACACACACACACAAATACGATTTAACAATACATACTATGTAAATCCGTTGTTTAATTTTATTGTGAATTAACTATTGTTTAATTATCCTAATATTGACCATTCAATGCATTCTTTTACCCCCCCCCCCCCTCACTCCACATTGGCTCCTCTGTGACGTCACACGCGCCCCGGCGACCTCCCCACGACCGTAGCGCCGCCTTGGCTTCCCTACACGCACGCACGCACGCAGACCGACCTCCCCACGACCGTAGCGCCACCTTGGCTTCCCTACACGCACGCACGCACGCACGCACGTACGCACACACGACGACCTCCCCACGACCGTAGCGCCACCTTGGCTTGCCTACACACACGCACGCACACACGCCGACCTCCCCACGACCGTAGCGCCACCTTGGCTTCCCTACACGCACGCACGCACGCACGCGCATACACACAAAACACTCATCGACCCCCCCCCCCCCCCCCACCAGTCGCTCCACGGACTACATGACCCCCCTCCACAGAGGCCTCTCTGTGACGTCACGCCCGGCGACCACCCGTCGACGGTGGCGCCACCTTGGCTTCACCACTCTTGACACACCACCTCCCCTTGCGTCAGAACCGCCCTAGCTCCTCTACTGTCATAATAAATAATGATAATAAACGGGAGTCACAATATCGTTACGAACATCAATTATTGTTGTTCACATGATATTTCAACTAGTTCATTTTTTCTTGCGTTTTTATTTTCATTTCTGTGGGTTTGCCATTATATTTTTAATCTGCATTGAAAATTACTTTTTACTAAAGAATTTATTTATCTTTGCTGAAATTATTTTAAAAAACAACTAAATAATTGTTTTTTTCTTTTCCAAAAACTAATCCCGAATAATTCTGTTTCCGTATGGAAAGAAGTTCGAAAAGTTTTCGAAAAATTAATCCATTCTTATGAACCAACATTGTTTTTGTCCTCTCTGGACATTGCAGTTTCCAACCAACGCTGTTGCAAGAAATGTGTTTCCTTAAAGGTTTAAAAATACGCAAAGATAACATTTGAAAACATATATTTATAAAAATTTGAACAAATTTTTCAACTAAGCTTTTTTTCGTTATTTGGATCCGCATTATCTATTTTTGCGAATGCATATGAATTTCCGAAGAATGTTCGCATCAATTTGATATCTGGGTTTTTTCGAATGTTTTGGAGCCTCGAAATGCGAAACTATTCAGCTAACAGTTTTGAAATTTCTCACGGTTGATAAAGGAGCCTTGTACTCGAGGGAAGGTAACCGATTTCCGACTTTTTCTCCATTTTTAAAGGTATACAAGTGGAATAAATTATATCTATATCTTATTTAAGATCAATATTTTTAATGTCTCCGAGTAATGAATTTTTTTCTGATCTTTCTCATTACGCGTAGAAATGAACTGTAAATCTAATTTTTCACTGTGATGTACCTTCTATACATCCGTAAGGATGGTGGATAGCATTATATCAGCAACAATAGAATAGCGCTAGAATTTCAAGTACTTTGCAATGCTATACAAATTGACAAAAATCAATGATATAAAAGATACTAAACACTCTAACTTTGATTAATAATAATATTAGAAAGTGATTAACAATTTTTTGTTCAATATCTGAGAATATTTAAAAAATATATTTCCTATTCATGGTGAATTAATTCGTTAAGGAGGTACGGTGATGACCACGCTAGTAAACTAAGAGTCTATTTTCCGCCATAATATCCCTACGTTTTAGACAAATGCGTGTGGCCTATTTTTCGAGAAATATTTTTTAAGTATTGAATTTCCAGCTACTTATTATTTTTATAATATGAGAACAAACGTAATAATCTACTACTCGATTTCAGTAGTACGCCATATCGTCGACGTTTAGCATCGTCGCATTTTCGATAGCTGTCATCGGTCCCACGCGCTCGACTTATTATTTTTTGTAGCCGGTAAACATGGAGAATAAAATTAAGTACTGTAGAAGTTTATCAAGAGAGTAACAGGATTGTACCTGAAGTCCAGTTTAGAGACAAAGGTAGTATTTTCAGACAAGAATTAGAGAATGAACAGATAATATTGCGAATGCAATATTCGCGTTGACGTTAATGTCCAATGTCCAATCTGTCCAAAGTCAAAACATATTTCATCGATTGTTATGTTATTTTTCCCTTTCCCAATTTTCACAATATTTGCAGATATAAAAACGAACGTTCATTTTATATGACAGTTCTTCCATGCTGAATTTACATATAAATGCGTTGTATGCATGTCGCCAGAAAGATTAAGATGCCTTAGCTATACATAAAAAAACTTTAAGTAAATATCGACGAAAGGCCTTTTATAATCGATTAAAATACGTACGGCTTCACACAATCATATTTTTAATTCGCGTTGAAAATATCCGATAGACGAATCAAATTTGCGCGGGTATCCGGCGTTGCCACACTTTGAGCAAGATGGCTGCGGTTACGTCACGAGACGTCTCTCTCTCTCCGAATAATTCGGTTTTTCGCGACTTTATTTCTAAATTTATTGCTTATTTCTGCGGTGAGCTTTCCAATTCAAGTTGCCTTATTGATCGCAACGAACCAACG
Source organism: Ophion obscuratus (assembly GCA_964007375.1). Lineage (NCBI taxonomy): Eukaryota > Metazoa > Arthropoda > Insecta > Hymenoptera > Ichneumonidae > Ophion > Ophion obscuratus. Next base: position 9,958,752 of record OZ023317.1, read on the forward strand.
AACGCAACCGTCAGATTTTTACGTGTGTCTTGGCTCCAAGTATACAAAAAAATCGATATATGAGAGGACAGGCACATTTTGTCGTCTACGTGTGACTAATTCACCAACTTTAACAGTTCATAACTCGGAAACTGTACGGTAAATCTCGTGGAAACTCCGCATACGCATAGACGAAGCTCTCGACAATGCTATAAAAAAAATCGGGCTTCTATCTTGGACTCGCTCCAATCACCGTACCTCCTTGATTTCCTTTAAATACTGTTCATTTTCTTTAAAATGTTATCACTATATTGAAAGTTTTTTTTGTTTTTAAAAAATAATATTAAAAATTGACCATTCTTCATCATTTATTGTATATAACGGTTTCTCGTTACTTGTGGAAAATTAACAAGCGATTTCGTGTACACAGTCTTAAACAAAAATAAAAAAATAAAGAAGACGGATCAGTTGAATATGAAAAAAAGTTTTCTGAATATTTTTCGCATTTCATTTTTAACCAATTTGTTGATAACGTTCTAATATTGTTATTATTGAAAATGACTGTGCTCTTAAAGGCTTGGAAAAATTTACAAAAAGCAAACTTCATAAATCATAGGGAAATTGTTTAAAAATTCAGATGCATTTGAAAAAATCAACAACTTCATTTCTAACAACGAAAAAAGTGTCTAATAAATGTTCCATTTCCAACAAATACATTTGTTCATAACGTTTTAATACCATCGTGGACGAATTGTTGTGACTCCATACAAAATTATCGAACATCTAGCAAATTTCCGTTACGCGATACTCGATACTCTTTTACCGAGTATCGAACACACGTTCGTTACTCGATACTCGTGTAACGAGTACTGAAAGGCTTTTCGTTACTCGATACAACAGTAGCGATATCCAACAATAGTTTGTTACTTTTGTATCGAGTAACGAAAAATGTTTCGATACTCGATACATATGTATCGAGCAAAAAATATCGCCCGGTAGAGATTTCGGACAACTCTGCTTCAGGTGCGACTACTCATAACACCAATAAAAAATTGGCGATCTTTTTACCGTCGGAGATATGATTTTTTCGACTTTCACCCATCTCGATAGAGGCAGGTCCCGCAAACGAAATTCGTGAATTTTTGTTGGGCTTCTTTAGGGTTGGTCTGCCCATAATGCTAATGAAAAAGTTGGCGACCTCCATACTACGAAAGATACGATTTTTATAAAACTTTCACCCCCCGATAAGGGCGAGTTCCGGCAAACGAATATCGCTCATTTTTTTCCTAGGCTCCTTTAAGGTTGGTTTACGCGTAACGCCAATAAAAAAGATGGCTATCTCCATACTATGGAAGGTAAGATTTTTTTTAACTTTACCACCCGAAAAGGTGGTGTTCCGGCAAACGAAAATACATCACTTTGTTTTCTCTGCTCCTTTACGGTTTCTTTACCCGCAATGCCAATAACGAGATGGCTATTTCCATACAATGGAAAATACGACTTTTTAAAGATCATTCACCCCCCGACAAGGGTGAGTTGCGGCAAACGAATATCGCTCTTTTTTTCCTAGGCTCCTCTACGGTTGGTTTACCCGTAACGCCAATAAAAAGGATGGCTATCTCCATACCGTGGGTGCTACGATTTTTTACAACTTTCACCCCCCGATAAGCGTGAGTTTCGGCAAACGAAAATCGCTTTTTTACCTAGGCTCCTTTGCGGTTGGTTTACCCGTAACGCCGATAAAAAAGATGGTTATCTCCATGCTATAGAAGATACGACTTTTTTTTAACTTTCACCCCCCAATAAGGGGGGGGGGGGTGAGTTCCAGGAAACGAAAATCGCTCATTTTTTCCTAGGCTCCTTTACGGTTGGTTTACCCGTAACGCCAATAAAACAAATGGCTATCTCCATACTATGGAAGTGTGATGGTCCGAGCGGATGATTGAGGATTGCGCGAGATATTACTGAACGAGACGAGGACGATTATAATTGAGATGTTTGTTGCGTTCCATCGTCGAGGGAGTGGACGTTGCGCCGAATGGAGATTCCGAGATGGACTGCTCTCTCTAGGGCCATCAGGAGGAAGTTTCCTTGAGCGGAGGGGCCTAAGGAAGGTGTAGGGGATGCCACGCGCGAGTATGGCGAAGCGCGTGGGCTTGGGAACAATGGTACTCAGAGGAGAGAGAGAGAGAGAGAGAGAGAGAGAGAGAGAGAGAGAGAGAGAGAGAGAGAGAGAGAGAGAGAGAGAGAGAGAGAGAGAGAGAGAGAGAGAGAGAGAGAGTCGCTTATGAGGGTTTCTAAGAAGGAAGATTAGGTTTAGGTGACAGCTGTGGGAAACGGTTAATATGAGGGTTGGAGACTCGGTTTAGGGATAGGAGTCGTGTGGGACCGTGACACTCCTCCTCTTACGAAAACGATGCTCCGCATCGTGGATTACAAAGCTATTTTTTATTGATTCTATATAATAAAAACAAAAGTGTGTGTGTGGTGTTTATGTGTGTGGTGTGTGTGTGTGTTCATGTAGTGTAATGTTGGTGTCCATAAAAAGTGTGCTTGTTAGGGGTGTGGTTCAATTGCGCTGTGAGGGCAATTCGCGCCGCAGCTTAGTCGGACGAAACACTTCCAATGTGTTTCCTGAAGTGAGAAAGTAGTCGGGATGAAATGTGTTCCGTGTAGTAATTTTTGTTCCGTGTAGTAGTTTTTGTTCCGTGTAGTAATTTTCGTTCAGTGTAGTTATTTTCGCTCCGTGTAATAATTTTTGTTTCGTGTGGTAATTTTTGTTCCTGCTAAAGTAATATTTTAATGTTTCGTCTATAATGTGGTATGTTGGGGTTATAGCCGTGGATCTGAAACTGATTATAAGATTAGTTTATTTGAGTTAGTAGGGGCTGTTTTGGTTATGAAAAGGACGGGTGTGTAGGCGGTTGATAATTTCATGTATATATATATATATAAAAAAGAAGAGAAACCAAGTTTTTGCTCCTTTGTTCACGATAGTCCATTTATTTTCGGAAGTCCTTTTGTATTTGTTCCCTTTATCGTTTGTCGTCATTTTACTTTTTGGCATATGGTTCCCTTTTTCCTAGATTCATTGTTTGCCGAAATATATATGTATATTTTATCTTTTTTTTCCTTTTCATTGGATCTCAAAAAGTCTTAGTGCTGATTAGTTTGAGTGTTAGCGGGCATAGGTGTGTTATCCAGGATCCGGTAAGGTTCTTCTTCGGTTGACCAATGTGACGGATGAACGATACCTATTCAATCTTGATTTTAAATGATTATTTAGCATTATCACATACATGGGTTGTTCCCATGTGTGTAGTTCCTGTCTTGATGGTTTGAATATAAGCATAGGCTGAGCATATAATGAGGAATGGAAGTTATAATAGATTTTATGTAGCTGTCGTGTATACAATGTTGTCCATGTACTTGTTTAATGTTAGTACAATTTATATGGGTAAATGTAAAGCAACGAAAAAGAAAATGAATTATCAAGGGAATAGGAAAATAGTAAGGAGGAATGATTCTAAATATGATACTTAGGTGTAGCGTTAGATTAAAATACATATGTCATTGTTTCTTAGCGCAATCTTGTAACGTCGTAATTATATAAAAAGTTATACGGGACAACATATTCGGGTTCAATTTGATCGTCCTAAACCAATTTGGTTCTGTTTGTGTCTACCTAGATTTTGAAAATTATTCTGATCGGCTGCTTCTTGAATTTCGAATGGACTCGGATAGCTACTATCACGATCGATTTTTTAGTTCTTTAAATTAAATAATTTTTAATAATACCAATTGTCGAGTTTGTCATTTTGGTACTTTCGTTCGCCTATCATAATATCGTTTCTCTGTTTATTTTACTTAAAATTGTTTTCAGAGTACCAATTGTCGAACGTCGTTAAAATGTCGGTTCAATATTTTAATATAGTCGTCAAATGTTAATAGTTTTTTTAAGTCGTATAAATGTTGCTTTTTATGTGGTGAATTCTAAAATATTTCTAATTCTTGCATCGTGGTTTTACGAGGTCTACCGCATCTGTGTTTGGCAGTTGATGTTCGTGGCTGATCTCCAGCGTTTTTTTCCGTGGCCTGCCAGTCCACGTTTGGCAGTTGTTGATGTTCGTGGTTAATTGACTACATTTTTGTTTTTGGGGCCTCTCAGAGCCACTATAGCGGTGAGCATCGACTGTTAGTCAATCGGGTTCTTTCGTGATCTGCCATGTCCACGTTTAAAACAGTGAATGTTGGCCGTTTGTTGGCCTGATCTTTTCGTGGGCTACCACGTTTGTGTTAAGTACCGCTTGATGTTTATTTTTCATTTTTGCGAGCATCATGGGATGGTGATGGTAGGTTAGGCTCGGTATGCGCGTTCGATTGTTGTGCGCTATCTGATTCTTAGTCTTCCGTGTTGGTTGTATTTGAGCTGGGAGTCAGATTCTCTTCCATCTGAGCGGGGATCCTCTTTGTTAATTCTTCGTCGTCCATTATCGTTGCGTGTTTGTCGTAAGTTGTATCGTTGCCGGTAAACTTCGGCCCGCCGAAGTGTCTCTCGCGTTGATGGGGATCCTAGGTGGCTGCGCGGAGCTTGCTTCTTTTCCCTTATTTCTACTTTGCCGCGTCCGGCTACATTTTTGGTCTTTTACTTCTTCGTTTGCGCTTATTTCTTTTCTTCTTATTTGATTTATTCTTTCGTGCTGCTTAAGCTATTTATTTTACTTCTTGCTGCTTGAGCTATTTATTTTTTTTTTTCTTTATTCATCTTCTTCGCTGCTATAGAACGTTGTCATTTATCTTCTTCATTGATACCATCGATGTTTCGTACCGTTCTTCATCCTCGGACGTGTCGCGATCACGTTTATGAGGCGTTTTTGTATATTAATTTATCTTGATGATTGTTCTTTTTCGTAAGCTGTGGTCGTCCTTGTTCCAATCTAATGAGTTCTATCTCCTACGTTGATATTTCTGAGTCATAGTTGTTATCGTCGATTGATTTATTAACTTTTGGGTGTGCATTCCCTCCAAGTTGCGTGTTGCTTATTTCTTCGTTTGTTTGTATTGTCGTAATGAGTTTCCTTTTCTTGACAGTATTAGTATTTTGTCCGGTGCTGGATTGCCGAAGTATTCGTCCGATGTTGATATGCTACGTTTGTTGCCCTGTTGAGAAATCCTTAATATTTCGTTTGATAATGGTTCCCTTGGCCTGCCCGGGAGAATGTCCATCAGGTTTCGTGATAACGCGTCTACGGCGGCATTGAGTTTTCCGAACTTGGGGCAAATTTCATAACCATAATCGTTAAGAGTCGCTTGCCATTGTATTACTTGTTGCGGTGGGTTAGCTTTTTTTTCTTTTTACCATATACGTGAGTGCTCGATTATCTGTTACAACTATTAAGCGGTGCCCGTAACCATAGGGCCTAAAGTGTTTCATTGCGTTTATGATCGCCAATATTTGTGCATTGCGTCGTATATAAGTTCCGATTTCGTCAGAGTGCGAGAGTAGAAGGCAACAGGATGATCGAATTTTTCGTGTTGTTGGCTGAGGACGGCGCCGATAGCGTTCTTCAATGCGTCAATTATTAATTGGGACTCCTTGTAGTCCGGATAACGCACAATTGGTTTACTTGTCATGTTCCTTCAAATTAATCGAACGCTTGTTGACATTCCTCAGGACATTGGAATTTTTGTGAAGCCTCCAATTGTCTCGTTAGCGGGAGACTGATTGTTGCGAAGTTCTTCACGATGCGTCTATACGAATTCACTAATGCGTAGAATTGTATGATGATGAACTTTTTTTTGCATTGGAAACTTGTACTGCTTGTGTTAACTTGGGTCTCGATTGCGAGTCGTTTTCGTTGATGACGTGACCCAGGTATTCGACATTGTTCTGGATGAACAAGCATTTAGCTGTTTGCAGCGTAAGTCCAGCATAATATAGTTTGTTTTGCTAGTCGGTGGAATTCATGATCGTGTTCCTTCAGGTTGGTGGTGTACATGACGATGTCAACCAAATATACAAAAAAGGTCGGTACCCAGTGATTCCGATAGCGCGACATCCATCAACCTTTGGAAGGTTGCTGGTGCATTCTTTTAAAATGCGAACGGCATTCGATTAAAATCATAATCACCGTTCGGTGTTGGAAATACTGTTTTCGGTTTGTCGCGTAGGATACATCTCGGTTTGGTCGAAATCGGACGCTAAGTCCAATATTGAGACCTACCTAGCTGATCTAGGCTGTTCGTTATATTTGGCAGTTAGTATGCATCGAGAGTGTTTTCGTTTTCTAAAATCAATTAACATATGCAATCGTTTTTTCCTTTCTCGGAACTATCCAAACGGGAGACTTGTATGGCAATAACGATGGTTGTATTATTCTTTGTCCTGGTGGATGGTTGTAGTTTCCTGTTTGTGCACTTGTGGAACGCAATACTGGTTTGAATTTGTTGGTTTTTCGTCGGTTGTAAAAATGTCGTGTTTAACAAATAAAATTGAATTTTTTTTGGGCTCCGGTCACAACGAAAAATTTCGTTTCTATTCTCTAAGATCAACATAATTTATTATTATGCTTGAAGATTTTCGTTTTTGTAATTCCCAGAGAAATGGTGGCATTTCTTATTATTTCCGTTTTATTATCATTCAATGCCTTGATGTCGAGCACTCCTGCAATTTATTTCGTGTCGCGCTGTCCCGTCGAGACATGCTCAAATTTTTCTTCACTAATTATGTTACTGTCTTCGTGATTCCGCGGAGGTTTTCGTCAGTTATGTTACTCGTACCTCGTGATCCCTGTGTATTGTTTTCATATTTTCGGTTGCGAGATTTGTCGCGGGTTCTGTTTGGCGAATTGCTGCGGTAGCCATCGTGCGAACTGTCAGGATGTGTGTAATAACGATAGTTGTCTCGAGAGTGACTCGGGGAATGTTGTCTCCGTTGATAATCGTTTTGTGAGTTTAGGTGTTCACCTCCATAGCTGTTTTGGTAGATTCTTGGCTAGTTGTGTTGTTGGTAATTCGTTTGTAGTTGTTTGTATAAAAATCTTGATAATCGTTTCGTGGGTCGTGTTGCCTGTTTTGATAGCTGTTTTGTGTATTTTGTTGTCTGTATTGTTACGTCCCAACTTTGTGCTTTATACCATAGGCACGGGATGTAACCTCGTTTTAACGAGTAATATAATTTGCTCCTCTTTTGGGCCCGTAGGCACGGATCGGGGATCAGAGCACACTGTGCTGGCGACCTTTTATCATTTTACATTTGTTATTTTGCACTTCACCTACCTTGCCACTTTCGAACTGGTGGTGCGTCGACAGGCCACAATCCTTTGTCGGACCGTAGTCTTTACTCGGTGACGGAGGGTCTGCAGTCGCGCTATTTAAGGAAGGTCGTTGGAAATGATGTTCACTCCGCGGTGTTTGGATTTCAAACAATTAAACTTATATTTACGATTAATGGTAATGTTACAACAATTAAATTTGGAAGTCTGGTCGAAAGACTTTTCGCCATTTTATATTCGCATTGATTTTACATTTTAATTTTGAAAGAACTTCCAACCCAAGTCTCCTAGAAGATTTCAGTTGGAGGAAGCTCCAACGTTGTCGTGAGCCCGCGAATCTAAGACTGACTATCAGGGACTCTTGGTCCCTTTTGATTGTTCATTTGTGGGTGGGGCAAATCGCTGATGTCGTGGAATTAGCTTTGTTACTGCGTTCCCACAGGCGCGATCCTGCTGAGGCTCTTTACGATACATAGCGTTTTCTTAATTTTTTTGAAAATAAATTTAATGTCCGTTACATTTCCACTAAACTGGGTTGAGCCAGGACGTAACAGTATCTATATTTATTTCTCTAATCGTTTTGGAGATGTTGTTGTCCGTTTTGGTACTTGTCGGGTGAATTATTTCTGTAGCTACTGTATCCGTCTTGTGACGTATTCCAAAATCTCTGATAATCAAATGTTTTTATTTTGTTCTTGTCTTAAATATTTTACTGTGAAGCAATTGGCGGTGGAGTTAGTATTCGTTTCGTGGTACTCGCGATATGTTTGTGGAGTTGAATTATGGGTTTCTGCAAATTGGACTTTCGCTGTCTCTGTTTTACTTCCGTATTTTCGTGACCTGTTCTGTTTCGGTTAATTGTTTGAGGCACTGTTCGTTCCTGTTATGTCCTCCTGTTAGCTTAGGGATAGGAGTCGTGGGGGACCGTGGCAGAAGATACGATTTTTTAAAACTTTCACCCACTTATAAGGGCGAGTTCAAGCGAACGAAAATAGCTCACTTTTTTCCCTAGGCTCCTTTACGGTTTCTTTACCCGTAACGCCGATAGAAAGGATAGCTATCTCCATAATATGGATGAAAGGGTTTTTTTTTAATTTTCACTCCCTCATAAGGGTGAGTTATGGCAAACGAAAATCGGTCATTTTTTTCCTAGGCTCCTCTGCGGTTGGTTTACACGTAACGCCAACAAAAAGATGGCTATCTTCATACTATAAAAGATATGAATTTTTTCTTAAGTTTCCCCTCCTTATAAGGGTGAGTTCCGGCAAACTAAAATGGCTCATGTTTTCCTAGGCTCATTTACGGTTGGTTTACCCGTAACACCAATGAAAAAGATCGCTATCTCCATACCGTGGGTGCTACGATTTTTTACAACTTTCACCCCCCGATAAGGGTGAGTTCCGGCAAACGGAAAACGCTCATTTTTTTCCTAGGCCCCTATATGGTTGGTTTACCCGTAATGCCAATAAAAAGATGGCTATCTCCATACTATGGATGATACGACTTTTTTAAACTTCCACTCCCCTATAAGGGTGAGTTCCGGCAAATGAAAATCGCGAATTATTTTCGTAGGCTCCTTTAAAAAGATGGCTATTTCTATACTATCGAAGATACGTTTTTTGTTTAAACTTTCACCCCCCGAAAAGAGTGAGTTCCGGCAAACGAATATCGCTCTTTTTGTTCTTAGGCTCTTTTGCGGTTGGCTTACAGTAACGCCAATAAAAAATTGGCTATTTCCATAATATGAAAGATACCATTTTTTTTAACTTTCACCCCCCGATAAGGGTGGGTTTCGGCAAACGAAAATCGCTCATTATTTTCCTAGCCTCCGTTACGGTTGGTTTACCCGTAACGCAAATAAAAAAGACGGCTATCTCTATACTATGAATCATACGATTTTTATTTAAACTTTCACCCCCCGAAAAAGGGTGAGTTCCGGCAAACGAATATCGCTATGTTTATCCTAGGCTCCTTTGCTGTTGATTTACCCGTAACGCCAATAGAAAAGATGGATATCTCCATACTATCGAAGATACGATTTTTTTAAACTTTCACCCCCCGTTAAGGGTGAGTTTCGGAAACGAAAATCGCTCATTTTATTTTCCTAGGCCCCTTTACGGTTGGTTTACCCGTAACACCAATAAAAAAGATGGCTATCTCCATACTATGGATGATACGATTTCTTTTTTAAACTTTCACCGCCTTATAAAGGTAAGTTCCAGCAAACGAAAATCGCATATGTTTTTTCCTAGGCTCCTTTACGGTTGGTTTACCTGTAATACCAATAAAAAAGATGGCTCTCTCCATACTATGGGAGATACGACTTTTTTTTTAACTTTCACCCCCCGATAAGGGTGAGTTCCGGCAAACGAAAATCACTTGATTTTTTTTCCTAGGCTCCTTTACGGTTGGTTTACCCGCAACGCCAACCAAAAAGGTGGCTATCTCCTTACTATTTAAGATACGATTTTTTCTTATATTTCACCCCCTTATAGAGGTGAGTTCCGGCAAACGAAAATCGCTTAGTTTTTTCCCTAGGCTCCTTACGGTTGGTTTATCGGTTTACGGTTGGTTTATCCGTAACGCTAAAAAAAAGATGGCTACCTCCATACTATGAAAAATACGATTTTTTAAAACGTTCACCTCTTTATAAGGGTGAGTTCCGGCAAACGAAAATCGCTTATTTTTTTCCCTAGGCTCCTTTACGGTTGGTTTACCCGTAATGCCAATAATAAAGATGGCTATCTCCCTCCTATGGAAGAAGCGACTTTTTTTTAACTTTCACCCCCCGATAAGGGTGAGTTCCGGCAAACAAAAGTCGCTCATTATTTTCCTAGGCTCCTTTACGGTTGGTTTACCCGTAACGTCACTAAAAAAATGGCTGTCTCGATACTATGGACGATACGATTTTAATTTGAACGTTCACCCCCCGAAAAGGATGAGTTCCGGCAAACGAATATCGCTCTTTTTTCCTAGGCTCCTTTGCGGTTGGTTTACCCGTAACGCCAAGAAAAAACATGGCTATCTCCTTATTGTTACATCCGTATCTTATTTTCAATAGGTTAATCTTAATACGTGTACAAACTATACATTACGTTCGGAAATCCCACATGCCTTTGACTTGCGACACCTCACATTGCGGAACCCAGAGTTCTTAGGGCAATCGGAATTCGTATTTCCCTACAATGCTGACGACTTATTCAGCAACTTGCAACGCGAACGAACTCCAGCGAGAACACGGGAACACTCTCAGCCGGACTTATTTCGAAATTCGTCACTTCGAGACAAGTAAAATTGCTGATTGACACCAAACTTTAGAGGCAACCCACCATCGAGTTGCAATAATTTACGTTAGTCTTTCGCGAATCTGATGATAGAGCGGAGCTCCGCAGAGTAGTCCTCTCCGTGTGTCGAGTCCGTCCCGTGTCCTTATAAGTTCATTCGCGAGCAGGCGACTTCAATCTTTCGCGATCAAGTATCACTGCCTGAGGGATAGTGCGGCACTGAGGTGCAGCGGCTCATCGTTTACAAGAAGACGGAAGGAACTCAATAAAAACAACGAATAAAAGTCAATGTTTTCGTTACGTAAATCTCTAAAATAAACCAGCTCGATTTATATTTTCGAGTCTACCGAGCGTTTTGTTTTCGTGCGTGTGTGTCATCATCGATGCCTGATACAAACTGTCTTCGAGGAGACCAAACGCGCAGCGTAAGCACGCTTCACATTTCCAGCGGGACACTCACCTGTAATTCCCTAACCCACTTCCATAATATTCTATGTCACGTTTGTATTCTATAAGAAATAAGTAGTCGACTAGTGCGAGTAGTGCAAGAGAACCAGAATTGTAACGTTTTTATATACAAATATATGCCGAGAGTATCGCAGGAAGAACTGATGCTTATTCATTCTCCTTAACCTTATTTGCCCTGGACCAGATAGGTGCACCAAGCGCGTTAATAGCATACCCAAACAACTATTTAATAGTTGTAAACGGAGGTTCGCAATCCCGAACGTCTAGATGCGTTGTGAATCTCTTGTTCTAGCCTCAACTACAAGTTTTGGCTATAAAGGTCTGCATAGACTACGACACTTATTGCGACACAAATGTCTGACACTAATGTCCGTTCTGTTCACACATAAGACGGTTTCGGTGTCCCAGAAAGTGTCTGTACTGTGATGTCGCTACACAAGTATTTCAAATGTTCACACACAAAACTACTGACACGTCTGCAGTACCCGCTCGGACGCTACGGAGAAACGCCGTGCGGCGGCAGCCGTAATTTTGTGCGCTGTTATTAAGGGGCTGTACCAGTGTGACACTTCAAAAAGATCGATTTTTTTGCCTTTTTCGACATTTTGTTCTTTCAATAATATCATTATCATTTATATTATATATGTCAATATCATTTTATCTTGCAAAAATCGATAGTTAAATCTCTAAACGCATTTTTCTCGAAATGAGATTTTCCAAATTTGCTGACATTGTAACTCAAAAAGGTCCGATTGACTTGAAATTTGAACTGAGTACTCTTGAATATATTTACTCTACAATGACGTAATATATTTTTGATTGGATGAAAATTGACGATTTGGCATTGAAAAAAACCACCATTTTATAGGCAAGAAAAGAGACTTTTTTCATAACTACGCCATTTCCTTAGATTTTGATATTTTTCAAAAATCCTACGTCATTGTACAGAAAATACCTTCTAGTTTAACATTTTTTTCTTTTTCGATTTTAGCTACTGAATCAGCCGGAATCATGTCAGCAGTTGAGGAACTTTTTTTTTGCGCCTGCGAACGCAGCGCATAAGTCGCTTGGATCTCAATATTTTTCTGTGAAAAAATTATGTAATATAGGTCAAATATATTTTTAATTTTCCAAAAGATTTAATTGAGTACTTTCGTCCGAACAATCCTGAAAATCACCCAAATTTCCAGCGTTCACACTGGTATAGCCCCTTAAGCTGTGTTCTTAAATTATGAATTTTTCTGCCGACTTTAGCCGATATTGTGCCAAACTGATTCGCTAAGCATTGAAGTGCTGCCTGTTTTTTACTCTATTTTTATAATCAGCACAACATATTTGCCAAAGTTCAGGCCGTCCTTCCACAAAAAATATCAAATTTTTAATGCTTTCCTTGCTCCACGTAATGGCCATTTTGATTTAACGTGGGTCGCGAGTGTCTGGCTAATTTCGCGTCGGTTCGAAAACTTGAACACTGCAGCAGACACTCCGACACAACCTGTTCACACGGCGCTCGGCGCGACACCTAGCGAGATGTCGCAATAAATGTCGCGAGATCAGACAGTGGTGTTCACACACAGACACTCGATGTATACATTGAGTGTATACACCAAAGTGTCGTAGTGTAAACCTACCTTAACAATACTATGTAAGATACGATTTTTAAAAACATACAACCCCCCGATCAGGGTGAGTTCCGGCAAACGAAAATTGCCCAAGATTTTCCCTAGGCACGTTTACGGTCGGATTACCCGTAACGTTAATAAAAAACATGGCTATCTCTATACTATGGAAGATACGATTTTTTTAAACTTTCACCCTCTTATAAGGCTGAGATTCGGCAAACGAAAATAGCTCATTTTTTTTCCTAGGCTCCTTTACGGTTGGTTTACCCGTAACGCCAATGAAAAAGATAGCTATCTCCATTTTATGGAATATACGATTTTTTTTAACTTTCACCCCCCGATAAGGGTGAATTCCGGCAATCGAAAATCGCTCATTTTTTTCCTAAGCTTCTTTGCGGTTGGTTTACCCGTAACGCTAATATATAAGATGACTATCTCCATACTATTATATATGTATGGAGATAGCCATACTATCGTAGCCATACATCCTATCTTCCATAGATATACTATGGAAGATACGATTTCTTTTATCTTTCACCCCCTCGGAAGGGTGAGTCCCGGCAAACAATAATCGCACATTTTTTTTCCTAGGCTCCTTTATGGTTGGTTTACCCGTAACGCCCATAGAAAGATGGCTATCTCCATACTATGAAATATAGGATTTTTTTAAAACGTTCACCCCACTATGAGGTTGGGTTTCGGAAAACGAAAATCGCTCGATTTTTTCCTAAATTTTTTTATCTTTCGCCCCCTTATAAGTGTGAGTCGCGGCAAGCAATAATCGCTCAATTTTGTCGTAGGCTCCTTTACGGTTGCTTTATCCATAATGCCATAAAAAGATGGCTATCTCCATATTATGGAAGATACCATTTTTTAAACGCGTTCACCCCACTATTTGGTTGGGTTCCGACAAACAAAAATCGCTCGATTTTTTTTCCTAGACTCCTTTATGGTTTACCCGGAACGCCAATAAAACATACGTCTATCTCCATACTATGGAAGATACGAGTTTTTTTTTTAACTTTCACCACCCGAGAAGGGTGCGTTCCAGCCAACGAAAATCACTAATTTTTTTCCTTGGCTCCATTGTGGTTGGTTTACCCGTAACGCCAACAAAAAAGATTGCTATCTCCATACTATTTAAGATATAATTTTTTTAACTTTCACCCCCTCGATCAGGTTGAGTTCTGGCAAACGAAAATCGCTCATCATTTTACTAGGCTCCTTTACGGTTGGTTTACCCGCGACGCCAATAAAAAAGATGGTTATCTCTATACTACGGAAGATACGGGTTTTATTTAATCTTTCACCCCCCAAAAAGGGTGAGTTCTGGCAAACGAATATCGCTCTTTTTTCCCAGGCTCTTTCGCGGCTGGTTTACCCGTAATGCCAATAAAAAGATGGCTATTTCCATACCATGGAAGACACGATTTTGTCAAACGTTCACCCCCTCATAAGGGTGAATTCCAGCAAACGAAAATCGCTCATTTTTTTCTTAGGCTCCTTTACGGTTGGTTTACCTCAGCCCCCTGACACGCTTATGATTTCCTATAGCGAACCTCTCTTCGTTCTATGCGCCGTAGTTAATTCGCATTGCGCGGCGCCGGTCTACTTCCGTGCCTCTACTCCCTTCCCCTAAATCCCCGCCGGCCTTGAAGCCCATGACAGGTTAACCGGCTGATGCTCCCGATACTGCATCTTTCATTCCTAAAATTCGTAAAAATTTGTTAATTAATTGTCTTGTCTTGCGTGTGCGCGGTAATAAGTGTGGTCGGGAGTTTTCCGTCGTAAATTGTATATCTTAAAAAAGACCAAAGTGGAATGGGATACGAATATGGCAATGCCCACGTGTGCGATAATGGGGTGTACGTCGGGATACCGTTCAAATCCTGAAAAAATCCATCTCTTTGCCTTTCCTAGGGATACAGTAATTCGAGAGCTATCGTACACTGCGATCAAACCTTTAGGTCTTGCGATAAAATCAGGGCAATCAGTGTGTGAAAAACATTTTCGTGCTGATGAAATCGTGTGGCAGCGTACTTATTATAAAGATTTAATGAGTTATCAATTACGATATACCATTTATATCATTGTTGGGAGCGTAAATAGAATTACATTTTCTATTTTTCAGACACTATACAATGTTCCTCGTCTCAAAAAAGGCTCTGCTCCATGTAAATTTCCTTGGACAGAACTAATAACGCCGCAGGAAGATGTATTGGCTGATAAGAAGGCAGATCCCATTGAAACTCTTGCTGTTGTTCCTCTCGGCGATGACGCCGTGTATCACAGCGTTACTCGCTGCGAGCTTACATGTGACAGTTCATCTGCATCTGAAGCTGTTGGAAGCAGGTTATCAGTGAGCACATCTGATCCTGTGTCGCTAAAATCAAGTTCGGAAAATGCCACTGTTTGTCCACCTGTACAGTAACGCTCGAACAATAACGTTCGAGCAATTGATGGCGTCAGATATATCAATGCCACCCGGATGGAATAAGCAAACCGCAACTCACGAGAATACGAAATTGATCGTACGTTATATCTCCAGGTGCGCCAAGATCGGAGGAAAATTGTTAACGCTCACACTAAAAGAAATCATCGTTAAAGCTGGCATGACATTTCAAATTAATGTTTTAGGAAAACCAGTAGAAGAGGATCTCAAGATTCATGTCAGGATTCATCTCAAGATTCATGTTCTCTGCGTTCTGTCAAAAAATCGCACGATTTATTACTCTTGCTAAATGATCTCAATATTTGGACTGGTGCAATCTGTTTGATCAAGCATGTCGAGTAGGAAGTGCAGTGTACCGAGATCCGAGCGGAACCCGGCGACACGCGAAGCGTGCTCTGCTGGTTTCATGTACCTTCATTTGCTCATCTTGTCGAACGGCGAGAAAGTCAATGGTTGCAAAGTGTCGACGAATTAAAAAGTGTAGTAATGCTACAGAAAGAAGTGATCTGCGAGTACCCTCCGAACATAAATGCGTCGTAGCAAAGCTAAAAAGTGAAGAATTGTAATGCTGAGACGATTGCATTGCACGCAAAAGCCGAGATTGCAAAACTCAAATCGACAATTGATGAGTGTGAAAAGAAATTATCGGACAGTGCGAAATCCTTGGATCAGTATTTGGAATCGACATAAGTACCAGAATATCATATGCTCGCTCTACGCGAAATTGTTGCTGCTGAGAAACGTGAGGATTCAAGAGGAAGGAGGTATTCGGAAGAATGATTGTTATTCTCCATGTTGCTGCACATGCGATCGCCTGCAGGGTACAACTTTTTGAACGAAAATCGGACAATCCGAAGGTACTTGAAATATAAGTAATTTAAGTTTTTTAAATCTATTTTCATATTTAAAAAGTAACATTTGGAACTACAAGTATTTATTCGTAATTTTTCATTTACAATTCTGTATTTTTTTATCTAAATATACTTACCAATTTAGATTTTTATTGTGCATCTGCAATTAATAGGTTTCAGTTTAGATTTACTGGATAATATAGAATCCATTTGAAATAATGCAAAAAATAGACTTACCCATATATATAATTTTGGTAATCGAAGTTGAGGACGCCCTAAAAATACTTACATTTTTGCAGACACCTTTCCTCGATTGACACAACGTGTGGTTTCTAACCTAGATTCTTTGAGATTTTAAAATTGTCTCTGGCAAAAAAAACAAGATTCAAAAACACGGAATTTTATTAATCGATGAAATGGCAATGAGGGAAATTATCAACGTTAATACTAAAACACTCTCTTATAAGGCATTGATCGACTTCGGCAAAGATGGAAAACAGGCTTCTGATTTCAACGAGAAAGCCAACCATGGTTTGGTAATTATATTCCACCCATTGTGCGACGATTACACGCAGCCAATTGCTGTATTTGCCTGGCGGGAACCTGTGAAGGCCATGTGCCACACGCCAGAAAATATCGACGCGGCCTCTCGTTACGTCGGTAGCGCAGATCTCGTAGTTTTTAGCTACGAGTCGCTACCGACGGACAGCGCAGCGATCGCGAATTCGGTCTCGGTGCTTCGCACTGGGACGAAGAGTCGAACCCAAACAGACGGCGATCGCTAAGCGCGCATGTGTGTGGGTGTGTGTTCGCTACGCCGCGCCGACCGCGGGCAGAAAGAACGAATACATTCTCGCACGCCGTCCGCTCATACGCAAGTACCTTACATCTATGTGTGTATCAATTCACAATTCACACAACTATGCGTAGCGACCTTGCGTAGCGACAATGCTATAGCACGCTTGTATTGGAAGCATGCGCTCGCTTGGCAGGAGAGCGGTGAAACTTTGTTGCATTTTACATTTTATTTGCAGCCATCGAATCGATTTTTTTCGACGATGGCCAGAACCAAAAGATTCAGGCATTTTCCCATACTTTTTTAATTCATTTAAACAAATAAGCTCGAGCACAATTTGTAACATCGATGCCGGTTATCGTTAACGATATCGATCCCTGCCAAAATTTCGAGCGACCGAAATTGCTCGAAACTCACTCTACAAAAGAGTGGTAAAATTTTACAATGCTCATTATTTAAACAAATGCGTTTAGCATTTTTATCTCTGCCAGCGGTCATATTTGGCAGCATTTTTGCTGGTCAGCATTTCGAACAATCAAGATCTCTAGCCTCGCTCTACGGAAGAGCGGTGAAATTTTGCGATCGCGCATTGTTTAAACAAATGCCCTCGAATCGATTTTTTTGTCGACGGCGGTTGTTGGCGGAAATTTCTTTATGGTTGAACTTTCTAGAAAAACGGGGTTTGCTAGAGACTCGTATGGTGGAAGGGTGCTAGAATTCCCCTATTCTTTGTTAATTAATTTAAACAAATAAGCTCGAAGACTATTTGGCATCTCGTTGTCGCTCATCGTCGACAAATTTGATCTCTGCTAAAATCTCGAGTCCCGACCGAGATCGCTCGAGACTCACTCTACAAAAGAGTTGTAAAATTTTACAATGTTCTTTGTTTAAACAACTGCGATCGGCATTTTTTCGCTGCCATGGCTTATCTTCGGCAGGTTGTCTGCGGCTGACCAAATTCGCGAGCGAACGAGATCGACCGGGTCTCACTCTGCGAAAGAGTGGTGAAATTTTATTATTGCTGCAAAAAAACAATACGCTTAGCATTTTTTCTCTCTGTCGGAATTCATCTTCGGCAAGTTTCTCCAAGGATCCAATTTTCTAGCAATGACGATCGGAGAAGTCTCGCTCTACAGAAGAGCGGTAAAATTTTACTATCGCGAATTGTTTAGAGGTCATCGGTGTAACATTTTCGAAAAATCGTTTAGTCGGAAGCACTTTAAAAAAATCCTTGGACACTTAAAAAATGTTACAATGCTCTTTGTTTAAACAATTGCGATCGGCATTTTTTATCTGCCATGGCTTATCTTCAGCAGGTTGTCTGCGGCCGATCAAATTCGCGAGCGAACGAGATCGACGGGGTCTCACTCTGCGAAAGAGTGGTAAAATTTTATTATTACTAAATTATTACTAATTATGCTAAAAAAATTCGTTGAGCATTTTTTCTCTCTGCCGGAATTCATCTTCGGCAGGTTTCTCCACGGATCGAATTTTCTAGCAATGACGATCGGAGAAGTCTCGCTCTACAGAAGAGCGGTAAAATTTTATTATCGCGAATTGTTTAGAGGTCATCGGTGTAAAATTTTCGAAAAATCGTTTTGTTGGAAGCATTTAAAAAGAAATCCTAGGAAACTTAAAAAATGTTACAATGCTCTTTGTTTAAACAATTGCGATCGCCATTTTTTTCTCTGCCATGGTTTATCTTCGGCAGGTTGGCTGCGACCGACCAAATTCGCCAGCGAACGAGATCGACCGCGTCTCACTTTGCGAAAGAGTGGTGAAATTTTATAATTATTGCTAAAATAAATACGTTTAGAATTTTTCTCTCTGCCGGGATTTATCTTCAACAGGTTCCTCCAATGATCGAATTTTCTAGCAATGACGATCGCAGGAGTCTCGCCCTACAGAAGAGCGGTGAAATTTTACGATCGCGATATGTTTAAAGGCGGACACCGGTGGAAAATTTTTGAAAAATCTTTTTTTTGGAAACACTTAAAAAATCCTTATAACCTCCAAAAATATGATGAATATTCGTTTATAACCGAAAAAAAACAGTTTTAAAGTGGTTTTCGAGCTATTTTTATAGGGGAGTCTCCGGCACTGAAAAGCGTCTTCGGCGATGCCATGCCGGTAGTCGCAATTCTCAACTCTTGTAAGCCTATTATCTATGGGGAGATATTCACCGACTAAAAATAGTTTTATTTTCGACCAAAAGGTGGCATTATATTACGGAAACAAAACTTCTTCAGCTCTATCGTCTAACCGTTGACTTCACACACGTTTTTCACCAAACCACGTTTTCGAAATCGGGATGCAGCACAACTCGAACAATTTTCGTCCAAGCGACCAATCCAATTTCTTCAATTTTTCAAAGTGTTTTTTCAAGCAATCAAGATCAATGTGAAAAATGGTCGCATCGAGATGAAAAAAAGCATTATAAAGCTTCGGGTTTCTAGTTTCGAGATCTGTCATCAAAACAGATTTTTGAGCTACTGTAATCGCGCAATAATCGCGAATAGCGAGAGAAAATTTGTTTGCAAATTTTTTGGGTTTTTTTTTAAGGGTCCACGCGCTCGAGAATGATATCTCAGTTAAATATATCTATAGGTCAGTTAGCTTCTTTATTCAGCTTCAATTTGGTTTTTTATCTCTCTACGTCAATTTTTTGCTGAGATATCCGACTTTGAATGTAAAAAGAACCTTTTGTCTTCGATGACCGTTATCTCAGCAACCAATGATTGCACGGGCAGCTTTGAAAACTTAAATAAATTTCCTACACGACCCTTTCGTTTCTTTTTTTCACCATTAATATTAATTTGAAAAACGACAAAAAAATGATTTTTTTATGGTTTTTCAGTAAATGTACTACTACTTTTCATATTATAGTAAATACTTTAAGTATTGATGAAAAGACTAATGTTGCCCGGTTGTTTTTCTGCTTAATGTACCCCCAATAGCCCTGTAAATTTTCAATTTGATCTTTCGAACCATTTTTTCGGTTCGATTCATCAAAGTTTTACAAAACAAAGGAAGAAGTGTATTGTTCTTAAACATCGTGTAATAATCATCAGAATGAAAAAACCAATTTTCTTCGACTTTTTTCACAACTTTGCAGTAGTTGCTTGTTAAAGTAAAAAAAAATCGAAAAATTTCCATTTTTTTTTCCATCAAAATTCTCAAACTATTCAGGAAATAATACTAACTTATTTTTACACGATTCGACCTTTGCGCACCATGATTTCACTCATCTTTAATTACATCAATTAAAAGTCGAAACCCTCAAGCTGTATTCACTAGGGTTACAAAAAAATCTTTCTTTCAAAATTGATCTTTTTTTTTAGAAAAAACCAATTAACATTTTTTTAACTAATATTTTTTGGTAATTTTTTCTACGTTTTGGTAAAAAAAATTAATCTAAAGTTTTTGTAAACTGTAACTTTTTTCAATTTTTGTTCCCGCCTAGTTTGAAAAACAAACTGTTTTCTGGAACCCTAATAACCTTCGTAGAAACTATCAAGAGTTAATCGCATAAATGATCTCAGATCGACTATTGAATACAGTTTGGGGTTGTCAACTTTTAACCAATGCAATTAAACATGAGTGAAATTATAGTGCGCAAAGGCTGAATCGGGTAAAAAATGAGTCAGTATTGTTTCCTGAAATGTTTTACAAAGTTAGAAGAAATATTATTAAAAAATTAAAATTTTATGAATTTCTTTTTCTTAAATTCAACAAGAGACTAGTGCAAATTTGTGAAAAAGGTCGAAGAAAATTGGTCTTTCCATTTTGATGATAATTACACGATGTTTAGAAACAATACATTTGTGCCTTTCATTGTTCTGTAAAACATTGATCAATCAGTCCGGAAAAACGGTTCGATTAATCAATTTGAAAATTAACAGGGCTATTGGGGCTACATTACGCTTGAAAAAAAAACGCGGCACCCTTAGTGTTTCCATCAATACTTGTAAAGTAGTAGTAGATTTATTGACAAACTATAAAAAGTCACTTTTTGTCCTTTTTTCAAATTAATGTTGAGAGTGAAAAAATGTTTTTCTGAAAGATCAACGAAAGGGGCTGGTAGGAAATTTATTCAAGTTTTCAAAGCTGCCCTTTAATTCCCGTTGCATTCATTGGTTGCTAAGATATAGATTATCAAAGACAAAAGGATCTTGTTTAATTTATAGTCGGATATCTCAGCAAAAAATTGACGTAGAGAGACAAAAAACCAAATCAAAGTTGAATCAACAAGCTAACTGACTTATACATTAAGTTAAGTGGAAAAAATTAACAAGCCCGTGAACCCTTGAAAAAAAACAAATAAATTCGGCAATTATTTTCCTCCGTTATTCTGATGAAAACGCGAAAACCGCAGCTCACAAGAAAAAATTGCCAAAATATCGCGAAACTTGAAGCTTTGAAGGCTTTTCTTTTATCTCGATGCGACCGCAGTCCGCAGAGCGTCCCAAATTCACCATGCCTCGCCAGAATGGCCCCAGCCTCACCTCTTGGCATAATTTTTTAATATAAATTTCTTTTTGGTCACTCGAAGATATGAGTAATAACATCCTTGAATATTAATAGTCTCTCATTTGTCCTACAAAAAAAAATCGCGAAATATCACACAATTTTGGACGTTTACAGTGGTGTAAGCCCTTGTGATAAAACGAACGAGATAATGGATTTTTCAATAGCAACTTTTAACACTGCAGGGTCTGCATTGGCCGAAAGTCAGGTCTCATCATTCGGCGTACCATTCTATTAGGTTATTCATTTTGAAGAAAAATTATGATTAGATAGGAAAGTAGTTAGGGAACGAGTGAAAAAAGTTTGGATTGTCTTTACTATTCAGTTTTGCTAAAGACGTTCAGTAACGACAGAATAACTCTCGGTAAAAAATATTTGTCCCCTATAATAAGAAGACATTATGCATCACCGTAGAACAGTATTGGCCAATATGTCGAGAAAAAAGATAATTATCGTGTTCCTAAAGTTCAAAACTTTTTACGTAAAAAGAAATATGTGCGTTATAAACATTAATATTTTATATTGCCTGTAAAATATTGAATTATTGGATATTTTGTATGTCTTATTATATTAATTATATTTATATTGCTTGCGTTATAAATATTAATATTTTATATTGCCTTGTATCTTTTTATAGAGGACAAACATTTGTTACGTAAAATTACTCTGTCTAAATTTCAATGCTGACCCTGCAGTTTTCAAAGTTGCAATTTTAAAACCCATTATCTCCGAATCTAAATAGTCGACTGTTCAGAAATTTCACTGAAACATACATAATCATACAAACAATGTCTGGTTAAAATTTGAACAAAATCTATAAAAATCAAGAGCGCATGCTTGTTCTACCTTAACACGTTCAACCGTTGACCATTCAATTCTGGCGGGCTGAAGGTTTGGACCCGACTCTGAGTATGACATGATGGTAGCCGTAACCATTGAGATGCACGAAGGCCCTAGCGTCCGCGCCCTTTGGTTTGAATCGTACATACGTAAGCGAAAGGCCTTGCACAGATTGGTGGTGCGATCCATGGCGAGATATTGTTCGTTGAGATCAGCCTCGCTGGTCCTCTCAGAGAGGTTGGAGACAGCGGTGATATCCTTGCGACACCGGGACTGTATATTGTGGCCATGATGATTGACACGGTTTCTCATCCTCGGCAGTACGTACTTGCTGCCCTGGATAAATCCAATGGTCCATCTAGATGGTAAATCCGACGCTACATTAGGTCTGGTTCCTAGATGATAGCCCAGGTACCGTACCTACCATGTGTGTGCATACGGTATCGGTACCAGTATTAGTATGGTAAGGATACAGAACCGGTATATTTTACTATTGCACAGTGTATCGGTACTATACTAGTAACACATGCATTTGCGTGTAGGGGTGTACTAGCGTACAGGTACACCGTAGGGTACTATCTCTGTAGGCCATACCAATAGTAAGCTCGGTCATCAGGGTGAAGCTATCGAGGAATCGCCACAGGTCCACAAATTATCCGTGTTTGAGACGTGACAACTTAGCGTTTGTAGGCAAAGGGTGTTGAACTTTCGTGCCTCATTTTGGTCGCACACTGCTCACGAAATCGAAAACATGCTATTTGCGATTTTTTCACGAATAAATACCGAGGTTCTGCGAAGAGCAAATGAACTTGGGTTTCTTGCATCGATGCCGTTGGCTATTTGACAAATCGGTGAGCGGGAAAGCAATGCGAGGCAAGATCGTGCAAATTACAAAGTACGTAAATTGAGATTATGAGGTTATAGCACGTACGTACCTTGAATTCCGGTGTTTTCTCCTTCGCCTTCTCGCTGTCACTATGTTCCTCGATCTTCTTCGTGTAATCGGCCGCGGCGGTTTTCTCGTCGATTACTTCGTTGTCGGGATTTCTCGTCGGTGGTGTGATGGCGTCCTGAGGCGTTGTTCACAGCAAAAAAAACTCACCAAAACGCGACGAAAATAAAGTCCACTCTATCACTATTCACACTATTCACATTCTATCACACACACATCGTATAAAATATAATTCGAACGAATGTGCGAGGTTATAGCTCCGGCTTTCAACCTGTCAAAGAATGAATTGTTCCGGTCGGACGCCAGCGCGGTTGGTAAAAACAGGGCGAAGTGAGCTGCGCGCCGCCAGAGAGAAAACGGATGAACTAAACGCTCAGTTCGGTACCTGATATTTTAAGCTTAGTTGGTACATTTTTGCTACATTTATGTAAAAATTTCAAAATGCTTTTTCTCCGCCATTTGTTCATGAAAACAGGTGAAACAAAGCTTAAAATGTATGCTTTTTCACGGCCTAGAGGATAAAGCTCAGATAATTACCGAAAACGCGATGCAATGGTTAATAATTCGTCATTTTTCGCAAGGTAACCACAAACTGTAATTTTTTTGTTGAAATTTTGGATAACGGAGGGCACCATCCCCTTGGAGCAAATATCCTGCATGCACACAACAAATTTCATTCCAATCGGTTGTTCCGTTTGGGAGAATTCTTTTTTCGAAATTTCGAAGCCGTCGGAGGCATGTGGCACAGCGCCTTAAGAGCGATGTTCTTGCGAAACTGATCGTGAAGGCAATTATATTACTCGAAAACGGCGGTGCAAAAGTACACGGAGTCGTGACGGATGGAGCGAGTACTAACCGGAAATTTCGGAGCGAGATGGGCATCAGCGGACATAGAAAAAATTTGCAAAATTCCTTGGAACACGCTGTGGCTGAAGGGCGTTGGATTTTTCTATTCTCTGATGTTCCGCATTTGATAAAAACCATTCGCAATCGACTGCATGGCAAGAACATTTTGCAGGTTTGTAAATATTGAATCTTTTGGCGATTTCAATCTTTTTCGTTTCGCCATAGAGGAAGCTTTGTGAGAACTTTTCAGCTGTTCCTTTTTTCAGGGTTCATTTTTTCCAGTTTACAAATAAAAAAATCGTCAAATTACCAAAGTGCACATTGTAACCACATTATCTTATCTTGTTCGTACAACTAGATGTTTATTAGATAACGGTATTTTTTGTGATATAGATGGATCCAACGAAATCTCCGGATAAGTGGGACGTTATCGAGATGCTGCATCAAAAGGATAAAAAACTCGCCGGTCCCGGCCAACTTCTAATGTGCCCCAAATTGTCCTCGAACCATTTTGCGCTCAATAATGCAAAAAATGAGAGTACATTTGGCTGTGCCGGTACATTAATTACATCTCGTTCCCAGACGTATATTGCTTATTTATTTGTTGATGAAAAAACTGTACAATAACTTCATTTACATAGGTTTTCAGCAATACTGTCGCGTGCGGACTTCGATTCTATCAAAATTACGTCCCGGAATTGAAAGATTGTGCAGGAACAGCAACTTTCTGGGAGCGGATAAATTAAATATCCGACGCACTCAATCGTAAAGACGATATCGAAGGAATGCAGCCTGGCAACTTCGATTCTAAAGTGATCTACTCAACTAAAAAAATGTCCCATGATAATCATATGACAGCGGGTATTTCATGTTCATAATTATTTTACAGATCCTCGAGGATTCTATTCGCAAGCTGGATGCGTGGGAGGAAAAGGGGAAAAAGGGTTTGCTATCGAAGGATCTGTTCCCATCTCCGCAAACTGCCGAAGGCTTGATAGTGACTTTAAAGTCAACTCTCGACATCGTAATCGGTTTTAGCGGGCCGAATCAATCAGGATCCGCTCCATGTTATATCATACTTCGGAGAAAATTAACATAATTTCATGCAGCTTCAAAAAACAGTAGGTGAATACTTCTTTGTACTACGTACCGAATTCGTGAAATCGAATGGCGGACTTTGAAAATTCGCCAAAAATCGAAAAATGATCCGATCTTCATATTCCGAGTCGAATAGAAGCATAATATTACAATTTTTTTACGTTTTCATACAGTCACGCGCTAGAGATTCTATACTCTTTCTGCGCTGACTCACTCTCTCTCGCTCATACATTTGTCACTCTTCATCTATGCGAGTTCGATTCTATCAAAATTACATCCCGGAATTGAAAGATTGTGCAGGAACTGCAGCTTTGTGCGAGTGGATAAATCAACCAGTGAGCTGGGTGCCAGGGGGCTGGTCTACCCGTAACGCCAATAAAAAAGATGGCTATCTCCATACTATGGAAAATACGATTTTTCAAAAACTTTCACCCCCACATAAGGGTGAGTTCCGGCAAACGAATATCGCTCATTTTTTTCCCAGGCTCCTTTACAGTTGGTTTACCCGGGACGCCAATAAAAAAGATGGCTGTCTCCATACTATGGAAGATACGATTTCTTAAAAACTTTCACCCCATGATAAAAAAGCGACTTCCGGCAACCGAAAATCGCTCATTTTTTCCTAGGCTCCTTTGCGGTTTGGTTTACTCGTAACGCCAATAAAAAAGGTAGCTATCTCCATACTATGGAAGCTACGATTTTTTAAAAAACTTTCACCCCCCCCCGATAAGGGTGAGTTCCGGTAAACGAAAATCGCTCATTTTTTTCCTAAGCTGCTTTGCGGTTGATTTACCCGTAACGCCAATAAAAAATAGCTATCTCCATACTATGGAAGATACGATTTTTTTAAAACTTTCACCCCATGATAAGGGCAAGTTCCGGCAAACGAAAATCGCTCATTTCTTTCCTAGGCTCCTTTGCGGTTTGGTTTACTCGTAACGCCAATAAAAAAGATAGCTATCACCATACTATGGAAGCTACAATTTTTTTATAACTGCCACCCTCCGATCAGAGTGTGTTCCAGCAAACGAAAATCGCTCTTTTTTCTAGGCTCCTTCACGGTTGGTTTACCCGTAACGCCAATAAAAAGATGGCTATCTCCATACTATGGAAGATACGATTTTTTTAAACTTTCACCCCCTGATAAGGGTGATTCCAGCAAACGAAAATCACTCATTTTTTTTCCTTGGCTTCTTTACGGTCGGTTTACCCGTAACGCCAATAAAAAGATGGCTATCTCTATACTATGGAAGATACGATTTTTTTTTACTTTCACCCCTTATAAGGGTGAGTTCCGGGAAAAGAATATCGCTCATTTTTTTCCTAAGCTTCTTTGCGGTTGGTTTACCCGCAACGCTAATATATAAGATGGCTATCTCCATACTATTATATATGTAAGGTATACTATGGAAGATACGATTTTTTTTACCTTTCACCCCCTCATAAGGGTGAGTCCCGGCAAACATCAATCGCTCATTTTTTTCGTGGGCTCCTTTACGGTTTGTTTACCCGGACCGCCAATAAAAAAGATGTCTATCTCCATACTATGGAAGAAACGATTTTTTTTCACTTCGACCCACAGATATGGGTGCGTTCGGGCAAACGAAAATCGCTTATTTTTTTCGTAGACTCCTTTACGGTTGGTTTACCCCTTCCGTCAATAAAAAGATGGCTATCTCCATACTATTGTATATGGAAGATATACCATGGAAGATACGATTTTTTTATCATTCACCCCTTATAAGGGTGAGTCGCGGCAAACAATAATCGCTAATTTTTTTCGTAGGCTCCTTTATGGTTGCTTTACCCGTAACGCCAATAAAAAATATGTCTATCTCCATACTATGGAAGATAGTATTCTTCCATATTATATACTTTCACCACCCGAGAAGGGGGCATTCCAGCAAACAAAAATCACTCATTTTTTTCCTAGGCCCTTTTGCGGTTGGTTTACCCGTAACGGCAACAAAAAAGATTGCTATCTCCATACTATTTATGATATCATTTTTTTAACTTTCATCCCCATATAGGGGTGAGTTCCGGCAAATGGAAATCGCTCATTTTTTCCTACGCTCCTTTACGGTTGATTCACCGGTAACGTCAATAAAAAGATGGTTATCTCCATACCGTGGGTGCTACGATTTTTTACATCTTTTACCCCCCGAAAAGGGTGGGTTTCTTTTTCCGAAATCCCTCAAAATGATTCGTATGATCTTTTATAAGCACCCAGAAGCGAACTGCGCATCAAATTAATGGAAAATAAAAAATTTAAAAAAGGATATTTCCTTGCTTAGCAACGATGTGAACTTCAGTCCCATGATGACTCTGTCAACTTTAAGGTCTCAATGATTTCTTTTGCGGAAAGTATGTTGGCCATTTTTTCAGTCATGAATCTAAAAAAAGGTTTTATTGAAAACGAATGCCAACTCTTGGAAGGAACAGCACATCAATGAATACTTATCGAAAAAATATATACGTGTACTCATTAGTATGCCCGTGCAGACATTCATTGGGAATCCTTAGATCCTTCCATATCGCTTTTGGGATTTGTAGATGTACCTATATACTTTTTCAAGACCGACTCATTTTCTATATCCATATATTTTGATTGGACAATTCAACATATACACGAGGCGCAAACATTAAAGGATTAAGAAAAAATCGACATTTCTTCGTGTTTTCCAAGAGCCTGTAACTCTATCCCTACGATCATTTCTGCACGAACGCGTCAGACTTTCAATGCAAGATATCATTTTGCCTTATCAAGGATTAACTTGGGGTTTTTTAAAATAATTTGCTTCGTCCGAATAAGTCTTAGCCGTACTAAGTTTGGGCCGTTTAGCAATTTCGGAAGGGTTCTCAGGAATTTCTGAGACCAGATGTTTGTTCTTCTTTTGTCTGTTTGTCGTAAACTTTTTCATGATATTTTTCAATTTTAATTCGCTCTCTGCAGCAAACACGAAATAAATTTACAATGTGTAAATAAATGTATAATTTATAAATATTGACAATTTGAAAATTTGATCTCTTTGTGATCTTTTTTTTCGCTCAGAAAGTTTCTTCCAAAGCCGTTTATTATTTCGATGGTACACTCGCCACAAATTAAAAGCATAAAAACACCCCAAATCTTTGTAGTCATTCCACAATCTGTGACTTAGCGGAACATGGTAGTAAAACAATGAAAGAAAGAGGAAATTGAAACCTGGTCTCTAGTCTTGAGTCCCATATTTCTAAATGCTTAATGCTAGTGGGCAGTTTTTTAAAGAAAGTACAAGATAATCGGGTAAAAAATATGCCTAATATTTACTTGACTTCCAAAAGATCCACGGTGATGAACGAATATAAGTACATTTTTCGGCAATTCAATCTAGAGGCCTTTTAGTTTGATTTTTTCCCTTCACTTTGAGTTTTTCTTGCTCTCTGTACGACTTTCTCTGAGATATTGGAGGTCACAATGAAAATGACACTTTTGATTTTGACAACTCATCACTCGAGTATTAGTGATCGTACCGAAAATTGAATTACAGTTTTGGAAACGTTTAAGTATCTTCTATATTCTATAAGGTGATTCTATTGTTTTCTATGAAAAAAATTCAATGTAAGAAATTCGTTTAAAATCAATATAAAATTGCGTTGACATAATTTTTTTCATAACTTGTCCTTATTTTGTAAATAATCGATATAGCAAGGATATTTTCTAATTTGTTTTGACTTGAAGTATCCCGAATGAAGCCTTCAGGGCTGAGACTGTTGCGATATTCCTTGCACTGTTATCCGAACGATTAACATTATTACTTTGATGGAAAATCATTTGAAGGATAATTTTTTTTTTTTTTTTTTAGTAATTTCGATAGATGACATTTTTTTCCATCGCTATCAAACTTTTTTGTCATCAAAATGTTTATTAGTTACAAAAAGTAGATTTAAAAACGTATATACAGAAAAAACTTTTATTTATATTTTAAAATACCCACAATCCTATATTATCGTCAAAAAATGGTCGTTCTTTTCTTTCAATACGTTCGTCTCCTGTTGCTCGACTGATCACTCACAATCAAGAGGCAAATCAACATAAAGTCGCAAACATCGTGTCAGAATGAATAGTGGCGTCGGAAATATGAAACTATTCTGAAACAGTTTTTTTCGAACAACAATTTTGAAACAGTTGTTCGGAAACAATTTTTTTTCAAACATTTTTAAAAAGTTCTTTTATTTTTTAATGATGAATATTTCCTTGACAAACATGCATATTGGCGAATAATAATTTCATCTCTCAAAATAAATAAAAAAAAAAGAAAAATGGTCCTTCATTTATCACAAAAGTGAGTATCAGTGCAGCCAGATCGCCCGCAAAAGTTACTCCCTCTCTAGTCTCTTGCGCACACTCCGATCGCTTATTTTTATTCAGTTTATACGTTAATTTAAATATAATAATAAATCTGAATTACAACTTATTTATCTTCTAAAATATTGTTTACGCTTTACTCACCCGTCCTTATGCCAAATAAATTATAATTCATAAAAGTAAGCGAAAATATATTTATATTCGCATTATTATATTAATTCTCATAGCTCTCATATGAAAACTCTCATATAAAACTTTCATATGAGAAACACAAAAAAAAACTTCAAAACCTTAGATTTCAACGAACCAAGAACATACATCTTCACATTTTCAATCATGACGAATTTTTAAGAACAATATCATCACAAACACATCTGAACCAAAACAATATACATCACCTAAATTATCAAAACATAAATCAAATAACACAAAATCACAATATCTTATACTCAACTCTTACTAATAGACAACAGGACACAAATAATAATCTTTCCACTGATCCTCTGAATAATATAAATTCGACAATCACATTAAATAAAACGAAAGAATGGCCTATAAATCTATCCAACATTGATATTCCGCTACACATTCCCACATTCTTGTCTCTAGGTGAAAAGTTTTGTTTTCCTTACCTCAAACTCTCAAACATAAAAACTCATATCCACAAATCAATCTCCGAACTTGAGTCCTGTTTCGGAAACACCATCTCCGACTTCCTAATTTAGGGAGACCCCGCTAGAGGTCGACGTCTCTCGGCCGGTCGCGCGCTTGACTAGGACAGTGTCCGGGCACATGGATTTCTCCCCCTATTCTCAACGTTCTAATTAAGATCAGGTGTCCTTCTTTTCAAATCACTTCGTCACTAACTGCTTCACAAGTCTCTTCGCTAAACGGTTAGCTTCGGGCTCTTCCCCCCTTCTTAATGCCAACGGACTAACGCGATTTACGCCCGCGTTAGCTCCCGCGGCAACGGTCAACTTCGTGCTCTCTTCAAACAATTCTACAACTCATTTATTAGTCTAATTAGTTAAACGGACTAACGCGATTTACGCCCGCGTCAGCTCCCGCGGCAACGGTCACCGTCGTGCTCTCTTCAAACAATTCTACAACTTAGTTATTAGTCTAAACCGTTAAATAGTGTTAAAATAAAACCATATTCTTTATATTAAACCGTGTGCACTTCGACTCATTCATTTTCCGGCGCGTTCCTCCATTCTCACGAATAACTCTACCCATTTCCCACTCGTTCACTTCCAACCAGAATCCGAGAGATTAACCCAAATCTAAACATGGTCCTTCGAGCCGGATTCAAGTGAACGAAGTGGTAAAAGGTGAGTTATTCGCTGAAAAAGGCAAAGGAAATCAGTCTTTCTATTCGGTGCGCGAGAAAACGGGTAATTTCATCGCGGTCACGTGACCACACGCCGGCCGCGAAGTCTAGTCATCCTTCTCGCGAGACGAGCTCGAGCGAAGCCTCGCTCCCTCTCTCTCGCACGCGCACCGCGCCCGATACAGCGCGCTCTCTCACTTTCGGGCGAGCCGAGAAGACGCCTCGCTCTCTCTCTCGCACGCGCACCGCGCCCGATACATCGCGCTCTCTCGCTCTCGGGCGAGCCAGGCATCGGACTCTCTACACGCGCGCATGCGCGCTTCGGCCAGTGGCTGATCTACCGGACACTCAACGTGCCGGTCGACCGAGCGATCGAGACAACTTCCTTCGACCACGTTCTCGCGACATCGTGTGCTCTCGTGCAAAGGACCGGCTTCTCAAGTTTTTCGCTTCGTTTTCTCGGACGCTTCGTGCCACGATCTCGCGAGTTCTCGTCAAATCGGTTTGGACGCCTCGCGTTTCAACTCGCGTGTGCAACGATCCTCGACGTCGCGACATACTCTTTCGCGAGTTTTTCGAGATCGTTTTTCGGACGCCTCGCGCATCTCGCTCATCGACGCAGAGCGCCATTTTTCGTTCGCGAGTTTTTTCGTTTTGGACGCTTCGTGCAACGTTCTCGCGAGTGCTTTCAGTCTCGTCGAGCGCCAATTTTCATTCGCGAGTTTTTTCGGTTTTGGACGCTTCGTGCCACGATCTCGCGAGTGTTTTCGTATTTCCGGCTTGGACGCTTCGCGCATTTCGCTCGTCGACGCAACGCGCCATTTTTCGTTCGCGAGTTTTTTCGTTTCGGACGCTTCGCGCATCTCGCTCGTCGACGCAACGCGCCATTTTTCATTCGCGAGTTTTTCGGTTTTGGACGCTTCGCGCCACGTTCTCGCGAGTGCTTTCAGTCTCGTCGAGCGCCAATTTTCGTTCGCGAGTTTTTTCGGTTTTGGACGCTTCGCGCCACGTTCTCGCGAGTGCTTCAGTCTCGTCGAGCGCCAATTTTCGTTCGCGAGTTTTTCGGTTTTGGACGCTTCGCGCCACGTTCTCGCGAGTGCTTTCAGTCTCGTCGAGCGCCATTTTTCATTCTCGAGTGTTTTCGGTTTTGGACGCTTCGTGCCACGTTCTCGCGAGTGCTTTCAGTCTCGTCGAGCGCCATTTTTCATTCTCGAGTTTTTTCGGTTTTGGACGCTTCGTGCCACGTTCCCGCGAGTGCTTTCAGTCTCGTCGAGCGCCAATTTTCGTTCGCGAGTTTTTCGGTTTTGGACGCTTCGCGCCACGTTCTCGCGAGTGCTTTCAGTCTCGTCGAGCGCCATTTTTCATTCTCGAGTTTTTTCGTTTTGGACGCTTCGTGCAACGATCTCGCGAGTGTTTTCAGTCAAATCGTTTCGGACGCTTCGCGCATCTCGCTCGTCGACGCAACGCGCCATTTTTCATTCGCGAGTTTTTTCGGTTTTGGACGCTTCGTGCCACGTTCTCGCGAGTGCTTTCAGTCTCGTCGAGCGCCATTTTTCATTCTCGAGTTTTTTCGGTTTTGGACGCTTCGTGCCACGTTCTCGCGAGTGCTTTCAGTCTCGTCGAGCGCCAATTTTCGTTCGCGAGTTTTTCGGTTTTGGACGCTTCGCATCACGTTCTCACGAGTGCTTTCAGTCTCGCCGAGCGCCATTTTTCATTCTCGAGTTTTTTCGTTTTGGACGCTTCGTGCAACGATCTCGCGAGTGTTTTCAGTCAAATCGTTTCGGACGCTTCGCGCATCTCGCTCGTCGACGCAACGCGCCATTTTCCATTCGCGAATTTTTTCGGTTTTGGACGCTTCGTGCCACGTTCTCGCGAGTGCTTTCAGTCTCGTCGAGCGCCATTTTTCATTCTCGAGTTTTTTCGGTTTTGGACGCTTCGTGCCACGTTCCCGCGAGTGCTTTCAGTCTCGTCGAGCGCCAATTTTCGTTCGCGAATTTTTCGGTTTTGGACGCTTCACGCCACGTTCTCGCGAGTGCTTTCAGTCTCGTCGAGCGCCATTTTTCATTCTCGAGTTTTTTCGTTTTGGACGCTTCGTGCAACGATCTCGCGAGTGTTTTCAGTCAAATCGTTTCGGACCTTCGCGCATCTCGCTCGTCGACGCAACGCGCCATTTTTCATTCGCGAGTTTTTTCGGTTTTGGACGCTTCGTGCCACGTTCTCGCGAGTGCTTTCAGTCTCGTCGAGCGCCAATTTTCGTTCGCGAGTTTTTTCGGTTTTGGACGCTTCGCGCCACGTTCTCGCGAGTGCTTCAGTCTCGTCGAGCGCCAATTTTCGTTCGCGAGTTTTTCGGTTTTGGACGCTTCGCGCCACGTTCTCGCGAGTGCTTTCAGTCTCGTCGAGCGCCATTTTTCATTCTCGAGTTTTTTCGGTTTTGGACGCTTCGTGCCACGTTCTCGCGAGTGCTTTCAGTCTCGTCGAGCGCCATTTTTCATTCTCGAGTTTTTTCGGTTTTGGACGCTTCGTGCCACGTTCCCGCGAGTGCTTTCAGTCTCGTCGAGCGCCAATTTTCGTTCGCAAGTTTTTCGGTTTTGGACGCTTCGCGCCACGTTCTCGCGAGTGCTTTCAGTCTCGTCGAGCGCCATTTTTCATTCTCGAGTTTTTTCGTTTTGGACGCTTCGTGCAACGATCTCGCGAGTGTTTTCAGTCAAATCGTTTCGGACGCTTCGCGCATCTCGCTCGTCGACGCAACGCGCCATTTTTCATTCGCGAGTTTTTTCGGTTTTGGACGCTTCGTGCCACGTTCTCGCGAGTGCTTTCAGTCTCGTCGAGCGCCATTTTTCATTCTCGAGTTTTTTCGGTTTTGGACGCTTCGTGCCACGTTCTCGCGAGTGCTTTCAGTCTCGTCGAGCGCCAATTTTCGTTCGCGAGTTTTTCGGTTTTGGACGCTTCGCGTCACGTTCTCGCGAGTGCTTTCAGTCTCGTCGAGCGCCATTTTTCATTCTCGAGTTTTTTCGTTTTGGACGCTTCGTGCAACGATCTCGCGAGTGTTTTCAGTCAAATCGTTTCGGACGCTTCGCGCATCTCGCTCGTCGACGCAACGCGCCATTTTTAATTCGCGAGTTTTTCGGTTTTGGACGCTTCGTGCCACGATCTCGCGAGTGTTTTTAGTCTCGTCGAGTTCGGACGCTTCGCGCATCTCGCTCGTCGACGCGTAGCGCCATTTTTATTCGCGAGTGTTTTCGTGTTTCCGGGTTGGACGCTTCGCGCCACTTCTCGCGTGTGCCACGCTCGTCGACACATCGCGCCATTTCGTTTGCGAGTGGTCGTGTATTTCCGGCTTGGACGCTTCGCGCCATTTCTCGCGTGTGCAACGCTCGTCGACACATCGCGCCATTTGTCGTTCGCTAGGTTCTTCGTGTTTCGGTGGGACGCTTCGCGCTAACTTAAAGCGATTTCGTGTGTCAACTTCTCGACAATGGCGAACAACAACGCCAAGATGGAACGCCGCATAGCCGGTCTCATCAGCACGTTTCAGTGCATCTTGAGCTTGGCTGAAAAGCCGAAAAACGCGACTCCTCAGAACACCTCCAAGATGCTCGCCAACACGCGTCTGCCATTGTTGGAAACCAACTGGGAACGCTTCCAAACCGAACACATTGCGCTGCTCAACATGAATTGCGAAAACCTCTCGGAAGCGCCATATTTCAAGGATGCCGTGGAATCTCGCTGTCAACAATCCTACGAGGAAGCCAAGGTAAGCCTGCTCACAGTCAAAGAGCACTACGAGCAGGTCGAACCCACAGGAGCGCATCTGGCTGACGTGTCAGCATTTCCGGGCACCTCAAACCTCCGAAGCGCGCTCCCAAAATTGAGGGTTCCCGACTTCGACGGGGAGTTTCAATCTTGGAGGCCTTTTCGCGATCTCTTCGTTTCATTGGTCGGCCAGAACCAAGACATCACCGCGGTAGAAAAAATGCACTACCTTCGGCTTTCGGTAAAAGGCGAGGCAGCCAAACTCATTGCCAACTTGCCGCTCTCTTCGGATTCTTTCATCTCGGCATGGGATCTCCTCGTAGCCCGGTATGAAAACAAAAGGTTACTGGTCAGCTCTCATCTGGATCACTTCTTCAGCATGCCGACAATCGTTCCAAGGTCATACAAATCCTTGAATACGCTCATCAGTAACACGAGCGAGATCCTGAATGCGCTGCGGTCCTTGGAGATGCCAGTCGATGAGTGGAGCGTCATCTTGGCACACTTCCTCGTGTCTCGCCTCGATCCTAACCTTCGGGAGCAATGGGAGCTCAAATTGGGCAATTCGACCAACCCGGCTACACTTCCCCAACTCCGCGAGTTCTTAACAACTCGAGCTCGCGCACTCGAGAGCATTGACGTTGGACGGTCCACTTCAACGTCAAATCGGTCCACTTCTTCGGTTACCTCGAACTCTTCACGATCGGCACGGACAGCGCCTTCCGCTAGGGCAATGCCAGCACGCGGATCTCCTCCCCCGTATCTCAAGGTCCAGGGTGGAGAGTGGACGGCGGATACGGCAGCTGCGGTGGCCGCTACGGTTCCCCTCCAACCAGCCGGCAGCGCGACACAGTGTTGTCATTACTGCCTCGGGTCTCACTTCATATCGAAGTGCGACCTCTTCAAAAGGAAACCCCCGAAGGAGCGACGCGTCATCGCCGAGCAACGACGCTTGTGTTTCAATTGCCTCGGTCCGCACTCGGCGAACAATTGCCGTATCACGGGACGGTGCCTAGAGTGCAACGGCAAGCACCATACGCTTATCCACCTACCCTCGAGCTCCTCCACGGCCGCTTCAACATCTCGACCGTCGACTTCTCGGGCCTCGTCGCAGAGTCAAACGCCCAAGAGCAAGCCTCTGGCCACTTCATCGCCAAGCGAAGCTCAGGGTTGACTCGGCGACAGTCAACAGGGCGACGCCACGGCAGGCTCGCAAACACCCCCCGGTTCACCTCTTCTCTTCGGTCGCTTCAGACTTCTTCGAAAATTCGAGCACTGCTCAGCATTACACCAAGGACTCTTCAAACGCGCTGGCTATTCGACCCTCCGTACTGCTAGCTACGAGTCAAGCTATTTTGACCTCGTCATCGGGAATCTCGCAGCGGGCGAGACTCCTCATCGACCCTGGCGCGGAACTTTCGTTCATTTCCGAACGCACGGTCCAACTCCTTCGAACACAACGGATGGCCGCGTCCATCAACATCCACGGAATCGGAGGCCAGCCAGCGGGAAGGACGCGGGGAGCTACCACTGTCACTGTATCTTCAATACATGATTCCAATTCAAATTTCAGAGTGACGGCGTTTATCCTAAACGCATTAACGTCAACGCTTCCCTCGTTCGCTACTTCAGGGCAATGGGAACATCTTCAAGGACTTCTTCTGGCAGACCCCGACTTTCTGAAACCGGGACCAATCGACGTCATCATCGGAGCTGACGCGTACGGTCTTTTGGTTGAGTCAGACGTCGTCAAGGGTCGGGCCATCGATCCCATCGCTCAGCGCACGCTTCTCGGATGGATTGTACTCGGTCCCGCCAACGGTTCCACCTCAAATTCGGTTCGCATTCAACATGCCTCCATCGAAGACGAGGTCACTTATTTACTAGCGAAGTTTTGGGAACAAGAGGAAATTCCTCCGGACTCGGCCCCTACAACCGACCCGGACGAATCCTCTTGCGAACAGCACTTCAAGGACACTCATACGAGGGACCAAACGGGCCGATATATCGTACGACTCCCCTTCAAGAATCCTCCTTCGCAACTCGGAGATTCGTATTCGGGTGCAAAACGCTGCCTTCTTCAACTTCTACGGCGACTCTCGACAAATGAATCGTATCGCGGTCTCTACAACACCTTCCTCCAAGAATACGAGAACCTTTCGCACATGGCTCGTGCTCCAACGGCTACCTCCTCGAGACCACGGTTTTTTTTCCCACATCACGGTGTCTTCCGGGCCCACAGCGCCACTACCAAACTTCGTGTCGTCTTCAACGGTTCCTTCAAATGTACTAACGGTGTGTCGATCAACGACATCCTTCACACCGGGGCCAAACTTCAACAAGATACGTTCGACGTTCTGCTCTGGATCAGACGCCATCGGTTCATTTTCGCCACTGATGTTGCGAAAATGTGCCGGCAGATCGCAGTCCATCCGGACGACTGGGACCTCCAGCAAATCCTATGGGTGGACCAGGAGGATCGAGTCGGCCCGTATCAATTAACAACAGTCACGTACGGCCTCACTTGTGCTCCCTTTCTCGCCATCCGGGTCATGCTTCAACTGGTCGAGGATGAGGGGCACGACTTCCCACTGGCTATTTCACCATTGACGAACGGCCGATACGTGGATGATATCTTCGGCGGTGCCGACACGATTCACGAACTTCAGGCAACGGCACAACAACTTCAAGGAATCTGTCAGCGCGGATGCTTTCCACTTCAAAAATGGACAGCTAACTCAACGGAAGCCCTTCAGAATGTTACCTCGGAGTCCCAATCGCATCCGGTTGTGATTCAATCGGAGGATCCCAACATCAAACTTTTGGGCCTCGTCTGGAATCCCAACGAGGACAACTTCAGATTCCTTCTTCAGCTCTCCTTCAACCGGGATATCACGAAAAGGACCGTTCTATCGGAAACGGCATCCTTGTTTGATCCTTTGGGCTTCATCTCGCCAGTCATTGTCATCGCGAAGGTCTTCCTCCAAGAACTGTGGCTGGCAAAACTTCACTGGGACGACGGACTCCCAATTCGACTTCAGGAGAAATGGATACGCTTCCGAGAGAGTCTGAGTGACTTGTCGCTCATCTCTCTCCCGCGGTGGCTTCACCTCGCCTTCTACAACTGTCGAGCTTCATGGATTCTCGGACGCCTCCCAACTCGCCATGTCAGCCGTGATCTACCTCCGAACAACTTCAGTCGACGGGGCTACAACGGTCACCCTCGTCTGTTCGAAGACGAAGGTAGCCCCCCTCAAACGACTCACAATTCCACGGCTCGAGTTAATGGTGGCTTTACTTCTTTCAAGGCTGGCCTCTCACGTTCAGAGAACCCTCGACTTAACGCAAGTCCCAGTCTCTCTCTGGACGGACTCTTCAGTTGCGTTCACATGGATTACTTCAAATCCGGCCCGATGGAAGGATTTCATCCGAAATCGGGTCACCTCGATCCAAAACTTCTCCTCCCATGCAACATGGCGGTTCATCGCGGGTAAGGAGAACCCGGCCGACTGTGCGTCGCGAGGGCAAACTCCCCGACAACTGGCCAAGCACAATCTTTGGTGTCACGGGCCTGAGTGGCTCGCGCGACCACCATCTTCATGGTCAGTCTCTTCAGCCCAACTTCCACCGGATGGCGACCTCGAACAACAATCAGGTCTCGCCTTCACCACCACCTCCGAGAATAGTCCTAATACTTGGGACCTTCTGCAACGGTACTCCTCGCTCACTCGCCTTCTTCGGATCACGGCAGTGTGTCAGAGGGCGGTGGCTCGCTTCAAACGGCTTCCGCACGCCTCAATAACCTACCCGCTGAACACAGGAGATTTGGAAGAGGCAAGGTTCTTCTGGATACGCCTCATTCAACGCACACACTTCTCGGCTGAACTTCGGATGATCTCGAGCGGGGCGACCCTCAATCGGGGCCACTCCCTTGCCGCCCTCAACCCTTTTGTCGACCAATTAGGGACCCTTCGAGTTGGCGGCCGGCTGACGAACGCCCTTCTACAGCCCGAGGCAAAACATCCGCCAATATTGCCCCGGACCTCTCCGCTCACTTCACTGATCATCGCTGACTCGCACCTTCGAACGCTTCACGGTGGTACCCAATCCACCTTAAGCTTCCTCCGTCGATCGTACTGGATTCCGGGTGGCCGGGCTCCAATTCGATCGTACATCCTTCGGTGCACCACGTGTGCCAGATTTCGAGGACTTCAAGCCCAACAACTAATGGGTCAACTTCCGACTGCGCGAGTCACACCTTCACGGGCCTTCCTCCACACCGGCATTGACTACGCAGGACCCTTCACCGTCAAGACCTGGCGTGGACGAGGCACAAAAACTTACAAGGCTTATCTTGCCGTTTTTGTTTGCTTCACTACTTCCGCGGTCCACCTCGAACTCGTCACGGATTATACTTCAGAGGCCTTCGTTGCCGCCTATCGGCGGTTTTCCGGACGACGAGGAATCAGTCACACTATTTATAGTGACTGCGGGACCAACTTCATCGGCGCCGATACTGCACTTCGTGCTCTCTTCAAGGCTGGATCAGCCGAAATGGATTCTACGATCATATCGCTGACCAACCTTGGGACGAACTGGTCCTTCAACCCTCCGGCCGCACCTCACATGGGTGGAAAATGGGAGGCTGCGGTAAAATCCGCGAAATATCACCTTCGTCGGGTAATCGGAGAAGCCTCCCTTACGTACGAAGAATTTACGACTCTTCTTGCGCAAGTGGAGGCTGTCTTAAATTCCAGGCCACTTTGTCCCTTATCGGACGACCCTGAGGACCTTTCTCCCCTCACACCGGGTCACTTCAGCATCGGCGAGGCACTTACCACAGTGCCCGAACCGTCTCTCACTTCACTTCCAGAAACTCGACTTTCACGGTGGCAATTCCTTCAGGCAAAACTACAACACTTCTGGCAGAGGTGGTCTTCGGAGTACCTTCAGCGAAGCTTGTCGATTTCCAAATGGCGACACCCTTCACACGAAATCCAGATCGGCTCACTCGTGCTAATCACGGACGAACGACTTCCACCTTCACGATGGCCACTAGCACGAGTGGTCGAACTTCACCCCGGGTCGGATGGTCTAACCAGGGTGGTGACGCTTCGCACGGCCACTTCCACCTTCAAGCGACCGACTGCCAAGTTGGCCGTACTTCCAATGGACTCTTCGTCGACGACTGTCGCCGAAGGCGGGGAGAATGTTTCGGAAACACCATCTCCGACTTCCTAATTTAGGGAGACCCCGCTAGAGGTCGACGTCTCTCGGCCGGTCGCGCGCTTGACTAGGACAGTGTCCGGGCACAGGGATTTCTCCCCCTATTCTCAACGTTCTAATTAAGATCAGGTGTCCTTCTTTTCAAATCACTTCGTCACTAACTGCTTCACAAGTCTCTTCGCTAAACGGTTAGCTTCGGGCTCTTCCCCCCTTCTTAATGCCAACGGACTAACGCGATTTACGCCCGCGTTAGCTCCCGCGGCAACGGTCAACTTCGTGCTCTCTTCAAACAATTCTACAACTCATTTATTAGTCTAATTAGTTAAACGGACTAACGCGATTTACGCCCGCGTTAGCTCCCGCGGCAACGGTCACCTTCGTGCTCTCTTCAAACAATTCTACAACTTAGTTATTAGTCTAAACCGTTAAATAGTGTTAAAATAAAACCATATTCTTTATATTAAACCGTGTGCACTTCGACTCATTCATTTTCCGGCGCGTTCCTCCATTCTCACGAATAACTCTACCCATTTCCCACTCGTTCACTTCCAACCAGAATCCGAGAGATTAACCCAAATCTAAACAAGTCCAAATTAGATTTTTTACTCGACAAACCTAGACAAATCGAAATTAGAACCAGATTCACTAAAATCTTAAACAAAATAAATATTCCAACCTCATTTTCCAACACTAATCAAATTATAAAACACACGTCCTCATTCTTATAAAACAACCCTCAACTTTTAGTTACACGAGCTGACAAAGGAAATTCAACAGTCATTCTTAACAAATCAGATTACATTACAAAAACTCATAATTTACTGGCAGATTCTTCAACTTACAAATTAACAAATATAAATCCCATGAACACTCTACGAAAAGGCATTAACAATAAATAGTCCAACGCATAAACTAGCCGAATTTATACAATCTAAACTTTCTAAATTAATCAATACGACTAATTCACACGTCAAAGATAGTTTCCACCTAAAACATTCACTTTCTAACATCTCAATTCCACTCAACTACAAATTGGTCTCGTTTGATGTTGTTTCTCTCTATACCAACATACCATTTCAACTTGTTATCCAAAGCCTTCAAAAAAGATCAAATCTATTTTCAAAAACATTTCCTTTAAACGAAATAATTAACGCCATAGAATACATAATGTTCCCAACTTTCTTTACATTTCAAAATAAAATTTACCAACAAATCTCAAGGTTACCAATGGGCTCACCTCTGGCTCCAATACTATCTAACATCGTCATGATTGATCTTAAAACAAATTGTCTGGAAAAATAAAAATATTCGTTACCACTATATAAAAGATACGTTGATGATATTATTATTGCTCTACCAACAGACAACATTGAATCCACCAAAAAGATTTTTAACTCATGTAACTCAGAATAACAATTTGCATCAGAAAATGAAGTATATAAAAAAATCCCGGTTCTTCATATACTTTTAATCCATAAACGAAATTCAATTAACACAAATTCGTATAGGAAACCAGCCTGGTCAGGCAGATTCATAAATTTCTTTTCACACCACTCACTTTCCCAAAAAAGCCATAATTTACATGCTAGTTGACAGAGCAATAAAATTATCTTATCCTTCATTTCACAAAGAAAACCTCAAACTTATTAGTAACACGATGACACAAAATTGCTATCCGCTCTCTTTCACATAAGAAATAATAAAACATCGGTTTTCCACAATCAACAATCAAAAAAAGAATAACAACAATTTTTATTCTTCCAGACTAATAAATGTTCCTTACACAAAACAACATCCATCATCAACTAATTCGTATTTTCCAACAAGGCAACATAACATTATTCACAAACAATAACCACAACACTTCATCGATTACTGGTTTCAGCAAAGACCAAATAAATAACAACCAAAAATCCAACATAGTTTGCAAAATCGATTGTAAGGATTGCAATGCCACATACCAAATCAAACCACATAGCAATGCCAAACCAAAAGATACCTTGAAACCAGAATAAAAGAACATAAAAATAGCCTAAAATATACAACCACAGCCTTAGCACAACATGCAATAGAACAAAAACATGACTTTCAATTCGACAATGTAAAAATTTTAAACAATGAAAATTGGCTCAAAAAAGACTAATCCTAGAAATGATCCAAATTAAGGCACACCCCAAGGCAATAAATTTTCGAACTGACATACAATAACTAAGCTCGATCTATAACTCTATTATATAACTATTAAAATATTTTACAATACTTTACTTGACATAACAATTTAAAAATTATTGACCCTATAATTTAATTTTAAATACTCTTAACATGACGCACTAATTTTATTTCTCTTGACACGTCACTGCCTAAAGGATCTTTCTCCCCCGACTCGCAAAATAAAGACTCTAATAAGCTTCACGAAATTAAGACACCACGCAGTTTCTCTCAAACTCTCCGTCATCACACGACTCAATATGTAACTGGGAAATGTAAATTTCGACTTTTTGTTTATTTTGGAAGAACATTTTTTAAATCACAAACTCAATAGGTAATCATCACAGTCATTTGATACTTTATTAAAATTTTTTAAAAATCAATCACGTACATTAAATTTTCACAAATAAAACACAAAACTTTCTTATATTATTAATCCCTTACAGATGATAAAAAATGCTAAAAAACGATAATTTCTTCCATCTATTGAGTATACTCCAGCAAAACAGTATTTACTTCCATAAATACTGTCTTTTGAAAGAACCTTCCAAATATAAGCAAAAGCTAGAAACATCAACAACATCGAGGTTAGTCGCTTCTCCTATTTCATTTCTTTATAACTCCATACTATAATAAACCACACTCTCACACATCACTCATTTCAAACACCGATGAATACGAAGAATTAACGCAATGCAAGAACTTACGCATATCAAATCAATATAGTTATAACCAAAAGAGATAACCATAACCATAACAGTTATACAAAACGACAAAACAATTTTATAACACAATCATAACATAAAACATTCGTGTATTTAATTCCTTCAAACTTGATTTGTAAAATTTGTGTATTAAAATTTATAGAGAAAAATATAATTTCTGAAGAGGACCTGAACCAAAGGATCGAAACGTAAGAAAGCATCATTTATTTCCATCGCTGATCTTGGAAAATCTCTATTGGCCGGACTGAAGCCGAATCTTCAACTAGCAACTTGTCATCAACACGGCCGCACACATCTTTGACTCATTAATTCTCATACTTTCATCAAGCGATAAAGCATTATCCCCAAAAACAAGCCAATCATCCATCCGGCCGCGAATCATCAGTACCAGAAAGTGCACATATTGTACAAGCGATGAGATGGTCTCGTTGGTAGCGTTCCTGGCTTCGGTCCGCAGGGGAGCCGGACGTTACCCGCGCTTTTTTTTTAAATTATTATTACCATTAATTCTTATTTGATTTTTGTTAGTTATCATTATTATTTTAATTAGTTATCTTTTAGTGTCGAAAAATTTATCGAGCACTCCGACCGC
This sequence comes from Ophion obscuratus, assembly GCA_964007375.1. Lineage (NCBI taxonomy): Eukaryota > Metazoa > Arthropoda > Insecta > Hymenoptera > Ichneumonidae > Ophion > Ophion obscuratus. Next base: position 10,001,920 of record OZ023317.1, read on the forward strand.
TTATTTTATTATTTTGTACGATAATTTAAATGTAATAATAAATCTAAATTTCAACTTATTTATCTTCTAAAAAATTGTTTGCGCTTTACTCACACCCGCCCCTATGCCAAATAAATTGTAATTCACAAAAGTAAGCGGAAATATATTTATATTCGTATTATTATATTCATTCTCATACTTTCATCAAGCGATAAAGCATCATCCCCAAAAATAAGTCAATCATCTATCCGGCCGTGAATCGTAAGTGCCCGAAAGTGGCATTTTTGTGTGTTTTTACATTTACAGGTAATTTTTATTGTAATGGGGTGAATTGTTTATTTGTGAACACTCACCATTGACAGAACAAAATAAGTTTAATCGTAAAACATCATGAGCAGTTTTCCTATTTTCTGAATAATGTTCTTTCAATGAGCGTGTTTCACGTATAAACAACCCCTCTAAAAACTTCAAAAAAGTAAAAAAGGACGCCAAATAAAAAAAATTTGACCGTATAAAAATTCAGATTTAACTCAAAATATTTTTTATTTAAATTCAAACAATGGCGCTATTATATTTATCAATTCAGGCGTACAAAAAAAGTGAAATAATTTTTTTTATTAAATAGCCAAGCAAGTTTGCTAGAAATGTTGTACACAAAATTGTTAAATCTTAAGAATAACATTTTTCCAAATATTTTGTTTTCATTACAAAAAATCATATTACTATTGTAACATAAAATTGATATCATCGTTATATAACTGTACAACGTATTTACCACATAGGTACACTGGAAATGCTGTGCAACGACTTGGCGTGCATGGTTAAGGAAAAAAGCTCGGCGAAGGATTTCGTCTTCCCAACTACTGAACTCAGTGAACAAGCTGCCGCAAGTTTAAATCTTGATTTGATCCGTATTAGACCGCACGATACTTGAAATCTTATTTTGTTTGCACAATTTAATATGATATATGTAAGTATGAACTTTCTCCTGTAACACACAATTTTATTCATTACATAAAATATATTTTGTCACAGAGACTTTAGTGTAATGGTTCACAGTATGCGTCTTTAAGCCACAGCATCGGCAAGTTTCAGCGTAGAATTACGGTGCCGTCATCTTAATGGCGGAAAAAGAAATATCTAGGTATTACTGGTGACACTCATTACGCCATATTCGATGGTTTGCCCGGATACAGTCGAATGTTTATTAATAATTGATATAACGTAGCTCTGACTCGGTGACGTGAATTGTGTGGACCGATGAATACGCCGATAACACCGATATCAATGTTATCCCGTTCGAATCACACTAGAGCAAGAGGCAAGAAATCGCATTGCGAATAACCCCGGCAGTTGATGCGATGTTACGATTGAAAATACACACACACACACACACACACACGCGCGCACGCACGCACACGCACACACGCGCGCGCGCACACACACACACACACACACACACACACACACACACACACACACACACACACATACATAGTCATAAAAGTTGTTTATGCAGGCAGTAGGAACGGAAAACTGTGTACCTTCCCGAGCTTTTTTCCTTAACCATGCACGCCAAGTCGTTGCACAGCATTTCCAGTGTACCTATGTGGTAAATACGTTGTACAGTTATATAACGATGATATCAATTTTATGTTACAATAGTAATATGATTTTTTTTAATGAAAACAAAATATTTGGAAAAATGTTATTCTTAAGATTTAACAATTTTGTGTACAACATTTCTAGCAAACTTGCTTGGCTATTTAATAAAAAAAATTATTTCACTTTTTTTGTACGCCTGAATTGATAAATATAATAGCGCCATTGTTTGAATTTAAATAAAAAATATTTTGAGTTAAATCTGAATTTTTATACGGTCAAATTTTTTTTACTTGGCGTCCTTTTTTACTTTTTTGAAGTTTTTAGAGGGGATTTCATCTCTTTTTGAAAGGAGAAAAATCTTTTTTTCTTTTAGCTTTAGTCTAAAGAGTGAATTTGAAATGACTGTCGTCGAATATCCACAAGTCGAATATCCATAAGTACGAATACCCATAAGTATGGATATCCATAAGTCGGCTATCCATAAACCGAATACTCATAAGGGAGTATAGAGTAGAAATGAATGCCAGAAATGGCGGGAGGTAGAGATAAGTGAGTTTGTTTGGATTCCCTCTATACTCACTTTTCCTCTACCTCCCGCCATTTCTGGCACTCATTTCTACTCTATACTCTCTTATGGATATTTACTTATGGATATTCTACCCCAATCGAATTTTCGACAGTCTTCACATTTTTAGTTCGCCATATCCAAAGATGTATATTTTTTGTGTGGAGGATTTAAGAGAAATCAATATTGTCATCCTGTCAACACTTAAAGCTCTAAGAATTTTTCTATTACGTATGTTTAATGCAAGACAAATTTATATTTGTTGCTTTTCGATACCTACAGGTATGCAGTTTTTTTAAATCTGCGATCAACCTAATACATCCATGTGTGCATTCATAATACCTTCAACCCAACAATACCTATCGGCATACATTTTTCGTTGTCCTCGAACAATTTGAAGTTCGTATTTCTTAATATACAGTAACTGAAAAAAATAAACATTTTTCGTAACCTGTGGTCGATCCAAGAGAATTCCATATTTCTTGGCGGTTTGTTCTCTTTAATACAAAGTATTATGTAGACGCACTCAATGCCCTGCTTGCCGTTGTGTTCACAATTTCGTAGAACTGTTTGAAGTCTGAATTTGCGACATGAAGAACCTTCGTTAAATTGACTATTGGCCCTAAGAAGGGCCATTTGATTTTCCACTCATGGCAGCTCTCCATCATCACTGTGGATTCAGCAACGTAGATGCTTTAAATAGTATGAAGCACGTAGAGCGCAAACCTGTCCAAGCGCTTGCAGCAGCGAATGCGCTAAACTCACGAACAAGCAGCGTATTACACCTATAAATTCAGTGGTAAATAGTTAATACATAAAATATACATGCTACATTTGCGCTAAAAATAATATGTAAACATCTTTAGCATTCCGGGGCCAACTTTGTTGTTTGACGATTAAATCGTCAACACACATCCAAGTGTTGCCTTTACTTCGCAACATGCTTGTATAATGCCCTTCAATTTCACTCGCACCATGATGGAAAATAGCGCTGATAACTTTGTAACGATGCTGATTGATTCGTACAATGGTTGTAGGCACTGCTTTAATGATGCATTTTTTCTTTACAATTGTACCATTTTTTTTTTCAAATAATAATAATTGAATGACTAAAACTTTCTGGACGGATACAATTTCTATCTTTTGAAGCAATGAAAATGAAGCACAATGTGAACAAGCATTCTCAACCCTCATCCATTTCTCTATATTGTAGGTAATAATGTTTTGTAGAGTGGGGGCTACTTTACGCAGCGGAGGTACTGCCAATAGCAAAATGTTATCAGGATGGCAATTAGTTATTTTTGTGCCGCAAGAATTACATGAAATCAGTGAAGTTATGTCGATTTGCATAGTATTTTGAATAGATTCTATTTTTTTGCAAAGAAAAGCAATAAACTTGCTTGCATCTTGTTGATTAGGACTAATGAACATATCACCTGCAAATTTCCGAACTGGAAATATGTCAACACATGCATGTTCAGTCATGTATGCTTCAATAACCAATTTAACTACACTTGCCTTTTTGGAACAAAACAATACAGCATCTCGGATCGAAGGACAATGTATGAGACACTGCATGCTAGCATTCGCAAAACAGGATACGTTATCATTATTGGGAAATCCTCTTACGTGAAAAGATAACGGACGTTGTTCACGCTGATGCGCCGTTTCCTGACACTCCAAAATCCTGGCTGGTACTGCCCAAACCAAATCGTATATTTTTGCAATGCGTTGTTTAGCGAGGTTTAAAGGCATAAGATCGGACCTGTACTGTTTTCGCAACCGGTTGTACTCAACTATAGCTTTCGAGTTAGCTTTTACAGATGCAGGGTCGTAGTTAATGAGGTGTAATCCTTGCAACGTTGTAACGCGCGATAGTGCAACATAAATTTGACCACAGATAAATATGGAATTACCTGCTTCGACGACAGCATGTTTCAAACTAAGTCCCTGACTCTTGTGGATAGTCATACCATAACTCAGACAAATAGGAAATTGTTTTCGCACAACAAACGCACGATCCATTATTTCAAATTTAACAGCTAAACGTTCCAATGTATATTCCGATCCAGATGGCAGTAAAACTGTAATAGTTTCAACATCATCGGTATGAACATCTCGCCGTATAGAAACGATTTTTGCGATAGTACCATTAACGAGTCCAAGAGTGACATCGATATTCCTTTGAATCATTATTTGAGCACCAATCTTAACGATTATTAATTTAGCCAGCCCTGCCGTTTTCGAGCTACCCTCTCCATCACAACATAATGCTTTAGAAACTCTTTTCCTCAAATAAAACTCACAGTCAATGGTATCTCTTGCAATAAGATGTATATCCACGGAAGATATTCGTGCTAACATAGCCGAATTTAAAGTATCACACTGGTGACACGTAGGAAGTAAACAGACGGTATCAGGCGGTAAACTGCACATATAATCACATAATTCATGTATTCGACCGTCGATAGTTTGTTCGTTAAACTGTAATTTTCTTGATTCCAAAGCCTTTGTATCAGAATCAGTTACAATGCCTACTCGAATCCTGGATAACAGATCTTTATACGAAACATCGTCCTTTTGACGCATATTTATCGTCAATTCATCATAATGAAATAATGTTATCCATAAATCGGTGGAACCCATTGCACCAATGTATTTTTCTATCTTATCTGGCGATAGCATCACAAATACTTGTTCTTCGTGTACGGGCGGAAGCTGTAATAAATCACCGAACAAGAGAATATGTTTCTTTCCGAACCAACCATCCCCTGAATCGGATGTATTGAATATTTCTGTCAACCGCAAATGAATGTACATCAAGGTGACATTGGAAATCATAGAAATTTCGTCAATGATTAGCAATGCGACATTTTTCAGCTCATGGCGCAGTAGTTTAAGAACCCCATCTGAAAGTGGCCTATATTTAGGAGTATGACCATGTTCGACTGGCAATTGGAACAAGCGGTGAATTGTCAAACCATCTACATTAAATGCGGCTATTCCCGTTGGAGCGGTTACCGCTGTATCTTTATTGAGATTTTTCTTTATCCAAGTTCTAATAGTTTTTATAAGAAAACTTTTTCCTGTTCCTCCTTCTCCACTGACATATATTCTGATAATCGTTTCATCTGAGTTTAGAGCATGAATAACTTTGTCAAAAATCCGTTTCTGATCCAAGTTTAATTCTTGTATCATTTGCGAGAGGTTGTTAACTTGAAGATGATGTGCGCCATCTTTGAAATCTTTGATTGCTTCCTCAACCTCAACGGGAACACATTCTAACTCATTGTCATTGTCTGAATTATCCTTTTTGTTTTCGGGACTTTTCACCAAATGTCTGTCAACTTCTTCATTAACATAATCAATTGCCTTTCTTATTTCCGTTATTTTATCATGATATTGTAAAGCCGCTACGAGCTCCAACTGTATTGCCGAAAAGGCTTCAGTATACGTATTATAATCATTTTTTAATTCCTCAAATTTGCGCCAGGGTTTGAATAAAAGCAATAAAGTGTAATAGTAGCGCTCAGGTTCAGTTTTAACATTATATATATAATGATTTATAAGTAAACCTCTTGAGCGCTTCTTCAAATATGTAAATTTATCAATTTCTAATACTTCTAGCATTTTGGGTTTTATTTTTGTAATATCGTACCACTTGACGAAATCGTAGAGATTGAGGGAATCTAATTGGCCCGGTCTGTTCGGGTAGTAAGTATCAATAACAGAAGGATAGAATAAATCGGTCGATTCAGGATCCAATTTCTCAATATCCTTACGTTTTTTTAATTTTCTACTTCGAATAGTATTTACGTCCAACCACTTGATAGTAGTTTGGGAATCAGTTCCGTGCAATGGAATACCGAGAACGCTATCAGCAGCTTCAAGAGCACCACATTCACGATGACTCAACAAACGCATGGCCCAATTCCAAAGATTACTAGCCACGGATTTAGAAGAATTTATAATATCTGTTGCACTGCAGTTATTACCCTTTTCAGGTTTAACAATATACTTCGTCGTGTAATATGTTAATATTGTGGAATACTCACCAACGAATTGTATATCCATGTTACCTTCCCAAACACAGAGTACAGCCGGGTTATAATCATTAATGTAAGCTTCAGCAGGGCTACGTGGTAGATCATAGAGTCTGCTTTTTGTTCGTAAAGTCTTTTTACCAGCAATGGAGACAGCGACATCGCGGAGCTTAAAAGTTTCCGTTAAGGGACGAGGATGACCAAATCTGCAACGCCGGATAAAACCAGTTTTTGTCTTTTTATTTCGTAAGCAATAAGAATTATGACTGTGTTTCTGATGACTATTTACTCGTCTGTATAGTTGCGGTGAGACATTCTTGTCCGGCATCCTGCACGTTACATAACTAAGTATAAACGAGGCAACATCTTCCGGTGGAGACTTACCTATTATCGGGGCATCCTTGACCCAAATTAGAAGGTGGAAATGTTGAGCACCTCTACTTTGATATTCCCTACGCCAGAAATAATGTTCTACTTTTCCTATCGGGTTAGCAGGTGAAATAATGAAATCGAGCATAGCTTTGAATTTAATATCAATAAATCTGGACGTAGCCACCGGATCAGCAACGATAAGTTCCATCGGGTTAATTTTCGTACTCGGTGGAACTTTGTGTAGATCACGAAGATGTTCAATTAAATCATCCCAAAGCCACTCACTGGGACTGATTGTTAAAAACCATGTAGCCGGGCCATAATGACGAGACATACACAATAAATTACTTCTAGGAATTCTCCAAAATTGTTCCGTATTACGTAATCTAGAAAATATTGTATTTAAATTAGATTCTAATTGCCCTTTAGACATTTTATCAAGGTAATTACCTGCGGTATATTTCTCGCGAGGATTTGTTACGTTCAGTTTATGGAAGATACCAGCATTCATTTGTCGTATATTGTTATTGTTTAATGCATAAAAGAGATATTGAATATCTAACCGAAATTGCGGATGTTTCGACATAAATCTAGACTTGTAAAATTCAAAGTCAGTTAAAGGAACGGCTCTTTCTTCGTCCTGACCATTCTCCCCGTACGGATATAAATCTGGAAAACATTTTAAGTCTAAATGTTTAAGACGTTTATCCAAAGGGACATCATGGATCTTCAGCATTTGATAAAGATCGGTTGCAGAAACATTAATCCTTTTTTCATGGACGGGATAAATAGTAAACTGTTCATAATATGGATGCGATTGCAGCATCTGAGTGACGAGCGCACCTTTCTTTTCTTCGTTTAATTCGGTATTGGACCTTGGGTCTCCACTTTTTGTATTGCACGACACAATATCATCAGTCTTTACTGGCACGCTTACCGGACAAGGCTTGTGTTGCTCTTGAAACTCAACATTATTCATTTTTTCTAACAATTCTTCATGACATTTTGGTAACTCTATACCTAAATATAAAGGATTGTTCGACTGTAACCAACTCAAGGCCGTCCATACTTTTTTCAAGTTTACTAATCGTTCCCATACGATTTTAGATTTTGTAGGAATGCCCCGAATGATTATGTACAACTCATGATTGCAATTAATTGGTTCGTATGGAGGACATATTTTTTTTAAAGTTTCCTCTGTCGGTAGTGGTAAAATAAAGCTGGTGCCTACTGCCTTAGGAACTAGATTCTTATGTGGGAGCTTTTTATTCATAACAGTCCCTAATCGTTGCACAACTTGAAATGCTTTTGCACGTTGAATTAAAATTTTTTCATAAATATTCAGCCCCATCACTTCGTAAGGAACTTCCCGAACGTCAAGATCATTCAAAATGCAAGTTGGCGGCATCTTGTTTTCCCTGAACTTTCCATGACAATATCGACAGATATGATTATTATCTTCTGTTATCATCCTTTGACGAAGGAATTTCTCAAATTTATCCCATTGATCTCCGTATTTAGACACATTAGAGACTGCGATGCGGATGATATTGCTTTCAAGACAGAGTTTTTCGCAAGAGATGCAAGGAAAGCGCGGAACATCCATCGACCGTTTAGTAAAAGCCATGAACGCGGAAATGAATTCGGTTCTTATCTGAGTTTCGTCTAGATTAATTTCCTTTGCATTTATTTTAAATGCTTGGGCTGTCCGTTCAGCTTGATCAGCAATATCTTAAAGCATTTCGATGTCATTTTTATTTAAAGCCTCATCTAGACTCGTTAATTTCTTATTCAAAAACATAAGATGATACATCAATCTAAAGATGCGTCGAATAGCAGGAAAATGAGAAGATAAAATTTGTATTGACAAAAATTTGGACGAACATGTGTTTGGGTTGATATAACAACCATGAGAATGACCAAGTTTCTCTGTGCTCATGTTATTTGAACATTTATTAATACGACGTAAAAAGCTGTCCAATTTAATAAGTGTGCAATTCATAAATTGCTGGAAGATATCTTTTAAATTATTTACCATTTGATCATCGTTCGTTTTACATATTTGAGTGCACTTCCATGATTTTCTTGTTTTGCTTTTAGTTTGTATTAAAGGTAATATATTCATAACTTTACCTTCTGAATTCATTATGATCGGTTCAATTTGATTGAAAATATGATACATAGTTTCTCTAAAATATGCCTCTGAAGAAGGATTATGCAGAGATTCTCCACATAACATTTGAATAAACTCGTTACGATCGGAACATGAATAACCGGTAATACGTGTGAGACGTACTTCAATCTTCTCTTTAGTATCTTTCAGAGTCTTTTTTAATTGAACAATATATGTCTGTCGAGTATAAAAACACCACTTTACAATTCGTTCGGCTTTGAGTCGGCAGTCCACAGGAGAAAAGCCCGTTAAAACAGACGACAAGTTTCGAACATACCTCTCTTTGGTATATTTAGATTTCACCCAAGTATTCTTTTTAATAAATGTAAAATATTTTTTTTTAATATTTTTGCTGATGCGCACCTTATTATAACGCTTGATGGATCTATAATGTGCCTTTTGCATTTCCTTTTTCTTTTTATTGTGAACTTGATAATAATCGCGCAGGTATTTATTTCGAAAACATCTATTATGTACCAATGGAATTTTAGATTCTACTAATACGTGCGAATTACTTTCACTAACTGCTACATTATCAGTATCATCGCCCAATTTGACATCATTATTTTCTAATGACTTTTTACACTCCGCTTTCACGAAATTAGAAACTTTTCGTTTGTAATAACTTAGTGGGGTTGCAGCATGTGCAAGATTGTCGTCATTCTGATCAGTTACAGTCATCTCAGATACTTTGCTAACGGAAAATTCTCTCCGCCCTGTTTTATTATTCTTATTAATCGCTTCTGACGGACCAGGCTCCTGTACATTGTGGTCACCTTGAACCACACATGATATAACGTCAGCCTCCAGTGTCTGGCACGGAAAATGTTCAACTTTTCTTGATTGAAACATATATAGGCAGTGTTCACGCATACGTAGATGGTCATATGTAACACTCTCTGGTTTTATGTCCCCTAAGATTGATACAGCAAATGCCATCGAAAACAGTGCACAATCATTACTATTTGGCTGTTTTTCAACCGGCGGAAATACGACGGAATTGGTTTCACTAAAATTATAATAGGGAAATAATTTTTCTAGGTACAGCTTATGATAGCGGTGCAGCTGCTTATGCCCAATAGAATCAAATATATATATTTGTTTCGTATCATAATAACTGCATACCCAATGACCATTTTCATGAGGCTTATATGCAGGCATTATCAATTGGTCGCAGCTAAATAAAATCTGAATATGCTTTCGATTTTTTGCAACCGCCTCGATTCGATCCGGGCGATAGAGATGCCATGGTGATCGCTGCTCGAATTCTGAATTAGACGCAACGTATAATAGTTTTCCAAATTCCTCAACATGATCGGCATTGAGCTGAGAACCGTCGCTAATTAGACGATTCTGACGAACGTGGAATGGTTCAAAATCGACGTCTGGTATGATAGTCATATCATCAATAGTAATAACTAGATTGTTTTTTGTGTCATTTAAAACCTTAGGTTGTGCCTGTTGACACACTTTATCAACATCTTCTAATAACAAGCATCTAGGATTTCGAGGTTTCCTCTTGTTTTTTGAAACTTTCCGGCTCTTTAGTACCTTCTGGTTAGCATGTTCTACTAATCTTGTACACGAGACATTTTGCGATACAACGATAGGTTGCTCAACTTGAGACTTCTCAAAATCAGGAATACTATGGTTGGGATTTGTTGTATTTTTGATAGTGGCTTCAATACTTATTTCTTTCATAACGGTGTCGCGACTTTTACCGCATAGATCATTTACATTCACCTGGTTTATTTTCACATCCTTGATTTGCGTAACTGGACTCAATCTTTTACTTTCAACTTCCCACGTCACAGTCGACGCAACTCGAATTTGATTCTTTACTTTTTCTAGGTGCAGTTTTTGATTTTTTTCTGTTATCTTGTCTTCACTACAACTCTTTTTTCGAATAGGATCGTTGTTTTCGGCACCCGAAGGATTTTTTATTTTCGTGCCACGGCTCTTCCATGCAACGGCTTTTCGCTTCTTTTGTACCTCTTTTAGAGGCAATATTTTATTTCTATCAATTACATCACGTGGGAAATGTTCAATACATTGCAACTCAAGCATCTTCAGCAAATGTGCACGCATGCTGGGCTGAAAATATCGAACCTTGTTCGGTTTCAATCCGTACAATATTGATACGGCAAATGCCATTGCGTACAATCCACAATCATTCGAATTTGGCTGCTTATCGACCGTCGGAAACAAAATTGCACCTTTTTTATCGAAGTCATAAAAAGGAAATAACTTTTCAAGATAAAGTTTATGTAGCTTATGTAGGGTGTTACTACCCGCAGAGTCATAAATGTTAATTTTCTTTCCATCATAAAAGCTGCAAACCCAATGACCTCCTGAAGGTTCTTTACCATCTTCGTTTTCTGGGACTAACTCAACGCAGCTGAACAATATTTGGACATGTTTCTTGTTTGCTGGTATAGGCTGTATATACTCGGGAAAATATATATTATGTTGCGGTTGCATGTGAAATTCGAAACCAGCGGCCGCATTAAATAGTTTCGCAAACTTTCCAACATGATAATCATTAATCCAACCCTTATTAACGATGCAGTTTTTCTGACGCAATGCGTAATTTGTTTCTGAAGCCCTCTTTAGCTTAGTACTACTCGCTTTGAGACTAGAACCGACACTTTCGCCACCCGAAGGATCTTTCATATTCATCTGGCTGGTTTGAACATCTTCGAGTTGTGAATTTTGACACAATTGATTCCTTTTCGCTCTTGATGCCGTAGACAACGCAACAGCATTCCGCTTCTTTTGTACCTCTTCAAGGGGCAATATTATATTTGTATCAACTGTGTCGCGTGGAAAATGTTCGATACATTGTCTCTCAAAAATCCTAAGCAAATGTGCACGCATACCTGGTTGGAAATACCGGACATTCTGCGGTTTTAATCCATACAATATTGATACAGCAAATGCCATTGCGTACAACGCGCAATCGTTCGAATTTGGCTGCTTATCTACCGCCGGGAACGATATTGCACCGATCTTGTCGAAGTCATAAAACGGAAATAATTTTTCGAGGTAGAGCCTATGATGCTTATGCAGCGTGTTACCGCCCGCAGAATCGTAGATGTGAATCTTTTTCCCGTCATAAAAGCTGCACACCCAATGACCACCTGAAGGTTCTTCAAGATTTTCCGTGACTAGCTTACTACAGCTAAATAATATCTGCACGTGTTGCTTATTCTTTGGTACAGGCTGTATATACTCAGGTAAATAGATGTAACACTGAGGTTGCATCAGAAAGTAGAAACCAGCCGCGAGGTTAAATAGTTTCACAAATGCTTCAATGTGATCATCATTGAGCCAATCGCCATTAGCGATGCAACTCTTCTGGCGAATGTCGTAATTTGATTTTATCATTTATGATTATCGACTTTTAACTATGGGACTAAGCGCTTAAACTTTTGCACCTTGGATAAGTTCCAAAATACAAACAACAGCAGCTCAAGGCGCTAAAAAGCGGCCAACATGGGGCTAAACTATACCACTAAGCGCTCGAACTTTTGCACCTTGGTGGGTTCCAAGATACAAAGAGTACAGCAGCTCGAGGCGCTTGAAAGCTGCCAATTCGGTTACTTGCACCGAATTTAGTATTTTATTAAATTAATAAAGGAGAGGACAGGAAGGTAAGGGACAAATAAATAAAGGAATAAAAAAAGAAAGAGCCGGATTAAAAAACCAAAATGTTGCCGTTTTTGCAATGAAGAAAACCTGAAAAGAAATGCAAGTTTTAACAACTCAAAAACGAGGACGTTAAACGTCGTTTTAATTGTAGGTTTATATTGTAGGTAATTAATATGAATTAATATAAAATGAACATTCCGTCCTTAATTTTTGGACTACCATGCAGTCGTGAGAAAAACGTGTGTCGGTTAGAGAAAACATTTTCTGAGGAATAAATATTCGAAGCTTCGTGAATGTTTTTCGAGGAGCCTTGTTGAAGAAACTTTTCAAACTTCTCCGCACCACAGACATTTCTTACTGGTTCGCATTCCCGGATTCTGATTTAATGAGGATAGCATGGCAGAGTCAATGATATTTATCATATTGTTTCACAGACATTATGAGACTACTGCGTAGCAGTAATGCCAGATGGTCGTTGCGATGTACTCTCAGAAAAGATTTCGTTACCCCTTAATAATCCCCTAAACTATTCCCCCCAAAGAGATGGTGAAGTGACCGCGGTATTTAAATGTGATGGCGATTTTGAAAAAAATAGACGACGGTGCATAAGACATTAATGGCATCTTTAATGATGTCTACGCTGCACCCCGTTATAATTGAACTGAAAGATTAAAGTATTTCAACAATCCCATTCAGCCTAGTCTGCTGTCAAATGGATGTCGAGATAAATCGATGAATGTGTGCTTAAGGTGAAATTACACATCTAAAATACACACAGGGCTGTGACGACCGATATTTGCAACACTGAAAGATTTTGGGCTGGCACCAACACAGTCGATGCAGCGGGAAATAAAAAAATTCAGAATTTCGAAAAGCTCATCCTCGCGCTTCTTCGTTTGCCGCTATCGAATGCCGTCGTCAAACGCGCATTTTCCATCACAAAGATTGTTGAAGACAAGTTATGAACCAGAATGTCGGTTAGAATGGTTGAATGAATTTTACAGGTTCACCGCATTCTCAATGTCAAATGTTTCCAATTTATACCAACAGCAGCGATGCCCAATCGCTTCAAGTCCGAAATGGTGTATCCATTTCATTCATTTTTCTTTAAATGAATTTCTTTCATTGATTAACAACAAAGAAATATAGTTTCTGTTCTGCAGTACACAATTTACGCGAGCTCACTTTGTCGTTAACGTAGTTTATAGTCAAGTAGCGACTGGATTTCGTTTCCGGGTAGCAAAACGTTTATGAAAACGTGTAAAAAGTAAGTGCTAAGTATAATTTGCCGCAAAAAGAGTCACAGGAACATGGTAAACAGGCAATATAAATATTCCCCTGAATAATCTTTTCTCCTGTTGGCCTCCTAACACGAGCAAAAAATAACGCTAAATCTAAGGGGACATCCCCTGATCTGGCAACAGTGCTGCGTAGTCTCAAAGAAAGAATCATGTACCATTCATGAAAACGATTTTCCGATGAAAGGATACTTAAGGTATCTATAACATTTTATTGAAACGCCTCTGTGAGAAAATTGTCTAGGTTTCCTCTTATAAGGGATATCGCTCACGAATTCTGATTTACGGACGGCCTGGCAGCAAAATCACATTTTTTATGTTTTATAGACATCATGCGGAATCTCCTACATAATCACAAAACAACCATATGCCTTTGAAACCTCGGTAATTTTTTTTATGAAACTTGTTGAGAAAACTACGTTTTATGTCACTTGAGGCATTCCTCATTAATTCTAAATTCCAGTGGGACTGACGACAACAGTTATAAAAGAATAATTATTGTTTTCATCTGTATTATAATGAATGTTTGGACTACCACATACGCAAAAGAATTGAGTTATTCACAGAAAGTGAAATTTGACAAAAATTAATTGATAACAATTTGATGAAACTGATAAAAGAATATTTGAAGCTTCTTCAATTTTTTTTTAAAAGCCTTCTTTGGAATAATGGTCAGATTTCTCCTTTAACGGCAAAATCGAACAGTTTTTATGAAAGTGTTCAATAGTGTATGTCTGGACTAGCAGGTAGTGTCAAAACAAAATCACATAGCAGTGATGAAAAATATTCAATAAGTAATCCAGCTTCAGTAATATTTTTTAAAAGTTTATTTACGAACATTTTCCAGCCCTCGTCTCGCAAAAGGGATTTTCCGCTGATGATTATTTCCAGAGGGTCTAATGACACAATAAAATATATTTCTTCGTAATGCGTATAAAACATTATATATATATATCATAATATAATAATAAATTAGTGGGAAATGCCTTTTGCGAGACGAAGCCAGGAAAAATAAGAAACAATAGATAATAAGGTTATATCGCAGAAAAGTGTAACAAACGAATTTGGAACCAAGAGAAGAATACGACGGGGATGCTCTGGCAGCTTCATACTCTTTTTCATCAGGAAGGGGAAAATATTTGTGTTCAAATTTGCAGACGACATAATATTAATAGCGAATGAGGAAGAAGAGATGAAGAAAATGATACCATCACTAGAGAAATACGTGGAAAAAACAAACTGACTGTGAATATTGATAAACCAAAATTATTTAAATAAAAAAAGAATTTTTGAACCACGATTTTAAAACGAACTAAAAAGTATAAAATAATTTCTCTTAGCCCTATACAGATTCATAACCCAATATAGATTCCTTACCCAAGATTGTCCTGAAAATTTGTGATTGTGAATTATTAATAGCTGTGTAAATACTTGTAAGATTTAAAACGAAAAACGTGGGGCGCATGGAATAGATGGAGTGTAGGAAGAAGCTGTCGTTAAGAAAACTCACACAACAGTTCATATCATTTGCAGTGCAATCAAGTTGTTAGTGACTTACAATTAGGTGAACTAATCGTGCATCAATTATCTATTGCATGCGTCCCACGTTTTTCAAAAGAGGTATACAAAAAACACCAAAAAAATACAACAAGACTGGAACAACAGTGAGAATTCGTTATATCTTAGGGAGTACAAAAATCGAAAATAATATATACAAATCGAAGAGTACTGTGAAGAGAAGGGCCGAGAGGAAAACAAAAGAAACATGGGCCAGGCTAAGATCTGGAAATATAGGAAAAGGAGGCAAAAAGGGATACACAAATACCCTATGCCGGCATTGTAGGAAGGAAGAAGAAAGGTGGAACACATTATTGAATGCAACATAAAATAAAAAATCAATAAGAAAGTGGTAGATGGTTTGGAAAAGTGGCGAATAGGCTACAATCGGAAGGCACTAAGATGGTAAAAATGAATTTAGAAATGAAAAGGAACTGATCAAAAAATTATGCGCATATGTGAGAGCCTCCAAATGCATGGTAAGAAAGGAAGCATAAAAGAAAAAAAGCACGAAAGACAAATCAACAAAAAAAAAAGGAAATGTGTAAAAGGGTATCAATGTACAGAGCGGAGAATTGTGTAAAAAACCGCAAGGGTATACCTAGAAAAAAGAACTATACTATACTATTCGGTAGTGCAGAAACACATAATACAGCTTGTGAAAAATTGTGACACAACTGTTTCATATGGCTGTCGGAGTCTGGGAGTCGGGCTGTCTTTGAGAAGTCAATTTGACGCACCAAAAGCATTCCTCACTGATTCTGAGACTGATGTAGTTTAAAAAAATAATGCCATGTACCGATCATACAAAAGATTTTCTTATGTCTTCTCAACTTTCTCAGATACATTGGACGAACATGATGTTGAAATTTGCATCGTTGGACCGCAATAAAATATTTGTTTTTACAAATACTAAATATTTAGCATAAAGATAAAGCTTGTCCGGAAAGTCTTTTGAAATATATTGTTCAAACTTCTTAACATCAAGGGCAAATCTCATTGATTTGCCCTTTGACTTGACTAATTTACAAAAACTTTAAAAGCAATGAACAGTTTATTACAATTTTTATACATCCCATGTGTGTACCGGTGATGGAAACATGCAACATTGTTAAGGACTCGGTAGTGTTTTTTTTTCTAAATCTGTTCAAGAAAATTTTTCAGGTTTCTCTGGCGAAAGGGATTTTTCACTGATTTTTATTTCCAGAGGATCTGATGACAAAGTCAAATATGTTTCACCATAATGCGTATAAAACATTATTATAAATATATGTAAATTCGCCATCACATCCTCTGGAAATAGGAATAAGTTGAAAATCCATTTTACGAGACCAAGCCTGGAAAAACTAGAAATGTATTATATTGCCCATGAAAAATGGTGACAAAACTGTTTGTAATGACTGAGTCTTTGACAAACAAACATAAAAACGTTTGAAAAAGTTCCTGAAAAAGGCTTTCCAAAAAACATTTAAAAAGCTTCAGATATTTATTTATCAGCAGACTTTTCCTGTGATTATCACACGATTGATTTTATTCTTCATGGCCGTTCATAAATGTATCACGATACATATGAGAATAATAATAATTTTTTGGCCTTCGCAGTTGATATTTCCGAAAATAATACTTGGTGAAAAATGCCTTTAGTGAGATGAAGCCTAGAACATTTTTCTCAAAATGACTTCTACACAAAACATTGCAGAAGCTTTAAAAGTTTTTTACCTTGAAAATTTTTCCTTAAACCGACGCAGGATTTCTCACAAAAAAACTTTATGGAGGCCACAAATATTTATCCATGAAAAGAATTTTCCCACTAAAAAAATATTTCAAGTCTCATTAAAGTTTTCCCGAGACAGTTCTTTGAGGGAATGTTCCAAATGTCTCAGCAAAGGCATTTCTCATAGATCTTGGATTTTCAGAGAATCTAGCAACAATGTCAATTTTTTAAAACGCGTCATAAAGATTTTTTCCACTTTCGTGTAGTCACCAAAAACAGGCTCTTCTGAGAAACGCGTTTGCAAACACAAAATATTTAAAGCAACATTAAAAACTTCAAATATTTCTTCCATTAACTATAAATAAAAGACTTACGGGCTATTCTTTGATAAAATGTTATCGTCAGCAGATCGCCTTTTTCGCCACACTGAACAAATTCACCGATCACTTTTTTCACGACGCTGAAAAATAGAAAAAAATTAAAACAAGAGAATTTCGACGTGTTGCTTTCTTCCTATTTCTTTACACTGCACTGGTTACAATTATTTGTTGAGTTTGGTAGTATCAAGAGACACGTATTCCTTACGATGAACAATTAATCCAAATAAATCGCGTCACGGCACAACGTTTTTATATCGTATACGTACGAAAATCGTATACCCACGGTAAACAAAAGATAGAATGCAGCCAACCACCGGGAAGTACTAAGGCACTACCAGGGATGCCACCACAATTGCACGATAAGTGCAGCAAGAGCGCTTGTCGAGCACCGCCGTGAAGTTAGCCGTACGACTTTGACTTTTCGACTTTTTCGACGCGTTTGCATTTTTCATTATTATTTCATCATTACAATTCAAATGTACATTTTTACAAGGGACGGGATAGGATATTTACACATATCAAACTATTATTGTATTATTAAAATATTTATTGAATGCCAACAAATAACGATGATTTAATTTTTAATTATTTTTCATTACGTCAAACTACACTACTTGGATATTTTTTTAAATCCAGATTATCTTTCTTTTTGCTCAACGTTGATACGTGAAGAATATTGCTGCATTCCTGTTCCTTACATCCCGTGTTCCTTACACGGGAAAGAGAGTTTTTCATGCTAATACACATCGTCCAATATGGAATCGAAAACCCGTGCCAAATTGCGATTAGCCACAAATCGCTCTTCCAAAACAATTACAAACCCGACGCGCAGCCACGAACGATGCACACAGGTATTGATAAATATAAAAACGAAAACCACCCAAAGTGTTCTTTATTGAATCACTTTTTCTTTACACCAAATCGATTTGTTTTTGCACCAAATTGCAGCACACGTTCTAAAATTTTGACACTTTTCAGTAAAAAAAATCGAGATCGAGAAAACGGAAAAAACAAACCAAATGTCAAGATTGCGGAGGTTACATAAATAATGGGACGCGGCGTTTTGCGGAGTGGGAGTAACGCGGGTGACTACTAGTGCCGCATGATGGGCTGCTTTCCGTGGCGTCAATAACGGGGCCACCGATCCTTAAGGAAATATATACGAGTGTCACCCCCCCCCCCCCTGTACGAGAGCCATACATGACTGATGGTTACAGGGGGCTGGGCATGCGACTAACCCTCAGACGAAGCGCATGCGCAAATCGTCAGTTACTTGGTTTACTTGGAGACTAAAACCGCAGATGGCACGCAAAATTGTATATGGTCAGCTTCCACGCTATCTAATGCTCTTTAGGAAGACTGTGCTCAAGATCAGCCCCCGGCACTAGTAGATAAACGGGGTGGGCGTTAAAATGTTCAATGACCAAATATAGAATGACCAAGATTTCGAAACGACAGAATTATGAACTCTCAAAATAACAAAGGTTAAATTATTCGAAATGTTATCCTTTGACCGATGACGAAATCGAATAACTATTACACCAAAGGATTATTTATTCGACAGCTCATTTATTCGAGAATATATATTCAGATAGTCCGCAGTTTGAATCATACAAATACACATTCGAACAATCTACAACATTTATATCTCCAAAATAGAAAAAAGTGAGTATCTAATATTCGTAATACCGTCTATAGCAAAAAGCCATATATCGAGACTACAAACTTCGAATGTGTCGATCTTAGAAACGCAAATGATCGATGGTCCGAAATGGTGAATACCTAAATAGCGAATATGGCATGGCTGCCTGACCCGACTGACCACTAACGCTATCTGCCATCTTCATTCTGTAGCGCAAGTAGCATTGCTTGATCCCACGTTTTCGCTATCCGGATCGTTCGCCATTTTGGCCCATCGCTATTTTAACTGATCGACTTTTTGATCCTTCGCTTAATGAATTCGAAATTGCAAAATGTCGTAATATTTACAATTCGACCATTTGGCGTCTGGAATTGTTTGGTGTGTATATACAAGCGAATCGATATTATATCTCTCATTATTTTGTTAAATCTGATATTTGTTTTCGCTATAAAACAACTTCGAGATTTTTGTATTCACAATTTCGATCAACTATTTTACAGACTATCATAATATTGATCCATCTATATTGGAACCTTCGTCATTGCTGAATTCGAAATTTCGGTTCTTCTGAATATTGATCGTTCGAATTTCCGATCCCCACCCGATAAATACTGTTTGCAAAGTGTCCTTGCCGTACTGTGGCGCTAGTCGTCATGTGACAGGCATGCATATATATGTATGTTGCACCGGTGTTTCGAATATTTTACATGAATAAAAGTCTGATATATTTGGAATGATTTTCCGTTCTAATGATTTTCCATTAGAACACAATAAATAACGTCGCAATAACGATAGCAGGACGAAAGCCATAAAAGTATTTAATCGTTCAGCTGAAGAAGTTCAAGAACTCAAAAGCCGGGACAAAACGTGTTTTCGTGTATCGTATAGGAATAGTAGGCCAGTGTCAGGGGCTGCTCAAGACCAGGGGGCTGGCACCTCCTATCCCTTACCGTATATAAATAAAAGCTACGCTTTATGACCGCTTTGTTTAGTTCTACCTCTCCCCGTGGCGCTAGTAGGTCACTTACAATATTCTTATTGCGCAGGCGCGAGTCCCGCACGGAGTACTTAGCCACCCAGGCGCCGAATACGACTATTTTGACCTTTGGAGTTTAAGGGGGAATATCAGTGTGAAAAAAATCGATTTTTTTGCTTAAATAGATAGTTTTGGCCTTTAAGAATATGCCTACAAATTTTCAAAACAATATTCGGCTTAGAAGTATTCGAAATTGGCGCCAAGCGACGACGCTCTCAGAGCCTTCTATACGGGCCTTTCTATACTTTAAACGCGTTTTTCTCGAAACCATGTTTTTTGACCTGGTTGACACCATAACTCTGTCAAATTTTGTCCAATCGACTACATTCAAAAAGGACTTTCTTCAGAAAACTTATCGCTATCGTCGCATCGTAGAGTTTTTTTTTAATTGTTTACTTTTTTTATTAACAATTTACTGCAAATTTTTTGTGTAAAATTCGATGTTTTTAAAAATGGCCGCCATTTTTTTTCTAGTCAAAATTTTCAAATTTCCTATGATGCTGCGATAGCTATACTATTATAATTTAATAATCTTTTTGAATGTTTGATTTCACATGCTTGCTGCGGCACTTATGCTGTCAACCGTCGGGGAGTTTTTTTTGAGACGCCATTTTGCGACCGCTCCTCTGCTTAATAAAATGTACTAAAAATGAAAAAATAATCCTTGTATGCTTCATAACTTCAACAATTAATACACAAAATTTCAAATAATTTGATCGAGACGTTTAAAAAAAAAATCCCAAAAAATACCTCATTTTTCAGCCTGTCACACTGATATTGTCCCTTAAGCCGCGGTGAGGAATTGATGAAATTAACGAAATTAAAATAGTAATCCTGAAAAGGTGCATTTTTCACCGTACTATCCGATCCTCGCATTCGAAACTATCGAAAGTCTTCGAATGATATGTATGCGTGTGTGTATATATACATAGCTCCTGCGTGCGCCTCAGGATTGCTCGAGTAACTAGCGCTGCAAGTGGCAGAGTAGGACACTACAAGCCGAGGATATTTGCGTGGCAAAAATTCTGAAAAATGCTAGCCTCCTGCTCCTGCTCAAGCCGTAGCCCGGACATGCAGCGCCCCTTATACGTACTACTTGACGACGACGAGCTTGTGATATATAGGATATATATACACATACTAACAGTGTTACAATAGTTGTGACAGTTCTAGCCGTTTACCATGGTTGAAACGTTTATCAGTGCAAATAAAACAAATCGCGGTATTTAGGACTAAATTCACATTTTCAAAGGTTGTTAATGACGGGATTTTTAACCTTCGAAAATTCTTCGAATACGTCAAACAAACGGTCCTTGTCAGGGCCATAGATTAATTTGACAAAGGTTCTTCGTACCGCAAATTCTAACGTGAAAAAATGCCTCGAAACCGTAAATATGACAGCAAGCTCATCAACATCGAACTTTACACTGAAGAGAAGAAAACGCTGAAAGTATGGAATTTTCTTGTGTTGAACACAGGTAAGGAAAAAAATATGAACTTTTCGTTACTCAAAGACAAGTACAGATGTATGCCAGGGGTGGCCAAACTTTTGAAGTGTACAGTCGACACTACGGTCCAAAATATACCTGGTGGTCTACCGCCACCAACAGATTTAAACCCAAACAAACCCAAACTATTTTCACAATTGATTTTACTCTCAAGGGTTTCTAAAACCATCTAGGCGGTCGACCGGCTGACCACGGTCGACGCATTGACCACCCTTGATGTGTACCCGTAGGAATCAAGCACCTGAACATATAACTTAGCTTTGCATCAAGCACACTAAATAAAAAAGCTAAGCATCGTCAAGCATCGTGTAGATTGTATAGTGATAGCGCACACCTGAGATCTGTCAAACAAACACAGTGACTGAAAAGAATAATTAATTCATCCAGAGTAATTTGAATGGCATATTTAATAAAGTGCATATTTTGTGAGTTAATAGGCCCCCAATTAAGTAATCCACTCTTAGCATCTGACATATGTTGATGTAAACACAATGGATGCATGTCAATTTGTTTCGCCATGCTAATCCCACTTTTAATGCCCTGTACAGATCGCTTGCATATACCCTATATATCTGGCCAGTAAAATAAGCCTGGGTGTAGAAAGAAAATTGTGCGAGGACCACTGCGTCGGAAGTCTGACTCACAAGGACATGCCGGATGTTCCCGTAACCTTAGGCTTGAAGATTGGTGTCGCAAACGATCTGCATCTGAACGAACAAAGCAAGGAAGTTTTGTATGAAGGAAAGACCAGTGTACAACTGGAGAACAACGCTGATCGATCAGCGATGATGAAAGATTCATCGAAAGGGCACCGATAAGAATTTATCTTGCATCGACGTAGGCAATAAAAAATCCTTAGTGTATTAGGATCAAAATTATTAATATAGTATTTAATATGGAATCCCTAGAAGTATCCAACAGATAGAAATATATTCAAAAGATGTACAAAATATATTTATCTTTGGGTACTGCTATCTAGGAATTCACTTGGAGTCAATAAAAAATATGTATTTTCTTCAGCGGCTTTGCAATATTCGTCCACTAATGGAAAATGTATGTATATCTTCATTAGCGGGGCTTAAGCAGTATCAACAGATGCACCATTTGAAAGTATCAGGTCCTTCTTACGGATGCTCAAATTATTACTCGCTGAACAGTCAAATAATAATGAACCTTTGGTATTTTGGCAAATATTTTTAATTTTTATTCGAGGGCTATACCTCATACGTTCCTCATTTCAAATTAAGAGGTTTTTTAATGGAATTTTTTTTTCAGATATCAGGCTCCTCCGTAGCCACGACCACGTCCACCGCGCCTGTAGCGGTTCCCCCGGATGCGCGCTGATCATAAACGTTCATTTGGGCCATCAAATTTAGCTGCCGCTCCTCCTGCACACGCCATCCAGCGCGATTCCCACGCCCTGCAATGACAAATATTGTTTTTATTAATTTTCATCAAATAAAAAATTGAGGTTTATCAATAGAAGCTTCCTTTGATCGAGGCTTTTGTATACAGCGCCTAAATCGAAATAAGAATATTTTTCATCATTTGAAGGCAATAAAAAATGTATATTTTCAGGTATCGAAAAGCCAAAGCTATACATTTTTCTTGTATACAACTTTTTAAAGAATTTATGTCTGTTGGTATTAGAGATATAAAAAAATGCATTCATCTTGCATTAAGGATATGTACAATATAATCTCACAAACATACCAATTCAGTTTTCTCATAGACAGTTGATTTTTTTTCGAAAAACAAATCGTCAGTTGCCCTGAAGATGATTTGTCTTTTAGAAATCTCTGCTTGAAAGTTTTACCATTTCTCTCACTTTCTCATAATAAAAGATGTACCACGTGACATATCACGTGGTACACCTAGTTCGCCTTATAGCAAACAAGATTCTCTCTTTTTTTTAAATAAAAAGCAACCTTACAACCAGCAACATTTTCACTTTTTTAAGCTACTAATACAAGGCAAAAATACTCATTTTTGGTTCAACGACTTGAGGTTATGAAAACAAAACAAAATACGTAGCAAACAGTCAGCCCAACTATTTGAGCGTGGCTAATTGTTTGCTACAAATTTCGTTTGTGTAAACAGGACTTACGTTTATTTTCGGGTTGCAGGCCCGACGTCGGTTCGTCCGGCTGAGGCGGTGCCGGTGTCTCCTCGGGACCTTTGTTGTCCTCCGCCTCATCAATCGGCATTGACTCATCCTCGCTCATTTGCTGGAAAACATAGCGAATTCACATATCGAAAAATTAAATATTCAAATTTATAAACTTATTATCAAGAATAATCGAAAGTTACTTACTACTTGAAAATTCGCTGCTGAATCCGAGTTAATGGAGTTTTTCCCGTGTCTGCACGACTTCGAACACCAATGAAAGGCGCGGATTTGTCCATTGGCTGGACGACTAGTTCCATTGGTCACCACAGGCCACCTATCGAGCGGGATATCCGTATTCGAATCACCAGACAGTGTTACCAACCATATACAATTGATAGCCGGGGTGCGGTTCGAATTGCGCTGTGAACCCTCACAGCGCAATACCGGCCGCGACCGGTCCAATCGGATCGGACCAATCAGATTGACAGTAAGCACGCGATGTACACGTTAAGCATAATTCGCACCGCACCCCCGATCGCAAGCGTATACGTGTAAACATAAAAAAATTAGATACGCAATTATTAAAATCAGATTCTAAATAGTAAGCAAAATGGTAATAAAACAATTACAATAGCATTATAAAATCTTTTGTACATTGGATTCATAAAGATTGTCGCCCAACTTCGATTGTATTATTCATTCACCTCGGTCACGTATTAAGTTTTTTCCCTTTAATTACGCAATAACATAAAACATTGTTTTTGTTAAGCATCAAATAGTTATAATATGAAAAAATTTTCCCGACTATGGCCTCTGGATACTGCGCGCGATTTGCAACGAGCGATGGGCGATATCCAATGAAAGCTTCACTTTCCTAGAGGTTTTCTGGAATACCATAACTCCTATTGGATATCGCTCATCGCGTACAGTGTGCAGACGCTCTAAGCCGGGCAATTCTTACATATTATAATTGTTTTATGCCTAACAAAGATAATTAAAGGGAAAAAACTTGATACGTGACCGAGGTGAATAAATAACAAAATCGAAGATTGGGCGACGAACTTTATGAATCCAATGTACAGAAGATTTTATAATGCCATTGTAATTATTTATGCTTACTAATTAGAATCTGATTTTAATAATTGTGTTTCCGAATTTTTTATGTTTACACGAGTATGCTTGCGATCGGGGGTGCGGTGCGAATTATGCTTAACGTGTACATAGCGTGCTTACTGTCGATCTGATTGGTCCGATTCCGGCCGGTATTGCGCTGTGAGCGTTTACAGTGCAATTCGAACCGCACCGCGGCTAACAATTGTATACGGTCGGTAACACTGCCTGGTGATTTGAATACGGATGTCCCGCTTGATAGGTGGCCTGCGATGACCAATGGAACTAATCGACCAGCCAATGGACAAATCCGCACCTTTCATCGGTGTTCGAAGTCGTGCAGACTTCATTAACTCGGATTCAGCAGCGAATTTTCAAGTAGGAAGTAACTTTCGATCATTCTTGATAATAAGTGTATAGATTTGAATATTGAATTTTTCAATATGTGAATTCGCCATGTTTTCCATAAAATGAGCGAGAACGAGTCGATGCCGATTGATGAGGCGGAGGAGAACAAAAATCCCGAGGAGACACCGGCACCGCCTCAGCCGGACCAAACGACGTCGGGCCCGCAACCCGAAAATAAACGTAAGTCTTGTTTACACAAACAACATACGTAGCAAACAACTAGCCACACTGAAATGGTGTGGCTAGTTGTTTAGTAAATGGAACTAGGAAACCTCAAGTGGTTGAAGCAAAAATGAGTATTTTTGCCTTATATTAGTACCCTAAAAAAGTGAAAATGTTGCTGGTTGTAGGTTGCTTTTTATTTAAAAAAAGAGAGAATCTCGTTTGTTATTAGGCGAACTAGTGTACCGCGTGATATGTTACGTGGTACATCTTTTATTATGAAAGTAGTGAGAGAAATGGCAAAAACTTGCAGAGATTTCTCAAAGATGAATCATCTTCAGGGTAACTGATGATTTGTTTTTCTAAAAAAACTCAACTGTCCATGAGAAAACTGGATTGGTAAGTTTGTGAGATTTTAATAATCTTGTACATATCCTTAATGCAAGATAAATGCATATTCTTAGCACTCCAATACCGACAGACAAATTCTTTAAAGAGTTGTATACAAGAAAAATGTATATCTTTGGCTTTTCGATACCTGAAAATATACATTTTTTACTTCAAATGATAAAAAATATTCTTATTTCGATTTAGGCTCTGTATACAAAAGCCTCGATCAAAAGAAGCTTCTAGTGATATATTTTACATTTGTATTTGATGAAAATTAATAAAAACAATACTTTTCATTGCAGGATGCGGGAATCGCGCTGGATGTTGTGTGCGGGAGAACCGGACGCTAAACATGATGGCCCAAATGAATATGTTTGAGGTCCATCATTATTTGCGCCAAAATGTGAGATCAGCACGCACCTGGGGGAACAGCCACAGGTGGGGCGGACACGGTCGTGCCTATGGAGGAGCTGCCTGAACTCTGGAAAAAAAAACATTTACAAAAACAAAACTGTTCATTTGAAAAAACGGGGAACGTATGAAGTATCAAGTGTCAGCCCTCGAATAAAAATGTAAAATATTATTTTCAAGTACCATAGTTCCTTTATTATTTGCCTATTCAGCGTGTAACAATTTGAGCATCCGAAAGAAGGACCTGATACTTTTGGATGATGCACCTGTTGATCCTGCTGAAATGCCGGTGATAAAGATTTACATACATTTTTCATTGTCTGGAACAAATACTGTTAAGCCACTGAAGAAAATACATATCTTTCATTGTCTCCGAACAAATACCTAGATCGCAGTACCCAAAGATAAATATTTTTTGTTCAATCTTTTGAATTGATATTTCTATCTGTTGGTATATATATATATATAAAGAAATATGTCTTAAGATTTTTCAACCAAACATTAGTTTCGAAAAAATCTATTATCACTATAATATTGAATATGATATTTAGCGAGCTGATGTTTTCTTTCCATTGCCCTTTTTTTCTTGTTCACTTTGGAAGTTTGTTACAAGGATTACTTATTGGACAATCGTTTCCCCTGGCGAGCTTTGGGATTGCGAGTGATCATTCCCGAATGAGAAGAATGGATTTCCTTGTAGAGGCAGAACCAGCGTCTTTCTTCAATTGTACAGTGATCCTTCATACAAAACTTTGTAGTCTTGTTCTGTTGGATTCAGATTGTTTGCGACACGAATCTTCAGACCTACAGTTACAGGAACATCCATGTCCTCGTGAACCAGACTCCCGATGCAGTAATCCTTGCACAATTTTCTTCCTTCGCCTAGGTTTATTTTACTGACCAGGTTGATAGAGTACATGCAAGCCATCTGTGCAGGGCATTAAAAGTAGGATTAACATGACGAAACAAATACATTTGCATCCATTCCCTTTACAGCAACATATGCCAGATGCTAAGCACAGGTTTCTTAATTGGGGGAATAAACTTTATCGAATATGCTATTCATACTAGTCTGTTACGGATTAGGTACTGTTTTCTGTCGCTGTGTCTGTTTGACAGATTTCATGCGTGCACTATGACTAAGCAATGTACACGATAGCTTGCGATGCATAGCCTTTTTTTGTTGAGCTTGATGCGAAGCTAAATATTTTTAGGTGCTCGATACCTATGGATACACATCTTTAGATATCTCTGAGTAAAGGAAAGGTCATATTTTTCTCCTTACCTGTGTTCGATGTAAAGTTCGATGTAGATGAACTCACTGTTTCAGCCTGCTACCATATTTACGGTTGCGAAACATTTTGGATGCTGGAATTTGCAGTATGAAGAAATGTCAGAATTTGCAGTATGAAAACCTTCGTCAAATAAATCTTTGGCCCTGACAAGGACCGTTGGTTTGGCGTATTCGAAGAACTTTTGGAAGTTCAAATTCGCGACACTGACAAACTTTGGAAATTAAATTAGCCCTTAAAAACGCGGTATGATTTAATAAAATAATTTGCACTGACGGCCTAACCCTCGTAAGAGGTTAGGGCCGTAAATACCATATTGTAATTGTAACACTGTTTATAAAAAACGTTGTGACACTGTTTATATATTATTATATTATATTAATATACGAAAATATATATATCGCAAGTACGTCAAGTGCCCGGCGGTACGAGAAAATAAGGACGCTGCGTATATCAGAAAAATATTTTTTTCTAATCTTTTCGAATGACCGACGCGATACAAAAGCGACACACACTCAATTGTCACATGCTTTATGGACAGAAACGTGCCGTAAACGCGAGTTCGTGAAACGTGAGTTTTCTTGAAACGCGATTTCGTGAAAAAACGCGATATCAGAGATACGACTCGAAGCTACGCGAGCGTCTATATACTGTGACGAGAATAAATTTGGCCCCCCCGCTCGGTGCGCGGGGTCGAGACGTCCCTCCGGCTTGGGGCCGACACTGCGACCACGACGAGCTTCCATGGGGTCCCCTGAAGGAAAATTACCAATTGTTAATCCCCCCCCCCCGACCGTTTCGCTTTTTCTATATGAAACGTCGGTGGTCTCCCGCGAGCGAGAGAGAGAAGACGAGGTGGTAGACGGTCGCGCCATCGGAAACGACTGCGGCGAGGGCGTCAAGTTGAGGTGGAGAGAGAGAGAGGCACCGGAGACAACGAAGCGACGCGCGGGCTGCGAACGCGCCCGAATTCATCCACGCAACAGAAGACGACGAACGCATACCCGCTCACCTCCCGCCCGTCTACTTATCCGTCGTAGGCCCACCGTCGCGTCCGATCGGGTCATGTAGCGAATCGTCCGCGCACGATCTGGCTCGGGATCGTTGAGAATAATTTATATTCGCGCGCGCTAGTCCCGTGGCGCGACACCGGAACACGCGCGCCCGCCCTCTATACGGGAGATCACGTGGCCCGCGTGAGAGAGGGCCGGCCCGTTGGCGCGCGTGCCGGAGAAAGGAGCTTCCTGCGAGGTGTCGAGCTGGACGGACGTGGACGATCAAAAATACGCGGTCCAGCCAAAATCTCCGGGTGAGCCAAGCTGCGCTTCCTCGTGTCAGCTCGGTGGCTGTAGACCGTAGATTCGATCCTCGATCTCGGTGCCGCCGCGGCCGCGGCCTTTTCGCGTTATTATGGGGAATTCCGGTGGGAGGGTCGTGCCAGCGCATCCCGCCGTAGGATTCGCGTCGTGGTCGCGCGCGGGAAGTCTCAATTGTCGCGTCGGGCAAGTCCCCGAAAATCGTTGTTATTGTTGTCGCGTATTTGGGTGAAAGTGCATAGAGTGAGTCGGATTCCCGTCGACGATCCTCCGAATCCGCGGCTGGACCTGAGGGGGCGCAGAGACGAAAATAATCGTTCGCGCAGGTGGAGAATCTCTGATCGGAGAGTTGGCCTCCCGCCATTCAGCGGGACGCGAGCTCGAACCCGTGTAGAGCCTCGACCGTTTGGCCCGGTATAACGGGTGTCTCTGTCCCCTGTCGGATCGTCCCGGTTCTGCCGCTGAGGACGGTTGTCGATACGGGAATCGAAAGAGTGAGTGTGGCGACCGGGAAAGATTTTGTCGCGTTAAAGGATAAATTCTAGCTCGGCCGGGTAACCGAATAGCGGGGGCCCGGTTTTATTTGAAATCTTTAAGGCCGTTAGGCGAGAGTGAGGAGAGGCTGAGACGAGCTCGCGGTAAAGTGTAAGTGAGTGTAGGCCCCGGTCGCGTGTGCGAGTGTGAATATCCGTTCTAGTCTCTTGTCGCGTGTCCCGTCTCGGGAATCGTTTAATTGTCGGGTGAATTGTGTTAATAAAATCGAAATAGAGAATCGCAAGACTAAATTCGAACTCGAGTCGGGTTAAATCATTTTCTTTTCCCCAGTGTCAGTGTTTGTGTAACGCACCCCCCCCCCTCTACCATTTTCCCCAGGCTGCGGCAAAGCCGGGTATTCCCGTTCTCCCTCCCTCCATCCTGACGAGCCGATTTTCGGCTGGCGCCCTGTAACAAAAATAAATCGTCGGGAAGGACGAGGACGGGATTTTGTGGCCTCGCGGATATCCTAATATACTTCTCCCTTTTCCCCTCGAAAAATTGGTCACAATACATACATATATATATATATATATATATATATACCGTGTGTACAGCTCGCAGCGCTACGACTCGAGGCTGCGCGAGCGTCTATATCTATATCTATGGAAAAAAGTGTTAAGTGATACATAAAAGGACGTATGTAGTGTATGTTTTCATACAACAGAGGGCCTGTATTCGATTCAACAAATCACGAAATCGACGACTTTCGTCGCCGACTGTGGAATAATTTTCGTGGCCAAAAAATCGTTCGGAAATTCGGGCGATATTATGAGATCTCGAGATTGAGTAAACGGATCGAAAAATGACCCAAACAAAATCGATAGAAAAAAATCATATTTAATTGGTCAAATGCCATTAAATTTTCGATTAGTCGCCGCGTTTCCGCGTAATATCGAATCAAAGTGAAAACGTCGTCTGCTAAACCCCATCTTACTGTATAAAGAGTCGCGGCGTGTTCGTCAGTCGGTCAGTGGCGTCGAGATCGGTGGCATCGATCAGTGGCGTCGAATTTTTTTTTTTATACTTGGCGTCAAGACGCTGCCGCGTCTCTTGATTCGCCCCATACAAAAAGAAAATGATAATTTAAAAAAAAAAACAGAAAAGCACTGAGCGCGGGAAACGATCCCGCGCCCCTATGCTAGGAAAGTTACCAACGGGACGATCTTATCGCTTGTGTTAA
This sequence comes from Ophion obscuratus, assembly GCA_964007375.1. Classification (NCBI taxonomy): domain Eukaryota; kingdom Metazoa; phylum Arthropoda; class Insecta; order Hymenoptera; family Ichneumonidae; genus Ophion; species Ophion obscuratus. Next base: position 10,032,359 of record OZ023317.1, read on the forward strand.
AAATGCACTTTCTGGCACTTACGATTCACGGCCGGATAGATGATTGACTTGTTTTTGGGGATGATGCTTTATCGCTTGATGAAAGTATGAGAATGAATATAATAATACGAATATAAATATACTCGAAATTTACATTACTCAGTTACATATAGAGTTGTGTGATCACGGAGAGTTCGAGAGAAACTGAGTGGTGTCTGAATTTCGTGAAGCTTATTAGAGTCTTTATTTTGCGAATCGGGGGAGAAAGATCCTTTAGGCAGTGACGTGTCAAGAGAAATGAAATTGGTGCGTCATATTAAGAGTATTTAAAATTAAGTTATAGTGTCAATAATTTTAAAATTGTTATGTCAAGTAAAGTATTGTAAAATATTTTAATAGTTATATAATAGAGTTATAGATCGAGCTTAGTTTGTGTACGTCAGTTCTAAAATTTATGGCGTTGGAGTGTACCTTACTTTGGATTATTTCTAGGATTAGTCTTCTTTGAGCCAATTTTCATTGTTCAAAATTTTTACATTGTCAAATTGAAAGGCATGTTTTTGTTCTATTGCATGTTGTCCTAAGGCTGTGTGTATTGTGGTAGTATGTTTTAGGCTATTTTTATGTTCTTTTATTCCGGTTTCAAGGTATCTTTTGGTTTGGCCGATGTATGTAGCATTGCAATCCTTACAATCGATTTTGTATACTATGTTGGATTTTCAGTTATTATTTATTTTGTCTTTGGTGGAGCCAGTAATCGATGAAATGTTGTGTTTATTGTTTGTGACTAATTTTATGTTGTATTGTCGGAAAAGAAGAATTAGTTGATGATGGATGTTTTTTGTGTAAGGAATATTTATTAGTCTGGAAGAATCAAAATTGTTGTTATTCATTTTTTGATTGTTGATTGTGGAAAGCCGATGTTTTATTATTTTTTTCTGTGAAAGAGATCGGATAGCAATTTTGTGTGATCGTGTTACTAATAAATTTGAGGTTTTCTTTGTGAAATGAAGGATGAGATAATTTTATTGCTCTGTCAACTAGCATGTAAATTATGGCTTTTTTGGGAAAGTGGGTGGTGTGAAAAGAAATTGATGAATCTGCCTGACCAGGTTGGGTTCCTATACCAATTTGTGATAATTGAATTTTTTTATCGATTAAAAGTATATCAAGAAACGGGATTTTTTTATCTACTTCATTTTCTGATGTAAGTTGTAATTTTCAGTTTTATGACTTAAAAATCTTTTTGGTCGATTCAATTTTGTCTGTTGTTAGAGCAATAATAATAATATCATCAACATATCTTTTTAATAGTGGTAACGAAAATTTTAATTTTTCCAGACAATTTGTTTTAAGATCAATCATGATGATGTTAGATAGTATGGGAGCCAGAGGTGAGCCCATTGGTAACCCTGAGATTTGTTGGTAAATTTTATTTTGAAATGTAATAAATTTGAGAACATGATGTGGCTTTAATTGTTTCGTTTAAGGGAAATGTTTTTAAAAACAGATTTGATCTTTTTTGAAGGCTTTGAATAACAAGTTGTAATGGGATGTTGGTATAGGGAGAAAAAAACATCAAACGAGACCAATTTGTAGTTGAGTGGAATTGAGATGTTAGAAAGTGAATGTTTTAGGTGGAAACTATCTTTGACGTGTGAAGTCGTATTGATTAATTTAGAAAGTTTAGATTGTACAAATTCAGCTAGTTTATGCGTTGGACTATTTATTGATGAAACTATCGGACGAAGTGGATAATTATTTTACGAATTTTTGGCAGCCAATAGAGACGAGATAGGTTGCAATTTTCAGCTTTTAAGTTTTTGTATTTTGTTTTATCAATGATTCTTACGATTTTCCATCTGGAGAGATTGTTAATGCCTTTTTGTAGAGTTTTGATGGGATTTCTATTTGTTAATTTGTAAGTTGAGGAATCTGCGAGGAAATTATGAGTTTTTGTAATGTAATCTGATTTGTTAAGAATGACTGTTGAATTTCTTTTCTCAGCTCGTGTAACTAAAAGTAGAGGGTTGTTTTTTTTAAATGAGGACGTGTGTTTTATAATTTGATTAGTGTTGGAAAATGATGTTGGAATATTTATTTGTTTAAGATTTTAGTGAATGTGGTTCTAATTTCGGTTTGTCTAGGTTTGTCGAGTAAAAAATCTAATTTGGACTCAAGTTCGGAGATTGATTTGTGGATATGAGTTTTTATGTTTGAGAGTTTGAGGTAAGGAAAACAAAACTTTTCACCTAGAGACAGGAATGTGAAAATGTGTAGCGGAATATCAATGTTGGAGAGGTTTATAAGCCATTCTTTCGTTATATGTAATGGGATTGTCGAATTTATATTATTCGGAGGATCAGTGGAAAGATTATTATTTGTGTCCTGTTGTCTGTTAGTAAGGGTTGAATATAAGATGTGATTTTGTGTTGTTTGATTTATGTTTTGATAATTTAGGTGATGTATATTGTTTTGGTTCAGATGTGTTTGTGATGATATTGTTCTTAAAAATTCATCATGATTGAAAATGCGAAGATGTATGTTCGTGGTTCGTTGACATCTAAGGTTTTGAAGTTTTTTTGGTTTTTTTCATATGAGAGTTTTTTATATGAGAGCTATGAAAATTAATATAATAATACGAATATAAATATATTTCCGCTTACTTTTATGAATTATAATTTATTTGGCATAAGGACGGGTGTGAGCAAAGCGTAAACAATATTTTAGAAGATAAATAATTTGTAATTTAGATTTATTATTATATTTAAATTAACGTATAAACTGAAAAAAATAAGCGATGGGAGTGTGCGATACATTTTTTTGCATACATTAATAACGCAGAGAATCAAGAGCTTAATAAGCATTG